>CM077013.1:31700608-32915953 GCA_039090855.1 Macrothele yani | reverse complement strand
TTCTCCATCAATCGATTTTTATGGTATATATATATATATATATATATGTATACTTAAGAGCAAAAACTGAAGACTAAGGAAAAATTTTAGAATTTAAAACGAAGAGGTGCAAAATAACCTGAAAATCAAATATTCTTCTGTTGAGGATAATTGCTCCAACAAGTTTTGCAAAGCCTACAATACCATCTATAAGCTCACCTGTACTGTCTGCAACCTATAGCTATATTGGCCAAAGTAAAAATCCTCTGCATCTTAGGATCAATGGTTACAGGTCTCTAGTAAACAAGTTCTCTGAATTCAGGGAGCGGAACCCCTCCACAAACGCCAACCCAAGTACTCTACCTTTGAATTAGAGCATTTCCATACTCATTGGTTTTGACAAAGTGAAAATAGAGGTACTACATATATTATCCCTGACCTCTATGCAGCTAGAAACTGAATCACCTTGAAATTTTGCAGCATCAGTCTCTTTTATCCCTATGACGCTTTAATTCCACTCCTATCTGACAATAAGCATAATCAGCATAAATTTTTCAATTTCGTGAACTCTTCTTTCTTGTTAATAATAAGGAAGGCTGCTCTAGAGGTAATAGAGGACAAGAGGTTGTTTCGCACATCAAGCAAAGTTGATTTTTGCTAACTTGCTAAAAACTCTGAAAGCTTTAAAACTGGCACTAATTTTTGTAGCAGTAAAAATACTTACAAAATTCTCAAGTCCTTCAAGCACTCTGTCCTTAAATGTTTTTTTTCAAATTCTGGAATGAAACTTGCTGACCATGTTGATAAGCATGTTTTTGCTTTGGTTCTGGACATTCTTAAACATATTCTTAAAGATAAAAATTTCTCTTAAAAGAATTTTCCAGTAATTTTGTTACCATCAGGTTCCTAAATAAAGCCTACGATAATCTCAATGTAAGGAAGCTGTTCTACAATAATGCAATTTTTTTTCCCATCCACAGGCACCAGTCTATTGTAAGTTTTAAATATGTTAAGACCTTAGGGTCAATAGTTAAAAACTACAAACTTAACTCTTCGAGCTACATTCCTGTAATTACTACTTGTTCTTGTAGATGAACATAAAGAAACAGTTCACTATGATAAGAATTCATAACAACCATATTATCACCGGAAACTTGGAGTTTTGTTAAAAATGAAAAGCTTAGGAATTTATTAGAGTATGGCTCTTAAATTCAGACCTTCCCTTTCACAATTTCCAAAGAAAAGGATTCTTGAGAGCTTCACTCCAAGATGTAAATAAGAATACATCGTAAAAAAACCAGTTTAACGTACAATCAGCCTATTGAGGCCTTCGCAGAATGGAAATATAATATAATCAATAGCTTCACTCGCAGTGAGTTGGCAGGTCTGGACTTTTGTTTCGACAGAAATCTCTTTTTCTCTGGAGAAGCTAAAAGGTCACTCTCCAAACTACAAGACCAATTTATTTTTACCACTACGGATAAAGCTAGCAATAATTTTGCAATTATCTGTAAGAAGTTCTATTTTGAATTGTTAACTTATGGAACTCAATAATAGAGTAACATACGAAACCCTCGTAAGTTATTCTACCAAGCAGTTAGAAAAATCGGTTTAAAGGCATTCTTCAAGAAACTTAAAATTCCACAAACTAGAAGATATGAGCCTGAATTTCCATTTCTTTTTGCAACGGTTAAGTTTCATAAGGATCCTGGGTGAAGTTCAGGTTCATAGCTAGTGGAGTAAGGAGTCATAAAAAAGAAAATAGATCTTGCTTTTGAAGATGTCTTAAAGAAGGTTTTGAAACACATTAGAAACTGTTCTAACTTGATGTACACCAGAGATTTTTGGATAATTAATAATAATGCAGAAGTAATTTCTACTATACTCAAAGTTTGTCCCCTAGATATTAATAGTTATGATTTTGAAAACCTATATACTAATCTGCCTCTATCAGATATAATCACTACCTTTAAAGAGCTGTATGCAGAATTTAAACTTAACCAATTTGTTGATGTAGGAACTTGGAACTCTTATCTCAATTGCTGCATAAAAAATAACCATATCTTATATAATAATACTCTCTATAAGCAAGTGAACGGTATTCCAATGGGAACATCAACGTCCACGAATATCGCTAATCTATTCCTGTTCTTTAAGGAATATAAATTCATTAAAAATCACCCCACCTGCTCAGATAACTACCTTTTACACTTTTAGATATATTGATGATCTGCTGTGTATCAATAATTCAGAAGTTATAGAGAGTGATTTTGATAATATCTATCCTAGCTCTCTTAACTTATGTAAAACCAACCACAGTAATCAGGAACTTGAGTTCCTAGACTTAAGCATTAAGCTCAACAGAGGTAACCCATCTAGCCTCTTTGATAAAAGAGTTAATTTTCCTTTCAAAGTAATTAAATATCTACACTGGAATAATAACATTTCAACGAAAGTAATTGAGAATGTACTAATTTCTCAGGTCCTAAGAATTTCAAGAATTTGCAGCAACAATTTGGACTTCAATTACCACATTAATATACTATTAGAAAGTTTTCTAGAGAACGAAATTCCTTCTTCTTTCATCAAAAGAACTTTAAGAAAAATTATTCTGAATAATAGAGTGAGGTTGGCAGATCTGCTTTAATTTTCTACACAGTTAATAATATGATTCTGACCAATCAAAGCCGTAAGGAAGTTGGCTAGAGGATGCCTATTAACTACCTAAAGGAACCTTAGTGCTATGGATATGACGGTCCTATTAAAACAAAAAATTAAATAATATAAACAAAATCACAAAAAAGCTTAAAAATCTGTTTATAAAAGAAAATAAAAACATATAAAAAAGAAAACTAGTTATTCATCACTAGGATAGCTATACTAAAAATAGTAAAACCAACATTAAAATTAATAAGATTCTGATTAATCTATAGAAGCTCACTAAGGTGATTTAATACATGCAAAGATTATTAAATAAACTGCTCGTGTATTTTATAATATTTCTCATGTATTCTGGAGAGTTAATTCTGCTCTTTCTGATCATTCAGATCCACAGTCTTAAGTTTATATATTTTTTTTCTCTGGTTAAAATCTCCGCGCGTTGGTTTCTTGCTGTATGAGGAGGCCATCAGCCCCACCCTCACTGCCCCCCAGCGTCTAGGGAGTGGCGGAAGAGGTCAGCCATGTTCTTCTCTTGTGAGGAGAAAAGTTTTTGTCACACAAGAGGTAAGCTCTCTTCCTTGTTTTTGGGTTCTAGGTTTTATAAGTTCAATGTTTTGTACTTCATGTACCTTTTCTCTGTCGTTTTTTAGCTTTTCAGCTTTTAAGCATTGGTTTGTCTGTTTACATTTTTGCGGGTTTTAACTCTTACTTTTCTTTGTAACTTTGAGCGTCTTTTGGGGTACCTAGGAACAGAAGATGGCTAAGCTTGTTCCTTTTCTATGCGCTGTCTATGCGCTGTTTTTTCAAAGTAGTTAAGTTCTTAATAACTAATTAATTATGCACTTAAAGCACTGCTGAAATACTTTGTACATATTGCAACTAACTGTTTAAGGTATATAACTTTCACAAAGTTTTCTTTAGTTAATTATTATCTTTAACTTATTCTCGTTTTCGTGCTGTCATAAGTTGTAGAGTAGGGGGTTTTAGACTCAAGTTTTCTTTCAAAAATCTGTTCGTTATAAATTAACATTTCCTTTTTTTAATTGCAATGTAATGCATTGTTTTTTTGGTTTAAATTCTCTCTCAAACGAACTTGGAATTTCGTTATAGCTGAAAATCATTTCTAATTATTATGTCACTCTCACAGCTTGAGTTCTCTTTAATCTTCTTCTCTCTGTTTAATAGTAACAGATGAAGAGCATGGGTCGGGCCATGAAGGTTAATGGATGCAAAGCGAAATTGTTAACTAGTGCTAGGTCATGCTACTCTACGGAGGACATGACTTATATATATATTTTTTAAACTATTTTAGGTGGGAATTTACTTGCATCTATGGCCTTGCAGAAACCCATTTCCAACTAGGTCTTTGTGGAAGTGAGAAAATGCAGAGTTTTTGCTGGTCCTTGATAAAGCCAAGGCTCAGTATTCTCGACACCTTCTACATTCAGTTGTTTTATTTTATTTTTTTATCTTTTCTCCTTTTACTCACACAGGTAGATACATAACCTTTTCTATGTTGTACTAGGTGTGAGTCAAAATTATATATGTATTTTTTTGCTTAGGTATCTTTTTTATAGAATGTGAATTCTGAATTTTCAAAACTGCTGCGTTGCGCGTTTTGATTTTCAGGTTATTTTGCACCCTTCGTTTTAAATTCTAAAATTTTTTCCTTAGTCTTCAGTTTTGCTCTTAAGTAACTAATTTCAATTTATTATTTAGCAGCTCATGCGCAAATTCTAGTTGAAATGTTTTATTATTATTTTTTTTTATTACTATTTTTTTACTTGAGGTTTTTTTTTCATTTCCTAATTTTTCTTTTTAGTATGTTTTGGATGCAGCTTTTTGGAGTGTAGTTTATACTCGAGTTTGGTCTTTTCTTGGACTGCTTATTTCTAAAAAGTTTTTCCTAGTTGGTTTGCTCAGAATTTGTATGTTTTGGCCCAAGTGGAGTTCTAAGGACGATGAAAGGATTGGAGGTCAGCTCAGATATTTTAAGTCCTCCCGCTCGGTTAGGCTAGCACCCTTTCCCATAGTGTATGAACTCGCTGGCAAAGGTAATCTAAAGTTATGAAATGACAAACGTTGTTTGACATGTAATTCTGCAGATCCTAACCTGTATTCTTCTGTTGAGGATAATTGCTCCAACAGGTTTTGCAAAGCCTACAATACCATCTATAAGCTCACCTGTACTGTCTGCAACCTTAGCTATATTGGCCAAAGTAAAAATCCTCTGCATCTTAGGATTAATGGTCACAGGTCTCTAGTAAACAAGTTCTCTAATTCAGGAGCGAACCCTCCACAAACGCCAACCAGTACTCTACCTTTGAATTAGAGCATTTCCATACTCATGGTTTTGACAAAGTGAAAATAGAGGTACTACATATTATCCCTGACCTCTATGCTCGGCTAGAAACTGAATCCCTTGAAATTTTGCAGCATCAGTCTCTTTATCCCTATGGCCTTAATTCCACTCTATCTGACAATAAGCATAATCAGCATAAATTTTCAATTCGTGAACTCTTCTTTCTTGTTAATAATAAGAGCTGCTCTAGAGGTAATAGAGAACAGAGGTTATTTCGCACATCAAGCAAAGTTGATTTTGCTAACTTGCTAAAAACTCTGGAAAGCTTTAAAACTGGCACTAATTTTGTTAAAAATACTTACAAAATTCTCAAGTCCTTCAAGCACTCTGTCCTTAAATGTTTTTTTCAAATTCTGGAATGAAACTGCTGACCATGTTGATAAGCATGTTTTTGCTTTGGTTCTGGACATTCTTAAACATATTCTTAAAGATAAAATTTCTCTTAAAGAATTTTCCAGTAATTTTGTTACCATCAGGTTCCTAAATAAAGCCTACGATAATCTCAATGTAAGGAAGCTGTTCTACAATAATGCAATTTTTTTCCCATCCACAGGCACCAGTCTATTGTAAGTTTTAAATATGTTAAGACCTTAGGGTCAATAGTTAAAAACTACAAAACTTAACTCTTCGAGCTACATTCCTGTAATTACTACTTGTTCTTGTGATGAACATAAAGAAACAGTTCACTATGATAAGAATTACAACCATATTATCACCGGAAACTTGAGTTTTGTTAAAAATGAAAAGCTTAGGAATTTATTAGAGTATGGCTCTAAATTCAGACCTTCCTTCACAATTTCCAAAGAACGGATTCTTGAGAGCTTCACTCAAGATGTAAATAAGTACATCGTAAAAACCAGTTTAACGTACAATCAGCCTATTGAGGCCTTCGCAGAATGGAAATATAATATAATCAATAGCTTCACCGGTGAGTTGGCAGGTCTGGACTTTTGTTTCGACAGAAATCTCTTTTTCTCTGGAGAAGCTAAAAGGTCACTCTCCAAACTACAAGACCAATTTATTTTTACCACTACGGATAAAGCTAGCAATAATTTTGCAATTATCTGTAAGAAGTTCTATTTTGAATTGTTAACTATGGAACTCAATAATAGAGTAACATACGAGCCCGTAAGTTATTCTACCAAGCAGTTAGAAAATCGGTTTAAGGCATTCTTCAAGAAACTTAAAATTCCACAAACTAGAAGATATGAGCCTGAATTTCCATTTCTTTTGCAACGGTTAAGTTTCATAAGGATCCTGTGAAGTTCAGGTTCATAGCTAGTGGAGTAAGGAGTCATAAAAAGAAAATAGATCTTGCTTTTGAAGATGTCTTAAAGAAGGTTTTGAAACACATTAGAAACTGTTCTAACTTGATGTACAGAGATTTTTGGATAATTAATAATAATGCAGAAGTAATTTCTACTATACTCAAAGTTTGTCCCCTAGATATTAATAGTTATGATTTTGAAAACCTATATACTAATCTGCCTCTATCAGATATAATCACTACCTTTAAAGAGCTGTATGCAGAATTTAAACTTAACCAATTTGTTGATGTAGGAACTTGGAACTCTTATCTCAATTGCTGCATAAAAAATAACCATATCTTATATAATAATACTCTCTATAAGCAAGTGAACGGTATTCCAATGGGAACATCAACGTCCACGAATATCGCTAATCTATTCCTGTTCTTTAAGGAATATAAATTCATTAAAAATCACCCCACCTGCTCAGATAACTACCTTTACACTTTTAGATATATTGATGATCTGCTGTGTATCAATAATTCAGAAGTTATAGAGAGTGATTTTTGATAATATCTATCCTAGCTCTCTTAACTTATGTAAAACCAACCACAGTAATCAGGAACTTGAGTTCCTAGACTTAAGCATTAAGCTCAACAGAGGTAACCCATCTATTAGCCTCTTTGATAAAAGAGTTAATTTTCCTTTCAAAGTAATTAAATATCTACACTGGAATAATAACATTTCAACGAAAGTAATTGAGAATGTACTAATTTCTCAGGTCCTAAGAATTTCAAGAATTTGCAGCAACAATTTGGACTTCAATTACCACATTAATATACTATTAGAAAGTTTTCTAGAGAACGAAATTCCTTCTTCTTTCATCAAAAGAACTTTAAGAAAAATTATTCTGAATAATAGAGTGAGGTTGGCAGATCTGCTTTAATTTTCTACACAGTTAATAATATGATTCTGACCAATCAAAGCCGTAAGGAAGTTGGCTAGAGGATGCCTATTAACTACCTAAAGGAACCTTAGTGCTATGGATATGACGGTCCTATTAAAACAAAAAATTAAATAATATAAACAAAATCACAAAAAAAAGCTTAAAAATCTGTTTATAAAAGAAAATAAAAACATATAAAAAAGAAAACTAGTTATTCATCACTAGGATAGCTATACTAAAAATAGTAAAACCAACATTAAAATTAATAAGATTCTGATTAATCTATAGAAGCTCACTAAGGTGATTTAATACATGCAAAGATTATTAAATAAACTGCTCGTGTATTTTATAATATTTCTCATGTATTCTGGAGAGTTAATTCTGCTCTTTCTGATCATTCAGATCCACAGTCTTAAGTTTATATATTTTTTTCTCTGGTTAAAATCTCCGCGCGTTGGTTTCTTGCTGTATGAGGAGGCCATCAGCCCCACCCTCACTGCCCCCCAGCGTCTAGGGAGTGGCGGAAGAGGTCAGCCATGTTCTTCTCTTGTGAGGAGAAAAGTTTTTGTCACACAAGAGGTAAGCTCTCTTCCTTGTTTTTGGGTTCTAGGTTTTATAAGTTCAATGTTTGTACTTCATGTACCTTTTCTCTGTCGTTTTTTAGCTTTTCAGCTTTTAAGCATTGGTTTGTCTGTTAACATTTTTGCGGGTTTTAACTCTTACTTTTCTTTGTAACTTTGAGCGTCTTTTGGGGTACCTAGGAACAGAAGATGGCTAAGCTTGTTCCTTTTCTATGCGCTGTCTATGCGCTGTTTCTTCAAAGTAGTTAAGTTCTTAATAACTAATTAATTATGCACTTAAAGCACTGCTGAAATACTTTGTACATATTGCAACTAACTGTTTAAGGTATATAACTTTCACAAAGTTTTCTTTAGTTAATTATTATCTTTAACTTATTCTCGTTTTCGTGCTGTCATAAGTTGTAGAGTAGGGGGTTTTAGACTCAAGTTTTCTTTCAAAAATCTGTTCGTTATAAATTAACATTTCCTTTTTTAATTGCAATGTAAAATTTGGATTTCTTTTGCATTGTTTTTCAGGTTTAAATTCTCTCTCAAACGAACTTGGAATTTCGTTATAGCTGAAAATCATTTCTAATTATTATGTCACTCTCACAGCTTGAGTTCTCTTTAATCTTCTTCTCTCTGTTTAATAGTAACAGATGAAGAGCATGGGTCGGGCCATGAAGGTTAATGGATGCAAGCGAAATTGTTAACTAGTGCTAGGTCATGCTACTCTACGGAGGACATGACTTATATATATATTTTTTAAACTATTTTAGGTGGGAATGTTACTTGCATCTATGGCCTTGCAGAAACCCATTTCCAACTAGGTCTTTGTGGAAGTGAGAAAATGCAGAGTTTTTGCTGGTCCTTGATAAAGCCAAGGCTCAGTATTCTCGACACCTTCTACATTCAGTTGTTTTATTTTATTTTTTTATCTTTTCTCCTTTTACTCACACAGGTAGATACATAACCTTTTCTATGTTGTACTAGGTGTGAGTCAAAATTATATATGTATTTTTTTGCTTAGGTATCTTTTTTATATATATATATCATCATCATCATCATCATTGTCAACCATTATCAATCCACTGCTGGACGAAGGTCTCCCCAAGTTTCCTCCACAACGGTCTGTCTTGTGCCAGTCTCCTCCATGTCACCCCTGCATACTTTCGAATTTCATCCACCCATCTCCCATGTGGTCTTCTTCTGGGTCTTTTCCTGTCCCTTGGAATCCAATCTAAAATTTCGGCTGTCCATCGATGATCTGTCCTTCTGGCAGTATGTCCAGCCCATTGCCATTTCAGGGATTTAACTCTGATCATGATGTCTTCCACTCTTGTCATTTTTCGGATCCACGAGTTCCTCTTCTTATCTCTCCTGGTTACACCAAGTATGCACCTCTCCATGCTTCTTTGAGTTGTCTGCAGTCTTTGTATGTCTCTTTTAGTTAAGGTCCACGTCTCTGCACCATACGTAAGCACTGGAAGGATGCATTGATCAAACACTTTTCTTTTAAGACATAATGGCATATTGCTCTTGAAAATTATGCTGTTTCTTCCAAAAGCTCTCCAGGCAAGTTTTGTACGCCGATTAATTTCTTCATCAATGTGACCCTCACTTGATATCTGCTGTCCAAGATAAATGTACGTGTCTGTTATCTCCAGCTTTTCTCCATCAATCGATAAATCTTCATTTCTTGTAAAAGCATTGAACATCACTTTTGTCTTCTGAAAGTTCATTTTTAATCCCACTTCTTTACTCTTGTCAGCAAGTTCCTGGATCATACTCTGCAGCTCTGATGGGGTAGTTGCAAAAATGACTACGTCATCAGCAAAACGAAGGTGGGTTAGATAATCTCCATTAATCTTTATCCCTTTGTTTTCCCAGTTCAGTGATTGAAAGACATTTTCCAATGTGGCATTAAAGAGCTTCGGAGATATGGTGTCACCTTGTCTCACTCCTTTTCCAATTTTTATGTGTGTTGTATTTTCAAACAGCCGAATCTTCGCACTTGCATTTTCATAGATGTTATTAATAATATTAATGTATGCATCTTCAATACCGCAGGATTTCAGAGCCATTGCAACTGCTGATGGTTTCACCGAATCAAAGGCTTTTTCATAATCGATAAAAGCCATGCACAATGGAAGTTCATATTCCCTCGCTCGTTCAATTAGTTCTCTCAGCACGGGGATATGATCTATTGTGCTGTAGCCACTCCTGAATCCAGCTTGTTCTCTCGGTTGAGCCATGTCCAGTGTTACCTTCAAGCGGTGTGAAAGAACTTTAGTGAAGATTTTATAAACTACTGATAGGAGGCTGATAGGTCTGTAGTTTCCGAGATCCTCAATGTCACCTTTCTTATGTAGCAGGATCATTGTAGCGGTGTTCCAATCTTCAGGAATCTTTCCTTCATTAAGGCATCGAGTGAAAATTTGGGCGAGTACTGTTTCGATTTCTCCACTTGCTTCTTGTATGATGTCTACAGTAATTCCATCTTCTCCTGGAGCTTTTCCTCGCTTCATGTTCTTGATTGCATGTGCAACTTCTGCTGGAAGGACTGGAGGAACTCTGGTACTGGTATCTTTCATGATGTCTGGAGTGCATATATCATCCCTTTCATATAATTTGGAGTAGAAATCTTTCACTCTTGTCAAAATTTCGCCTCTATTTCTTGTTACAGAACCATCTTCTTTTCTCAGTGCCATAATCTGTTTTCTTCCCTTACTGAGATGTCCCTTTGCTATCTTTAGGCTTTGGTTGTTTTCAATTGCTTTCCTCACTAGTTCACAGTTGAATTTTCTTACGTCTTCAGTGATACTTTTTCTTACTGTCTTGCATAGCTCTATATATTCCACTTTGGAAGTCACATCTTCTTTAGTTGTTCTCATCTCTCTTCTTTTTTGCATCAACATTTTGGTTTTTCCTGATAATTTGTTCACATGCAACTTGTTCTTAGACCCAGCTAATTTTGTTGCTGTTTCCATAAGAGCTTTGGTTACTTTTTCTGTTAACTTCAGAGATGTCCACTTCTTCCGATGTTAGGCCTTCTAAAGCAGAGAACCTGTTCTTCAGTTCTAACTTGAAGGTATTATGGTGTTTTTTAAGGTTGGTTATGTCAATAGATTTTGTTTGTCTTATGAGCTTGCCACGTTCCAGTTTAGTGTTGAGGTGCATCTTACATCTCACCAATCTATGGTCACTACCTGTGTTGAACTTGTTTAGCACACTGCAGTCTTCTATGACGAATTTTTTGTTACACATAATAAAAATCAATTTCACTTGTCGTCCCATTTGGATGTCTCCATGTCCATTTCCTGTGTGGCTTTTTCTTGAAGAAGGAGTTCAAGATGAAAAACCCTTCTGCCTCTGCAAACTCAATGAGAGTATTTCCACGCTGGTTCCTGTTGCCGTGACCGAATTTACCTACTGAAGTTTCATTCTGTTGCCGTTGCCCTATTTTTGCATTGAAATCTCCCATAATTATTTTCAAGTGCTGCTTACCTTTATTATTTAGATGACAAATTTCCTCATAAAATTCTTCAATTTCTTCTTCAGGATGACTTGTGGTGGGTGCATAAGTTTGAATAATCTGAGCCTGGTATCTTTTTGAAAGTTGGATAACAAGTCGTGCAGCTCTGTCAGAGGAACTTTCAACTTCTACAACTTTATCCTTCAGTTTCTTGTTTATTATAAATCCAACACCACTCGTTCTGCCAGTATCTGTCCCACGATAGTAGAAGAGATGTCCACTTTTCAGTTCGATGAGATCTTCTCCTTTTCTCCTTACCTCACTTAGCCCCACGATGTCCCACTTGATCCTTTGTAGTTCCTCTTCCAATTCAAGAAGCCTTGAATCAGAAGATAGGGAGCGTCCATTGTAAGTAGCCAAGGTCAGCATCAGATGGCAGCCTAGTCCGGTCCTCCGGGGATTCTTAGCACCCTCTGCCTTCATGTCGCACTGGCCGCTGCCTTGGCCAGGTACATTCCAGCTGCCGGAGACTGAGGGCCAAGATTTAAGTTGTGGAATCATTTTGGAGGGGTTTGGCCATAACTCACCACGCTGGCCAAGCGGGTTGGTGAGTGTGGGATAGAATTTCCTCTAATCCCGATGGTATAGTTATACCGCTATTGGCGGTCGTCAGAGCCCCTTTAGTGGGAACAGGATGCACCACGAGAAGGCGGGGTTGACATTTGTCAAGGAGAGGCTGTGATGTTACGCATCACCTGACCTTACATCCCCTTACATATATATATATATATATATATAACAAAAGTTGTGGAGTCATTTTGGTGGGGCTAGGACAGCAGATATCAAGTGAAGGCCACATTGATGAAGAAATTAATCGGCGTATAAATCTTGTCTGGAGAGCTTTTGGAAGAAACAGTATAATTTTCAAGAGCAACATGCCATTATGTCTTAAAAGAAAAGTGTTTGATCAATGCATCCTTCCAGTGCATACGTATGGTGCAGAGACGTGGACTTCCACTAAAAGAGACATACAAAGGCTGCAGACAACTCAAAGAAGCATGGAGAGGTTCATACTTGGTGTAACCAGGAGAGATAAGAAGAGGAACCCGTGGATCAAAAAAATAACAAGAGTGGAAGACATCATGATCAGAGTAAAATCCCTGAAATGGCAATGGGCTGGACAAATTGCCAAAAGAACAGACCATCGATGGACAACCGAAATTTTAGACTGGATTCCAAGGGACAGGAAAAGACCCAGAAGAAGGCCACATGGGAGATGGGTGGATGAAATTCGAAAGTATGCGGGAGTAATATGGACAAAACTGGCACAAGACAGACCGTCGTGGAAGAAACTTGGGGAGACCTTCATCCAGCAGTGGATTGATAATGGTTGACAATGACGATCATGATATATATAATATAATGATATTTGATGAAGTTACTGATCAGATAATGTTATGGATCATGAATGTATGCATTTTTACGAACTATTTAATATTAAATGCCATTAAAATAGTGATTGAAATCTATAGTATGGCTTTAAGTATTGAAGTATGTATTATTTGATGTGTTATTTTCTACATAAAGTGTAGTGACTCAGTGTACTATGTATATAGTAAGTTGATGTAATTTTTGGCGGTTATTTCTTTTCTCGCAGTGCAGCTGAAATCCCTTGTTAGTTTAAAGGAAACAAACCCTTTGCTGATGGTTCTAGCAGGTGTCGTTGGTATCGAGCCTGCACTTTCAGGTCCCAGTGCTGCCAGTGTTACGACTCTGGCAGACAGTCTAGCGAATTTTGTTCAACAGCACCAAATCAGTGGAGTGGATATCTGGTGGAATTACCAAAATGCTGAGGTTAAACAGTCTGCAGAATATTTCAGCCATTCCTCAGATCTCCTGACAAATTTCACGAAGGTGAGTTGTGAAATTCGCTTTCCTATTAATGCACGAAAGCATGGCGTTTCAATTTTTTGTAATTAGTAAATACTTTTTTTTTTTTGCTTTTTTGTTTTACGTCAGTGATTAAAGAAACTCCTCTTCCTCCAATTTTTTTTAAACGGAATCATCAACACTACTTTTGCCATACTGGCAAAGGCACCCTCAAATAGAAGCAGGGAATGAATATTTTTCGGCCTTTTGATGCTATACATGTTTCCCGACAACAGTAAATCTCATGCAAGAAAGTTTCGATGCAACGAAAATAGGTAAGGGAAGTAGTCGAAACCATTGTTGAAATTGTATTTTCCAATTGTGTCCGATGAAAGGACGCAAGAATACTTAATTTCATTGTTACTCAACGATAAATTTCACTAAATTATCTCCGAGCATTATTTCATCACGTTTAACATAAAGGTAACAACATTTCATTGCAATCTGCGTAAATTACTAAAACCTGATGCAAAACATGATAAAATCCACTAAGAAATGTATTTTGATTTTATGCACCTTTCTCGACAGTTGTAAAGAATGTGTCGTAGCAAAATTTGGATTCCTCTCAACCTCCCCCTTCCCCCCCAAGGGACTCGAGAGGAAGCCGAATTGAAGTTATTTTAGAGCTCCCGTAATAGACCCCTACCGAGAAGCAACTTACCTGCTATTAACAACAGCTTTAAAATGATGTATAACACGATGGGATGTAACCTCTAGATATTCTAGGCCAAAGGTTACCAATCCCCCTCACTAATACACTTGCGATTCAGCTTTTCTTTCTGTCAGATTTAAGCTTGCGCATGCGCAGATGGGCTTTTGTAGTCACATTTCATCAATGTCAGAGTCGTTTCTTACGTTAGTCTAAATCTGAATAATACATGACAATAATAAAAATGAATATTTTTTTTTGAAAACTAAACAGTCGAAATACTTGCAACTGCCGCCACCATAATTTAGTAAATATTTACTTTTATGACTTACATACCTTCTTTCATTGGTTTTACGAAAACAACATTCATTAATCCACCTGCCTAAGCATCACTCAATGTCAAGAATTAGTAAACCTTAATGTTTGTTGTTATGACTTAATTTTACTTACTATGTATCGGACTGTGGTTTGGTGTGATAGTGAGTGAGGCGAATAAATGCGATGTTTTGTTCGGAAATAAATGTATACTCGAATTACTCGTTTTATTTCACACACACAAAGATCTTGGCATGCATAGCATAAATTATCCACAAAGAATACCAGAGTGCTTTCCCGATTTATTTTATTTTTTTGTTTAATCAAGTCTAGGAGGAATAGTGAAAATAAAAAATGTAATACTGAAAAAGTTAGTAAAATCATGCAATGCATTGGTTATCATACGTTTTCCAACATACGAGAAATCACAGGAAAATGCCTTGGTTTTGAGGGGACTAAGCTATGGTAAAACGTTTGAGGTTCACATGTATCAAAATGAAATCTCTTTGTGCCCATGTTACCTAGTTCTATAATCCAGTCATACCACGCATAAGCCGTTTTATAATTAAAAATCCCATTTAAATCGGACAGTTTTCAAGGAAGTTATCTTGCGAAAATAATGGCAAAAGCATCTCACGCATGCGCATTGCCCGCAATTGCATGCTGGCAAAAACATTTTTGGCAGAACTGCTTCGTAAGTCGTTACGGAACAACGTATAGTATTTCGTCGAAATCGAAGCATTTGTACGCAATTTATTACTCAAGTTATGAGGATAACGGCTGTAGAACAAAATTCGCTCCTGTGCCCTGACCTTTGACCTCATTTCGATGATATTAAACAGAATTGGTTCAGTATACCTCCGGAACAACATACTAAAGTTTTGTCGCAACAGAAGCATTTTTAGTCAAGTTATGAGGATAATGGCCGTGGAATAAATCTCGTTGCTCGAACCTGACCTTTGATCTTATTTCGATGACATTAAACAGAACTGGTTCAGCATACCTCCGGAACAACTTGATAAAGTTTTGTCGCAATCGAAGGATTTTTACGTAAGTTGTGACACATAAGGGCGGTGGAATGGATCCCGCTTCTCTGATCTGACCTTTGACCCCATTTCACCCATTTTCAATAGGGTTCGTCCCCAGGTTGTCCCTTACCATATACTAAAATTTCATCGAAATCGAACCATTTTTACGCGAGTTATCGTGCGGATAGACAGACAGACGGACAGAGCTGGAGCATATACGCTTCTTCAACCTACGGTTGGAAAGCGTAAACAAGTTAGTAAAATCATGCAATGCAATGATTATGATACGCTTTCCAACATACTAGAAATCATTACTCCAATTATTACTAAAGTTATGAGGATAATGGCTGTAGAATAAATCTCGCTCCTATGACCAGACCTTTGACCCCATTTCGATTATATTCAACAGAACCGGTAAAGTATACTTCCGGAAAACATACTAACGTTTTGTCACAATCGAATCATTTTTAGTCAAGTTATGAGGATAATGGCTGTGGAATAAATCTCACTCCTGTGTCCTGACCTTTGACCCTATTTTGATGATATTAAGCAGAACCGCAGAACCAGTAGTCTCTGATTTCAAGAATTAAGTTGGTGGTTTTAATATTTTGTTTGATCGGTGTAGATTTCCTGGAAATGGCATTGCTTCTTTTTCCAAAAGTTAAGTTTTAGGATGTAAAAACTCCCTGAAAAATCGATATTCCTAAGAAACACATGCATTTTTACTCTTATTCTTCATTGTTCGCATTACAGCGGCAGGTAACCCAGTGTTTTTTTCTAGGTGCGGTTTGTAGGATAAATTGTGACATCAATGTTCTTCCAACATTGCCATTTTGCAGTTGGCTTTGGCGTTCCTTTTATTTTGACTGTGAATTTTGCTGTTTCTTCCTCTCTAACCGTGACGTCTTTTAGGCCTTGCTCGAATGATGGCTTCCTTTCAGCCTCTGAAAAAAAAAACAAAAAAAAAAAAAAAACAAGTTAGTAAAATCCTGCAATGCATTGATTATGATACGCTTTCCAACATACCAGAAATCATTACTTCATTACACAAGTTATGAGGATAGTGGCTGCGGAATAAATCCGGCTTCTATGCTTTGACCCCATTTCGATGATATTATACAGAATTGGTTCAGTATACACAGTGCGTCAAAGGAATTTTAAGACTGGCGCTAGATTTCAGCCTACGGTGGCGCCACCAGTGTAATCGCGAATGCGTTATAAACCGTGACCATCTGCTTGCTTTCTGCCGAAAGTACTGCGCAGTTGTTAAAGTAACTCAAGCGAAACGGCCGTTCATAAGAGAAGTAAATTTTTTTTCATGTTGAATTATTAAGATGGAACAAAGGGCTGTTATTAAATTTAACGCAAAACTTGGTAAAAGTGCCTCGGAAACGTACCAAATGATGAAACAAGTTTACGGTGAGTTTTGTTTAAGTAGATCAATGTTTTCTTGTGGCACAAACGTTTTTTGGACGGAAGAGATACGCTAGAAGATGATAAGCGTACCAGAAGACCAAGTTCATCAAGGACACTTAAGATTATTGAAAAAGTGCGTTATTTCGTGGCAAACAATCTATGTGCGTCACTAAGAATGATGGAAGAGTCTTTAAACATCAACAAAGAAACGGTTCGAACCATCCTGCATGAAGATTTGGGCAAAACAAAAGTCTGTGCTAAATTTGTTCCACACACGTTAACCAATGAACAAAAATCAAGGAGAAGTGCACATTGCAGAGACATCATTTCAGCCGCTGAAAATGATCCAAACTTCTTAAAATGGATTGTTACTGGTGATGAAACATGGTGTTTTCAATATGATCCTAAAACAAAGTGACAAAGTGCGGAATGGAAGTCAAAACACTCGCCACAAGAAAAAAAAAAACAAGAAAAGTTCCATCGAAAATCAAAACAATGCTCATTACATTCTTCGATAATAAGGGTATTATCCACAAAGAATTTGTTCTAAGTGGACAAACAATTACTGGTGAGTTTTATTTAAATGTTTTGCGGCATTTGATGGGCAGAATTCGCCGCATTCGTCCAGATATCGAGATCAAAACAGTTGGCATTTGTTGCACGATAATGCACCCAGTCACACCTCACTTCTTGTTCGTAGATTTTTCGCGAAAAATAACGTCTGTGTGTTGAATCATCCACCATATTCGCTTGATTTAGCACCCTGTGACTTTTCTTTGTTCCCAAAACTTAAAATGACGTTAAAAGGTTTTTTTTTAATTTCGACCATACAAACAGCTTCGACGCATGTTTTGTAGGCAATACCGCAAAGTGAACTGGAACAGGCATTCGATTCATTATTAAATCGCTGTAAGTGTATTGAAGCCGGAGGGACTTATTTTGAATAGCAAACCAAAACAAATTATAATTTCTTGTTTGTATTCCATTTTACAGACCCAGTATTAAAAATGATTTGTCACACTGTGTATCTCAGGAACAACATACCAAAGTTGTGTCGCAATAGAAGCATTTTTAGTTAAGTTATGAGGATAATGGCTGTGGAATAAATCTCACTCCTGCGTCTTGGCCCCATTTCGATGATATTAAACCGAATTGGTTCAGTATACCGCCAGAACAGCATACTAAAGTTTTGCCGCAGTTTTAGTCAAGTTATCAGGATAATGGCTGTGGAATAAACCTCGCTCCTGTGCCCTGACCTTTGACCCCATTTCGATGATATTAAACATAACCGGTTCAGTACATCTCCGAAACAGCATGATGAAGTTTTGTCGCAATCGATGCTTTTTTGCATAAGGGCGATGGAATGGACCCCGCTCCTATGTCCTGATCTTTGACCCCCTTTTTCCCATTTTCAATAGGGTTCTTTTCAAGGTTGTCCCCTACCACATACAAAATTTCATCGAAATCGAACCATTTTTACGCGAGTTATCGTGCGGACGGACAGACAGACGGACAAAGCTGGAGCATACTGTATACGCTTCTTCAGTCCAACACAAGTTTGTTAACAAGGTTGGGTTCAGGAGGCGAACATGGGCGTCCTGATACATATGTTGTACGGTAAAATATACAAACTCTAAAATCTATGTACATTATATACAGCACGATGTATTGATTCCCAAAGGAGCCTCGTGGTAAGAGGTGCAGACATTTTGCACCAGAACAATAAAAGAGATTGTCGAAACATTTCGTCTCGAAGCATAAGTACATTATAGTGCTGACAAATAACAGAACGAGAATATTATAATGAAGCACTGTGCAAAAGGAGAACTGCAGATGACAAAGTAGACAATGTGAAACCTAAGGTAAACAGAATTAGGATATCTTAGTACTGGTAGAAATTATGATAATCATAGAGAAAACAAGTAAGACTATAAACATTTGTACAGTATGGTGCATATTATATTCACATTTGTTAGAAGATATAACCTTTATGTTGAAGTTTGATTCCGAAAACCAATGGTGAGCATGCACGTTGAACTGAAGTTCTACAGAGCTAGGAACAACGACGTTATGAACTGCCGACAGTCAGTTGCAACGTCGCTGACATGCCGGCGAACCAGGAGGCGGCCGGAGACCAGGTGGAACGGAAATGTTGTTCTCTCTGTTGGGCAACGGCCACAAAGTTCTCTAGACGAAGTCTTGAGAGGAGACGCTCCCTAAAATGGCACAGTAGTTCTACAGAAGCTTGGTGGATGGTATAAGGAGATGAGGTATCTCGGCAGCACTGATGAAATACGTAGATGACGTGTTTCACCAGGATGAAAATATATGAGCAGATGGGTAGAAGCTTGACTGGCGGAGAGACCTGCAGGAGGAGTGTCTTATAGGCATCGAAAGGAAGATCAGTTGTGACCTACGGTTGGAAAGCGTAAAAAGTGAAGGAAGAAAGGAAAGAAACTAAGTCTAATTGTGTGTAAACGCCTAAAATATTACTCATATGTATTCAGGCAAGGAGACCTGGCTGTCCAGTCCATATGCCGAACATTCTCTCTCCGCAGCAAATCATCGACAAGCTGACCTGTTGAAGTCGAGCGTTGCCATGCATTAAAAGAAAGCCTAGCATAAGATCCTAGGATCTCGCCTCTATAACAATCAGCATTCAAATTGCCTCCTACGAACACGTGAAGTGGTTTGCAGCCGTTGATCATAATACCCCCACCACCACCACCACCACACGAGCAAACTCCCGCCTACGAAGGAGTCTCGTTCGAGGACGTTTGCAGCATTATTACGGGTTCCCTGTTTAATCCAGATGAAGTACCGACCAGAATCTGTTTATAGACTGAATCTGAACTCGTCTATGAAAAGAATACCGGTCCACTCCTCTGGACTCCATGAGCGATGTTGCCTGCACCAGTTCAAACGAGTTCTCCTGTGAGATGCGGTCAACGGACACAAACCACGGATCTTCTGCCATAAAGACCAATTGCATTAAGCCTTCGATGTATCGTCTGCCTTGATACCGTAGTCCTAATGGCAGCGGGGAGCTCCGAAGGCTGTATAGGAGCTATGCCGCAGGTTAAAGAGACATAACTGCCCTTATTTGGTGCCGTACGCCTTGGACGACATTGTTTAGGTAACTGTGACACCCCGCAGGTGTTGTTGAGTTGTTGCCAGGATCGTGAAACCACTTTGAGGTGAATATTCTTGTCCCTTGCGACCTGGGTCTGAGAGTGCCCTGCTTCTGGTCGTCCTACCGTTCGTCACCGTACAGCAGGGATGCCTTATTGGCTTTTTTGACGCCAAATTCCGGAAATTTGGTTTCTTCTTTTTTCAGTTTAGTTGGCGTCAGAGAATTTATTTGACTTTTTTGGCTTCTTTCTGGTTTTTTACATTAATTGCACGAAAAGTATGTACCATCTTCTTTTAAAATAATTTTCCTTTAAAAAGTTATTTTTGCTCCAAAATTGCAACACCTTAACGACAGACTGGCCAGAAATCGAAATCTACGCAGTTTAAACTTTGATTGAAAGTTGACTCAAAGTTCCATGTTAGTTTTAATATTTTGATGAATTGGAAAGATCTAATGCTTATTTCAGTAGCGCTGAGTTAACCCAATCAAAGTTTAACACAAAATTCAAAGCAAGATTGTTAAAGGAAATGATGTTAGACTACAAAAACTACTTGTTCTTTGTGTTTGTGACCCATGTTGTACAGGAATTTGAAAGACTGGACAGCCTTTTTTTAGCAAGCTGATCTTCATGAATTATACCAAAAATTATTCTTACACCAGAAAAGTCTTCAGAGCCGACTGTATGACGTCAATGGGCAGGAAGAAAAATATTCATCGAGTTGATTTTGGTATCAAATTTTTAACAAAATGTTATGTGTTTCTACAGAAGAACAAAAGTACTGTAACGTACCAGGAGATGTGACGTACCTGCCAGAAGGACGCACACGACATAAAGGCAGATAGCAATTAGAATCAATGTCCGCGTAGCTTAATTGGTAGAGCAACTTATTCCGGAATAAGCGGCCTCGGGTTCGAACCCCGGCGCGGATAAAAAATGACGGAGAAATTCACTTCGTTATAATGGCGCCCGAACTATCCGGATGACCCAACCGTTCAAAATCTCGCATTGGTGTGATGTTATTTCCACACCGCGAGATAGGAAAAATAAGAGAATCCTTTCTCCAGCACTTCGAAAAAAAAAAATAAATAAGGGGGAGATGTTGTAACGTACCAGGAGAGGAGATGTGACGTACCTGCCAGCAGGACGCACACGACATAAAGGCAGATAGGAATCAGAACAAATGTCCGCGTAGCTTAATTGGTAGAGCAACTTATTCCGGAATGAGTGGACCCGGGTTCGAACCCCGGCGCGGATAAAAATGACGGAGAAATTCACTTCGTTATAGTACTGAGGCTCATCTAGAAATAAAAAAAAATGTCAAAGAAAGATGCATGTGGAATCCAGAAGAAGCTCTCTGTCAAATCACATGTAGACTTCCCTTGGCGAGAGATATATTTCGAAATCATTCAATTCAGTCCTAAAGAAATTTTAAATCAAGTTTCAGGAATCTTGTTTTCAGAGTTAACCTTTACACACCTTGCAGTAAGAAAACATCAGCGCTGTTGAAGAGCAATACACAAAAATGCTTTTTGTCAATTGGAAAGAAGCTACATTTAAGAAAGATGGTTTCCCTACAGATTGTGAACAGTTTGGGACTGGCGTGCTTCAACATTAGGCATTTCAAGAGCTCGCCATTTTTGCTCTTACTTGTCTAATAACCCCAGTCAGTAATGCCGTAGTTGGGAGGATATATTCGTGAGAATCAGAGCAGAACTATTGCTTTCAAACAAATGTATGGACTTTTTCTGCAAAATTCTAAAAGACTACGTCTGACAAGTTTTTATGTTGTAGGGCTCCAATTTTTTCTGTGAAGATGACAGTAATAAATTGGATCTAGAGCTTTTCATTATTATGTGAGTATGAAAAATATTTTTCAATAATGTTTGGCCTTTTTCTAGTATTGCTTGGCTTTAAATTAAAATTTTTTATCTGCAGCCCTGCAGTACAGCATCGAATGCAGATGTACAAATTTGTATGAGACATAAGGAACGTATTTTTTTTTTTTTTTTGATTGGAGGTTTAACGACCATCGTGAGCAACTCAATGGGCTATAAGCAGCCGTCCGTCCCTAATTTAGGGTCCCTGGTTCCAGGGAAGAGAGAGAGTCAGTGCCGTAAGACAAAAACACAACATCCATGCCTAACCGGGATTCGAACCCGGACCCCTTTCGGACGAGTGATCAGAGGCCATCGCTTACACCACTGCGCCATCGGGGCGGCGGAACGTATTTGTAGACACCATAACACTTCTTGCACGCTCTGTCAACAAGAAATGCCACTGCAGTTCTCCGTTGGCTTTAACTCAATTTACATATTAGACAGCATGTTCCTCACTGATATGAAATTTCACCCCGGGCATTTGTTTCTAGTGTCCATTTGCATATGTCCTGTGAACATCGTAACATTTCATTGAACGCTTTGGATCATTTGCACACTATTGCTTTCCGGACTTTAAGTTTGAATACCAGTGTATGTTCTTCCTATTTTACTAAAGACCTCGTGTTTCAATTTTGACCATATTTCATGTTAACATCTTGTTAATGTAATATCCCATGTATGATATCTTCATCTAAAATTTGCAAGCCTTAGGCCTGTCTTTCACCTTACCGGATAGCAAGGCAAAGTAAATATTTCTAGCATTTTCTCAGAAAATTCGCTAACAGTTTTTGCAGTTTCCTTTAATAAATTGCACTGAAGTTTTGTAAGTACTCAGTGATTGTAGTTATCTTTTTTTTCTTTTTTATTTTACTTATTAATTACCTTCCCGGATGGGAACGGCTACTCAGTGGCAAAGAGGAGCTCAACATTTTCTGTCATGGTAATGTACAGTGGTGGCCAAAAATTGTGGACGCTTTTTGAAATTTTCATGTTTTGTAACTTTGCAGGCTTATAGGAAATGTTATTTTGCACCAAATGCAAATATTTATATGTCAATTTAAAGAAAATTTAATGCCCAATTCAATTCAAAAACAGAATGCAAATATATGCAGTACAAAAAAGTTATGCTTACTTTAGTCTGAAAACGGAACACAAGTGTGATTCAGCTAAGAAGTGGATTGTGAGGGCAAACCCTACTGACCAATCACAGTTCTTGTTCTGGGGACCAATCAAATGGCAGTAGCTACAATACATCTTGTGAGAAGTTGAGGAAAGTAAGTTTTGCTGTTTGTTCTGTAGAAGAAAGACTGTTAGCGGTGTAAGTGAAGCGTAATTGTAAATTGTGTTCATATGTTTAGTATTTCTTTATATTTAAAGTGTAGATTGTAAGTACAGCGATGACACTAAATAAAAGAGTTGATCGGTCACCAACGAAAATGACCAGGATTGTTTCATTACGTGATTTGGGTCTTTCTTATGCTGACATTGCAATGCAAGTAGGTGGGTCAGGGACAACATATGGTGTACGAAAAGTGTTGTTTACTTATCAGGAAACAAAGTCACTGAAAAACAAACCAAATAAAGGCCTTAAAAGGTGCACAATAGCTGTTGATGTCAGAAGAATAAAAAGACTGTGTCTGAAAGATAGAAAAATTTCGTCTGATACTATCAGAGCCGAAGTGTGTTCAATTGGTGTTTCTATCAGTTCAAGAACAATAAGAACAGACTATCAGATATGGTACTAAGAGGTAGAATTCCAAAAAAAAAAAAAAGCCATATCTGAATCTTCAGCAGCGCAAGAAATTACTGCAGTGGGCAAAAGAACACATTGGATGGACAGACGATCAGTGGAAGCAAGTGATTTGGAGTGACGAAAGTAAGATATCCTTATTTGGTAGTGATGGCCGAAAATACGTGAGACGTAAAGTAGGAGGAGAGCTACATCCTGACTGCATGGAGGCCAATGTAAAGCACCCAACAAGCGTTATGATTTGGGCATGTAGGGCACCAAATGGCGTTGGCCGTATTCATGTAATCGACGGCACGCTGAACGCAAGAAAACACATTGACACCATCCTGGAACCAAAACTAATACCTTCCATCAGAGATCTCTTTTCTAACAATGCACCATTTCTTTTTCAGCAGGATTCAGCTTCTTCCTACACAGCAAAAATATGCAATCCGTGGTTCACAACAAAGTCCATTCCACTGCTGTCCTGGCCAGGAAGCAGCCCTGACCTGAACCCGATAGAAAATTTGTGGCCCCGTTTGAAAAGCCTTGTACGAATGAGGTGTCCATCAAATAAAAGGCAATTAATTAAGGCTGTAATTGCATCCTGACACCACGTAATGTCCATCAAATAAAGGCAATTAATGAAGGCTGTAATTGCATCCTGACACCACGTAATGTCCATCAAATAAAGGCAATTAATGAAGGCTGTAATTGCATCCTGACACCACGTAATGTCCATCAAATAAAAGGCAATTAATTAAGGCTGTAATTGCATCCTGACACCACGTAATGTCCATCAAATAAAGGCAATTAATGAAGGCTGTAATTGCATCCTGACACCACGTAATGTCCATCAAATAAAAGGCAATTAATTAAGGCTGTAATTGCATCCTAACACCACGTAATGTCCATCAAATGAAAGGCAATTAATTAAGGCTGCAATTGCATCCTGACACCACGTAATGACGAAGGCAGAGCTTCAAGTACTTTTTGGCTCAATAAGACGTCGCTGTGATGGGGTTTTAAAGAATAAAGGCTACTTACTAAATACTGATAGTACATTGAAATCGTAAGTGCATTACAGTATATTCAGCATGATTGCAGTATTCCCTGCATAACGTTTTTGGTACTTCATATATTTGCATTCTGTTTTTCGTTTTAAATTCATCATTAAATTTTCTTTAAATTGACATATAAACATTTGTATCTGGTACAAAATAACATTTCCTATAAGCCTTCAAATTTGGAAAACATGAAAATTTCAAAAAGTGTCCACAATTTTCGCCATCACTGTTTTGAACAACTCTTCAGTAAAAGCGCTTATCCAGTTTAATGTGCTCCTGTTTCTTAATTTTCTAAAATGGTTTTTGTCTAATGCAAAATTTCTTAGCTTTGTCAATTATTTTGACATGTTTTATTTACAGGATCTTAGGACAGCAATGAAAAGTTTTCCAAGCAAACCTGTTTTAAGTGTGACCCTTGCAAAGGACGTGCATTTCCTGTTAAATGGTTATAACTTTTCCAGCATAGTAGAGTAAGTAAACGCAACTACATATTTATTGTAATGTGTTAAAAATTGAATATATACACTGAAGAGCAATTGAATTAGAGATACCTGTCTAGTAACGTGCATCACCACGTTTCGCCCTGATGACGGCGACGATTCGTCTCGGCATGGACTCAACAAGACACCGGAAGCGTTGGGAAGCCATACGGATCCACGACCCCTGAACAAGCTCCCACAGTTCACGAAGATTTGATGGATAGGCGTCAGAGCCTCAAACATCTCTCTCGATGGAATCCCAGATGTGCTCGATGGGATTGGTAAGGTGACCTAGCTGGCCAAGGAAGCGAGGTCACGTCGGTGGAGTGTTCATCCAACCATTCGGATACAATTTGGAAGCGATGGCATGGTGCATTGTCTTGTTGCAGGATGAGGTCCCCAGTGGGATGTTGAAGACGCACAAACGGGAGCAAATGGTCGTCCAGGATATCCCGGTAACGTTGACCTGTGAGAGACGATGTCACACGTACCAGGGGTCCCATTTCAGTCCACGTAAATAGTCCCCAGAAGAGAATGCCACCCCCACTAGCTTGAGTACCCTGCTGCCAAGAAGGATCATTCGCTTCATGTGGTTTGCGCCGTACTCGTTTCCTGCCATCCGCATGTACCAACGTGAATTTCGACTCTTCAGTCCAAGCAACATTTTTCCACATGTCTAGGGTCCAATGGCGATGTTCCCGCGCCCATGCTAATCTTTGCACCCTGTGATATGCGGTCAGCAGCGGTACCCTCGTGGGACGATGGCTTCTGTACCCCATAGAGAGGAGATGGTTCTGGATGGTGTGGCTGCTTACACGTTTTTGTGCACCAGCGTTAAATTGCCGAGCGATTTCGTGCAATGTGGCCCGTCTATCTGCTGTAACAATGCGAGCTAGCCGACGATGACCCCGCTTATCTACACGCTGTTGATGTCCACGGCAGTTGGCCCTTGCTGGGATGGTTTTACCGGATTCGATGTACTCACGGTGCACCCGTGACACAGTGGCTCGTAAAAATCACAGTGCCTGTACGACTTCCGAGATGGAGTGACCCATTCGTCGGGCCCCGACAATTTGCCCACGATCAAATGCGCTTACATGCTTCGTCTTACCTATACTGCGTCCGACTCTTACTGATTCCCGTCGCATCACTCCTTATATTGTCGGATCGCTGCATACGTCATGTCGTTTCCGTTTACAGGTCCGCCCACAGCGCCACATTTGCATAACGCCGGCTGTCTCTAATTCAATTGCTCTTCAATGCATATGCATGTAGCAATAAGTAAACGCAACTCGCAGCCAACAAAACTGATCAATTTAAATTTTAAGAAATCCAAGTTCTAACCAAAATTGCCAAATAAAAGCCGAAAGGACTGCAGAAAATTTTGGCAGTGTAACCTGTGGCTTCATCAAAGACCGACCCAAATCAGCAGAACCCCACACTTACTTGTTCTATGTATTATAGAAATGAGAAATGTGATTTGTGTCGGTCCTTGATAAAGCCATGTGACAGCCGCCAAAATGTTTTGGCAATCTTTCCGGCTTTTATTTGGCAATTTTAGTTAGCACTTGTATAACGAAGTGAATTTCTCCGTCATTTTTATCCGCGCCGGGGTTCGAACCCGGGTCCACTCATTCCGGAATAAGTTGCTCTACCAATTAAGCTACGCGGACATTTGTTGTGATCCCTATCTGCCTTTATGTCATGTGCGTCCTGCTGGCAGGTACGTCACATCTCCCCCCCCGAAAGAGGGCCGGGGGCATGGCCCACGGGTCAGCCGTGACCATGAATCGTTGCAGGCAGACAACCACTGTAGAACGTGCACTTGAGAACTCCCAGTCAATCTGGTGTGTGGAATGCAAAGTCACACACATTTATTTTTCGAAGCACTGGAGAAGGGATTCTCTGATTTTTCCTATCTCGCGGTGTGGAAATAACATCACACCAATGCGAGATTTTGAACGGTCGGGTCATCCGGGTAGTTCGGGAGCCATTATAACGAAGTGAATTTCTCCGTCATTTTTATCCGCGCCGGGGTTCGAACCCGGGTCCACTCATCCCGGAATAAGTTGCTCTACCAATTAAGCTACGCGGACATTTGTTGTGATCCCTATCTGCCTTTATGTCATGTGCGTCCTGCTGGCAGGTACGTCACACTTGGATTTCCTTAACGCTTAAATTGGTCAGTTTTGTTGAGCGTTGTGTTTACTTATTGCTGGTGTTCATTTAAAAAATTATTTTCTGGAACTTTTTTTCAACCATATATAAACACTTTTCTAAGTTTATAAATGTATTAGCTTTCTCGTGTTGACCCGACATTTGGTGTGACAAATGTTATTGCACTAAAAATATTTTGTCATTGTAGTTATGGAAAGTCATGCAAATAATAATTATATTTTTTCTAGAATTAGTTCTTCACACTAAAATTCGCTCAAGATAGGAATTATGTTTAAAAATTCATTCCAGCTCCAAGATGTCAATGATCAGGTCCATATTCGACAACACGTGGGTCAACAGCTGCAAACAGATTGCACAATTCGAGGGCGAAATGCAGGGACGTCGCCAAGGAAGTGCGAGGTTGGGTTCTGAAATTAGTCTTTCCCTCTCTGCCACCCAGAAAGTTCAAAATGTGTCACTTTTTCAATATATTTAACTTTAAAATATAATCTGCACTGTACCAAGAAACAAGTCTTGTGTTTTATTTCATGTAGTCCTGCGTATTTCCCCCTAAAAAGTGCGTTGTTTACGTCTCCAAAAAAAGGTTATCAAAATAGCACCGCAGGGCCATGAAAATTCAGTTTTTCTCCACTCTTCCAATTTTTTAGTTTAAGCCTCATTTGCCTGTTTCTATGGCTAAGGGGCTAATGAGGAGGGTGGATAGGAATTCACTGAGGGCGTCACTACTAATTGTTCTGTTTCTGTTCTTTACAAAATAGGGAATCCAACACGAAAAGTGGAGTTTAAAGCTACTTTAGCGTCCTTTAGACTGCCAGTGAAAGTGCAGAAAGTGGCTGACGACTGCTTTGTAAGAGAGGAGTGTAAGGCCAAGTCGCTGGCTGGAAGGAAGGAAGTTAAAGAGGGACCAGGTATTGTGTTGGCGTGGCAGGACGTTAAAATTTGATTTAGATAAACAAAAACGACATTTTCTCTTAAATTGTTCAAGTGCAGTACTATTTTCGCAAGCAAAAGTAGAAAATTTTGATAGGAAATTTAAGACAATACATCCAGAGCAAGCAAAAATGTGAAGGCGACATTTCACCAACACTTGTATCTTACACCTGTGGCGTAACTAGTTAACTAGTCAGGTCTATGTATGTATGTGCGTTCAGGTGGAGGGGATCGGATTTGCACGAATTCTTTTATAGCCGGTAGTGAAATGCATTGAAACCGCTCCATTGGCGCAGTGGCCAAAGCGCTGGCTTATGACCATTCGTCAGAGAAGAGTCTGGATTCGAATCCCGGTGAGGCATGGATGTTGTGTTTGTCTTATGGTACTGACTGTCTCCCTTCCCTGAAACCAGTGACCCTAAATTAGGGACAGGCGACTGCTTATAGCCCATTGAGTTGCTCACGATGGTCGCCTTCAATTAAAAAAAAGAAGTTGCTATCAAGTTTGCCCCTAAAAAAATAACGCTCGCCCACCCGTCCCCCATCCTGATTTCGAAGTCTAACGACATCAAAGGAAGTACAAGAATTCTGCCTTAGATGCACGATTAAAACTTGCAGGAGAAAATAAAGTGTTTATTAAAAGTTAAAAAGTTAAAAACACCAAGAGATCTTTCGTGGCTGCTACAGCCACATCTTCAGATGCAAAGACCTGAGTGCTCGGAATCCGACAGTTAAATACAGGAGCACAAAAAACAGGTCGTTGCCACTTAATCCAAAGAAATACCGGATAACAGAGGAAAAACACGATCACATTAAGGCTACATGTATACATAACTTAAAGTTCATGACTTCTGTTGCTAAACAATAATTTCCACGGTTGATGTAATATGGCAGAAAGTTCATCATTACAACAATTACTAAGATTTTGAAATATATGCATACTTTCAGTAAGTAGCAATGAGGTTCTAGAGGGTGGAACCGCAAGGATGGTAGTCTCGTTCCAAATGGGAGAGTGTGAGCCTTTATTAACCAAGCGAGAGAGGGCTGTAGATTGTGAACATATTTTCACACTGTACTTATGTTCAGAAAGTGTAGTTTTTAATCTTCTTGAGGTCGTATCAATATAAATACAGTCGCTGTCATTGTTCTCTCTCGCTTTAAGGGGAATGCAGTACACTCCATACTTATCTAACATATCAACACCATCTCGATCTTTTTTAACCCTAGCGAGGATGTTCTGAGTTCAAGTGCCAAACGACAAATTATAGCGGTGGCACACATTTTTTAGGATATCAGCACATTGTGGTATGTAATCCATGGCTCCAACGAATTTGGTGGGGTGACTAGCCCTTGTTAGAGTTGTGAATGCCCATCTTTGATCCTTCCCTAAGATGCAATCAACATGCGTTTTAGAATAGCCATGTGCAAGAGCAAGATTGCCGCCCCGGTGGCGCAGTGGTCTAAGGCGCTGGTCTCTGATCATTCGTCCGTAAGGGGTCCGGGTTCGAATCCCGGTCAGGCATGGATGTTGTGTTTGTCTTACGGCACTGGCTCTCTCCCTTCCCTGGAACCAGTGACCCTAAATTAGGGACGGGCGACTGCTTATAGCCCATTGAGTTGCTCACGGTGGTCGTTAAACCTCCAATCAAAAAAAAAAAAAAAAAAAAAGAGCAAGATTATAAAACCTCTGCAACTCAGTCCTGCGTTGAAAAAAGTAGAAGAATCGGAAATGGCTTGGCGGACAAGGAAGTTGATGAAAGCTAGTTTGTGGTTGATGGGATAAGCCGAAGAGTACGGATCAAATTAGGGTGAAAGATGGTTTTCTGTAAACAGAATACCGTAAAGTGTTGGAGGAGGGTGCCTTTCCAGAAGAAAATCTAAGAAAGCAAGAGAAAAATCCACTTCAACTTCAACTGAGAATTTGATAGTAGGATAGAAAGAAGATATACAGTAATATCTGCAAAGTGATTAAGTTCCTCAATGGACCCCGGCCAAAAATCAATTGCAGATGCTATGTCTTCAATCACTTGCAGATACTATGTCTTCTTTCTATCCTACTATAAAATTCTCAGTTGAAGTTAATTTTTCTCTTCCTTTCTTAGATTTCCTTCTGGAGAGGGACCCCTCCTCCAACACTTTACAGTATTCTGTTTACAGAAAACCATCTTTTACCCCTAATTTGATTCCATACTCTTCAGCTCATCCCATCAACCACAAACTAGCTTCCATCAACTTCCTTGTCCGCCGAGCCATTTCCGACTCTTCTACTTTTATTCAACGCAGGACTGATTATGACGTACGTCGTTACACAAATCGAAGCAGTTGCAGGTAAACGGTAAACAGAAGCGCGTATGAAGTCATGAAATGGCATACATAACCCCTAATACTGAGCTCTGTAAATCAATGTTATTCTTGTTCTTCAGACGGGAAAGGAAGCAGATTTAGGGAGGTCTGACAAATACCAAATTGCAATTGCCAGACGACTGGGTCACAGTATTTTCGACAAATACCAAATTTCAATTGCCAGACGACTGGGTCAGAGTATTTCCGACAAATACCAAATTGCAGTTGCCAGACAACTGGGTCAGAGTATTTTCGACAAATACCAAATTGCAATTGCCAGACGACTGGGTCACAGTATCTTCGACAAATACCAAATTGCAGTTGTCAGACGGCTGGGTCAGAGTATTTTCGACAAATACCAAATTGAAATTGCCAGACGACTGGGTCAGGGTATTTTCGATACGGCGTGGGCTGACTACGGCTCGCCGATGCCAGAGGTGAGCGAAGGCTATCCCGTATGGTACGAGAATCAACAGATGGGATACTGTGTAGCAAGTCACCGGCAATTTAAATGCTGATAACCGGAGTCATGTGCCACAACACATAATACATCGCACTCTGCTGAAAATGGGGTTGCGTAGCCACTGGCTACTCCGAGTGACCATGCTAACCTCGGTTTACCGTCGAAGGCGCCTACAATGGGCACGCGAGCATCAAAACTAGACCTCGAATGATTGGAAGAAGGTCGTCTGGCCAGATGAATCTCGTTTATTGTTGGCCATGTGAACGGCCTGGCACGTGTGCGTTGTTTACCTGGAGAAGTGTTGGCACCAGGATGAGCTGTGACATAAAAACAAGCCGATGGAGAAAGTGTGATGTTTTGGTTACTGTTTATCTGGGAAACCCTAGGTCCAGTCATTCGTGTGGAGGAAACTATGACATCTACTACTAACCTAAATATCGTTGCAGACTAGGCACATCCTTTCATGGCAACAGTATTTCCCTCTAGTGAGAATGGTTAGCGGAATACGTAGCAAACTTTCAGTTATTGCCCTGGCCTCCAAATTCCCCAGACATCAATCCAATCGAGCAAATCCGAGAGGAACAGCAAATCCGATGTGGGACGGCTCAACTACGTAACTTACAAGATACCTTTAGAGATCTTGTAGGGTCGATCCTCGCCAAGTAAGAGCTGTTTTGGCAGCTCGAGGAGGACCAACACATATCAGGCAGGTAGTCATAATGATATGGCTCTTTGGTGTATGTGTATGTTTATGAACTGAACGGACAAATTATTATGTGCATCTACTTAATAACGTGTTGATCCACCTATTGCCTTCACAAACATAGCCAGATATCTTGTACGGACTCATTGAAATGCTGAGAAAAGTTTGGTGGTATTGTCGCTCATGAAGCGAGGACAGCCTGTCGTCGAGCATGCGCAGTTGTCAGTAGCAGTTGCCAGGCTCAAACAGATCTTCCCAATTTGTACCACAAATTTTCAATGGGGTTGAGATTCGGCAATCGAGGGGGTCATTCGAGTATAGTAAACTCACTAATACCCCCAGAGAATTGGTCGCCTCTCATGAAGCATGCGGTGTGGCGATATCCCTGTGAATGGCGTCATAGTAACGTATATGTATCGTGAATAATGAATTTGAACTAAAGCTTTCATATCCGAGCTTCAGTTATTAGGGAACAGGGAAAAAAGTTAGCTTCTTCTTATCGAAAGAGTCGATGCTTCGAGTAGTAGTGCTTAACATGAATTAGTAACACATGGCTTTTGAAGAATGTATAAGTTGTTTTTTACAACGATGTCGCAGAGCTGTCTTTAATCGATTTTCTGAATTTCCATTTTCAGTGACGTAGACTTCTTTAATTTCCCAGCATTCCAGTTCACTAAGAGCAAGTCCAGCATAGCCGGTCATCCGAGCCGATTGCAAGGTGCAGCTGACATGGATAATGTGGTAAAAATTTTGATTATTTAGATGGCTAATGATTGTGAATGTAGTTTTAAAAAATAAACGATTATAGTTGTGCTTGGAGAATTCACTATATAAAGCAAAAAAAAAAAAAATAAATAAAAAAATTCAGGAATCATCTGTTTTAATCTCGAAAAAAAAAATAACCCGATTTTTTTCCGTATCTGTCAGTTTATTCACGTTCGGCCGATGTTCTAAGAAGGATACGAAAAAGAAGATGGAGACCCTTTGGATGAGTACGCTGAGGCGCTGACACGAAGAAGCCTGCCATGCCACTTAATTCATCCCGTTCCTAAAATGATCGGCCCCAAAGCAGGGACGGGCGATTGCTTATAGACTTAAAACTTGCTCAGTGTAGTTGTTAAACCGTGAAACAAAAGAGAAAGAAGTAAAGAGGGAGCATAAATCCTGTTCTAGCTTCTTTTAATGTACAACGGCCGTTCCATAAAAAGTGACAGTAAAATCACACAAAATGAAGAAATATAGGTACAGAAAAATATATATTATTCTTCCTCAAAATATCTTCCCTCGGATAATATACAACAGTCCCATCGTTCAGTACACTGTTCAAAGCATGTGGCGAAGGCATTTTGTGGAAGCTGCTTAAGCAATCCCTGTACAGATTCAATAACGTCAGCATCTCTGTTGAATGTTACGCCACAGAACTTCTTCATTGTTGGAAACAACCAGAAATCGCACGGGGCGAAGTCAGGACTGTAGGCAGACTGTCGCACGATTTCTGTACTGCATTTGGTAAGAAACTGTTGAGCAGAAGCAGCCACATGTGGGCGGGAGTTATCATGGTGTACGGTCTACTTGCCCACCAGTTCCGATCGCTTAATCGATATGTGTCGTCGCAGACGCTTCAACACTGAAATGTAATACTCAGCGTTGACAGTAATTTGTGGAGGCACGGCATGCTGGTAGACTACACCTTCATGGTCAAAGAAAATTATCACCATTACCTTTCTAGCTGATTTGGTTTGGCAGATATTTTTCGGAAGAGGCGAGCCTGTGTGTTTCCAGACACTTGTTACACGCTACGTGAGCGGGGTCGAAATTGTGGACCTATGTTTCATCGGCAGTTATTACTGCATTAAGAAAGTTTGGATCGTTTGCAATAATCTTTTTCCCCTCATGACATACCTGAAGTCTGACTGACAATTGTTTTCTCGTCAGGTGATGAGGTACCCATCCGGAACACACACGATGCGGCAGTAATTTTTCGTGTAGAATGCGAAATGCCGACGTTTTTGAAATATTAGTTGACACCGCTATGTCTTCACACGTTATTCGTCGTTCTCCTTGTAGGATTGCCTAAACAGTGTTAACAATACGCTCCGTAACAACAGTTTCAGGTTGACCAGTCCTAGAAGAGAGTTCTACCGACAAACGCTCTTTTTTGAAATCATGGTGACATCAAAAAATCGTTGACTCACCCAAACATTTATTTATCTTTGTAAGCTTTTTTCATTAAATCAACTGTTCCTAGAGCCGTTTTACCCAAACGATAGCAAAATTTTATCGCAGAACGCATTTCACTTCTTAACATTGTATGACGAAATAAAGACGTACCTTAAGCAACTGCGCAATAACGAAACCAGAATCGTCTGCCATGGATAATAACTGTTGCCATAGATACTCCCTTAATTCATTTGGTCGTCTGCGTGGTTTTTTCCCCCTTCGCACTGTTTCGAACTAAAAATTTTTTTTAAAAATACTCTCAGTTTTTATGGAACTCTCTTTGTATATCAATCATACTGAAATGTAAGGAATATTTCAGAATAAAGAAATAATTTTTCATGTTTTCAAGCAGTATTTAACCGTAACAGCAAACGCAGTATTGCCACCAACCGGAAAGTTCTTATGTAAACTCTAGAAAACCCCATTTCACTTCCTATTTTAAAAGGCAAATGGTTATACGACCCCCCCCATGCAATCTTGTCTGTTCTCGCATTTATAAACCTAGCATTCTTTATATCCTTGTCACTAATAAATTCTTGAACTTTCCTTTAACCTATTTCACCTCTCAATTTGATCATATGCTTTCTGACATGGTATTCAACCGGGGCTTCCATAGTTATCAGAAGTGAAGTTCAGTAGCCATTTTTAGTGATAGTGAATTGTAATAATTTTCCTTCATTTCCCGCCATTTTTAGTGATAGTGAATTGTAATCATTTTCCTTCATTTCCCGCCATTTTTATGAGCTGGGAAGCAAACGTCAATGTACTTCTTTTCCCACGCGTCGCAGCAGAGGGTGTGTTAGATTTATAGTTTCGTCGATGTGAGAAGAATGAAACAGGACGTTATTGCTTTTCAGTTGTCCCAAGCAAAGCGGCGAAGCGAGAAGAGGGGGCAGCGAGCCAATTATAGAATCTTGCGTTTTCAGAGAAAAGGTATTTCTAAGGTGTGGCCAGGTTTTCTAAGAATCCGTCGGCCACTTCGGCAGGGGAGAGGTTTTGTTCGAGGGTCGGTTATCGGAGCAAGAAAGAGCAGAAGAGACTCGGCTGGCAGGAATCGAGGAAGAAGGATGATTTTTAGCGATGTGAAAAGGCCTCGCGGGTTCGTCCAAACGAATGAAGTAGGAGGAATGAGACCGGACGGGAAAAGATAAACGGAATTCGGCGTGCTAACGATTAGAGGAGACGGAAGGAGATTATGAGGGGTTAATAAGATATAGAAGGAACGGAGATCAGGACAAGGCTTAGAGATATTCCCCGTAGCATCTGAGTAAAAGTATTCCACACTTCAACGATTTAGCTTCAGTCAATTCTCTTTTATATACTTCGTATTTTATTTATCTGCTCCAGTCGGGAGAATTACGGGTTAAACCCCCAATACCGAACTTACTGCAAAGGAAGCATCAAAAGAACCCTCCACACAGGGCGTTGTAATATAAGTCAGCACCAAGCCTTGTAACAGTATGGTGACAACAATCACGGCAATTTCCGGCGCCGAGTGATAAAGTATCAATTATCTCAGTTCATTAATATCAAAAATATTTATTCCAGTTTTTTTGGGGTTTTTTTAATTGGGTGTTTAACGTCCATTGTGAGGAACTCAGTAGGCTATAAGCAATCTCCCGTCCCTGATTTAGGGTCACTAGTTCCAGGGAAGGGAGAGAGCCAGCGCCTTAAGACAAACACAACATACATGCTGTGACGTATATTCTAAATTAATTTTCCTTTTTAGTTTCTTTCCCTATGTAAATCTTGAGTTTGTTCTCAGTTATACTTCACACTTAACGTGATATCTTTTCTCTCAAACGAATACTGTTGGCAACACAATTGAGGTTGAATGAACGTGACGTATGCCTGTTATGAGATAAGAACGAGAGATATAAACTACGATACAACAGTTGCTTGTATGATGGAGCGTGGTGGAATGTGGGATGTTGATTTGTGTTATGTGATTTTTATACTATCCTGAAGTACTATAACCTATGCTGGAGGAATAAAAGCCAATTTCGTAAGTTTGACTTCTGTTTTAAATGCTTGTCTGGCCGTTATGGTTTAATTTAGGAACTATATCATCGTATGATTATGTTTTTAAAATAACGTATCAGTAAGAAAAGACATTTACGTTATAATGCCTCACGGGATTCGAACCCAAGCCCATCTGGAACGAATGGTCAGAAGCCATCGCTTAGACCACTGCGCCATTTGGGAAGCCATTTCAGTTTTCATTGATCGGATGCTTACTTTTCTTAACTCAGCAGCTCTCTGGCGTCTTACTTGCCAGAACGGAGATTTTCATTTTTTCTTCTGATGTCACCAATATTGAATTCGATTAATTAAAATGTTTTCTCAGAATGTGATTCTTCTTCTTCTGCTTCATATGACATTACAGATCGTCAAGATCCCTTGAAGTGGCCTCATTCAGATTTTCACCCAAAAATACATCAGTCTGAGTGGCCAGCCTAATGGTGGACAGCCGGCCCAGCATTGGGCTGGCCACCCAATCCATTTTTGGAAATTATTCAAACGATTTTGTTTGTGGTCTTCATTGAGAAGTTTTGGGACCAGTTGTGCACATATTTTACAAAAGGCAAGTCTATTGCCACCCCTGTGGCCGAGAGTCTTACTATTCATTCGAGTTCTGGTCCCGAATGAGTCGCGGGCGATGTGTCTGTGTTAAGGCGCTGGTTTCCCTCCATCCACGAAAGCAGTGTCCCGAAATTAGGAGCAGACGACTGCTTATATCTCGACGAATTGCTTATGGCGCGTGTTAAAACAAAATGGTGGAACACAAATCGCAGGCGTAACCTCCGGAAACGGCTCGGACATCAGGGACCGATTTCCGGAAACATATCCGCGAATTCGCGTTGCAGTCGGTGAGGGCCTTGGAAAGACTCTGAATTGCATGGGCTGTATATGTAATCAAATCCACAACAGTCGCCTGCTATACAGATATGATTCTGACGATTAGCCAACTGCGCCACCAAAGACCAGCTTTAGCGCAGTGCCGCTGCCGCCAAATTCAGGGAGGCGCTGAGCGGAACTTGAGGTATAGCGACGTGGAGTGAGTGTGGTACTTGCCCCTAGGCAAGTCCATGGATACGCCGAAAGGGTTAGAATGATGTTTCTTCTCAAATTGGAATGCGTCACGGCAAATAATTTTCTAATATGAAAACACATAGTTTTCAGATTAAAATTTCCTTACAATTGAATGTTTTCCTCTTTTTTTCGATGTTTGATGACAGCCGTGAGCAATTTTAAGGACTATAGGCAGTCTCCTGACTCAAATTTGCATTGGTTCCAGGGTGGAGAAAGAACAGCTAGTTTCGGGATAGGAAAATTAAAAAATACATCACTCATTTCTTACCCAGGATTCAAACCCGAGCCCATCTCGAAGGAATGGTCAGAAACCAACGAGTCAAATCTCTCAGCCACAGGCATAGCAATAAATTTTCTAATTTCGTTTTTAATTTAGCATTTGTTTAGGTGCTATGGATTATTTTTTTTTTTTTGCGTTCCTTAATTCAGCCCGATGCTCATTAATAACGTATGCTCTTTTTCTGCTGTCAAATCTAGGTTAATGTTTTTAAGGGTATTATGATCTGAAATTGAGTTTACTCTAATAAACTCTTAGGATATACTCAATATTTGCGTAGATATAGAACAAATTTTCTCTCGTAAGTCCTTACTTTCCCAAAACCACTTTCTCAATCGTCTGCCTCCTTTTTTTTTTTTTTTTTTTTTTTTTTTTGATTGGAGGTTTAACGACCACCGTGAGCAACTCAAATGGGCTATAAGCAGTCGCCCGTCCCTAATTTTGGGTCACTGGTTCCAGGGAAGGAAAAGAGCCAGTGGCGTAAGACAAACACAACATCCATGCCTGACCGGGATTCGAACCCGGACCCCTTACGGACGAACGATCAGAGGTCATCGCTTAGACCACTGCGCCACTGGGGCGGCCCTCGTCTTTTCCCCAAGGGTCGCAAATTATATATCTTATCCTTGGGTACCAATCACCGTTGCTATGCCACTGGAGAAGATGAAAGGTCTCACTCCCACTGGAACAACCCAAATCATCACTAATACAATTAACCGGAAAAAGGGGCGTTGTCGTGGCCATGAAACTACGGATGAACGATCGACTTCTAATTTAAATTGTCTATCTTTCATATGTGGCTGAGAAACCATACATCCATCACACACACACACACACACAAAAGCTTGTGAGAGGCGTCAACGAATATTATTGTACGGGGCGTCATACGAATGCTAAAGTCTGCCCTGGCGCTAACTTACGCAAGTGTTAAGTTAACGCCAGTGAGCCCTGGAAGTGTTAGGTTAGCGCCAGTTAGCCCTGGCGCTAACATAAAACTTGCCCTGGAAAAACTATAACTCTAAAACTTGCCCTGGAAAAACTATAACTATAAAACTTGCCTGGAAAAACTATAACTCTAAAACTTGCCCTGGAAGAACTATAACTATAAAACTTGCCTGGAAAAACTATAACTCTAAAACTTGCCCTGGAAAAACTATAACTCTAAAACTTGCCCTGGAAGAACTATAACTATAAAACTTACCCTGGAAAAACTATAACTACAAAACTTGCCCTGGAAAAACTATAACTATAAAACTTACCCTGGAAAAACTGTAACTATAAAACTTGCCCTATGCTTAACTTACAGACAACAGTTGCAAACTGCCGACGCAGACATTCGACTGACTCTTAAGTGGAAGCCGAGTTCTCATAGATCATTTTCTGTTCTCGTTTCCTAACCATTTTGCCATCCATTGTACAGACAGTTTGATGGCTATCGTATTAGATAGAGATATGTGGTTCGATTCTCCCAGCAGGATGATAAAATTTTCATGATTTTTGACATGACATTTTCTTAAGGCCTTTCGATGCAATAATTAACGCGGTTTGGACCATACGTTTTATCATGTAATATATTCCCTAAATTAACTTTCATTTTTAGTTGTCTTTCTCTATGTAAATTTTGAGTTCGTTCTCTTTTAGCGTTTCAGCCTTAACGCTATATTTTCTCCCTCGCTGAATGTTATGTTGGCAGCAGCCCTGAGGTCAAAAGTGAGGGACATGTACATGTTTGACCAGCGAAGAACGAGATATAATGTCTGGAGCTAGCAGACGAAGAGCGGTCTGATGTGGTGTTGTGGCGTGCTGTTGATAGATTACTGTAGCTATTTGTTGTAATTGGTAAATTAGATGTAAAGACGTCGAACCTAATTTCATATACTGTCAGTATTCTGAATAATGCTGATATGATCATTTGTGATACGTTATGAATCTGAAGTGCAGTGAAGTTTCGAAAAGAAAGACCATTTGCTCGTAACTGTTTTCAAGGCTTTTATCTTCTGGCCGTTAGGTCTCTAAATTTAGCTCAGTGTGTAATTAAGATTTGTTTATGAACTAGCTATCCGAGATTTAACAGGATGTAGATCCAGTTTTACCAGAATAACCGACTGATGGTGCGAAGGTAATGTTTAAGTAGTAAAATGTTTAACCGACAAACGTTACAGCTTGGGATATCGAACATCAATTAAATTCTAGGATATTAATATTGCCCAATTTCCATTTTTTTCGCTCACAGTTGCACCCCCTCCCCATTAAGGCCACTTGCAAAGTGATGTATTAATTCTAAATAGTATAACTATACTAGTGATCCGAAATTTCTTGGTGTAGAATAGAAATCAAAGTTTCCAGACTTTCGAGCATCGATCAGATGGCTTTTTTAATGAAGTTGGAAACTTGGATTTCTATTCTACGCCAAGAAATTCATAAATGAGATAATTCCGCGGATTCGCGGAATTAAACTTTTTTCGTCATTACTTGGGGCAACTTGAGATTGATGCAAAAGTGAAGAAAGATTTTGGAAGAATTGGGGGCGGGGGAGGGGGTCATTTTCCATCAGGAGACGGTATATTTCATCTTTCAAAACTTTCGAAAACGGATTGAAGATTGTAACTTCTTTTTCGTGGGATGTTCCTTTTACCCAGTATAACTGTTAAATTTAACTTTATTCCATAAATATTTGTATTTTAACTTACAAAAACAAAAGTTAGACGGCGCGAAATTTTCTCAGTAACAGACAGAAGATTCTTCCATTTGTGCGATTCACAAGATCAATGCACAACTGAACCGAATTTTGGAGGTGATTTGTGGTGTTGTGTGTATGTGTGTTAGGGGTCGTTTTCCGTCGGAGGGTGGAAGGAATTCCGAATTTTGAAATCGGAAGTTAGTCGGAGAGAAGATTTCTCCCATGATCGTAATTTTTTTTCTCGCGATGTTTCTCCTGCCCAGTACTATTGCCAAATGCCATTTTATTCTTTAAATATATGTATTTCACCTCGAAAATGGAGGAAGAAGTTCCGAAAACGGAAGTCAGACGGAGCGAAGATTTCGGCCGTAATCTTATTTTTTCTCCCACATTGTGCCCTCTATGTTGCGTAGATGTGCTCCAGTTTAATGTTTACATATACAAACTGACATGAACAATCCTGTCTTGCACATGCTACCTAATATTCATATTGTTTCACTGCGTGTTCTGATTTTTCACCTGGTTGAACAGTTGAGCTTCATTTTTTCTTCGTCAGTCTCATGTATGCAAGAAATTCGGATTACTAGCATAGTAATACTATTTTAAGTAGAGTTGGTGTATGGTTCCTTATTAATATTTGATGTATTTTTCTTGTGAGGCATCTATGCATGATACTTAAAGCCACGATCTCCAAAAATTTTCTAGAATATTAAATTTCATTTTCTGTGCCGTTTCTGAAAGCATAGTTTCAAACTGGATAACGAGTAATTATGTAGGATAGTTCTTGAGGGCTGCTTAACAAGTGAACCGGTCCGTTTCTCAATATATGGAGCCGGAAAGTGCTTCTCAAAGTGCGGTTCCACGGACCGGTGCAATGCCGCGAGCCATCAGCGACAGGTCGCAGCTGCTCCCAGCTAAGAAATAAGTGTTTTCAGAAGCTTGGCGTTAAATATGCCATAAGTTCGTATATCCACAACACACCAGATGACGCTTGTTGCGCTGGCGAAGAAAGTATCATGCACATGAAGTGGAACCTCCGTTATACGTTTTTCCGGGGGATGGCCTCAAAAAAAAAACGTATAAATGAAATTTAAAAATGTGAAATACTATTGTAAAATTTTTAATGCCTTCACAAGAAAGATGAAACAGAATTTTCGGGTGTAATAAGCACGTCTTTTGAATCCGTTCTGACGCAAATTAAATTTATCAAAGCTATTCAAAGTCAATGGAACCGGTATGGAAAACAATATATCTGACGGAAGAAAGAAGTTTATCAGTCGGGTCTTTAATCCCTCAGATATTGCTGTAAAGGGAATCGCGAGCTTACGAACTCTTACAAACAGAGTTATCGACAAAACTAAGATGTGACTTTACGTTCCCTGGTGGGAAAACCATGCATTATTTTAGGAAGAAAGTATTCTCAAAAGGTTTATCCATATGAGCGGTATCGGTCCAAGAAAAAACAATTTAGTCGAGTTTTCAGGAGCCCAGATTTTGCTACAAACACATCAGAAGTAGAAATTACCACCTATGACCCCTGGTGGCCAAACCATTCTTTACCAAACATTAGAAATTATGTGAAAAATAATTTTCCATCAGGTCTGGTATGCGATACAGGAAGAATTTTTACAAACGGAGTTTTAGGAGCAGAAAACGCAATTTGCCTTTGTGCGCCCTAGCAGGAAGTCTATGATTTACTTGAAAATTTTTAATTTATAGGAAAAACATTTCGCATCGGAAACACTATCCAACAAAGAAGGATTTTTTCAAATCGGTCTCTTAGAAATAGAGATATTGACAAAAATAAGATATACATCTGCGCCCCCTGGCGTAGAAACCATGCCTTATTTCAAGAAGAAAATGTTTCTAAAAAGGTTTGACGACACGAGTAGTATCGGTCAACAAACGACTCTTTTTTTCAATCGAGATTTCAAAAGCTCATATTTTGCTGCAAATACATCAGAAGCGGAAATTAAGACTTACGCCACCTGGTGGCGAAACCATTTTTTACAAAATTTAGAAATTATGTGCAAACGATTTCCCATCAGGAAATCCGGTGCAGAAAGAATTTTTTCAATCAGAGATTTAGAAGCAGAGATATAGGGGGAAACGCAAATTACCTTTACGGTCCCTAGCGGAAAGTCTATGAATTACTTGAAAAATTTGAAATTATATGAAATACATGTCACATTGGAAACAATATCCAAGAAAGAAGGAATTTTTCAAATCGGACCCCTAGAAGTAGAGATATTGACAAAATTAAGATGGACATCTACGCCCCCTGGCGTAGAAATCATGCACTATTTTAAGAAGACAATGTTTCTAAAAGGTTTGTCGACATGAGTAGTATCAGTCTACAAACGAAGTTATTTTCAGTCGAGAATTTAGAAGCTCATATTTTGATGCAAATACATCAGAAGCGGAAATTGAGATTTACGGCCCCTGGTGGCCAAACCATTTTTTTACAAAAATTAGAAATTATGTGCAAAGGATTTCCCATCAGGAGCTGTATCCGGTGCAGAAAGAATTTTTCAAATCGGAGATTTAGAAGCAGAGATATAGGGAGAAACGCAATTTACCTTTACGGCCCCTAGCGGAAAGTCTATGAATCACTTGAAAATTTTGAAATTATATGAAAAACATGTCACACGGAAAAACTTATCCAACAAAGAAGGAATTTTTCAAATCAGACACCTAGAAGTAGAGATATTTACAAAAATAAGATATACATCTACGCCCCCTGGCGGAGAAACTATGGAATATTTTGGAAAGAAAATATTCCGAAAAGGTTTATCGATATGAGTGGCATTAGTCCAAGAAATAATTTTTTCAATCGATATTTTAGAAGCTCAGATTTTATGGCAAATACATCAGAAGCAAAAATTAACACTTACGCCCCCTGGTGGCCAAAGTATTCTTTACCAAAAATTCAAAATTACATGCAAAAGATTTTCCATCAGAGGATGTATCCGCTGAAAGAAAAAAATTTCAAATCGGAGTTTTAGAAGAAAAGTTATCTCGTAAAATGTAATTTATTTCTACGCCCCCTAGCGGAAAATCTATGCGTAATTTGAAAAAGTAACTATATCTAAAATATTCTTCGACATAAATGGAATCGAAAGATAAAAGAATTATTTCAATCGGATATTCTGAAGCATATATGTGGAATAAAACGTAATTTTGATTTCGACATCATCTGCATTTACGCCCTCTAGCGGCAAAATTGTACATCGTAAAAAAAAAACGAAATAAAGGATCATCATTCTCATATTTCATGCTTCCGAATGCAAAAAGAATTTTTCAAATCAGACTAATAGTTGCAGAGATATTGTGGGTACAGATGGACGGACGGACAAACCGATAACATAAGCACGATCATTTTTTACAAAAGAAGTGCTAAAAAAATTTTAGTAAAATCATGCAATGCATTGATTATGATACGCTTTCCAACATACCAGAAATAATTACTCAAGTTATGAGGATAATGGCTGTGGGATAAATTTCGGTTCTGTGCCTTGACCTTTGATCCCATTTCGATTATATTCAACAGAACCGGTTCAGTATACCTCCGAAAAAACATGATAAAGTTTTGTCGCAATCGAAGTATTTTTACGTAAGTTATGATGCATAATGGCGATGAAAGTGATTCCACTCCTATGTCCCGACCGTTTACCACATTTCGCCAATTTTTAATACGGTTGTCCCCAAGTGCTCCCCTGCCTCATGCTAAAATTTTATTGAAATCGAACCGTTTTTACGTAAGTTATGACACATAAGAGCAATGGAATGGATCCCGCTCCAATGTCCTGACCTTTGACCCCATTTCGTTTACTTTCAATAGGGTTCCTTCCCAGGTGTTCCCCTACCACATACTCAAATCTCGTCGAAATCGAACGATTTTTACGCGAGCTATCGTGCGGACGGACATACGCACACAACGCGTGACGTAATGAGTCAGATGGGAATCGTGACCATCTGCTCGCAAGAGTGTGACGTCATAAAACTTTAATAGGATCCACACACAACGCATGACGTAATGAGACAGATGGCGTGACCGCGCGCCAACATCTCAATCGCGAGAGCGTGACGTCATAAGATTTCTAAGCATGGGGGACATTAATGGGATGACGCCATGGCACTAAAAACGTGGTAATTCGGGGTGGTTATTTAACCTACTAAACGAATTTTCCTAAAGTCGAGATCAAGCTAAATCGATTTCTAATACCAGAGAACGGTAGGTTAACGACTTTCATCAAAATCCTTAGAGCCGTTTTCAAAAGAAAATTTGCATACATACAAGAATTGCTCCTTTAATAGTATGGGATAAGGGCGATGGAATGGATCCCGATCCTATGTCCTGACCTTTGACCCCATTGCGTTCATTTTCAATAGGGTTCGTCTCCAGGTGGTCCCCTACCACATACTAAAATTTCATCGAAATCGAGCCATTTTTACGCACGTTATGACGCATAAGGGCAATGGAATGCATCCCTCTCCTATGTCCTGACCTTTGGTCATACTTCACCCATTTTCAATAGGGTTCATTCTCAGGTGGTCCCCTACGACATACTAAAATGTCATCGAAATCGAACCATATTTACGTAAGTTATGACGCATAAGGGCAATGGAACGCATCCCGCTCCTATGTCCTGACCTTTAACCCCGCATCACCCATTTTCAATAGGGTTCGTTCCCAGTGATCCACTACCACATACTAAAATTTCATCGAAATCGAACCATATTTACGCAAGTTATGACGCATAAGGTTAATGGAATGGATCTTGCTCCTATGTCGTGACCTTTGACCCCATTTCTCCCATTTTCAATAGGGTTTGTCCCCAGATGGTCCCCTACCACATACTAAAATTTCATCGAAATCGAACCATTTTTACGCCAGTTATCGTGCGGGCAGACAGAGGAGCAGACAGACGAACGGACGGACAAAGCTGGAGCATATACGCTTCTTCAATTTACGGTTGGAAAGCGTAAAAAAGGGGTGTGGGGAATATCCGTAATTTCAGATTACGGCAATTTATAATGTCCTACATACATACATACATACAGGGATTGGGCAGAATAATGTGAATACCACGCTTAGAGACGTGACGGCAGCTTTGCATTTAGCAATACGCAAAGGCATCCATTTTTGGTTGTAATAGCTTTGTTTAGAACCTCAAGGTTCTGTTTAAGTGCATTTAAAGGGTCATGTTCCAAAATTTCTTTCAGGGGTAATGACGAAATTAGCGACCTAACGGACTTCAAAAAGGGTTCATTGTTGTTGGCCGGCGAGTTGGTGCCTCCATGACAACAGTCGCCAGGGTAGTGGGGGTATCGAGAGCTACTGTGTCCAGAGTAATGACAGAATACGGTGTTCGTGGCAAAATTTCGTCTGCGAAACACAAGAGCAGCCTGAAAACGACCCTAACTGATAGAGACAGGAGAGCATTAAAGAGGATTGTACCCGTAATAAGAAGAACATGGCGCCGAAAATTAGCGCGGAGCTCAATCTGCATACCCAGACCACAGTATCAACGAAAACAGTGAGCAGGGAAAGCATAAACAAGATATTCATGGCAGAGCTGCTATTGCAAAACATCTGGTGACCCGGATGAATGCACAACGGCGATAGCAGCGGTGCCACGAGCATACAACGTGGACTGCCGATGCATGGAAGCGTTTAAGGTAGTCAGATGAATCCACATTCACTCTATTCCCCAACACAGGACGTGTTTACGTACGTGTGGAGAACACCGTCAGAAGCGTACAACCCAAACTGTCCTCTTCCAACAGTGCAGCATGGTGGTGGTTCTGTCATGCTCTGGGCGATCATATCGTGGCTTTCAGCAACTCCCATCATCACCTTCAACGGACGGATGACTGGCAGGGCGTATGAAACCATTTTGGCCGACTAAGTGCATGCAATGGCTCAGGCATTGTTTCCTGCAGGGGATGCCATCTATCAGGATGATAACGCCCCAATCCACAGAGCTCGTAATATCCAATCATGGTTTAAGGAACATGAGGACGACCTTTCACACCTTCCTTGCCCTCCACAATCACCAATCTGAAACATCATCGAGCCAGTGTGGTCTGTGTTGGAAAACAGAGTAGGATCCCGTTATCCTCCTCCTGTCTCTCAAGGACCTGGAGCAGTTTCTGCATGAAGAATGGTGTAACATTCCACTAACCACCATCCAGGATTTGTATGCGTCCATTCGAAAGAGGATTCAGGTGGTTTTTAATGCCAAAAGTGGTCCCACACATTACTAGGTACGTAAAACCTCCTTTTTGCATGAAGAATGGTGTAACATCCCACTAACCACCATCCAGGATTTGTATGCGTCCATTCCAAAGAGGATTCAGGTGGTTTTTAATGCCAAAGGTGGTCCCACACCCTACTAGGTACGTAAAACCTCCTTTTTGCATGAAGAATGGTGTAACATCCCACTAACCACCATCCAGAATTTGTATGCGTCCATTCCAAAGAGGATTCAGGTGGTTTTTAATGCCAAAAGTGGTCCCACACATTACTAGGTACGTAAAACCTCCTTTTTGCATGAAGAATGGTGTAACATCCCACTAACCACCATCCAGGATTTGTATGCGTCCATTCCAAAGAGGATTCAGGTGGTTTTTAATGCCAAAAGTGGTCCCACACATTACTAGGTACGTAAAACCTCCTTTCTGCATGAAGAATGGTGTAACATCCCACTAACCACCATCCAGGATTTGTATGCGTCCATTCCAAAGAGGATTCAGGTGGTTTTTAATGCCAAAGGTGGTCCCACACCCTACTAGGTACGTAAAACCTCCTTTTGCATGAAGAATGGTGTAACATCCCACTAACCACCATCCAGGATTTGTATGCGTCCATTCCAAAGAGGATTCAGGTGGTTTTTAATGCCAAAGGTGGTCCCACACCCTACTAGGTACGTAAAACCTTCTTTCTTGCATGAAGAATGGTGTAACATCCCACTAACCACCATCCAGAATTTGTATGCGTCTATTCCAAGGAGGATTCAGGTGGTTTTGAATGCCAAAGGTGGTCCCACACCCTACTAGGTAAGTAAAACCTTCTTTCTGCATGAAGAATGGTGTAACATCCCACTAACCACCATCCAGGATTTATATGCGTTTATTCCAAGGAAGATTCAGGTGGTTTTGAATGCCAAAGGTGGTCCCACACACTACCAGGTATATACGTAAAACCTTCTTTTTCTAGGTGTTCACATTATTCTGTCCAACCCCTGTATATACCTGCATGAATACTTTGTTTGCTACCTTAAGCTTTCGCCTTTTTTGATATTTGTTTTGATTCAGATATTATTATAATAATTACGTTAAGAATTTTTCTTCACTTCATATTTTCAATATATGAAAACAAAAAACCCCAAAAAAGCACTTGCCTTTGAAATACTAGGCAGTAAATTCGAGTAAGATTTTGTTTTACATTCAGTACTCCTATGCAGGGGCGGATTTTCAACTAAGCATGCGCAATAGGCGCATGTCGGAACTTGGGCGGCTCTGAAAACCTATAATTGGATTGCTAGTATTATTTGGGCTTTCACGGACCGAAACAAATCAATCCTTAAAGCGACCACTTCATTTATATTGTCAATTGATATTTTGTTTTCTCATATTAGTAAAAGGTTTTCTTCCTGTTGTTGATACTCCAAATTTTCGAATTTTTATCGATGCTCTTGTTTAGAAAGGAACAGGTAAAATAATTTAGCCATCTGTTTAATGATAGGTGAAGGAAGAATTCACGCTTCCCACACTTTTCATTGTTTAAGCGAATACTTAACTGGCTGCTGTTATATTAGGTTGATGCATAAGTTCATGCCGTTATTTTCACCGCACTACAGGAATGTATTGCATCAGAAGGGAAAACGGAATCAATCAACTATGTATCCCCCCCCCCCCATTGTTTCCGATGCTGTTCCAACGTCTGAATAAATCTGCAATGCCATTCTTGAAAAAACGCGCAGGTTTTGCTGCGAACAGATCATCAAGGAAATTCTGTAGATCAACATCATTGTTGAACGTCCTACTACGGACTGCATTCGACAGAGATCGGAACAGGTGATAGTCTGAAGGGGGCGACATCTGGGTAGTAGGCCAGATGTGGAAGTATGTCCGATTTCATGTCCTGAATGGCCATTTTGGTCATGTTTGCATTGTTAGGGCGAGCGTTATCCTGTTGGAGAAGGACACCATGGCACCAATGTGGCCATTTCTGCTGAATCGCTCTCTCCACACCGCGGAGTTGCTCACAATAGAGCGCAGCGTTAATAGTCCGATTCCTCGGCAGCATTTCCTAGTGAATAACGCCTTCCATGTCCCACCAGATACAAAACATGATCTTCGCAGGATGAAGGTCATGTTTAGGACGTGGTGTGGGCGTCTTGTTTGGGCTTAAACATTCCCTCCGATGCTTGAAATTCAAGTACATAGGCACCGCTTTTCATCTCCAGTAACAATACGTGCCAGAAAGTGTTTGTGTTGCTGAGAACATTCGTTATAACGGGCGAACAAGGAACCATATATGACAAGAAGCTGCATCTTGTTGTCCTCGGTGAGAGTGTGAGGCACCCAAGACCTCGATTTCTAGACCTTTTCCATACGTTCCAGGTGTCGCACCAATGTAGCTTGATCACAGTCTATCTCAGTGGCCAATTCGCGTGTGGTTTGACGCGGATCCAAGTGGACGAGATGGTTCAAACGATCCTCATCAAAGTGGGATGGAAGACCTGAGCGTGAAGAGTCGTTGAGGTCAAAATTGTCACCTCGAAACCGCTCAAAACATTTGCGGAATGCCCTCGAAGCAATAGCATCCTCCCCATACACAGCACAAATTTGTCGAGTGGTCTCGGCGGCTATGGATCCCTTGTTAAACTCGTAGAGGAGCGGATGTCGGAAATGTTCATTTCCTTCATACTTCGGGATGTGAAAACCAAACAAACTTTAGCTACAATCACAGTCCATATATTTTCGGACGTGAAAACCAAACTAAACTCTAGCTACAATCGTACACTCAATACTTCCGGACGGCTTCGATGTAAGACTGGCCATTTGCACCTTCACTGCAGACCTGGATAAACACTCGTGAAATAAAACGGCATGAACTTATGCATCGACCCGATCCAAATTAATTTCACGCTATTTCCATCGAAAGGAAACCTGTGTTGGAAGCTCCATTTCCCTAAGTTGCGATAAAGAGTGTTTGTAGAAACTGTCTTGATGATCGGGGGTGTTTGCTGCTTATTGCCTTTTCCCTTTAGGATAGGGCAATGAAGTTCTTTCTCAGCCCTAATCCCTCTAAACCAGCCTAAACCAAAATAGTTGATATCTAAGCTGAAAAATTAAAGAAACTCGAAATTGTCATACTATCTTTTTTACGCTTTCCAACCGTAGGTTGAAGAAGCGTATATGCTCCAGCTTTTTCCGTCCGTCTGTCTGTCGGCACGATAACTCACGTAAAAATGGTTCGATTTCGATGAAATTTTACTATGTGGTAGGGGACCACCAGGGGACGAACCCTATTGAAAATGGGTGAATTGGGGTCAAAGGTCACGCCATAAAAGCGGTATCCATTTCATTGCCTTTATGCGTCATAACGTGCGCAAATATGGTTCTATTTCGATGAAATTTCAGTATGTGGTAGGGAACTACCTGGGCACGAACCCTATTGAAAATTGGCAAATTGGGGTCAAAGGTCAGGCAGGGCATAAGAGCGGGATCTTATGCGTCATAACTTGCGTAAAAATGGTTCGATTTCGATGAAATTTTGATATGTGGTAAGGAACTACCTGGGAACGAAATCTATTGAAAATGGGTGGAATGGGGTCAAAGGTCAGGACATAAAAGCGGGATCCATTTCATTGCCTTTATGCGTCATAACATGCGCAAATATGGTTCGATTTCGATGAAATTTTAGTATGTGGTAGGGAACCACTGGGCACGTACCCTATTGAAAATGGGCGAATGGGGTCAAAGGTCAGGCAGGGCATAAAAGCGGTATTATTCCATTGCCCTTATGCGTCATAACTTGCGTAAAAATGGTTCGATTTCGATAAAATTTTAGTATTTGGTAAGGAACCCCCTGGGGACGAACCCTATTGAAAATGGGCGAAATGGGGTCAAAGGTCAGGGAATAAAAGTGGAATCCATTCCATTGCCTTTATGCATCATAACATGCCTGGTTCGATTTCGATGAAATTTTAGTATGAGGTAGGGAACCACCTGGGCACGAACCCTATTGAAAATGGGCGAAATGGGGTCAAAGGTCAGGCAGGACATAAGAGCGGGATTTGTTCCATTGCCCTTATGCGTCATAACTTGCGTAAAAATGGTTCGATTTCGATGAAATTTTAGTATGTGGTAGGGAGCCACTGGGGACAAATCCTATTGAAAATGGGCGAAATGGGGTCAAAGGTCAGGACACTGGAGTGGGATCCATTCTATTTCCCTTGTGCATCATAACTTACCAAAAAATGTTTCGATTGCGACAAAACGTTATCATGTTGTTCCGGAGGTATAGTGAACCGGTTCTGTTGAATATGAACGAAATGGGGTCAAAGGTCATTGCACAAAAGCAAGATTTATTCCACAGCCATTATTCTCATAACTTACGTAAAACTGCTTCTATTGCGACAAAACTTTAGTATGTTATTCTTGAGGTGTACTGAATCGGTTCTGTTGAATATCATCGAAGTGGGGTCAAAGGTCAGGACACAGGAACGAGATTTATTTAACAGCCATTATCCTCATAACTTGAGTAATAATTTCTGGTATGTTGGAAAGCGTATCATAATCAATGCATTGCATGATTTTACTAACTTGTTTCTTACTTAACATTTTTAAAAGAAATCTCTATTGCATTGCAGCAACATTTTCTCATTACTTTCTCCTTCCCTGGTTTAATACCGATAATTATCAAGTATTCCCACCTTTTCTATTCCTTAAATCGACATAAAACTAACTTTTGAAAAAGCAATAAAAGTTTCAGTTATACTGTTACTCGAAAAGCTGTGGTTTCCACTATTCAATTTTCAAACCGGATCTTTTACATTTAATCCTTATTCTTCTGTTTCTGATAATTGCAGTGCAGGTATAAGAAAAAATCTCACGCATCTCATTGATAGAATAAGAAAAAATGCAGACCTCCTCAATTTTCGGATGAAAAAGTAAGAAACAATGCTTTCAAAAAACTCTTCACATTCTCGCTCTCCTATACTGACGATGAACTGTCTACTTTTCTTGATTCATGACATTCGTCTATGCCATCATGGACGACTGAATCTCTTGGATTTAAGGAATTGTTCGCAACAGGAAACTCCTCCACTAGAGGCCATCCACCATTTTCAAGTAACGTACTATGCAGAAATTGCACTGTACCCTTATTTCCCGATGTGGAGGACTTTTCCGGTTGCCAATGTCTTCAAGTATTTAATTTTTGCTTGATACCATGATCGTTGCCTACTAATTTGCTCAAAACCAGATGATTTTCCAAAGCTGAAGCAATAGAAAAAACACGTTTTGTAATTGAAATGCACTCCAATTTTATGATAATTTACACGCAATGTATTGATAAATTTAGCGAAATTCCATTTTCAGTGCACTTAGCTTTAAAATTGCCGAGTAACTTGCAACTGAAAAGGTGCTAAATTAATTAGTTTTACCTATGTTTCAAAGCCAAAAATAACTTCTGCTGTGGCTGAAATGGTTTCTTCGTAGCGTAAAGCTAAAATCTACTAAATTTCCACTTTGAGAACTCCTAGTGGAAAATTTATGAACTAGTAGTGAAATTTAGAAAAGCAATTAATGAAGTTTTATGTCCTATCATTAGCAAAAATAATTTTTGAAAAATTTGTGAAAACCAAATTTTTAGGCCTTCAACTGAAAATTAACGAACTAATTTGAGAATACGCAGTTAAGCCTAATTTGAGAAGCACAAAAATAATTTTTTCCATCAAGTTGAATAGTTTCTTCACAACAGAACCTTAACAATTTGAATTTTTTTCTTTGACAGCCCTTAACGGTAAATTCGTGAAGTATATGAAATATTGAAAGTGCTAAATTTAATATCCTTCGATTACCTATTAACCGCAAAAAATAATTTTTGAAATATCTCTGAAAACAGGAAAGTTCGATGTGCACGGACAGACAGAGTGATTGACTGTTTCTTGAAAAACCTTCTGATAATAGGAAAATAAAAATGGCATTTTTAAAGGCGTAACATTTTTTCCCCTTGACTTTACTTTTTTTTTGTTAATTTGACGCATGAAAATTTCTAAAGCGATAAGAAGGGGGAGGGGAGCGCTTGAATTTTTTAACGCCAAGGGCCCCAAAGGACTTGAAGTTGCCTCTGCCCCAATTACACGTTATTTGCTTATAAGCATCGCTCTTTTCAAAGCAGTTTGTCCATTAGTTGATTTAGCGTTAGTGCCGAGTAAAATATTCATTAATCATTGCTTGCTCCAAATATCTCGAATTTAGAGAAAATAGGGAACTGTTTATGTTATTTATGAAATTCCTCGTTGCATCACCGATTTCATGGCTGCAAAAGACGCTGTGTCAATTCTTTCAAAGTTGTAACATACCGGGTAACGCATAAAACAAGAAAGATGACACCGAATTTCGATTGTAATGAGCACGTCTTTTGAATCCGTTCTGACGCGAATTAAATTTATCAAAGCTATTCAAAGTCAATAGAATGCGTTTAGAAAACAATCAGCCGGTTTCTACAATCGATAAAACATCCGGAAATAGAAACAGCTACTTTGTTCCACTAGCTGCTAAAACGCATGAAACGAAGATTAACAAATGGCAAACAAAAAGTATCTCGTAGCACAAGGAAGGTATCAGAGACAAAAAGATTTTCAAATCAAACAGTTAAAAGAAGAAATATACGAGAGAAGGAAACATTATATAACTCTATGCCTTCTAGCGGAAGAATTTTGCATAATGGAAAAGTTGAAAATAGGCGAAAAATATTCTGCATTAAAAAAACTATGCTAAGGAAAAATAACTTTTCAAATACGTCTCCCGGAAACAGAGTTAGCGAAAAAAAAGTTTCTACTTTTACGTCCCCTAGCGGGAAATCTAAGCATTATTTAAAGAGGATAATGCTCCACCAAGGCTGAACTCGATCCTATTAGGCTGTAACATTAAGCAAAAACAGCGAGGACAAAAAAGATGAGTTGGGACGCAGCGCCATCTATTGACGTTGTTCGCATTAACAAACTGATTCCGTATCATTATTTACATTTGAGATTTTATTTATATTCACTTTCACATTAACAGATGGATATTTGTATTCTGAATTCGTAATACTCGGGCAAGAGAATTTTTCTGTAGGAACTGGTGTAATTCATGTGTAAATCTCATTCCTCCTTTATTCCTCAACGATCTAGGGCCGAGATTTTGGTAAATGTGTAGATTGGCGTCTTAAATTATTTCGTCGGAAAAATTTTAGTACCTGGAAAAAGTGCGACGTACAGATTTTAAAGTATGGAAATTAATGGCAAATGATGCAGAAATATCGTATTTTAAATGTCTTTTAAAGATTTTTATCGTAACATTTACTTGCAAGTTCGATGCTGTGAGAAGACGCTGCCGTAGGCCTAACGTATCGAACGTACAGGTATATGTTACGATAAAAATCTTTAAAAGACATTTGAAACAGAAAATTTCTGCACCATTTGCCATTAATTTTCACATTTTAAAACCTGTACGTCGCACTTTTCCGAAGTACTAATATTTTTCCAACGAAATAATTTAAAACGCAAATCTACACATTTAACTACTATTTTACTTAATATGAGTTTATATAGCTGAGGTTTTTTCTAAAATTGAATTAGGTACGTAAAGATCAGAATGAAAATGCTTACCACAAACAACAGTTGAAGGTAACTTGTCATTTGGAGCAAAATCCTGACGAGATATTTCTTTCAGCAACAGTTGCTTTAGGTTCTGATTTGAGGGAAACTCATGGAATGAATATCCCACGTTTTTCTTCTTAGAAGATGTGCACATCGGCACACAGCAGTAAACCATTTTGAAAATGGGTTGGATTTTAGAAACTGAGGTGTTTTTACCTTGGAACGCAGTGCCATCTAACGGCTGAAATCGTCCCTAACGTCCACTGGCCAATCACCAAAAGTCTATTGTCTTCAACGGTAATGTTACAGCCTGATAGGATCCAGTTCAGCCTTGGCTCCAAATTTCGATTGTAACGAATGTCATACAGTAAAGAAGAAATTTCTCAATAGTGTTTTTAGAAGCTGCGATACAGCTGCAAGTTGAAGAATACAAACACCACCTACCGACAGAACTGTGAACTGCAAAATTCCTTATATACCAGCCTAAAGTGTTCTACAAGGTAAACGGCATCTGGTGTTGAAAGAATTTTTTAAATCGCACATGTACAGAGATATTGAGAAAAACAGATTAAGCATTTGTGTCCCTAGCGGTGAAATTGCGCATTATTCTGGGAAGAAAATACGCACACGGAGTTTGCGTAGTTAGTAGTATCTGACTGAAGAAAGAAGTTTTTTCAATCGGGTTTTTAGTCCCGCACCATACTGCTGTAAACGGAAACATGAGCTTACGCCCTCTGGTGGCAGACTTGTGCTATAAGAAAAAATTGAAATTATATGAGAAACATTTCGCAGCGGAAACGCTCTTCAACAAACAAATAATTTTTACAATAGGACTCTTATAAGCAGAGATATCGAGAAAAATAAGATATACGGAAAAAACATGCGTTATTTTAAGGTGAAAGTACTCTCAAAAGGTTTTTCTATGTGTATGTACGAAATGTTTTTTTCAGTGGAGTTTTCAGTAGCTCAGATTTTGATGCAAATACATCAGAAGCGGAATTAACGCTTACGTCGCCTGGTGGCCAAACCATCCTTTAGCAAATATTAGAAATTATATGCAAAATATTTCCCATCAGGTAAGTGATACAAAAAGAATTTTTCAAATCGGAGTTTTAGAAGCAGAGATTTCGGAGAAAACGCAGTTTACCTTGACGCACCCTAGCGGAAAGTGTATCATTTACGTGAAAATTAAAAAATTATGTGAAGAATATTTCTCACCAAAGACGCTATCCAACAAAGAAGGAATTTTTTAAATCGGACACATAGAAGCAGAGATATTGACAAAAATAGGATATACATCTACTACCTCCGGAGGAGGAGCTATACATTATTATAAGAAACAAATATTTCGAAAAGGTTTATCGACGTGAGTGGTATCGGTCCACGAAAGAATTTTTTCAAGCGAAATTTTAGAATCTCAGATTTTTCTGCAAATACATTCAGAAGCGGAAATGAACGCTTACGCGCCCTGGTGGCCAAACCATTCTTTACCAAATATTAGAAATTATATGCAAAGCATTTCACATGACATGCTGTATAAAAGGCAATTTACTTTTTCGCTACCTAGCGGAAAATCTATGCGTAACTTTAAAAAGTGACTGTACCTAAAATAGTCTTCGACATAAATGGAATCGGAAGGTAACAGAAGTTTTTGAATCGGATGTTTAGAAGCAAATATATGAAAAAAAATGTATTTTGAATTCGATATCATTTGCATTTACGCCTTCTAGCGGCTAAATTGTGCACCGTAAAAAAAAAAAAAAAAAAAAAAGAAATGAAGACTAGCTTCCCAATGCAAAAATAATTTTTTTAAATCGGTATCCATAGACGGACGGACAAACGGGTAACATAAGCACGATCTTTTTTTTTTTTTTTTTAAAAAAGACGTGCTAAAAAAAAATAAAAGAAACATGTATTTTTGAAAATCCGAAATTCCAAATTTAACGTATAATCGAAAAAACTGTCTGAAAAAGCGATCGAAACTATAGTCAAATATTGGGACTAGCGCAGAATTACGCATAAAAGAGAAAAACGTATATAACCAGTGCTGGAAATGGCCCGGTACCGCATACCGGCATTTCTTTATTCCTAGTATATTACACCGGTACTTTTTTTACCAGAAATTTACATACCGGCAGTAATTTTAGTTGTGGGAAATGGAGAAATGATTTTTTTTTTTTTTTTGGTCCCTGACTTACATGAGCGCATTCTTAAACCATGAGCCTTATGAGCCTTGCGCCCTTGAGAAATAGCTGTGTGGGAACTATAAAGGTAGTGGAGTGGTGTGTGTTTTGCACATGAGCTATAAGTTCAATTCTTCAAAGGATGGGAAATAAACTACCCATAGCGCATGATCATTTCTTGCCGAAGCCCCAGATCATCTCAGTAAAGATGTCTGTAATTTTTTTTATATATCCCACGGAACAACAATGGTTTTACAAATTTCGAAGATGTGAATCCGTTTTTTGATGTAAATATGACAAGGACGGAAAGTCAAAAAATATCCGAAAACTTGAAAATTTTGTCGTCTTGGAGCGGGTACCGAATCCGCGTCTCCCGGATCGCGCTCTAGTATTATAACCACTGCATCACTCAGAACGAGCAAGTCTCAAGTTTCCGATTAATTTGAATATAAGTATCACAGGATTCGCTAGTTGAAGCAACCGGCATTCATGTTTAGCGAATCTGGAGGTTAAGAATCCTATCCCGTGGTTGCCCGGAGCAGCAGATAAATCATGCATGGAATACGGGATTACACCATACAATACAAATTTTGAAGATGAGAATCTGTTTCCTGGTGTAAATCATTTTTATATTTTGTAAATCTTTTCATATATTTTTTTTAACTTGGTCGTTCTGGGTGATGTAGTGGTTAGCACACTCGAGCGCTATCCGGACTCTGTTCCCGCTCCAGGACGACGGCATTTTTAAGATTTCGGATATTATCTGACTTGCCATCCTTGTCCTATTTACACCAAAGAAACAATTCCCATTTTCAAAATTTGTATTGCATGGTGTAATCCCGTATTCCATTCCTGAACAATGATTTTTCTTCAAATATATTTATGGGTGCTAAAACAAAGTCACAGTTGTTCCACTGGGCTCCAATTTCTTGTGATGGAACTCTCTATTGGCGTGAATGTTGTGTTACTTAAAGAACGTTCTCTATGTATCCCAACGGAGACATCTGTCTGATGCAGTCGGGATATCTGTGTCTCTGAGAGTAGACATACTGGCGCCATTACTTCCTACTGTGCAATTCCTACTGAAGAACGTGCATTTTCTCGCGGTTTTAAAAAGTTGTGTGGAGTGTGCAAAGCGCCGCGTGCTTGTGTGAACCATCCAAACAGTTTCTGCTACATTTGTGGACAATTTACTTTAAAGTCTCAAAGGCGACATTTATCACCGTTGATTAGAAAATCGCATGAACTTTATTTCTAGTGCAAAATGGGTGATGAAGATAAATCTTGGGCTCCTCAGCTTTGTTGTAATTCATGTGCAATTTTGTTGACTGGCTGGTTGAAGGGATCACGTCAAATGCCATTTGCAGTACCAATGGTGTGGAGAGAACCGAAAGACTACTCAACAGACAGTTACTTCTGCATCACTAAGATATCTGGAATTGCAGCTAAGACCAAAAACCAGATTCAGTATCTCAGTATTCCTTCGGCCATCAGATCTATTCCTCATGATCCAGATCTTCCTGTTCCTGTGCATCCACAGTCATGAAGTTCAGATGATAATGGCTGATAAAATAAATCTTCACAGCAAATATATTGAAGTACAACAAGATCCTGATTTCTCGCAAGATTCTGTGCCTCACCTTATAACTCAAGAAGAATTAAATGACCTGGTTCGTGACCTTCATTTAGCAAGGCCGAAATATTGGCTTCAAGATTGAAGGGATGGAATCTTTCACAACCAAGTATAAAAGTATATAGTTTCGTCGACGATAGCAAGATTTTAAACACTTATTTTTGAAGAGTGGTGATCTTGTGTACTGCAATGATATATATAGACTTATTGTTTGAAACCTTAAGACAGCAACACAAACCTGAAGAATGGAGAATTTTTATAGATGACTCAAAAATAAGCTTAAAAGCTGTCCTTCTTCATAACGGAAACATGTATCCGTTAGTACCTGTTGCATATGCACATGAAAGAAACATATGCAAATATGAAATTGTTGCTTCAAAGTATAGAATACAAAAAACACTCATGGAATATTTGTGGCGATCTTAAAGTGATAGCTTTACTCCTTGGTCTACAACTTAGATACACAAAATCCTGCTGCTTTCTCTGTGAACGGAACAGTAGGGACAGAAATTCTCACTACATTAAAAAGACCTGGCCTAAAAGAGAGTCCTTAATTCCAGGTAATAAAAACGTTGTTGCTGAGCCTTTAGTTAGTCTTCAGAACGTGTACTTACCACCGCTTCACATCAAACTGGGTTTGAAAAAAAAATTTGTAAAGACATTGAATAAAGATGGAGAAGCCTTTCGCTTTTTAAAGAACAAGTTCCCCAAAATACCTGAAGCCAAAATTAAACAAGTCATTTTTATTGGTCCAGAAATAAGAGAACTTATGTGTGATCTTGCATTTGAAGGCACTTTGAATGAGACTGAAGCTGCTACCTGGAAGTCCTTTAAAGATGTGGTACTGAACTTTTTAGGCAACCGGAAAGCAGAAAGTTATAAGGAACTTGTTACTGAGCTTCTAGAAAACTATAACTCCATGGGATGCAATATGTCCCTTAAAGTACATTTCCTTCACTCGCATCTGGACTTTTCCCCACACAATTTAGCAGCTGTAAGCGATGAGCACCGAGAACGTTTTCATCAGGACATATGTATAATAGAAAACCGCTATAAAGGAAAATGGAGCCCTAAAATGCTAGCTGATTACAGTTGGACTCTAAAAAAGAATGTAGTACAACCAAAGTACAGAAGAAAATCTAAAATAATTACTTTTTAAGGTAAGTGTAATTAATTGCTTGTAGCGAAATATGCATGCCAAAATGAAGGCTTATTGTACACTGAAACAACAGGTTACTCGAGAACTATGCCCGATAGCACAATTTAGCAAGGGGATTTGTAATCAGCATGCTAAATACAGTATGATTCGGCATATGCAGTCTTTGTGGGCCGCGGGTGGCCTAGTGGGCAACGTTCGTGACTGCCGCGGAAAGGACCTCAGGTTCGATCCACTAAATATCCTCCGTGCGTCGGATGGGCACGTTAAGCCGCCGGACTCCGGGTACTGGCTCCCCGGTAATAAATAAGGGCGTCTTCCTCCCCCTTTCTACTTCGCTTCCGAGTCACTTTCCTATCGGGCACATTAGCCCAAATCTCCTAGCTTCCTATTTGTAAGGGTTGTTTAAGACCTGGGGTCAGACACTCCCTTCCTAAAATCCTCTACCTATGATCATTTGATCATCATCATATGCAGTCTTTGTAACAGACAAAAAGTTTATTTTTGTTGTTCAGTGATCTATATATAAGGTAACATGTTTAATTTGAAGAGCTTCTTCATAGAAAGAAGAATTGGGAATAATAGATTAAACACAAGTTTTCCATTGTTCTTTAGCTTTGCAGCAATGAATATAAATTTTTTCCACTTCGGACTTTTTTTTTATTTGAGGGTGCTGAGATTGCTATTAATTTAGGACTGAATATTCTTTCTGATTGCCGAGATGCTAATTGCGCGACTTTCTACTTCAGGAAATTCCCTATACATAGGAAGAGGGACCTTGCCTCGGGACCTTGAAGTTCTGGGCTCAAGTCCAGCTAAATCAAAAATTCTCAGCCGAGGTTCGGAAGTCTCGTTAATCCGTTGGTCCCAGGTTAGAGACTCCTCGTTATAAACAAATTTAACCAGGGCCCTCAGTGTAGCATAAGTAGTGCCCACTAGATCCACAAACCAACCAACTGAAATCTACCGCTAGCGCTTCTGATTTATGGTGCAATAGTATTTCACGGAATTGTTAATTACGTTTTCAAACAAAGGAATTTTATTTCCAAGATTTATTATTATTTTTTTTTCCTTTCTCATGTTTGGAGATTTTTTGGCGAAGGTACTTTTATCTGATGATCTAGCTAAATATGAGCATACCGGCACCCCGTGATCCCGTGTTCAGAAGCCCCAGGAGCACGCACTGCTAACGAGTATAAGAAGCATTGTTCCCTTGCTATAGGAACACTCATAGATACCATTTGATCCGGTTACCGGTGCAAAGCACCTAAATTATTTCATGTTAGATCGCAATTTTAAAATCATCACTTCAGTTGACAAAAAGTAAACTTCAATCACGGCCGTCTGCCGCGAAATCTGGAAATACAATTATTAACTAAAAATTAAAATGCAAAATAATAATCACAGAAATAATGAGTGAACACATTTTTTTCTTTTCTTTTTTTAAATTTGACAGTGGAGGTTTTCATTTTAGACAAGTGTCATGAAAGTATGTGATTCTTGGAATTATGACACCGCCGACTCTCATAAAACTGCGACGGCCGGTTCGCTTCATATGAAAGTTTATAAGAAACACAAACATTACTTCAAAGCAGAAAACTGCTGCTCGGAATCGAACGTGGGCTGACAGCATCGAAGACAATCCTCCTACCACAAAAATTCCCTGTAAAAAAAAAAAAAAAAGATGAAAAAAATGTACGAAAAGAAAATTATCTGTAAAAAGTAAAATTTTCTTATGCATCGGCCGGGAATCGAACCCGGGCCGCCCGCGTGGCAGGCGAGCATTCTACCACTGAACCACCGATGCTACGAGAAAACGGTTATCCTTTAATTTCTTTCATTATACAAATAAGGAAGAATCCACGTGTAGAAGTGATTCACCTGTTCAAATGCTCTGCAGTGCAGCCAACTGCAAGGAAGCTGTGATGTGAAAATTCCTTCTGATGAAATTGATAGCGCACCGCCCCATTTTAAGTATACAGAAGCGTAGCCAACCGGGGGGAGAGGGGGGGGGGATTAAGTACGAATTTAAAGCTATATATATGTATATATAAAGCTTTCACCAATGAACTAAATCCATGGACCCTCTTAAGAAATTTCTGGCTACGCCACTGTCAGTACATATACTGAATGTTGTTTATTTAAAATTCACATAAGAACTACCCAGTGGCTCTTGCAATTGTTTCTCTAATATGAGTATTGTTAATACCGTGACGAGGCGAATTTAATTTGCTCTTAAAAATAAAACGCTGGAATTGAAAAAAATAAATAACACTGCTGTTAGAAGTTGATGAAAAACACTTTTGTATTCCCCAAACGACGGTTATAAACATAATTAGCAAAAATTATCAAAGGATTAGAGCACGCAATCTGCGTGTTTGCACTTGAATTAATACTGTACCACTGGATTGTACCAGTTTGCAAAAATCTAGTCAATTAAACTGCATGTTGTTACTTTTATTTCACAAGAACTGCTTATGGAAAAATGGAAATATACGTATGGAGAATGGAACCTCAGCTCTACGCTTTCCGGTTATACGTTTTTCACTTTTTATAGGTAATTCCCAGGACCGGATGGAGCTCTTTGCGGGGTACGGGGCAAAATTTAATTGCGGGAACTAGAAATTAAAACTCATATTTTAATAAAGTCGCTACTTGATAAATGTCGTCTGTAAAGAACACACGCGAAAATTATCATGAAGACAAAATGATTACCTCAAAGAAGTATTTATTTGCTTTAAGCTCAAGAAAAAGACAATAATATGAATTGAAAGTTCCAAAAGAGACGACAGAGACAGATAGGCAGAGTAAAAAGTGTTAAAAGCTACGATTTTCTTTCCAGGGAGAAGAGGGGTTTGAGGTTATATTGTGACTCTTAATAAAAACTTCCGCGCAAAATAATAAAAATATACCTGAGTAGCGAATATTTTGCATTGTGAACATTTTGTGTAGGAAATAATAAGGATCCCTCTAAAATAAATTCGTATAAATAGTTTTTCTCTCCCATGATACATGTTTTAGTTATTGGTTTTTAATGCAAAGTGGAGTAACTGACAAATTAGTAACTTTTTATAAACTTTTATACGCGCTCATATATGATTTTTTTTTTAAATTTTTTGTGATGTTTTGAAAGTCACTGAATAATTGGCCTTCATATACAGTCCGAAACCAACGCTGATGTTTTTCTTTTTATTTCTTTAAATTCAAGTATCCGGTGTGCACGTAAATTGTTAAATATGTAAAAGTAGGGACCACAAAAAGATGGTCGGTTGGTTGGTTGGTGGATTTTAATGGCGCAAAGGTCATGTTTGTCCAAAGAGCGCCAGACACGAGACCATGAAAAAAAAAAAAAAAAAAAAAAAAAAAGGGAGTGGAACGAACACCAGCATCTAAACACAGCAAAAATATTACAAAGAAAACAAATACAGGTAAAAATTTCAAACGTGTGTACACGTAGTGAAAACAACGCTGGGAGCAAGCACCACAGCAAAAAAGATAATAAAGAGCCTATTAGCCGAGGAATTGTCCTTCCCAAATCAGAAACCCAAGCACAATACAAATAATCGTGATTCTCACCTCAGGTGGAGTGGAAATGTCTTTAGGTAAACTGGCTGCATTTCTTACCTTCCGTTGAAGTATTTTTCTCACTTTAGATTCGCATACGAACAGATAGGTGATTGTTACAATTGTAGCAGCTTTCATAAACCATGCTATCGTTCTGAAGCGAAAGAAATTGGTTTTTAAAAGCAACATGCGGAAACTTAAAAGAAAAAAATAGCGTTGACAGAAGTTATGAAAGAAGGTTGTATTCTGCATAATTTACGGTTATAAATATTATCGAAAGTGCGAGGATTTACATTACTAGTGCAATACTATTTGAAGAAGAACAGGAATGCCCGGTGCAGGGGCGCCGACTTCACCAAATTATTGAGCTGGGGGGAATAAATCAAACGTGGTAGGGGCGCGTCTCTTCCATTGTCAAGAGGAACATAAAAAGGGGGGACAAAAAAATTAACTTTGAGATTCGACGTATACTTTTAAAACACAACTACAATTGTTCATCAGTAATTGAACTAGTAAACGGAAATATTCTCTTGCTTATTAATATTTTCGAAAATGAAATTTAATAGGTGATTTTATAAAAAAATCCACAGAGATTTTATTTTAAAAAAATATGATAGATTAGCTGGGTTATTCAAACAAAAAACAAGAAGCCCAAAAAATAAATACATGTAGGTAAATAAAAGCGCTGGAGATTATGCATTTTTATATTTTTATTTATTTTGTTTTTGATAATTGTTTTAAACATTTACCACGTATCACGAGGACATGTCAAACACAGTTCAGGGCTGACAATCCAGTTTCTTATCCAATGAACAATGTTGAATACGGGAAAAACGTTTTTATTTATTTTGCTATTTATTAATTTTTGAAAAGAAATCTCTTTGTCCTCATAAGGTGGAGCTCGGTCCACCTTCTGAGGCTAAAGCAATTATTTAATTAAAGAGAACGGAAAATATTGGGTGGGCACTGCCCAGCAGTAAAATTATTGGAGGGGCAAGATTCATCATCTTGCCCCCCACCCCAAAGTCGGCGCCTATGGCACGGGGCCTTTACATCTTCAGTATCTTTCCCTTCTTACCCTCCTCTTCCCCATTTCGCCTTCCTCTTTATACTTTATTATATTTTTATAGTACAAGAAAATATAGTGGTCGGTCGAAATCAGACTTCCGGTTTTACACGTTTTGGCATTCATGGAACAATATTTCACAATTTTCGTAAGAAAACACTGAAATGTTGGGACCATTTTGAAATGCAAAAACTAAAATCAGCCCTATGCTATCAAGAAAAGATGTCTTTGGAAGCGGAAACACATTTAGAGTGCAATGGTGAATCCATTTATTTCTGGGAGTCTTAGTTTTCGAGATATTTGGATAGGAGCAGTTTGGCTACTGTACATACAATTTTATAGTCCGCCTGAAAACGAGCAGTAGAACAACCGAGAGATTCATTGCTTCAGCGGATTTTTTCCCGCCTGTGTGAAACGGGCCTAAGGCTCCAGAGAGAAAAATATTCTTCTCTGCTTCCAGCGTAATTAAGGGACACTCGTAACTGGATTAAATTCACTAGGACTCACAACTAGACTCCTTATCAATGACTAGATTAATTAAATTCCCAATTACAATGATTTCCCATTGCAATATTCCCGCATAACCGTTTTTAACAACAGTAGAAAAAGGAAATTCAAAGGACTGCCAAGTGAGAATGGACTTGGAACTAAGTCTACTAATTAAATTAATTGTGCAGTTTTTCTGTTGCATTTCTTTTTTTATTGGGAAAGAATTATAGGGCATTTGCATTTAAAAAACAAAACAAATTATTCTGTACAGGTTTTACCGTAATGGATGCATGCTACATTGTGACCCACAAAGGACTCCCTGATTTTAAAATGAAATAACTCGGAAACGGAGATCGATAGAAGAATGAAACAAGTGGTATGTTTATTTTGAAAGCCGTAAAAATCTGATACAGAAGTTTCAAAATTACTTACAAATGTTGCCGACTGGTGGCGCTGTAAGCTGTAGCCGCAGTGCAGTTCTATAAATAATGCTGTGAAGCACAGAGCGATCAGTCTTCGGACAGTTTCGCTGTCGAAACGTGAAAGGAGGTTAACGTACTGAAGGAAGTGGATGAAGTAATGTATTGCGTGGAGCAACGTGTTTTTCTGGTACTCGAGTATCAGGGACTTCGTGGTTTATTGAAGATGGGTCCGATCACACCGTAGAAATCGTGGGTACTGGCGGACGGACAAACCGGTAACTTTTCAAAATAGACTTTATTTAGTGAGATATGATACAGTGAAGTTTTACAGGGCGACGGCGCATGGCTCGTCAGAGGAGATGCGACAGAAGATGAGTAGGTGAGTATTTACAAATGGTGATGCATATGTACAAAAGTTTTGCTCTTTCGAGCTGCTAGAGTCTTTTGCGTGAGAGTAGGGAGTTCAGGAGAAGTTTCTTTATAACATGAAATGGTGATGCATGTGTACAAGAGTTTTGCTCTTTCGAGCTGCTAGAGTCTTTTGCGTGAGAGTAGGGAGTTCAGGAGAAGTTTCTTTATAACATGAAATGATGATGCATGTGTACAACAGTTTTGCTCGTTCGAGCTGCTAGAGTCTTTTGCGTGAGAGTAGGGAGTTCAGGAGAAGTTTCTTTATAACATGAAATGGTGATGCATGTGTACAAGAGTTTTGCTCTTTCGAGCTGCTAGAGTCTTTTGCGTGAGAGTAGGGAGTTCAGGAGAAGTTTCTTTATAACATGAAATGATGATGCATGTGTACAAAAGTTTTGCTCGTTCGAGCTGCTAGAGTCTTTTGCGTGAGAGTAGAGTTCAGAAGTTTTTTTTTTTTTTATAACAGATTAAATGGTGATCCATTTGCACTTTCTCTCGTTCCAAGCCGTGGTAGTTGTAGTACAGTTCATTTGAGCACTTGTGGTTGTAGGTTACAGGGGGAAGGGGGCAGCAGTATGGAGAAGTTTTCACCTGTGTTCTTTGCTGCGGTGGCACCAGGTGGGTGCGACCAAGAGTGGCTGTTGGTGGTTCTTTCCAGTGGTAAGGGCGCGTCAGTCGAGACGGACCTGGTCGTCGCTGGTGATGGTGAACCAGCTGATGTGTGGGTTCCACCGCTTCCAGAACTCGCTGAGGGTCGCCGTCCTGTGTGCTTCTGTGTAGTCTGCCTGGAGGCGGGCAACGACCCTGTTCCTGAAGTGGTGGAGCAGGCTGGTGCTTGCTGGTGGGTCTGTGAGTGGTGTGTTGTTGGTGTGTTGTAAGTAAAGTTGGTAAATGACATACTTCGCCAGGACGAAGAAGTATGCGCATGTGCTTGAAGTGTGTGGTGTGGTGGGTGCAGTGTTGAGGAATTGGTAGTGTTCCATTTTGTGTGTGATAGGGCAGACTTTGGAGGCAAGGGAGAACATCAGATGGAACATCGGGAGAAGGGCTGGGCAGTAGATGTATGTGTGTTGTATGGAGCCAGGCTCTGCGCAGAGGGGGCAGAGGGGGAAGATAGAATCTTCATCTGGTGTAGTGTGTTTGGAACTGGCAGGCGCGAGTGGAGGAATTGCCACTGAATGTTGATTTCGTGTGGGTGGTTGGTGAGTGTGGTGAGTGTGGACCAGACTGGGGTGGATTGGGAGGGAGTGAGTGAATGAGTAGGGTAAGGTGTGAGGGTAGAGTTCCTGAGGAAGTGGTAGAGTTGTTTTACACTGATAGAGTGTATGTGAAGGGCAGCAGAGGGAGTATTGAGAGTGAAGGGGAGGGGGATTGGCGCTGCCTGGACAGTGCGGATCCCATTGGGGGAGGTGAGGGAGGGGAAGAGGAGGCGATAATCACGATCTTCTTTTACAAAAGACGTGCTAAAAAATGGATGTAACGGATATAAACACGCGAAAGCCTTTAGTAAACAACGAGATGTGACAGATTCTTTCCGTACAACGCTGAACTTCAAATGTCGCACGGTTAACTTATGGTTTTCCAGTCTATGTATCTTAAAAGTTTTTGGTAATCCCCAAGAAGTCTATAAACCGGTATGAAATATGAAAGACGGCAAAAACAAATTTCAGCAAAATGAAGTTTGCAGTGAAGTAGAGAAATATAAGAAATAGTAAGCTGTAAAGTTAATATTACAACTTGCAGGGCTGTGGCACAAAAACAGGTAAAACGATAGAGACGCCCTTGAATTTATAATAAAAAATAATGTTAATGGAAACTTGCTCGTGAGTTGCTTATGTTGGTCGTTAAACCCCGATATATAAAGAAAACCAATTTTGGTTGTTGTCAATGAATGAAATACGGGATTACAACATTATACAACACAAGTTTGGAAGATGTGAATTTGTTTATTAGTGAAAATATGACATGGATGTTAAAGTCAGATAATATCCGAAAACTTGAAAATTTCGTCGACCTGGAGCGCTGATAGCACCCGAGCATGCTAACCACTGCACCACCGCGAACGACCAAGTTTCAAGTTTCCGATTAATTTGAATATGACCATCACAGGATTCGCTAGTCGAAGCAACCGGGCCGCCCCGGTGGCGCAGTGGTCTAAGCGATGGCCTCTGATCATTCGTCCGGAAGGAGTCCGGGTTGGAATCCCGGTGAGACATGGATGTTGTGTTTGTATTACGGCGGCACTGGGTCTCTCCCTTCCCTGGGACCAGTGGCCCTAAATTAGGGACGGGCGACAGCTTATAGCACATTGAATTGCTCATGGTGGTCATTAAACCTCCAATAAAAAAACAACAACAACAAAAAAAAAGCAACCGGCATTCATATATAACCACCAGATTATTTTTGATTAAAGGTTTAACGACCACCGTGAGCAACTCTATGGGCTATAAGCAGGCGCCCGTCCCTAATTTAGGGTCACTGGTTCCAGGGAATGGAGAGAGCCAGCGCCATAAGACAAATACAACATCATGCCTCACCGGGATTTGAGCCCGGATCCTTTCACGGACGAAAGGTCATAAGTCAGCTCTTGGACCACTGCGCCAGCCTCCTCCAGATTCGCTATATATGAATGCCAGTTGCTTCGACTAGCGAATCCTGTGATGGTTATATTCAAATTAATCGGAAACTTGAAACTTGGTCGTTCTCGGTGGTGTAATTAATCGGAAACTTGAAACTTGGTCGTTCTCGGTGGTCAGCATGCTCGTGCGCTGTCCGGTGACTCAGGTTCGATCCCGCACCAAGACAACGAAATTTTTGGATTTTCGGATATTATCTGGCGAAAATGTCATCAAAATGATAATATAAAATTATAAATTATATTATCTGACGATCCATGTCATATGTTTACACCAATAAACGGATTTACATCTTCCAAACTTGCATTCTGGTTGTTGTTTTCAATTTCGTTTTTTTCTTTTTTTTTTTTTTTTTTTTTTTAGGTTTTACAATTGTATAAAGCAACAACAGCGCACATTTAAACATTTGAAATTTCAACCCTCGAAACGATACCTGACTTTTATATTTGACCCTCGAAACGATACCTGACTTTTATATTTGGACACCCTTCAAAATTTTCAGAATTCGACGCCTATAACTCTAAGTTGTTGCATCCATTTACTTCAGAGATTCTGAAAGAAATTGAACTGTTTTCATTCACAAATGTCTATTTTAATGAAAACGGGGAGGAGAGGGTAAGAAAGAAGTAATATATAGCATGACCTATTTAAGATATACGACTTCAGCAGATACATAAATTTTTTAGCACGTCTTTTGTAAAAAAAGATCGTGCTTATGTTACCGGTTTGTCCGTCCGTCCGTCCGTCTGTACTCTCGATATCTCTGCAACTATTAGTCCGATTTGAAAAATTCTTTTTGCATTGTGAAGCTTGAAATGCGAATGTTGATCCTTAATTTCGTTTTTTTTTTTTTTTTTACGATGTACAATTTTGCTGCTAGAGGGCGTAAATGCAGATGATGTCGAATTCAAAAATACGTTTTATTCCACATATTTGCTTCTAAACATCCGATTAAAAAAATTATTTTATCTTTCGATTCCATTTATGTCTAAAAATATTTTAGATTTAGTTACTTTTTCAAATTACGCATAGATTTTCCGCTAGGGTGCGTAAAAGTAAATTACATTTTCCCCGATAACTCTTCTTCTAAAACTCCGATTTGAAAAAAAAAAATCCTTCAGAGGATACATCTCCTGATGGAAAATCTTTTGCATATAATTTCAAATTTTTGATAAAGAATACTTTAGCCACCAGGGGGCGTAAGTGTTAATTTTTGCTTCTGATGTATTTGCCATAAAATCTGAGCTTCTAAAATATCGATTAAAAAATTCTTTCGTGGACTGATGCCACTCACATCGGTAAACATTTTCGGAATATTTTCTTCTTAAAATATTCCACAGTTTCTCCGCCAGGGGCGTAGATGTATATCTTATTTTTGTCAATATCTCTACTTGTAGGAGTCCGATTTGAAAAATTCCTACTTTGTTGGATAGTGTTTCCAGTGTGACATGTTTTTCATATAATTTCAAATTTTCCAAGTAACTCGTAGACTTTTCGCTAGGGGGCGTAAAGGTAAATTGCTATTTCCCCCTATATATCTGCTTCTAAATCTCCGATTTGAAAAATTCTTTCTGCACCGGATACAGCTCCTGATGGGAAATCCTTTGCACGTAATTTCTAATTTTTGTAAAAAATGGTTTGGCCACCAGGTGACGTAAGTCTTAATTTCCGCTTCTGATATATTTGCAGCAAAATATGAGCTTCTAAAATCTCAATTGCCAAAACAGTCGTTTGTTGACCGATCATACTCATGTCGACAAACCTTTTAGGAGCCTTTTCTTCTTGAAATAATTCATGGTTTCTACGCCAGAGGGCGTAGATATATATCTTATTTTTGTCAATATATCTACTTCTAGGAGTCCGATTTGAAATATCCCTTCTTTGTTGGATAGTGTTTCCGATGCGAAATGTTTTTCCTATAAGTTCAAAATTTTCATGTAAATCATAGGCTTTCCGCTAGGAAGCACAAAAGCAAATTGCGTTTTCTACGTTATTTCTGCTTCTAAAACTCCGATTTGAAAAATTCTTCCTGTATCGCATACAAGACCTGATGGAAAATATTTTTCACATAATTTCTAATGTTTGGTAAAGAATGGTTTGGCCACCAGGAGGCATAAGTGTTAATTTCTGCTTCTGATGTATTTGTATCAAAATCTGGGCTCCTGAAAACTCGACTACATTTTTTTTTTCTTGGACCGATGGTGCTCATACGGAAAAACCTTTTGAGAATACTTTCTTCCTAAAATAATGCATGGTTTTCCCACCAGGGAACGTAAAGTCACATCTTATTTTTGTCGATATCTCTGTTTCTAAGAGTTCATATTTTTGGACTTTGGCCATCAGGGGACGTAAGTATTAATTTTTGCTTCTGATATATTTACCATAAAATCTGAACTTCTAAATATCGATTGAAGAAATATATCTAAATCTTAAGTTGAGGGACTCAGTTTTTACTAGAGCCTTGTACCATTCACCAGACTATGTATGGCATTTTTTTTTCTATCATATTCAATGTTATTTATTTTTTCTCCCTTTGAGTGGCTATTACAAACTCGCAATACTGCGGGAAGAACTTCCAAAATTAAACATTTTGTTCTCGGCAACTTGTCTTAAGAATAAACAAATAGCCACATTAAAATTACTTGCGACATTACTTAGAGTCTGAAATACGAATATATGCAACTAGATCACGCAGTTTGCAAGCAACTGAAGCCGAAATATGTTTTACACATAGGACAAACGACGGTTCCCTTCAATTATTTAGTATCTCCCAAGATTACGATAATGTTGGTTTTTTTTAATCGTAAGTTAAAAGGTGCAATGTCCAATTTATCCCCAACGGAAAAAAAAGTTAATACGTAGTATTATAACAACGTAAAATTCCTTCTTTCGCGCAGGTAAAAGAGCTTAACTAACATTGTTTACATAAGACACATGCCGTTTTGCCGTACAAGCTCTGCGATCAAAATGGCACCAAAAACATCTATGCATCTTAAATGTCTTTGGGGATTACTGACTGGAAAAATCGAACTGGCAATCATAAATCAAATACTCAAAAAAAAAAAAAAGGATTGCATCGGCCGTGAATCAAACCCGGGCCGCCCGCGGGGCAGGCGAGCATTCTACCACTCAACCACCGATGCTTCGGAATACGTTCGTCTTTTATTTTATTTATTAAAATGACGAGGAAGAATACATGTTGAAGTTATTCAACTGTTCAAATGCTCTGCAGTGCAGCCAACAGCAGGGAAACGGTGGCGTGAAAATTCCTTCAGATGAAAATGATCGCGCACCGCTCCATTTTAAGTACATATGCAGAAGCGTAGCCTACGCGGGTCCGTACCCCCTTTGAGTGTGGATTCAGTACGAATTTAAAGCCATACATATATTTATATATGAGGCTTTCACCAATGAACCAAATCCGTGGATCCCTTTTCAGATATTTGTATCTACGGCACTGTAAGTACATATATGTTGCTTATTTAAAATTCACGTAAGAACAAACAAGTGATTCTTGCAATTGTTTCTCTAATACGAGTATTATTAATATTACGATTGCTTTGTTTCCGTGACCGCGCGAATTTAATTAGCTCTTAAAAATAAAACGCTGGAATCGAAAAAAATAAATAACACTGCTGTTAGAAGTTGATAAAAAACACTTTTATGTTCCCCAAACGATGGTTACATACATGATAAGCAACCATTATCAAAGGATGAGAGCAAGCATTCTGCCTGTTTACAGTTGAACTGATGCCACTGAATTGTAGCGGTTTGCAAAAACCTAGTCAGTTAAATCGCATGTTGTTACTTTCATTTCACAAGGACTGCTTATGGTAAAATGGAAATATACGTATGGAGAATGGAACCTCAGCTATACGCTTTCCGGTTATACGTTTTTCACTTTTTATAGGTAATTCCCAGGACCGGATGGAGCTTTTGTGGGGTACGGGGAAAAATTCAATTGCAGGCACTAGAAAATGAATCTCATATTTTAATGAAGTTGCTACATGATAAACATCGTCCGTAAAGAACACACGCGAAAACTATCATAAAGACAAAATGATTACCTCAAAAAAGTATTTATTTGCTTTAAGCGCAAGAAAAATACAATAATATGAATTGAAGTTCCAAGACAGACGGGCAGAGACAGTGAGGCAGAATAAAAAGTGAATCTACGATTTTCTTTCCAGGGAGAGGAGGGGTTTGATGTTAAATTGCGACTCTTAATAAAAGCTTCCTCACAAAATAATAAAAAGATAGCTGAGTAGCGAATATTTTGCATTGTGAACTTTTTGTGTTGGAAATAATAAGGATCCCTCTAAATTAAATTCGTATAAATAGTTTTTCTCCCCCAGCTACATGTTTTAGTTATCGATTTTTTATGCAGTGTGGAGTAATTGACAAATTAGTGACTTTTTATTAACTTTTATAAGCGCTCACATGTGATTTCTTTTTTTAATTTCTAGTAATGATTTGAAAGTCATTGAATAATTGGCCTTCATATACAGTCCGAAACCAACTCTGACATATATTTTTTTTCATTTCTTTAAATTCAAGTGTCCGGTTTGAACATAAATTGTTAAATGTGTAAAAGTAGGGACCTCTGAAGGATGGAGTTTAGTTTGCTATTTCATGAATGCGGAAAATATTAAGGTGGTTATAATAATCCTTTGAAATCTGATAATCACAGTATTTGTACGTGAAGAGAGATAACCTATTCGAAAATGGCGGGGATTGGAAAAAAAGTTAAATATATTTTTAGGAGCCTCCCTCCCCAAATCTTATAATAAAAATTATTATGAAAAATTCTACCGAAAATGTTTTTACCCTAAACTGCGGGAACCGGGGCAACCACCCTGATTGCCCCTATGGCCCAACCGGTCCTGGCAATTCCAGTGGTGGCTGGTCATTATGGGCATCCGGGGGCTTAGCCCCGCATGAATATGAACATTAAACAGTTCTCGCTGAAGGAGCAATGTTTCAGGCACTGACAACTCGGACTACTTCCGCAATAAAAACCTAATTCCACAGAGTAGCGATGTTTGCACTGCAATACATCATATTTTGGAAGCTGGCATTCAGCTTTATTTCAGTTTTCTGGATGCCGACTTTTCATGCATACTGCTTAAACTTCAATGTACAAAGGCCGTTCCTTCAAAACTGAGAGAAATTCTTTTTTGAGTTGGCAGCACTGCGAAGGAGAAAAATAACCACGCAGACGACTAACTGAATTAAGGAAGTATCTATGGCAACAGTTATTAGTCGTGGCGGACGATTCTAGTTTTGTTATTGGGAATTGTTTAAGGTACGTTTGCAGCTATAGAGGTGAGTGATTCAGAGCTAAGAAATGAAATGGTTGTTGTGCAACAAAATTTTGCTATCGTTTGGGTAAGACGGCTTCAGAAACAGTTGATTTAATGAAAAAAGTAAATGTTTGGGTGAGTCAACGATTTTTAGATGGCACCGTGATTTCAAAAAAGGTCGTTTGTTGCAGAACTCGCTCCTAAGCCTGGTCGACCTGAAAGTGTTGTTACGGAGTGTATTGTTAACACTGTTTGGGCAATACTGCAAGAAGATTAACGAATGACGTTTGAGAACACAACGGCGTCAACTGATATTTCAAAAACGTCGACATTCCGCATACTACGCGAAAAATTACTGCTTCATCGTGTGTGTTCAGATAGGCACCTCATCACCTGACGAGAGAACAATTGCTAGCCAGAGTCAAATGTATCATGAGTGGAAACCCGGTGAGCGCTTACGCCAGAGCACGGCATAATATGCAAATTATAGTCGGTGGTATTTAAGGAGTACGGCGAAGTGAATGTAATCAGTCGTCGGCGTACTGACACGTGCGAAAACCCTGAAGAAGCTGCAATGCCTGGACATGGAAGACGTGTACGATTTCAGCAGTTATCGGATTTTGAGCGAGGTCGTCTAGTCTGACTCCGCGAGGCCGGGTGGTCGTATCGTCGTATTGCGGAGCGAATGGGACGGGAAGTGTCGGTGGTGGTACGATGGTGGCGTAGATGGTCCGAGGAACATTCCCACACGAGAAGACGTGGAACCGGGAGTCACAGACGGACTGATGAGCGGACCGATCGACGCATAAGAAGAGCGGCGTTGTCAAGCAGAACATCCACTACGACGCAAATCCGAGCTGCCGTTGCACCTGAGGGGACTGTGCGAACAATACTCAACTGTCTACTGGATGCAGGACTACGTGCACGTGTGCTTCTGGCATGTGTACCTCTGACTCCAGTCCACCGTCAGGAACGGCTGCAGTGGTGTCGCCAACGTCTGCACTGGAGAACGCAATGGCGATCTGTCGTGTTCAGCGATGAAAGCAGATTCTGCTTGGGATCCTCCGATGGCCGTATGAGTGTTCGCAGACGCACAGGGGAGCGTCTCCACCCTTCTTGCATCCGCCAGCGACACACAGGGCCTACACCTGGTCTGCTGGTGTGGGGAGCGATCAGCTATCGCTCCCGCACACAACTAGTTTTTGTACCGGGTACGTTAAACAGCACCTCCTACATCAACAACATCATTCAGCCCGTTGTTGTGCCATTTGTAAGGTCGGTCCATCGTGGTGTTTTCCAGCAAGATAACGCACGCCCACACACGGCACGTGCAACGCAACATGCACTTCAGGGTGTGAGACAACTTCCATGGCCTGCACGTTCACCGGATTTGTCCCCCATTGAGCACGTGTGGGATTTTATGGGACAACGATCGACTTATCCGGTCTCCACTGCCAGCCACGACCATTCCCGATTTACCCGTCCAGGTTGAGGATGCTTGGAACTCAATACCCCAAACTTACATCCAACATCTGTACGACAGACTCCATGCCAGAATTACACAGTGTGACGCAGTTCATGGCGGTTCAACCTCGTACTAACCATGTTACATGGAAATGTTATTTTTCAGTTTACCAGCAAATACAGCTGTATTTTGCCATAATGTTTTGATCACGTTATCCTCTGTATTCCGTTATTATGCTGTATAAATTTTGTTGGTATCAGACGTCTCCTTCTTGGTGTTCTTTTTTTACTTTCCGCCAGTGTAGATGTTTCACATCAACAAGTACATATTAAACAACGCTTTTACATTATGCTAAATGATCAATGTACACAGAGAGCCAGTGTTGATCAAGTAACACATTGAGATCCAGTACCGAAAAACAAACACAAACATCCGTGCCTCACCGGGGTTCGAACCCAGATCCTTATCGGACGAATGATCAGAGGCCATTACTTAGACCACTGCACCACCGGGGCGGCATATTGCTCTTGTCAATGGCGTCGTCTCCATATACATTCTGGAGTGTTCTGTGGATGTTGGACAGTCTGCCCTTCCTTCGTGAAGAACTCAATGACGGCACGTTGCTTCTGCTTGGAATCCACTTTACCTGCAATGAAGAAGAAGGGTTGCTATAGAGGAGGAATTACTCTACCAACATGTGCAATTTGAACGATCTCTGTCAGTTAATAAAAAAGTTATACCCACTTTTGCATTACTTTCGGTACAACCCTCATATTTTATTCACGTATGATCTGCAACTTGCCTCTTCGAACATTTATTTCGCACTCGTTTCACGTCGTCATTTCCTCCCTCTGTGCTTATTACCTAAACCAAACTCTTAATGGTTAACACGATTCTGTGAGATGAATAATCGTCTCACTGAGGAACGCAAAACATTCTGATAACGAATCAGAATTTTAAAAAACACCTTTTAAAGGTTGAAAATACTCCAAATACATGGCGACAGTATATAAATAAATACATCGCTCTTAAACACGTTCTAGAAACACACAGCAACCGAAAAATTGTTTTTCAGCCGCCGCTGTGGAATTGAACCAACAGAACTCTCGATAGCTAGCCGAGTGCGTTACATTTACGCCCGGTGGCCAACAATCCACGGTGCTATGTGTATTTTTAAGTCAGCATCTGACATCATAAATCCGTAAGATGGGCTCAGCTACTGAGACGTCTCCATCTGGTGGGCATTAACGGCACTAGCTAATATATAATATAGCAATTAAATCCAAAGGGCGAAATCCAAGTTGAAAATACTCCAAATACGTGGCGACAGTAAATAAATAAATATATCGCTCTTAACCACGTTCTAGAAACACACAGCAACCGAAAAATTGTTTTTCAGCCTGCGATGTGGAATTGAACCAACAGAACTCTCGATATCTTGCCGAGTACGTTACATTTACGCTACGGTGGCCAACAATCCACGGTGCTACGTCTCAGTAGCTGAGCCCATCTTACGGATTTATGATGTCAGATGCTGACTTAAAAATACACATAGCACCGTGGATTGTTGGCCACCGTGGCGTAAATGTAACGCACTCGGCTAGATATCGAGGGTTCTGTTGGTTCAATTCCACAGCGGCGGCTGAAAAACAATTTTCGGTTGCTGTGTGTTTCTAGAACGTGTTTAAGAGCGATGTATTTATTTATTTATCTTTTAAAGGGTTAATGCCCGTATTTTTTAAATAGCCAATTAACGCAAAAACGGCTTTGAAGCATGTTCTCAACAGCAAACATTAATTTTCTTTCGTTCATTCATTTATTGTGAATTACAGGTAACGAGTGTAAATTGTAGTCTAATTAAGCTTTTTTGTTGAACTTAGAATATCCGTCAATGACAGACGTGACGTTCTTACAATCTATTAAACTTTCCAGTTTTGTTGCTATCGCTTATGTAAATTTTGTTTATCTATCAATAAGTCTTTCTGACTTAACGCCACTTCTGAACTCCCCAAAGTGTCTCTTGATGTGGCAGCCCTGGCAGTAGGTCAGAGGTCAAGCAACAAATAAAAATCGAGAATCACTCAGTGTTGAGGGTGATATATAGTGTGATGTTATCAGCATTAGGCTCACTTGCTGTTCGATTGTTACCACGCTATTTTGCTTGTTATAAGTTTGTAGTTAGTCATTTTATAACTTGTACTAATGCTTGTTAAAACAGCCTGTTTGTTGCTACTAGTAAATGTACGATTTACCAAGTCGTCTTGAACGTGATATCGTGTGCCCCTGCAACGTGTTTTCAGAAATATTCCTTCCTGCCACGACCCTGAATAAAAGGTTGTGTGCTTCAAGAAACTGTTAAGTCACTAAACCAACTCATTCTCACTTTCTAGTACCAAAGTTCTTGTACCTCTAGTTTTATAATGTTTAATGTGAATATTTAACTACCTCTCCACCCCCCACCCCCCTTTCCATGCACACACATAGAAGTTTACCGAAGAATCCAAAATAAGTACAATTTATTAATTAATCGTGATAATTGAGCATTACGTTTGATAGAACAACATGAAACATTAAAACAAAATGAGGAATTGTTTACTTTGTTTCCAGAAGTTGTCTATCCAGCTGAAGGAAGTTGACTTTTTCCTCACCCAAAAAATGCGCAATTGTGGCTAGAAATGATTACGACTCCAAAGCAAGGAAAAAACTAGATTCGAAGAGCATGTACAACTCATGTATCACTCTAATCTTCAGCCGGAAAACTAGCATACTGACAGATACGTTCCAGAGCCGACTTTTCTCGAAGTTATTTAATTTTTAATGAACTATTGAGCTTGTAAATTTCCATGCTTTAAAAGACATTCATCAATTCGATTAAAAAAAGAAAAATTTAAATCTGCTTTTTTTTTTTTCCAGGGTGTATGCTTGATTTTTGCTCGTTTATAAATGATGTTGAAGATTTTCGTACCTTAATTTGAACTTCCATGTCACATCCTACAAAGTGAGACATGAGTAATTTCTATTTCGTAATGTTTTTTTTTTGTTCTTGGTATGCAAAATATTAAAAAAAAAAAAAAAAAAATTATGCATCGGCCGGGAATCGAACCCGGGCCGCCCGCGTGGCAGGCGAGCATTCTACCACTGAACCACCGATGCGACACCTTTCTAGCTTTCATTATCCAGTTCTAGATTTAGAAAGTTTATTCATCTGCTTTGTGTTGGTCAAAGTCATTCGCCTTTCCAAGTGTCTTCCGGTGTAGCCAACATTCAAGGAAGTGAGCGAGAAATTGCAAAAACTCGAATGGGTGTTTTACAGTCTTCTCTTTCAGATTCGAATGTATGGTTTTTAAATCATGCATAGACGGTAAATTTATTAATTTCTTAGTCACTATTTATGTGCACGAGTATGACACGTTTTCCGTCTCAAAAGATGCTCGGTGTAATAACCGGAAACCTTCTTTGAAGAAGGGAAATGAGTTTAGTAAATCAGAAGAATAGGATTTATTTTCAAACGCTCAACTAGGCATTTCTGCGCCCGGGGAAAAGCTCAAAACATTGCGCCCTCGCTCCTCCCATATATCTTATATATCACCAACAACAACCATTATCAGTCCACTGCTGGATGACGGTCTCCCCAAGTTTCTTCTACAACTTTCAGACAATTTCCATGTCACTCCGGCATGCTTTCGAATTTTATCCAACCGTCTTCCACGTGATCCTCTTTAAGGATTTTTCAGATTCCTTGGTCAAATATTTCAATTGTCCAACAGTGATCGGTTATTCTAGCATATATTGAGCCCATTACCATTCCAGGGATTTTACTTTGATCATGATGTTATCAATTCCAGTCATTTTCCTGATCCACGAGTTCCTCTTCCCTATCTTTCTCGTTTATACTAAGCATGTACACCTCCAGACTTCTTTCAGTAGTTTGCAGTCTCTGAATATACACTATATTGGCAAAAGTCACCGGACACCTAGAAGGGAAACACAACATAGCATTTGTTGACATACGTTAGTACGGTATCGGTCCCCCTTGGCCTTAATGCATGCACTGACCCTTCCAGACATTCTTTCGACAAAATTTTGGAACACAGCGATAGGTATGCTCTTCCATTTAGTACATAATGCTGCTGCTAACTGTTGCTTAGTAGTAGGCCTTGGTACCAAACTTCTTATGCGGCGCTCATATTCGTCCCATATGTGCTCTTTGCAGTTAAGATCAGGGCTCTGTGCTGGCTAGTCCACACACGATACGGAATTATCGTCAAACCACGCCGTGACAGTCCTTGCTTTATGGCTTGGTGCATTATAATGCTGGTACCAACAACGCTCCATTTCATATTGTGTTGCCACAGAGTTGGTAGGGCATAGTTGTCCAAAATATCGAAGTAGATGTGCTGGTTAACAGGTTTGTCCACGATAACCAATGATCTGGAACCATACCACGAAAAACACCCCCACACGCGTACACTGCCAGCTCCAACCTTGACCGTAGGAACAGTGGATGATGTTTTCTTGGGGAGACTTTAGGCCCCATCATTCCAATAGCACAATCCCTGATAGCTGTCAGCTATCTGAACATCGTTGCGGATCAAGTACGCCCATTCATGGAAACGGTGTTTCCTGCTGGTGTTGGCCATTACCGACAGGATAATGCGCCAAGCCACACTGTCAGAATCGTCAAGAAGTGGTTCGTGAAACATGCTGGTGACTTTTTGTTAATGCCCTGACCTCCAAAGTCACCTGACATGAACCTAATCGAACATTTGTGGTTCGAAAAGCGAGTTCGCGCTAAATCACCACCATCCCGAAATGTATGAGAAGTGGAGGACCTGCTGTTGACATTATGGTACCAGATACCCCAGGATACCTATCGCCACCACATCGAATCGATGGCTCGCCGAGTGGCTGCTGTATTAAGGGCTAAAGGAGGTCTTACAGCATATTAGGTAGCTGGTCATAAAGTAATGGCTCTTTGGTGTATACGTGCGTTACCTCCTTAGTTGTTATTACTGTAAGTACCCTATCTGTATTCCTGTTTCTTCAGGGAGCTGCAATTTATGTTGTAACAAAATATAAGTTATGTTTGGAAGAATGTTATGTCAAATACCTAATAAAATACTAAAACATTTTTTTCTAATTGCCACAGGATTCATTTGTGGACTTGTTGATCAGTTTAGAAATACCAAGAACAAAGATTGTGATCGGAATTCCTACATTTGGATCAGCCTACCTCCTCAACGATTCGCAGCAATCATCAGCAGGTTCTCCAGTTCGGGAATTGAGGAAGGATCACGGCGTCAACAACTACCCACAGATCTTATCCTACCCCCAAGTAAGTAGAATACTTCTGTATCAGAATTTTAACTGCCCACGAGAAAACGCCCGAAGCGATATTTGAGGGCATACTTTCGAACAGCGTGATTTCTCTCAGATATCTGTTTTCTATTGAATAGGTACATTAAATTATTCAAGGTAGCCAGAGCTATTCTCATCTTATTTAATTTCATATTTGCAAAATCGATGTGAGATTTTGCGTACGTGTCGCAGAGTTGAAGATATTACTGCCCTACATAAGCATCATCTCTGTTTAGGCCGTTTATATTCCAATATGTAATTCAGTTTTTAAACGCACAAAAAATTAACGAATTGGTATTAGTTTTTGTCGCTGATTTGCCTTCCGTGCATTTGCGAGTAATTTCTACGTAACTTAATATCTCTTAACATGCAAAAAATTAATGTGTTCGGAAATACAGAAGATTAGTTAAAATTTTTAACATCAGATATACTCTACGACATTGATATTATAGTTTTATAATAGAACAGCTGTTATTACTTAATGTAAACTTAGCTGTTATTACTTAGAGTAATAAGCTAATAAGAGCTGAGTAGGTAAAGAGCACATGCAGAACCGATTTAAGGATTTGCGGGGTCTGTATAATAGGCGTAGCGTGGGGTGGGGGGCACAGGAGGGCACGTGTTAAAAAGTCGAAAAGTATGAACTAGTCGTTCGCCTTTTAACCATTTAACGACCATGACCCCAAAATCTTGTATCACTCTAAATACCATAACGCCAGAAACTGTCTGTTGGTTCACTTCTTTGTTTAATAACAATAATAGTGACCGAGGGTGACTCCTGCTGATCCCTCATAAGCAGTTAAAATTTGAAAAACAGGTATGGGTAGGAATCTGACTCATTCTAGGTTTCTCGGGCGACTATAACCGTTTGCATGTACGGGCGTTTTGGGCGTTTTGGTCGTTAAAGGGTTAAATGCTATGAAGTCCGACATACAGCCAAGGGAATGATGCTACGCAATAGCGAGTATTGTTATGACTGATTTCCAGCAGTCATTCCATGCACAATAGCATGCAGTCATCACATGATTACATGCTATTACACTCACGGACAATGATAAAAAGAAGGAAGCATCGGATTGAACTGAAATTTTATGAACGTAATGATACAGATGAATGATACAGATGAATGATTCACATGATGATGGCAAAAACAGAGCTGCTGTAAGATAATTACAGAGGGATCTGTGGCACGCGGTCCGGTCATGTTCAATAGCGCCTCGCACCACCTCGTTCGGCGATACATGCTGCAATACGGTCCGGCATGGAGGCGAACCGACGCCTGATGTTGTCCTGCGGCAGACTAGCCCACACGTGTTGGACGGTGTGCTTCAAATCCCAATAGCGTGGCACGGCGGCTGCTGGCGTTTCAACTGATCCCACACATGCTCGATAGGGGACATGTCCGCGGGTGGGCAGCTCACGAAAGTGTCTGGACATGACGTAGGCAGTCGTGGGCAACTCGAGCCGTGTGCGGGCGAGCATTATCAAGCTGGTATAGCGTACTTGGAGTCCCGACCCAGGAATTTGAGCACATGGGACCGTAGGATCTTATCTACATTCCGCTATCCCGTCAATGATCCACGTACCACTACTAGAGCTGATCGGCTGTCGTAAGCAATGGCTACCCAGAGCATAATGCCTGCAGGGGCAAGGTGTGGCGATCGATAGCGAGGTTGGGATTGTGCCGTTGACCCGTGGACCTCCACACCCGAACACGGTGATCATCTGTCCCCAAAACGAAGTGGCATTCATCGCTAAACACCACACGTCGCCAGTCTGTGGCGTTCCACATTGCTCTAGCCTGGCACCACTGCACACGGTGACGGCGATGCTTCTGTCTTAATGGCAGCACACTTAAAGGGCGCTGGGATTGCAACTACGCCTCCGCGAGGTGTCGGGAAATGGTTCGTGGGCACTCAGGAGCCGCTACATCTGCCTGTTATAGTGGACCGGGTCCCCGTGTGATCCGTTCGTGTCTGCCGAACAATCCGTCGATCCCCTCTACCGGTGTTTCTCCTGGTCCGTCCGGAGCCGCTCGGCCGTGTGGCAGTACCATCACGTGTCCAGTGCTCCCAACATAGTCGGACGGTATGGCCAGAGCGATCCACGTGGCGGGCTATACGGCAGGTCAACCACCCTGCGGTTTTCAGCACGATGATGTGGCTTCTCTGAAAGTCCGTAAGTTGCGTAAATCGACGTCTCTTGCGTCTACCCGGCATTCTTGTCAATCAGTACTTTTGCTTGCGTCGGCCGGTGTTTTTCACTCTCTTGGGGCATCGACTACACGCCCGTTTATAAGGCTGTCGTTTTGTGCAGCGCCACCACAGGGTGTGCAGTCATGCGCACTCGCACCAAACGTGGATCATTTGCATACCAGCACGCACTGTAGCTATTTGCAAAGTTTCGCAGTTGTAGCATGTTTTCTTCTAGGTGAGCAAATTTCTTTGTCCGTGAGTGTACATGAGATGCTCTGAAAGGCACATTTTTTTTCATTCTCATTATGGGGAATCAACGCAGGCCTCGCACACCGCATAGTTTTGGATATACGTAGTGCGATCAAAAAGTTCCGTGACTAGTTACGTAGCGGGCCAAGAGATGGCAGTACGCGGTTGCGCGAGCAACGGTCGAGGGCAGTGACCTTCATGAGTCATTTCGCCGAGTGGCGTCCTTCTGTGAACATCGGGAGCTGTGCTATACGATATTTGGTGACCACGTGCAGAAAACAGCTGCGATTTCGGTATGGACTGCAAACTAGAGCAGCGAGGAAATATCAAATTATGCGTCAAACTCGGCAAATCGGGAACGGAGACGCATGAAATGTTGCGGCAGGCTTATGGCAATGAAGCAATTAGTCGTGCGAGGTGTTTTGAGTGGCACTCGCGCTTCAAGAACAGCAAATGGCACTGGAAGACGACGAGAGGTCAGGTCGGCCATCTACGAGCAAAATTCCCGAAATGTGAACAAAATTAGAGAACTAGTGCATAAGGATCGTCGGAGAACCATTCAAGACATTGCTACCATCGTCAATGTGTCATACGGAACAGTGCAAGAAATTCTGACGAAGGTTTTGAACATGCACGGCATTGCTGCAAAGTTTGAGCCAAACATTCTGAACCCCGAACAGAAGGCGCTCCGTGTCGAAGTCTGTCAAGATCTTCGTCAGCAGGTGGTGAATAAACCAAAGTTCCTGTCGCAAATCATCACTGGGGACGACACTTGGGTCTGCGGTTACGACCCGGAGACCAAACAACAGTCGTCGCAGTGGGAGAGCCCGGCATCTCTACGACCGAAGAAGGCCCGACAGGTCCAGAGCGCAACCAAAAGCATGCTCATCGTGTTCTTCGACATTCGTGAGGTTGTGCACCGTGAAGTCGTCCCCCAGGGCCAGACCGTCAGCGCACTTTTTTACTGCGATGTTCTGCGCATCTTAGGGAGGAAATTCGCCGTAAACGACCTGAAATATGGCGCCGGGGCAATTTCTTGTTCCATCACGACAATGCAGCGGCTCGCAGAGCGTTAGCAACACGCCAGTTTTGCAGCCGCATCAGCATGACTACTCTTCCTCACCAGCCTTACTCGCCGGATTTGGCCCCCTGAGACTTCTTCCTGTTCCCGTAGATGAAGCTGAAGCTCAAGGGTCGCCATTTTGAAACCGTGGACGAGATCCAGCGCGAATCGAAGACGGTGCTTGACACGATTCGCGAACAGGACTTCCAGGGAGCGTTCCAACAGTGGCAAAAACGCTGGCATCGGTGTATCGCTGCACAAGGAGACTACTTTGAGGAAGATCATAGCCAGACTTAAGTAGCCTAAGTACTTTGTTATATATAGGCCTAGTCTCAGAACTTTTCCATCTGCCCTAGGAATGTAAAAAAACTTTAGTTATGGCACTAATACCAATTGATTAATTTACAATTATTTGTGCCCCCTCCCCACAAATTTTTCTTTCTGGTTACGCTACGCCTATGGTCTCCAGCACTACTAACAGCGAGGCCTCCTCTCGAAGGATATACAGGGTGTCCGAGAATTATTGTACACATTACAAAATTATATAAAACAAAACATTAAACAGATAGAAAGAAACTGACTGTCTCTAACTTACAATGTAACTACACAAATTAATAAATTTCGATGTGAGATCCCTTGGTTGCTCGCAGTACGTCCAAGCGATACACGATTTCATGCCATGTAATGGCAAGCATCTGAGGAGTTATGGAATTAATAGCATCTGTGATACACTGCTTCAGTTCCTGCAAAACAGTACAAAGCGTCTGATAGACACGATCTTTCACATAACCCCACATGAAATAATCCAATGGAGTTAGATCTGGAGAGCGAGGAGGCCACGGAATGGGACCACCACGCCCAATTCATCTGTTGGGTAAATGCTCATTTAGGCACTTAGACGTTGACCAATGCGGAGGCACGCCGCTTTGTTGGAAAACGACGTTGTCATATCTTTTGATCTGGGGTATAGCGAAATTTTCTAGCATATCCTAGTAAATGTCACCATTTATGGTTTTTTTCGCAGAAAAAGAAAGGGCCAATCACTTCTCTTTTTGATAGGGCGCACCACACATTAACTTTTGGAGAATCACGTTCCAGTTCAATAGCAGCATGAGGCGGTTCACTGCCCCATATCCTACAGTTGTGACGATTAACAATACCTGATACATGAAATGTGGAATCATCACTAAAAATTACAGTACTGAGAAAGTTTTGGTGAAATCGTATCGCAGAGTGTGATCATTTACATGCATCTTCTGCACTATCTGGATTATATAAGCATGAAACTTTAATTTCTTGTGCAAGATATCGTGAACTGTCGATTTTGGAATGCACAGTTCTCTGGTTGCTTTACAAACGGATTTCCGGGAGCTTCGTCGGAAACTTTCATTAACTTGGTCAACCGTCTCACCGCTGACGCTATAGGCCTACCGGCTCCTCCACGATGTTCCACATTTCCAGTTTCTTTAAACTGTTTCATCCACCGCTTAACTGAATTCGCTGACGGAGGATTACAACCATACTCTAAACGGTAGCGTCTTTTAACTTTAATGACACTCTTTGATTCCGCAAGCCATAACACACACATCGCCTTCTGCTGTACGGATGACATGACTACTGATTGCGCATTTCTCATACATTCCTCATCAGGCCACACCTAGCGCCATCTATCGGATTCTGTGGAATAATAATTCTGCAAAACAAAAATATGGAAACCGTGTTAGTAATACGTGACATAGAAAAACAGACAATTCTCATAGTTTTTTTTTTTTTTTTGTACATAATTTTGTAATGTGTCCAATAATTCTCGGACACCCTGTATATTTTGCACCTTCTTCTGAGAGAGGGGAAAAATGAACGAATGATGGCAACTTTGGGTATATGGAGGAAAAAATGGTAATATTTCATAAATTTTTATTCAGTGTATTTCATAGGACAAAAATTTGAGTGGTTGGTCCATTACTTGACTAGTATAAAATTGATCTCTAAAGCAACATTCAGGATGACTTTGCTGAAAGCATTTGCTATTATTATCTGGAAATTAATTAAACCATTTCTTACGCGTAACAAAAAAAATTAACCCATAAATTCTCAGTTGAGTACACTTTTTATTAAACGTTAATTACATGTTTCAGATGAAGAGTTTACGAGATTTGGCAACTGAAAACTCATCAATTACTCTCGACGTATTCAGTAACTCATGCCCAATACTAATCATGGAGAGGTAGTTCACTCTTGTTTGATCAATATACTGGCTCTTCGTTCTTAATTCGTTTCAGTTTTGAAAAAGAGCGTTCACCACACCACTGCTGTTGGTAACCATCAGAGTGAGGTAAATCTTCAACACAATCTCGTTAATATACCTATAGAAGAACAATTTCTAACTATGTAATGTTCGTGTATGTATAGCTGACTGAACACTACAGAAATCAGTTCTCAGGAACTTCATCCACAGTGAAATAGGAGTCATTCAAGTAAACGTCGCCACCCCGGTGGCGCAGTGGTCTAAGCGATGGCCTTTTGATCATTCGTCCGAACGGGGTCCGGGTTCGAATCCCGGTGAGGCATGGATGTTGTGTTTGTCTTCCGGCACTGGCTCTCTCCCTTCCCTGGAACCAGTGACCCTAAATTAGGGACGGGCGACTGCTTATAGCCCATTGAGTTGCTCACGGTGGTCGTTAAACCTCCAAGCAAATAAAAATAAATAAAGTAAACGTCGAGAAAAAGTTACTAACGATTAGTTTTTATTCGGACACTAATCCTTTGACACTTCAACAAGGCATAACTACAAATCTTCTTTTAATATTACTATCTTAATCAAACGAATGTGAGTAAATAATAATAAACAGTGATGTAGTTCTAACTATGTAAATAAGTGCCTTAGCGGTGAACGGATTAGTCAAGAACAACCCGGAAAGAAGACTTTCAAAAGGTTTTTAAAGTTTGATTTGTTTTAATAATTTATAATTTTTAATTAAATTTTATTCTACATGATTTTGTTAGTTTTTGTTAAAACTGCGGTTTAGGAAATTAAAACTTCAATAACTCGAGAATGAATTGGAACAGAAAAACAGGGTCAACGGGTAGTAATAAAGGATGATATGATCTATTTAAGATATATGTGAATGATCCCCCAGGGCCCCCTGATCAGGGGGCTATCTCGTAAACAAAGCAAGTTAGGAAAACAATTCCAATTACAAAGTTATACAGCGTGTTTACCTTAGTGTAAATCCGCAAAAACATTTCTAATAGTTCTCCAGGTTCGGGCTGTGCTCTCTTGAGCTATTGCACATCTATAAGGAAAAGTTGTTTTCCCCGCAAATCTTGAAATGTTTCTGCCTTTTCCTGAGCTTCATAAGAAAAGGCATCTCAGGGGATGATTTTTTCTTTGGCGAAACTAAGGGTTCGAAAGCCCCCATTCCCCCCACTTCCCCCCACTTCTCTTGCTTTTCGCCAAGAAGCTGTAAAGTCGCCTAAACTTTGCGCAAAATGGCACTGTGTAGTAAATTTTGGGTTTCAGTTTATGTATCTAGAACTTTAGAAGGAAATCTTGGAAATTATGGTCCTAATCTATCCCCGAAATAAATTATTGCCTATGGTAACCCCCCTTCAGGAGCTCAACAGATACAAAAATCAACAGATATTTAGTCTATCCAATGCCTAAAACTACAAACAGCTCCATAACAGCTGCTTGTATTTTTATGCAATCATTTGAACTGTGTTGTCCTTATTACAGGGGCCTATATTATTCTTTTTCGAGGGTCCGACAAAAAATGGAAGTTTTGAAATCCACCAGAATTAAATAAAATTTAATGAAAAATACAAGAAAAAGTTAATGTACCTTTTTCTAATGTAAGTTACGGGGGCTAAAGGGGAATCCCCGTTGCCCCCATATAAATACTCCTGGCTTCTTACATAGTCCATGTAGGCTGTAGAATTAGTAGATGCAAAGACTCATGCTAGTGTCGCGTGCTGTTATTGGCATTTCTCGACCTCTGACATCATGAAATATGGGTTCTTCAATTCAAAATTTGTGAAATATAGCACAGTTAAAATTTACCGTAGCAGACCATGATATTTTACTTACCTTGTTACATCATCGAGAAATACATTAATACCGAAGTTGAATTATGCCTATCTCTTACGGTGATTCCTGTATCGTGTATACAATGGGTCAAATGCTTTTATTCTTGAACTCGTTCAATGGGCCAAGCACCCACTCTGTATCAAATCCCTCGGAAATCTTGATGTATCAGGGGTTGAAAAAAATCAAGTAAATGCGCATTTCCCTCGGGAATGTTTTCGTTGAATGTGTCAACTGGTAGGAAAGGACTGTTGTGTTCACCTGCGCACAAGTATTCCATACTGTAGCTAATAACGTAAGCAACAGTTTTAAAATTCCTCACATTAAAATAACCAACTTATCTGTAAGTCATAAAAGCTGTCTACGTACGATAAAAAACATTATCCCTGCTGATACTATAGACTAATTTAAAAAAACTTTATTCACAAGTAAAAGCAAGTTAAAAGCGAGATCTTTCGGGATCCCTAGATCCCATCTTCAGGCTTAAGGCCATAAAGAACAACAAGTGGCCACTTATATACGATCAGGGTTTGACCCATGATGCAACGCAGTGGGCGTTGACATCGGTCAACATAGCAAATCATAAACAATCAATAGTTCGAAGATATGTAAGGTAATACAATATTGTTCGTAGTGGTTCCGGGCATGTCGATGGGGATTAGTTTTTTCCATACGTGAGGAATGAATGACGTAAGTTCTGAGTTACAGCATAAAGGCCCATATGAATGGATATGTGTTATAGAACCAACTTATCATTATATTTCCTAATGTGCGGATTACAGCGATACGCTATCATTAATAACAGAAATAAACCATATTATTACAAACTAGTTAAAGAAACAGAGTTCGGATTGTAATGAATAAAGAATATCGGTTAACAATTAACGCAAAATTATCGTGTTTTAAACTAGATTGCAGAAGCATTCGAATCTGAAAAAAAAAAAAAAAAAAAAAGATGCTTATCAGAACAAAAGCAGACTCGTATGTGCATATTTGTTCAGTTAAACCTTATAAGAACACAGGATCCTATCAGTGCCGTCAATTTCTCTCAGAGCTGGTGGGTGTCTTTTGTTGACAATGTGTCGCTTACTTATGCAAATACTTGTCAATTTGCGCCCACCATGTGATCATGGCACTATGCAAAGTTACTTTTTATTCTGAGAATAGTGTGCAACGTAGAATGGCCATCCAGGTCACCGGACTTAACACCAATGTTTTTTTATTTTTGGGGCCATTTGAAATCCCAAGTTTATGCAACACCACCCGATAACTGGAATGTTTTGAAACAACGAATTATTAATGCCTGTAGGAGTATTCCTTCGCGTCAGCTGCGTAAGTTGCCAGAAACTGTACTTCGTAGAATTCAAACATGCGGTGTAGCTGATGGTGGACATTTTGAATTTTGTGAATGATTTACATGTGATCTTTCCCCCACTATTACTGATGGTATTGTTATTAGAATGAGTTACTACATTAAAATGACAAGTTTATACAGTTCAGCGCGATTTTCGACTACAAGCCACTGTGACAAGTGAGAATAAGTGCTTGGTTGAATTCAGCTATCAAGTTGGTGGCAAAAAAAAAAAAATCATCTACTCTGTTTTGTCGTGATAGATCAATCACTACTGCAAGGGTCTCTTACTGTGTGTTGCTTAACCCCCGAAATATCTGTTGATTTCTGTATTTGTTGAGCTCCTGAAGGGGGTTACCATAGGCAATAATTTATTTCGGGGATAGATTAGGACCATAATTTCCAAGATTTCCTTCTAAAGTTCTAGATACATAAACTGAAACCCTAAATTTACTACGCAGCGCCATTTTGCGCAAAGTTTAGGTGACTTTACAGCTTCTTGGCCAAAATCGAGAGAAGTCGGGGATGGGCAGGGGTGGGGGGGCTTTCGAACCCTTAGTTTCGCCAACGAAAAAATCATCCCCTGAGATGCCTTTTCTTACGAAGCTCAGGGAAAGGCAGAAACATTTCAAGATTTGCGGGGAAAACATCTTTTCCTTATAGATGTGCAATAGCTCAAGCGGGCACAGCCCGAACCTGGAGAGCTATTAGAAAAGTTTCTCCGGATTTACACTAAGGTAAACACGCTGTATAACTTTGTAATTGGAATTGTTTTCCTAACTTGCTTTGTTTACGAGATAGCCCTCTGATCAGGGGGGCCTGGGGGGTCATTCACATATCTCTTAAATAGATCATAACATCCTTTATTACTACCCGTTGACCCTGTTTTTCTGTTCCAATTCATTCTCGAGTTATTGAAGTGAGCCGCGACTTTGGGAAACACCCTGTGTATATTTTATTTCTATAAGAAAAAAAGTGCCTTTGCCGTGAACGTGATTTTAAACTATTTTAAATATTTAGTATTAATAATATTTTAAATATTCAATGTTTTTTTATTGATTTGGCCTATCATCCCTGCTGTGAATTAGGGGAGACAGTAATGGATATTTGCCGCCCGGGCGGTGCAGTGGTCTAAGCGATGGCTTCTGACCATTCGTCCGATTGGGTCCGGGTTCGAATCCCATTGAGGCATAGATGTTGTGTTTGTCTTACGGCACTGGCCTTTGAGGCATGGATGTTGTGTTTGTTTTTCTCTCCTTTCTTCGGAGCCAGTGGTTCTACATTAGGGACAGGCAACTGCTTATAGCCCATGGAGTTGTTCATGGTGGTCGTTAACACCCAAAAAGGATATGTTTCTTTGGGGGGAATGAACACCATGATAAAGCTGACCCGGAGCTGTCCCGAGAAGGGGACAGCTCCGGGTCAGCTTCATCCTGGTCTCGGATCCAGAAACAGCTCCAGCGATTAGCCAGAAGCCAACGCCTCTGACCACTTGCCTACTGGGGCTTCCTTTCGCGTTACCCGTAAAGAACCAGGAGATGTGCTAAGAGACGACTTCATCCCACTGTAACCATAAGACACTTGTCAGTTATGCTACATAGTTGCTTAATTTTTCTGTGTTGATTTATTTCTTGTAAGTAAAGTTTTAACATACGGAGAATCTACCTCGTGTAACGTTATTTTGAAGATTGCAGTCGTAACAAAGGAGTTATCATTCTCTGAATACTAAAACTCTTGAGATTCATGAAACGCCATAGAGCGTGAACCGACTGTAATACGATCATTAGTTTCATATATGAATATGTTTGCGTATAAAACACAGCAATTGCCATTTCTGTCTGCATGGCCATCTAAAAGTACATTTGTCCATATTTAACCATGAAAAGTGCAGCACGTCCAAGGCCCGGCGCGTACCCGGCCCGTTTCATATTTGTTAATAAAAGTCCGGCCCGTAAAATTTCAATAATTACTAAAACACGTATTTGACACCTGGTGCACTCGGTCATTCAACTCCTGAAGAGTTTTCGTTTTCTTAATTGCTACTCGTATTCTATTACAATAAACGTTGATTCGGAATATTTCTGTGATTCTGTATAAGTCACGTGACGTCTGAGGAGGAAAGGGGGCATGCATACTCAAAAATATTGCGTGTAAACGACAATTTCCATGCCTTTCAAACTATCATTGCCTGCCGCCGGACCCGGAATATCCTTGGGAATGAGGACAGGAAGGGGGGGGGGTAATTACAAAAGTACGAAATATACAGAATTATGAGATTGTCTGTCTGCAAGCACATATTCTCCGGAAACGATTTTTTCGCGAAAATCTTTCGCTTTCTTAAACTCCATAATAAGTATGGAAGAATATTTATAAGCAACACTGAACTGAGCATGTGATAGGGAAAAAGAAAAAAACAAAAAAAAAAAAACGACAGACTACCCAGCTAACCAGTGTCACAGAAGTTTTGAAAACGGCTGGGCTGGGATACCTAAGGGTTCATTTGCCATCTGCTGACTCCCTGAGAGTACAAATGGGGAAAATACAGCACAGATTTGTACAGTAAGTTTCTCCCAGCCCGTTTCTCCCGTGCCATTTAAGACAACTTAAAAGATTTTCACACATCTAGAGAACAAAGTGCCGCCGACTAGAACAATAAAAAAGATCGTCTGCGAGCGGGTGGCTCGGTTTATAAATTCTGCAGTTAATAGCCTGCCCTGAAGCATGAGAGGAGGGTGGAAGTTGGAGAGAGAGAGAGAAGGGACCACATTCACATTGAAAAACTAAGGGAGCTGACCCACTCCAATTGTTTTGTAGGAGGGGAGGATGTCGTAAAACTTCTATTTTTTCTAACATCGGAAATTAATCAATCTTATACTGCTGCTGTATGTTGTGAGATTTCTAAACGAGAAAAGCACTGTACAGCGATTGCTTTGCTCATAATAATAATAAAAAAAACCCCTGCTCGGCCCGTGTCTGTTTTACATTAAATATTGAAGGCCCGGGCCATTCACGTTTTCCCAATTTAGAAATGAGCAAAGGCCAGACCCGGCCCGGTACCGTGCAGACCTCCAACATACACACGTCATATGTTCCGGCCTCAAGGTGTTGCCAACCATACTCTTGCGAGAGAGAAGATATCACGTTAGTTTTGAAAAACGTTGAAGGAGAATAAACTCCAATTTACATGGAAAAAGTAACTAAAAATCTAAATTGTATTAGAGTATACGTCACAACAACCAGCGTGCATGCGTACAAATCATCGTGGGGGACCGTATCAACGCGGAACCCGTAGCACGTGTTACATGTGCTACTAGGATAAACCGGCCTTAAACACATAATAAAATTTTCAGATACTAATGGACACATTTATTGACACAAAATAGACGGATCAATAGAAGGTAAAACCTCCACGGTTGCTGATACACTTAGCTATGTGTTTTAGTATTCAGTCGCGCAACTGGCGAGCAGCTTCTTGCGGTATTTTCCACCAAGCTCTGGCTGCTGGTGGGTTTGCGGATGGTATCCATTCACTGCTCATACATGCCCAATTGAGGAGAAATCTGCAGACGAAGCGATTCATGGCCGTACGTAAGCCCACACCAGGAAGACATTCAGAAGAAATCCCTGTGGTTATTATATGGGCATGATGATGCCGAACAATGGCGTCAGACTCCCAGTGAGAAAGGGGACAGCGCTAACAGATCTTGTAATATGACGTCCCCAAATAGCTCTAGATTCTTAGCTTTCACTACATCAGTGCCTCTAGTGGTCTGCTCGGGCTTGACCCTACCCGTAAAGCCCGAGCCCGACCCTACCCTCGGGCTGGGGCTGAACTGGAAGGTTTAACATTTTGCTCCTGGATTAAAGAAAAACGTTTCAACTCACAAAACAAAGACTGACTCGTTAAATAATCAGATGACGAAGATCACTGAGTGAAACAAAGACATAGAAGTACATCTGCCACCGGATGCGTTGATTAATTACAGCTTTGCTCCTGGATTAAAAAAATTAAAGAAAAACGTTTTAACTCACAAAACAAAGACTCACTTGTTAGGTAATCAGATGGAGAAGATCACTGAGTGAAACAAAGACATGGAAGTACATCTGCCACCAGATGCGTTGATTAATTACAGCTTTGCTCCTGGTTTAAAAAATTAAAGAAAAACGTTTTAACTCATAAAACAAAGACTGACTTGTTAAATAATCCGATGGCGAAGATCACTGAGTAAAACAAAGACATCGAAGTACATCTGTCACCGGGTGCGTTGATTAATTACAGCTTTGCTCCTGGATTAAAAAATTAAAGAAAAACGTTTTAACTCACAAAACAAAGACTGACTTGTTAAATAATCAGATGACGAAGATCACTGAGTGAAACAAAGACATGGAAGTACATCTGCAACCGGATGCGTTGATTAGTTACAGCTTTGCTCCTGGATTAAAGAAAAACGTTTCTGCATACAAAACAAAGACTGACTTGTTAAATAATCGGATGGCGAAGATCACTGAGTAAAACAAAGACATCGAAGTACATCTGCCACCGGATGCGTTGATTAGTTACAGATTTGCTCCTGGATTAAAGAAAAACGTTTCTGCATACAAAACAAAGACTGACTTGTTAAATAATCGGATGGCGAAGATCACTGAGTAAAACAAAGACATCGAAGTACATCTGCCACCGGATGCGTTGATTAGTTACAGCTTTGCTCCTGGATTAAAGAAAAACGTTTCTGCATACAAAACAAAGACTGACTTGTTAAATAATCGGATGGCGAAGATCACTGAGTAAAACAAAGACATCGAAGTACATCTGCCACCGGATGCGTTGATTAGTTACAGCTTTGCTCCTGGATTAAAGAAAAACGTTTCTGCATACAAAACAAAGACTGACTTGTTAAATAATCGGATGGCGAAGATCACTGAGTAAAACAAAGACATCGAAGTACATCTGCCACCGGATGCGTTGATTAGTTACAGATTTGCTCCTGGATTAAAGAAAAACGTTTCTGCATACAAAACAAAGACTGACTTGTTAAATAATCGGATGGCGAAGATCACTGAGTAAAACAAAGACATCGAAGTACATCTGCCACCGGATGCGTTGATTAGTTACAGCTTTGCTCCTGGATTAAAGAAAAACGTTTCTGCATACAAAACAAAGACTGACTTGTTAAATAATCGGATGGCGAAGATCACTGAGTAAAACAAAGACATCGAAGTACATCTGCCACCGGATGCGTTGATTAGTTACAGCTTTGCTCCTGGATTAAAGAAAAACGTTTCTGCATACAAAACAAAGACTGACTTGTTAAATAATCGGATGGCGAAGATCACTGAGTAAAACAAAGACATCGAAGTACATCTGCCACCGGATGCGTTGATTAGTTACAGATTTGCTCCTGGATTAAAGAAAAACGTTTCTGCATACAAAACAAAGACTGACTTGTTAAATAATCGGATGGCGAAGATCACTGAGTAAAACAAAGACATCGAAGTACATCTGCCACCGGATGCGTTGATTAGTTACAGCTTTGCTCCTGGATTAAAGAAAAACGTTTCTGCATACAAAACAAAGACTGACTTGTTAAATAATCGGATGGCGAAGATCACTGAGTAAAACAAAGACATCGAAGTACATCTGCCACCGGATGCGTTGATTAGTTACAGCTTTGCTCCTGGATTAAAGAAAAACGTTTTTGCATACAAAACAAAGACTGACTTGTTAAATAATCGGATGGCGAAGATCACTGAGTAAAACAAAGACATCGAAGTACATCTGCCACCGGATGCGTTGATTAGTTACAGATTTGCTCCTGGATTAAAGAAAAACGTTTCTGCATACAAAACAAAGACTGACTTGTTAAATAATCGGATGGCGAAGATCACTGAGTAAAACAAAGACATCGAAGTACATCTGCCACCGGATGTGTTGATTAGTTACAGCTTTGCTCCTGGATTAAAGAAAAACGTTTCTGCATACAAAACAAAGACTGACTTGTTAAATAATCGGATGGCGAAGATCACTGAGTAAAACAAAGACATCGAAGTACATCTGCCACCGGATGCGTTGATTAGTTACAGATTTGCTCCTGGATTAAAGAAAAACGTTTCTGCATACAAAACAAAGACTGACTTGTTAAATAATCGGATGGCGAAGATCACTGAGTAAAACAAAGACATCGAAGTACATCTGCCACCGGATGCGTTGATTAGTTACAGCTTTGCTCCTGGATTAAAGAAAAACGTTTCTGCATACAAAACAAAGACTGACTTGTTAAATAATCGGATGGCGAAGATCACTGAGTAAAACAAAGACATCGAAGTACATCTGCCACCGGATGCGTTGATTAGTTACAGATTTGCTCCTGGATTAAAGAAAAACGTTTCTGCATACAAAACAAAGACTGACTTGTTAAATAATCGGATGGCGAAGATCACTGAGTAAAACAAAGACATCGAAGTACATCTGCCACCGGATGCGTTGATTAGTTACAGCTTTGCTCCTGGATTAAAGAAAAACGTTTCTGCATACAAAACAAAGACTGACTTGTTAAATAATCGGATGGCGAAGATCACTGAGTAAAACAAAGACATCGAAGTACATCTGCCACCGGATGCGTTGATTAGTTACAGCTTTGCTCCTGGATTAAAGAAAAACGTTTCTGCATACAAAACAAAGACTGACTTGTTAAATAATCGGATGGCGAAGATCACTGAGTAAAACAAAGACATCGAAGTACATCTGCCACCGGATGCGTTGATTAGTTACAGCTTTGCTCCTGGATTAAAGAAAAACGTTTCTGCATACAAAACAAAGACTGACTTGTTAAATAATCGGATGGCGAAGATCACTGAGTAAAAACAAAGACATCGAAGTACATCTGCCACCGGATGCGTTGATTAGTTACAGATTTGCTCCTGGATTAAAGAAAAACGTTTCTGCATACAAAACAAAGACTGACTTGTTAAATAATCGGATGGCGAAGATCACTGAGTAAAACAAAGACATCGAAGTACATCTGCCACCGGATGCGTTGATTAGTTACAGCTTTGCTCCTGGATTAAAGAAAAACGTTTCTGCATACAAAACAAAGACTGACTTGTTAAATAATCGGATGGCGAAGATCACTGAGTAAAACAAAGACATCGAAGTACATCTGCCACCGGATGCGTTGATTAGTTACAGCTTTGCTCCTGGATTAAAGAAAAACGTTTTTGCATACAAAACAAAGACTGACTTGTTAAATAATCGGATGGCGAAGATCACTGAGTAAAACAAAGACATCGAAGTACATCTGCCACCGGATGCGTTGATTAGTTACAGATTTGCTCCTGGATTAAAGAAAACGTTTCTGCATACAAAACAAAGACTGACTTGTTAAATAATCGGATGGCGAAGATCACTGAGTAAAACAAAGACATCGAAGTACATCTGCCACCGGATGTGTTGATTAGTTACAGCTTTGCTCCTGGATTAAAGAAAAACGTTTCTGCATACAAAACAAAGACTGACTTGTTAAATAATCGGATGGCGAAGATCACTGAGTAAAACAAAGACATCGAAGTACATCTGCCACCGGATGCGTTGATTAGTTACAGATTTGCTCCTGGATTAAAGAAAAACGTTTCTGCATACAAAACAAAGACTGACTTGTTAAATAATCGGATGGCGAAGATCACTGAGTAAAACAAAGACATCGAAGTACATCTGCCACCGGATGCGTTGATTAGTTACAGCTTTGCTCCTGGATTAAAGAAAAACGTTTCTGCATACAAAACAAAGACTGACTTGTTAAATAATCGGATGGCGAAGATCACTGAGTAAAACAAAGACATCGAAGTACATCTGCCACCGGATGCGTTGATTAGTTACAGATTTGCTCCTGGATTAAAGAAAAACGTTTCTGCATACAAAACAAAGACTGACTTGTTAAATAATCGGATGTCGAAGATCACTGAGTAAAACAAAGACATCGAAGTACATCTGCCACCGGATGCGTTGATTAGTTACAGCTTTGCTCCTGGATTAAAGAAAAACGTTTCTGCATACAAAACAAAGACTGACTTGTTAAATAATCGGATGGCGAAGATCACTGAGTAAAACAAAGACATCGAAGTACATCTGCCACCGGATGCGTTGATTAGTTACAGCTTTGCTCCTGGATTAAAGAAAAACGTTTCTGCATACAAAACAAAGACTGACTTGTTAAATAATCGGATGGCGAAGATCACTGAGTAAAACAAAGACATCGAAGTACATCTGCCACCGGATGCGTTGATTAGTTACAGCTTTGCTCCTGGATTAAAGAAAAACGTTTCTGCATACAAAACAAAGACTGACTTGTTAAATAATCGGATGGCGAAGATCACTGAGTAAAACAAAGACATCGAAGTACATCTGCCACCGGATGCGTTGATTAGTTACAGATTTGCTCCTGGATTAAAGAAAAACGTTTCTGCATACAAAACAAAGACTGACTTGTTAAATAATCGGATGGCGAAGATCACTGAGTAAAACAAAGACATCGAAGTACATCTGCCACCGGATGTGTTGATTAGTTACAGCTTTGCTCCTGGATTAAAGAAAAACGTTTCTGCATACAAAACAAAGACTGACTTGTTAAATAATCGGATGGCGAAGATCACTGAGTAAAACAAAGACATCGAAGTACATCTGCCACCGGATGCGTTGATTAGTTACAGATTTGCTCCTGGATTAAAGAAAAACGTTTCTGCATACAAAACAAAGACTGACTTGTTAAATAATCGGATGGCGAAGATCACTGAGTAAAACAAAGACATCGAAGTACATCTGCCACCGGATGCGTTGATTAGTTACAGCTTTGCTCCTGGATTAAAGAAAAACGTTTCTGCATACAAAACAAAGACTGACTTGTTAAATAATCGGATGGCGAAGATCACTGAGTAAAACAAAGACATCGAAGTACATCTGCCACCGGATGCGTTGATTAGTTACAGATTTGCTCCTGGATTAAAGAAAAACGTTTCTGCATACAAAACAAAGACTGACTTGTTAAATAATCGGATGGCGAAGATCACTGAGTAAAACAAAGACATCGAAGTACATCTGCCACCGGATGCGTTGATTAGTTACAGCTTTGCTCCTGGATTAAAGAAAAACGTTTCTGCATACAAAACAAAGACTGACTTGTTAAATAATCGGATGGCGAAGATCACTGAGTAAAACAAAGACATCGAAGTACATCTGCCACCGGATGTGTTGATTAGTTACAGCTTTGCTCCTGGATTAAAGAAAACGTTTCTGCATACAAAACAAAGACTGACTTGTTAAATAATCGGATGGCGAAGATCACTGAGTAAAACAAAGACATCGAAGTACATCTGCCACCGGATGCGTTGATTAGTTACAGATTTGCTCCTGGATTAAAGAAAAACGTTTCTGCATACAAAACAAAGACTGACTTGTTAAATAATCGGATGGCGAAGATCACTGAGTAAAACAAAGACATCGAAGTACATCTGCCACCGGATGTGTTGATTAGTTACAGCTTTGCTCCTGGATTAAAGAAAAACGTTTCTGCATACAAAACAAAGACTGACTTGTTAAATAATCGGATGGCGAAGATCACTGAGTAAAACAAAGACATCGAAGTACATCTGCCACCGGATGCGTTGATTAGTTACAGATTTGCTCCTGGATTAAAGAAAAACGTTTCTGCATACAAAACAAAGACTGACTTGTTAAATAATCGGATGGCGAAGATCACTGAGTAAAACAAAGACATCGAAGTACATCTGCCACCGGATGCGTTGATTAGTTACAGCTTTGCTCCTGGATTAAAGAAAAACGTTTCTGCATACAAAACAAAGACTGACTTGTTAAATAATCGGATGGCGAAGATCACTGAGTAAAACAAAGACATCGAAGTACATCTGCCACCGGATGCGTTGATTAGTTACAGATTTGCTCCTGGATTAAAGAAAACGTTTCTGCATACAAAACAAAGACTGACTTGTTAAATAATCGGATGGCGAAGATCACTGAGTAAAACAAAGACATCGAAGTACATCTGCCACCGGATGCGTTGATTAGTTACAGCTTTGCTCCTGGATTAAAGAAAAACGTTTCTGCATACAAAACAAAGACTGACTTGTTAAATAATCGGATGGCGAAGATCACTGAGTAAAACAAAGACATCGAAGTACATCTGCCACCGGATGTGTTGATTAGTTACAGCTTTGCTCCTGGATTAAAGAAAAACGTTTCTGCATACAAAACAAAGACTGACTTGTTAAATAATCGGATGGCGAAGATCACTGAGTAAAACAAAGACATCGAAGTACATCTGCCACCGGATGCGTTGATTAGTTACAGATTTGCTCCTGGATTAAAGAAAAACGTTTCTGCATACAAAACAAAGACTGACTTGTTAAATAATCGGATGGCGAAGATCACTGAGTAAAACAAAGACATCGAAGTACATCTGCCACCGGATGCGTTGATTAGTTACAGCTTTGCTCCTGGATTAAAGAAAAACGTTTCTGCATACAAAACAAAGACTGACTTGTTAAATAATCGGATGGCGAAGATCACTGAGTAAAACAAAGACATCAAGTACATCTGCCACCGGATGCGTTGATTAGTTACAGATTTGCTCCTGGATTAAAGAAAAACGTTTCTGCATACAAAACAAAGACTGACTTGTTAAATAATCGGATGGCGAAGATCACTGAGTAAAAACAAAGACATCGAAGTACATCTGCCACCGGATGCGTTGATTAGTTACAGCTTTGCTCCTGGATTAAAGAAAAACGTTTCTGCATACAAAACAAAGACTGACTTGTTAAATAATCGGATGGCGAAGATCACTGAGTAAAACAAAGACATCGAAGTACATCTGCCACCGGATGCGTTGATTAGTTACAGATTTGCTCCTGGATTAAAGAAAAACGTTTCTGCATACAAAACAAAGACTGACTTGTTAAATAATCGGATGGCGAAGATCACTGAGTAAAACAAAGACATCGAAGTACATCTGCCACCGGATGCGTTGATTAGTTACAGCTTTGCTCCTGGATTAAAAAATTAAAGAAAAACGTTTTAACTCACAAAACAAAGACTGACTTGTTAAATAATCAGATGACGAAGATCACTGAGTGAAACAAAGACATGGAAGTACATCTGCAACCGGATGCGTTGATTAGTTACAGCTTTGCTCCTGGATTAAAGAAAAACGTTTCTGCATACAAAACAAAGACTGACTTGTTAAATAATCGGATGGCGAAGATCACTGAGTAAAACAAAGACATCGAAGTACATCTGTCACCGGGTGCGGTGATTAATTACAGATTTGCTCCTGGATTAAAAAAATTAAGAAAAACGTTTTAACTCACAAAACAAAGACTGACTTGTTAAATAATCAGATGACGAAGATCACTGAGTGAAACAAAGACATGGAAGTACATCTGCAACCGGATGCGTTGATTAGTTACAGCTTTGCTCCTGGATTAAAGAAAAACGTTTCTGCATACAAAACAAAGACTGACTTGTTAAATAATCAGATGACGAAGATCACTGAGTAAAACAAAGACATCGAAGTACATCTGCCACCGGATGCGTTGATTAATTACAGCTTTGCCCCTGGATTAAAAAATTAAAGAAAAACGTTTTAACTCACAAGACTTGTTAAATAATCAGATGGCGAATATCACTGAGTGAAACAAAGACATCGAAGTACATCTGCCACCGGATGCGTTGAGTAATTACAGCTTTGCTCCTGGATTAAAGAAAAACGTTTCTGCTCACAAAACAAAGACTGATCAGATGGCGAAGATCACTGGTTGAAGCAAAGACACGGAAGTACATCTGGCACCGCATGCGTTTATTAATTACAGCTGGAATCGCAAAGCCGGAATTCAAGATGAGAGAGTGAAATGTTGTTTTATTTCTTCAAAGGTTGAAATCAAACTGTTTCATTTTGTTGGCTTTAGCGACTAAAACACGCGGCTCTTTTCTTATTTCCGACAAATGTTTACATAAACAGAGTTTTGAACTTTACAAAACCAGGTGATAGAGCTTCTGCCGCGATTCGTTGCTGAAACAGAGATGAAGTTCGAAGTATTTGCTTAGGTACAACGGTTGTTCCATAAAAACTGAGAGTAATTTCTTTGAGTTGGCAACAGTGCGAAGGGGAAAAATAACCACGGAGACGACTAACTGAATTAAGGAAGTATCTATGGCAACAGTTATTAGCCGTGGCAGACGATTCTGGTTTTGTTATTGCGCAGTTGTTTTAGGTACGTCTGCAGCTATGGAGGTGAATGATTCAGAGTTAAAAAGGGAAATGCGTTGTGCGATAAAATTTTGCTGTCGTTTGGGTATAACGGCTCCTGAGACAGTTGGTTTAATGAAAAAAGCTTAGAAAGATAAGTGTTTGGGTGAGTCAACGATTTTTAGATGGCACCATGATTTCAAAAAAGGGCGTTTGTCGGCAGAACTCACTTCTAAGCCTGATCAACCTGAAAGTGTTGTTACGGTGCGTATTGTTAACACTGTTTGGGCAATCCCGCAAGAAGATTAACGATGACGTGTGAAGACATAGCGGTGTCAACTAATATTTCAAAAAAGTCTGCATTCCGCATTCTACGCGACAAATTACTGCCGCATCGTGTGTGTTCCAGATGGGTACCTCATCACCTGACGAGAGAACAATTATTAGCCAAAGTTCAGGTGTGTCGTGAATGGAAACAAATGATTGCAGAGGATCCAAACTTTCTCAACACATGTAATAACTGCCGATGAAACATGGGTCCACTATTTCGACCCCCTCACGAAGCGCGCAACAAGTGTCTGGAAACACACAGACTCACCTCCTCCGAAAAAAAGGTCGAAAAATCAAATCAGCTGGGAAGGTGATGATGATAATTTTCTTTGATCATAAAAGTGTAGTCTACCAGCATGCCGTTCCTTCATAAATTACTGTGAATGCTGAGTATTGCATTTCAGTCTTGAAGCGTCTGCGACGACACATATCGATTAAACGACCGGAACTGGTGGGCAAGTGGACCTTACACCATGACAACGCCCTCTCGCATGTGGCTGCTTGTGTTCAACAGTTTCTTACGAAATGCAGTATTGAAATCCTGCCACAGCCTGTCTACAGTCCTGACCTCGCCCCCATGCGATTTTTGGTTTTTCCAACAATGAAGGAGTTCCGTGGCGCAACATTCAACACAGATGCTGACCTTATTCAAGCTGTACAGAGGTCGCTAAAACAGCTTCCACAAAATGCCTTCGCCACATGCTTTGAAAAGTGGACTGAACGATAGACCGTTGCATATCATCCGAGGGAAGATACTTTGAGAAAGAATTACATAAATTTTGTACCTAAACTTCTTCATTTTGTGTGAATTTACTCTCAGTTTTTAAGGAACGGCCGTTTTTTGGGGGGAATCAAGGCTTCTTTTTTCACGGAAGAGGAAATACGTTTAATATTTGTAACAGAAGTAGGTAGCTAGGACTAAATAGCATCTGTAGGAGAAATTCGTGCTTGAAATGTCACGTCTGTCTGCGTTGCATTCCCTTTATTATTTTTTTGAAATAAGTAACGGAGAACACTTGATGAAAATGTGAAACGTACCGAGTCGTTTCTAGTCACCACACGTTTATGCAGGGGCTGTGCGGACCTCTATTTGTCCCATGTATATAGGGGCGCTCATTGGGTACCTAGAAGAACCGGGATTTGTCGCTGAAAACCACTTCGTGCCACGCTGTAATCCATATGGCTCGTGCACTACACCAGAAGCTGCGGTAATCGAATCAATGGCTGGTGTGCACAGAGGTCGCTTTCCGCGCGTCTGTGTGCAATTTGTTCTACGGGATATGTGGTACATACAGACACTATAGTCACGGCTGGTTGGATGGTCGCTAGCATGGCCATAAGTGCACTGTGTACCTGTCGGTGGATAAGACTGTTCTCCTACTCTTTAGTAGTCCGTCATGATCCCAACCAATTCGACGAATAATCTGACATTTTTGCAGCCTTTCTTGCCACTGTCGATTCTTTGAATACTTTGACATTTTTGCAGCCACTCTCGCCACTATCGATTTGACGAATACTTTGACTTTTATGCAGCCACTCTTGCTACTATCGATTCGAAAAATACTCTGACTTTTTATGCAAACACTCTTAAAGGTCTGCTCGGACCTTTTTGGTAAGCCCGTGCGTTTAAGGCCCGCCTGACACCAGCCCATTTTAAATATTACAAGCTCGGCCCTGCCCGTGATGTGCCACTTAGTATTATTTTGTCTTTCTATTGTATTTCATTAAATTGTGAAAATTAAATAATGTAATGAGATATACACTGAAGAGCAATTAAATTAGAGACAGGTGGCGTTATGCAAATGTGGCACTGTGTGCATCCCTGTAAACGGGAACGACATGACGTATGCAGAGATCCAACAATATATGGAGTGATGCGACGGGAATCACTAAGAGTCGGACGCAGTATGGGTAAAACGAAGGATTTAAGCGCATTTGATCGTGGGAAAATTGAATTGTCCGGGCCCGACGAATCGATCACTCCATCTCGGAAGTCGTGAAGGTACTGGGATTTTCACGAGCCACTGTGTCACGGGTGCACCGTGAGTACATCGAATCCGGTAAAACCATCCCTGCAAGGACCAACTGTCGTGGACAACAGCGTGTGGAAGAGCGGGGTCATCGTTGGCTAGTTTGCACTGTAACAGCGGATAGACGGACCACAGTGCAAGAAGTCACTCGACAATTAAACGCTGGTGCACAAAAACGTATAAGCAGCCACACCATCCATAACCATCTCTTCGCTATCGGGTACAGAAGCCATCATCCCACGAGGGTACCGCTGCTGACCGCACATCACAGGGTGCAAATATTAACATGGGTGCGAGAACATCGCCACTGGACCCTAGACATGTGTAAAAATGTTGCCTGGACTGACGAGTCGAGATTCACGTTGGTACATGCGGATAGAAGGATACGAGTACGGCGCAAACCACATGAAGCGATGGATCCTTCTTGCCAACAGGGTACTCTTCAAGCTGGTGGGGGTGCCATTCTAGTCTGGGGACTGTTTACGTGGACTGAAATGGGACCCCTGGGACGTGTGACATCGTCTCTCACAGGTCAACGTTACCGGGATATCCTGGATGACCATTTGCTCCTGTTTGTGCGTCTTCAACATCCCACTGGGGGCCTCATCCTGCAACAAGACAATGCAGCTCCCGAATTGTATCCGAATGGTTGGATGAACACTCCACCGACGTGAACTCGCTTCCTAGGAAAGTTAGGTCACCTGACCTCAATCCCATCGAGCACATCTGGGATGCCATCGAGAGAGATGTTCGAGGCTCTGACCCGACCCCCCCCCCCCATCAAATCTTCATGAACTGTGGGAGCTTGTTCAGGGGTCGTGGATCGGTATGGCTTCCCAACGCATCCGGTGTCTTGTCGAGTCCATGCCGAGACGAATCGCCGCCGTCATCAGGACGAAAGGTGGTGCTACACCTTACTAGACAGGTATCTCTAATTCAGTTGCTCTTTAGTGTATTATTGGCAATGTTTAGTTGACTGTAAACCTAAAAATATTAAATAAACTTTGGCAATTGTCGAACAATATAACCTTTAAAGAGAAAAAAAAGAAGACTATGCGCGTTAAAAATCTCCCTTTCTCTGTACAAGCATGCAGTAACACTGCAATAGTTAATCTCCATATAGATTAGAGATAGGATGAACAATAGATGTCGTCCCACCCTCTTATACAAACACTCACACCTGACACCACTGCATGTATGTGCATGTAGGTCTAGTTCATAGTGTACCAGTGTAAGAGAGTGTGTGTGTGTGTGCTGTGTGGACGAGAAGTCACTCACTCCACACAACACACACACTCTCTCGGGGTCGAATATATATATATATATATATTTTTTTTTTGGTCAAGAAGTCCAAAAGTGGTTTTCCCCTCTTAATATCTACAAATGGTAAAAACACTGTGAGCGCCTCTTCTCGCCCCTGATTACTCTCTGCGCTGTCACGGTAGTAAGTAAAGCCAGCAAAACATTTAAACAGACCACGAAATCGGGAAACACGACTTTTTCTTTCTTTTTCATTGCGATAAAAAAAAAAAAAAAATGGGTCGACTTGGCCCTGCCCGGCCGTAAGTATTTGAGAAAAAGCTCGGACTGGCCCGTTGCTTTTTTCTCTAAACTGAAAACAGCCCGGCCCCTGTCCCGTGCAGGCCTCTAGCCACTCTTGCCACTATCGATTCACTGTGTTATTGTTACAATCCATACTTTCCGCTACACGGTAAAGCGACCATCTTGCTTCTCGATGGCTAGTAATCCCGGCTCTGTCGAAGTCGCTGATTTGTTGATATCGGTGTTTAACCGGGTATGTTAGAAATCTAGATAGTGCCCAGGCACTCTAAAGTGGAGACAAAAGCCTGTTAATTGACTTATACACGTTTTGCTTTGGACTCCACTTTCTCTACGTCTGTGTTCATAACATCCGAAACTTCCGCTCGATTAGTCCCTTATTTTAATCGTTTGTGTATCTAGACACAAGTCACCCACCTGCCGATTTGCATGCACTTTCGACTATTTTTTCTGGGTGCTGTATTTTCTAAAGCGCATAATGTGTTGCATGGTTAAAGCGATGTTTACGCTGAAAAAACCTATCGAGATCACTGGGATTCAGCTAGTCCCAGTCGGAAGAGGAGTTTAAGTGAGACTCAGTCCGCAGCTGGAGAAAATTTCTATGGACCAGTGAACTATGATTTTTTTATAAACAAATTTACCGCAATTTTTTGTATTGTGTATTTGTTAATTTGTTTCACTGCAGTATAATTTTCCAAATGACAAACAAACAAACAAAGAAATTTTTTTCTTTGTTCCCATACGACGAAGTGTGACGTATATTCTAAATTAACTTTCCTTTTTAGTTTCTTTCCCTATGTAAATCTTTAGTTTGTTCTCAGTTATACTTCATAATTAACGTGATATCTTTTCTCTCAAACGAATACTGTTGGCAGCACAGTTGAGATTGAATGAATGTGACGTATGCCTGTTATGAGATAAGAACGAGATATATAAATTACGATACAACAGTTGCTTGTGAAGCGTGGTGTGATGGAGGTTTTATTGTGCAATGTGGATACTGATTTGTTATGTGAAGTGCTATATCTGTGCTGGAGAAATAAAGCATCATTTCCGTAAGTTTGACTTCTGTATAAATGTTTCGTCTGGTCGTTAAGATTTAATTTAGGAACTCTTTCATCGTATGGTGATGTTTTAAAATAACGTAGCAGTACGAAAAGACATTTACGTTATAGAAGTTTCAATCTCGATTTACAGAAACAACTTCGGTTGTTAAGAATATGGCGTTTGGTGTAAAAATCAAAGTCTACCCATTAAAATTGTAGGAATAAATAATAATCATCTGACCGAAATCAGTGTGACCTCTTGTGTGACCTTATCGTTACAAACTTCTGTTTCTAAAGCCTTATTGTTTACAAACTTCTGCAAAACGATTTTTTTCTTCTGTGTAAAATAAAAGTTCTGTGTAAAAACAAAGATTTTTGTTCATACATGAAAAGAACGTACAAATGTCCCTTAAACATCCGCAAATTCTCGATTGTTAGAAAAATAATTCTTTGTGGGCTGTTAACTTCCTGCAAATTTTGCCTAGCCGACCCGGTGGCAGAGTGGTCTAAGCGATGGCCTCGGATAATTCGTCCGAAAGAAGTCCGGGTTCGAATCCCGGTGAGACATGGATGTTGTGTTTGTCTTACGGAACTGGCTCTCTCCCTTCACTGGAACCAGTGGCCCTAAATTAAGGACGGGCGACTGCTTATAGCCATTGAGTTGCTCACGGTGATCGTTAAACCTTCAATAAAAAAAAAATTTTGCTTATTGAAATCAAATTTTGCAATAAGCATATCGTAACTAGATCCAGTCTTCAGAGGAACTCCGCGTTCACTTTTCACCATTTCTCATTATTTCTCCTTTTTTCTTATTTTTCTGCATTCCGTGTTCGCCCGAAAACCGACACTTGTAGCTCTGTTCCCTAAGAACCATCATGCCCTGTGGTCATGCTGTAATTACTGGCGCAACCGCTTGTACTGATTCATTTTGAGAAGTCGAAGTTCCTCGCTCCTCTGACCCTTAGCACGAAAAAGGTTAGATGGCATAGAACTACTGGTGCAATCGTTCCTACTGATTCATCTTGAAACACAGAAGAACCTTCTTTTCCTGACCATTACCATAAAAAATGTCTATGGCCACGTGGCATAAAATTGCGAGAAAGCCCCATGTCCATATTGCAGAGATATATTGGTGCAACAGTTCAGTTCCTACTGATTCACCTTGAGAAGTCGAAATTTCTTCATTTCCTGACCCTCAGAATCAAAAAATGCCGTAGTTATGCGTCCGATAATTAGAATTACAACAGTTCCTACTAATTCACCTGGAGAAGTCGAAGTTTCTTTTCACTTATTATCCATCATTTGAGGTGTTGCACTTGAATTTTGCTTTATACAGAAGTTAAGTACATAAATGAATAACGTGCGATTCTTATGTTTACAATGAAATATCAAAGTGATTTGATTAAAAGAGCAGGGATAAAAGTTAAAAGATTTATAATAATATCTAATTCCAGGGAGCGGTTGTTTTCTGCAGCAACCTCCGTTTTCCTTCCCCTGATATACATCTCTGAATTTAGCCTCAGTTTTTCATTGCAATGTAGAAGTATGAAATTTCAAAAATGAAATCAGCGTTTCATACAATTATTTAAGCAGTATTCAAATGAGATCAGCGCTTCATACAATTATTTAAGCAGTTTGCAAATGAGATCAGTGCTTCATACAATTATTTAACAGTTTACAAATGGGATTAACGTTTCATACAATTATTTAAGCAGTATGCAAATTAGATCAGTGCTTCATACAATTATTTGAGCAGTTTACAAATGAGGTCAGCTCCTTATACAATTATTTAAGCAGTTTACAAAAGAGATCAATGTTATTTAAGCAGTATATGAAGGAGACCAGCTCTTCAAACAATTATTTGAGCAGTTTACAAGTGAGATCAACATTTCATACGATTATTTAAGCAGTTTAGAATTGATATCAGCGCTTCATGCAATTATTTAAGCTTTTTACAAAAGAAATCGGCGCTTCATACATTTTTTGACCAACTAAAAGGTGGTATCGGCCCTTCCCACAGTTACATAACACATTTTAAGTAAATTTTATTTAAGCCAAGTTTTTTAAAATTATTATTAGATCTCATCTTCAAAACTTATTACATAATAAGTTTTCAAGATGAGATCAATTTTTCGTATAGGTATGAACTACTTTAAAGGCGAGATCAGCAATTAGGGTGTCCTGTAAGTCGGGTCCCATAGGAGAAAAGCACATACAATAACAGAATATGTTCAAAGTGTTTGCCGTTGTGATGCACACCCAGATGAAGACGCAATCTCCACTCTTGCAGCACTTTGTGGACCACATTCGCGGGAATTTGCTGACACGCCTGCACAATGCGTTTTTTAAGATGGAGAATGCTTTGAATTCTGACCTCGCACGCCACGGCCTTCAGTTGACCCCACAAATAAAAATCGAGCGGGGTGAGATCTGGGCTTCTTGGAGGCCACTCCACGTGACCTCGGCGTCCAATCCAATGTTCGGGAAACTGTGCGTTAAGGTATAAATGTCGCACTGTCAGCGCGCAATGCGGAGGGGCGCCATCCTGCTGAAACCATTCCGGGATTCTGCTTGCTGGATTCAACAGGCTTGGAAATGCTTCCTCCTGCAACGTGTTCAGGTACGTTTCAGCGGTTACCGTCTCGTCAGAGAAGAAGGGTCCAACGATTCTGTCTTTCTATATCCCGCACCACACCACGACGTGTCCGCCGCCTTGTTCCTTGGAAAGATTGAACCAAAAAGGATATTGTACTGACTGGTATCGGGTGTTCTGACGGTTGATTTCCCCGGAAACATAAAAGTTCGCTTCATCAGAGAACAGAATTTGTGATGAAAACGTCCCATCATTCACGCATTGTTCTTCTTCTCATTCGCAAAACTGAATGCGTTCATCAGGATCATCTTCACTTAAACGCTGATGGAGTTGCAGTTTGTATGGATGCCAGTAATTAGGGTTCAAGATGTGGTGGATGCTGCTCTTGGAGATCACAGTTTCAGTGGAAATGTGTCGCAGCGACTTCTTGGGGTTGGAAATGAAGCGAGCCATCACATTGGTGCTGGTTTCGTCGTCAGTAACAGTCCTTGGCGGTCCGCTGCGAAGCCTGTCATAATATGGACCTAGTTTCCTTAAAGTTCGATATCAGCCGGTCAACACATCTGTGTGTGATTGGATGCAGCTTGTTGAATTCTTCGGCCACTTCCCTGTGTTTTCGGGTCCCAACCAACAAAATAACATCAATTCGTTCCTCCGTACTCAGCGACATGGTTTACCTGTAAAAGAAGAAACACAAATGTGAGAAACTCCTATGTGTCCGGAATTACGGGACGCCATGTATGTATTTTTTTCAATTTAAAAATGACATCAGCGAGTCGCACGTTCAATTTTTACCAATTTAAATCAATATTTAACGACGTTATTTAGCTGATTTAAAGCAGATTCAGTGCCTTACAGTTTTAATTTACAAAATTAATGGTGAGACAATTTTTGATCAAATTTTTAAGAACACTCTTTTGTCAGAAAGTCCTGAAAATTACTTCAAATTATTGGAGTATCGTTATTCCCATTATTTTTAGTTAATAAATGTCACATGAATTTAAATCTCATATTGCAATCAATGCTGTGAAAAGTTGTGTGATATCTTTTTGTTTCGTAATGTTTCTAGGTAACAGCGAAGATGTCTTTGTCATTTTACATAAGTGAAATTATTATGTATCACTTGATATACTTTTTAGATATGCCGTTAAAATCCCAGTGTGTGACATTCTATCATCATTTTTTACACACGATCGAGTCACATTATTGTGACCACCAGCTAATATCTAGAGTAACCGCCGCGTGCAGCGCGGACAGCAGCTAGACGGGCTGGGAGTGACTCAGTAAGGTGCTGGAAGGTGTTCACAGGTATGTGGAGCCATGCTGACTGCACTGCATCTGACAGCTGCTGGAGGGTGCGTAGCGAAGGATCCATTGAGCGAACAACTCGATCGAGGTGGTCCCACAGATGCTCAATTGGGTTTAAGTCTGGGGAATTATGGGGTCAGGGAAGTACTTTGAAGTCTTCATCATGCTCTTTCAACCACTCTCGGATATTTCTAGCTGTGTCACATGTCGCATTGTCGTGCTGGAAGATCCCATCCGCCCCAGGGAAGACAATCAGCATGCATGGGAGTACGTAGTCTGCAAGGATGGATTCATAACGAATTCGGTCCATAGTGCCTTCCACAGGTATGAGTGGACCCTCAGAAGGCCACGAAAACATTCCCCAGACCATAACGCTGCATCCACCAGCTTGTGTTGTGCCAGCAATGGTTGAAGAGTGTTTGTTCTCCGATGTGTCTCGCCTTATACAACAACGTCCATCCGTTCGATGAAGCAGAAAACGTGACTCATCGGAGAAGGCAATCCTTGGCCAATCAGCGGAATTCTAATTCCGATACTGCCGTACAAATGTAAGCCTTTTCTGCCGGCGCACCTTCGTTAGCATAGTTGTGGTGACCACGTCGGCATCGGAGCCCCATACGCAGCAGGGCTCACTGAACTGTCGTTTTAGACACCTTTCCGGTAGGCCCCTGGTTCATTCGGCCAGTGAGTTACTCCACTGTAGCGTGTCGATCGGCTCTCACGCATCTTCGCCGCCGACGTTCACCTCTCACATCAATGGCATCTGGTGCTCCGCAATTTACACGTCGCTTATTCGTAATGGTGACATTTCTCCAATCACGATACACTTTAACCACGGCAGCATGCGAACAATTCACAAACTGCGCTATTTCAGAAATACCGCCAGCCTTGGCCCGAAAGCCGATAATCATCCCTTTTTGCAAATCTGATAAATCGCTCCTTTTATCCATGACAACGACGAGTGATATGTTTTCAGATCACCTTATATACCCTCCAAGCCAGCTCACGACACGTGCCTTCTTTGATTTGCTGCGCACTGTTGACGTCAAATGTAGGAGGTGGTCACAATAATGTGATTCGACTGTGTATTTTTAAATATCATATTACCGGCACCATATTATCTACTGTCTTCCATTTAGCCATCCTTCAGGAAACTTCACATTCTGCCATCCTTCAAAATTACGTCATCCTGGAACTTGAATCGAACCTGCATCATGTTCAAGTATGCTATCGTTACACCACCTAGGGCAAAGAAGTTCCAAGTAACCGAATCTAAGCAGATCTAGATTAGGAATTGTAACGTACCAGGAGATGTGACGTACCTGCCAGAAGGACGCACACGACATAAAGGCAGATAGGAATCAGAATACATGTCCGCGTAGCTTAATTGGTAGAGCAACTTATTCCGGAATGAGTGGACCCGGGTTCGAACCCCGGCGCGGATAAAAATGACGGAGAAATTTACTTCGTTATAGAATATAAACCACATTCTAGTCGTGCGCTAGTCAAAGCAATCCCTGCTTCATCGAAGCTTCGATGACCGTTCACTTGCTTAAAACTTTGGTTGTTCTGTTTGGTGTAATGGATTGTAGCATACTAGATTGACACTTGGGTTGTGGGTTCGATTCCCGTTCCGGAGTGATGTAATTTGAGTTTTATGAAAGATGGTTACACAGGGAACAGTAAAACGTTCAGCATACACGCATTGTCATAAAAATCCGCGCTCCAAGAAAAAACCATGCGATTAACGCAAAACTCAGCGAATAGCTACGGGAAGGGCACACATGCAAAAGATTAGCGTTTCGTGCAATTCCGCATGTCCGCGCGTCCAAGACCGGCGCTGCAATCGCAATCCCTCGAGCTTATAAGGCGCCACGCAGGAGACTCCACATGCGTGCCGAAGTGCATGGTAAGAGTCAGGTGAGATCTCTGAGCGATGAACATGCCGAGGAGCCGCCGCAGGTTTGCGTACAAGCAACTGACTGAGTTTGAACGAGGGCGTATCGTCGGGATGAGAGAGGCAGGGTGGCTGGCACGCCGAATCGACCGCCATTTGGGCCGTTCGGACAGTACGGTGCGATCGTGTTGGGAGCAATGGACACGGGAAGGTACCCAGACATGGCGGACTGGCTCTGGACAACCAGACACACCACCAGCAGAGAGCACAGTGGGATCGTGAGAGCGGCATGCAGAGATGCAACGACGTCCTTGTCCAATATCCAGAGACGTGGTGGCTGTACAAGGGACTCCTGTGTCCGCCAAAACCATTTACAGACACCTGGCAAAGGCGAATCCGCACTCACGACGGCCCTTGCGTTTTCTGCCATTAACACCTGACCATCGTTGGCGTCGATTGCAGTGGTGTCAGCAGCGAGCAACGTACGAACTGGCGATGTATAGTGTTCAGCAACGAATCCCGCTTCTGTATGGAAACGGGCGACCACCATGTCAGAATGTGGAGGACCGCAGGTGAGCGCTATAATCCCAACTTCAATGTACAGCAACACACGTCCCGAACTGCGGGCGTGATGGTCTGGGGAGCCATTGCGTATGACAGCAGGGCTTCCCTCGCAGTGATCCGAGGGACGTTGACAGCCCAGCGCTACGTACAGGAGATCCTGCTGCCCCATGTGCTGTCTTTCCTGGCGGGGTGGCCTGGAGCAAATTTCCAACAAGATAACTCCCGTCCGCACACGGTTTGGTTTCCCAAGACTCTATGTCATGCCCCGACGCTTCCGTGGCCTTCCAGATCGCCTGATCTCTCGCCCGTCGAGCACGTGTGGGATCAGATGGGACGCCAGCTTCCTCGATGTCCCAGTGTTCGTGATTTAGAGCGTCAGTTGCAAGAAGTGTGGGCCAATCTGTCCCAGGATAACATACGGCGTCTCTTTGACTCCATGCTGGACCGTATCGCCGCATGTATCCACGAGACGGTTCAACGCGGTAGTAACGCTGATCGGAATGTGCACCGTATGTTTGCTGGAAATCGTCCTGCTGCTGTGATATTGTAATAACTTTTGTCCTTCATATGTACCATGTCACTACTAAAATCTCATTTCAATCCAACGCCTCTTTCTTGGTGCGCAGAGTTTTATGACAATTAGTGTATATGTCGTTAATGCTATTTGTGCATGCCTTTCCTGTAATTATGAACTACTAATTCTTCAGGGGATTTGCTTCCCAATTATTTTTATATTTTCAGTTTTCGTTGTTCGTATTTTCAATTTAAATTCATAATTTCCCTGATTTCAGGTATGTAACATGATCAAAGTAGGCAACTGGGACGTACATCGTGACGTAGATGATAGTTCCCCGTATGCGAATCGTGGTGTACACTGGATCGGATTCGAGGATCGCATTAGTATTAAAACTAAGGTAAGAAACTAAATTGTCTACCAACATTCTAAAAATTTACCTGTTTATAACGCTGACAGCCATTCCACACGAAGGGAGTATATCATGAGCATCATACACTACTATTTGTGAAAATTCCAACGCGAAGAAAGAATCGCGCTGTTCAAATGAAATTTGTCACAGATTCCTAGTGCTACAGGAGGTAACATTTGTACAGGTCTACAAGATTTTTTCATTTCAGAACTCATGTGACGTCACCTTGAGCAACATTATAACAGCCTTTACATAGCGTGGCATTGAATGCAAGAGGTTTTTGCAGGGCCGATTTAAGCAACGGGCCCAGTACACCTGATTTGGGGGGGGGGGGGGCGCCTAGCTGAAAGCTTTTTTATGAATACTTTAGTACCACCACTCAAGAAAATTTTTACTTAAATAATTTTACAAAATTTATAAATTTTTAAAACTCATAATATTTGTAGTCGTCACTCCATATGTGTTGACAGAGAGCGTTAACTGAGCAAGAGCGTCAACTACCGGCTGTATTGGGGCTAGCCAAAATGCTACAATAACTAAATGTTGTATAAAAAACAATTGCCGAATTTTAAAAGCGTCGCTAAGTCATTAAACATTGCGTCATTACCAGTTTGATTGTAGCCTGTCCTTTCACCCACTGAAAAGAGAGAGCTAAAAATAGTTGCGTCACCAGGGCAGCAGGTCACGTGACCAGAACTCTTTTGTGTTGTTAACGCTGAAGACAGAGTAAGCCGCTCGTCCCTTTCATTTGTGTTTTTAAAAAATGCTTAAAAATCAGAAAACGATTTTTTCTTAAAAAAATTTTTGGTAAAAGAGGGATGTTGGTTGTGAGTTTATGCTGTAAAAATTGCAATACGTTATGATTTATAGTTTGCTTTATATCCGTTTATTAAAATGGATCCCATCGCGAAATAGAATTTTATGAAATTTAAAAATTTAATTTCTCGTGAACTAAATCAAAATTCAAAAAAAAAAAAAAAAAAAAAAAAAAAAAGGAGGCGACGAGGTGCAAAAATTCAGCCATGGCCCTACATGCTTACAAAGTTTTGTGGTTCTGTTGCTGTGAGTGTGTCCGGAACGCGAACTGAGAGCACTTTTTTGCTTAACTTAACTTTGAAATACTAACAGAAACAGAACCACAAAACTTTTTAAGCTCTTGCAGTACCGCTAGAATCGAAAAACGATTTATTTCATCATGTTCTCCGAACAATTCTCTACAAACGACGTAAATTTCATATTTTTGTATTCAACTCTTTTTGCGCAGCGAGCTAGAAAAGCGCGAGTGTCGTGAAATTTCTAAAACAGCGGCGGCGGCAGGGGCAGTTACTTTTTTTTAGAATAGAGATGAATGTTATTGTCATAATGTGTTTAATTTTCACAAAATCCTGAAGGTCAATAATTTGAAACGTACACTGATACACTATGAAATAGACCTACTATATTTTCCATTAATAATAAATATCTTTGCAAAATTACTTAACATAAGCCAATAAAACACACTCCAGACAAACAGATACATGCACGTCATGAGCTCGCACCACCGTTTAGCAAGACAATAAATTTGGTGGTGGTGAGAGAGGGGCGCCATGTTGTCTTGTGCCCATGTCCTCGTCAGAGACACTTCGTCACTGGGTTTTTGATATCGTCCTGCGGAATAGCCTGCCAGGCTGCTCGATGCGAGACCAGAATTCATTTGTGGTGACTGGTGCAGGCGCTTGACGGGGCAGTCGCTTAGCTACAATGTCCCACACATGTTCGATCGGAGATATATCCGGCGAACGTACAGGCCGGGGAAGAAGCGGTATCTGCGGTACAAGGAACAGGTCTTGGATATTTCGGGCCACATGTGGCCGAGCATTGTTCTGCTGGAAGATAGCGCCAGGACAAATCTGAAGGAAGCGTATCACCTCTATACCTCTAAAATATTCCTGACGTATCGCTGGATTTTGAGGGTTCCCTCAATTATTATCAGGCGAGATCTCGAATTAAAGACGTTGCAAAAGGTACGCTGCAAGGTGCCGTTCACCACGATGTCTTCGAAGACGTATGCGATCATCATGGTGCATCAAGTTGAATCGTGACTCGTCAGAAAGTACGACCTGTTGTTAAATCAGCGCGCCAATGTCTATGTTCGAGACCCGCATGAGGCATCTGTGGTTGAGGGTCAAAGGAATGTGATGGCAGCAATGGTTTCAAAATCGCTTTATTTGTAACAAAAGAAGAAGGAGACGTACAGCATAGGGACGTCTAAAAGAAAAACTATACATACTTCTAAAAACACTGGTATGTACGCTGAAGTGAAGAATGGTAATTTACATCAAATGATGCAAGTAAAGCAAAGTTCATGTAATAGCATGAGAGTCACATGAGGGGTAGTGCCACAGTATACAGGAAAGATAAAAAGCAAAGCCTAACTGACAGTGAGATCATGTGGCGCAGTGGTCTAAGCAATGGCTCTGATCTTTCGTCTGAAAAGAGTCCGGGTTCGAATCCCGGTTAGGCATGGATGTTGTGTTTGTCTTACGGCACTGGCTCTGTCCCTTCCGTGGAACCAGTGACCCTAAATTAGGGACGGGCGACTGCTTATAGCCCATTGAGTTGCTCACGGTGGTCGTTAAACCTCCAATAAAAAATAAAATAAAAACAGCAAACCAAGGGGCGGAGGGCGCCCACGTGGCTAAAAGAACAGCTTCACGATGGTTTGAGAGCGCTGACCAGTACTCCAGCCAAAGGTGGGAGAATATTCGATCACGGAAATGACACACGAGTGCAGCACTAGCTTGTTGAGAAGACACTGGAGAAGACACACTACGAAGTTACTGATAGAACACATAGATCACGTTGTTTCACCAACACGAAGAGATATGAGCATACAGCCGGAAGAGGCGCAGGTGGATAGACGCGGAGAAAAAGATGCTTATAGGAAGCAAACGTGAGTTCGAAGGAATAGGAACGGCGTGCGATGGAGAATGGCAGCAATGGACTGCTAGCGACCAATTCTCTGTTAAACACATGACGTTGAGCTGTGCTGGAAGACAAAGCCTGACTTGTGACAGTGCTCCACTGCTGCACAAATACTGTGGATGTCGCCGTGAGATCGGTCGCTCCCATGCTGTATAGGTATCTGTCATCCCGTTCAGTCGTGCGAATTCGCGGTCCACTTCCAGGATTTCTGTCTGTCCGAGCGTCATCTATCCACTGACGCCACGTCCGCATCACTGTACTGGCATTTCATTCCGTAGAAGTGGCAATTTCGCGGTAGGAAAATCCAGCTTCTCTCATCACAACAATCCTTTCTCGCTCAAAGTCTATCAGGTGCTCATAACGCAACCTTCTTCATCGACGGGACATAGTGAGACACAAGAAGCACCCTTTCAACTCAATGTAAGCTTTTCACTGATTACAACATCTCGTTTGTGCCAGCTCTTTATACCCAATACCGGACAGCTCAGAGGGTACCGCTCCAAAAACACATGCGCGCTCTTACTGACATTTTAATCATTTCCATGTCCCAACCTGTCGTACTGTGACGTACCTGCCAGCAGGACGCACATGACATAAAGGCAGATAGGAATCAGAATAAAACGTCTGCGTAGCTCAGTTGGTAGAGCTGCTTGTTCCGGAATAAGCGTACTCGAGTTCGAATCCCGGCGTAGACCAAAAATGACGGAGAAATTTACTTCGTTATAATGGCGCCCGAACTACCCGGATGACCCGACCGTTCAAAATCTCGCATTGGTGTGATGTTATTTCCACACCGCGAGATAGGAAAAATCAGAGAATCTCTTCTCCAGTGCTTCGAAAAATAAATGTGTGTGACGTTGCATTCCACACACCAGATTGACGGGGAGTTCTCAAGTGCACGTTCTTCAGTGGTTGTCTGCCTGCAACGATTCATGGTCACGGCTGACCCGTGGGCCATGCCCCCGGCCCTCTTTCGGGGGGAGATGTGACGTACCTGCCAGCAGGACGCACATGACATAAAGGCAGATAGGAATCAGAATACATGTCTGCGTAGCTCAGTTGGTAGAGCGACTTGTTCCGGAATAAGCGTACTCGGGTTCGAATCCCGGCGTAGACCAAAAATGACGGAGAAATTTACTTCGTTATAGTACATATCCTGTAAGTTTCAAGTTAATACAAGCAGCCCTTCATGGTGTTGCAATTTTCACAAACATTAGTGTATGTGAATGTATTCGGAGTATCTACAGGGATAATGCTTTTCTCTGCACTATGGTTTACGTGCGACTGTGCTAATCAAACATTTTTGTATTGAAGATCACTCACATGAATGTCGAAATCAGCATGTTCCTGACCCATATTCTTTCTTTCTTTTTTTATTGGAGGTTTAACGAGGGTTTAACGAGGGTTTAACGACCACCGTGAGCAACTGGATGGGCTATAAGCAGTCACCAGTCCCTAATTTAGGGTCACTGGTTCCAGAGAAGGAAGAAAGCCAGTGTTGTGAGACAAACACGGTATCCATGCCTCAACGGGATTCGAACCTGGACCCATCTTGGACGAATGGTCAGTAGCCAGCGTTGAGACCAATGCGTCAGCCTTTAGTATTTCTTCTCAATGCTCTACAACCAAGTTTTATACGCCCATTAATATCTCCTTCGATGTAGCTCTCGCTTGATATCTCTTGCCCAAGGTGAAATCATAGGCATCGGTTACTTCTAGGTTTCCTACAGCAGTCATTAACCCTTCAGTTCTTACAAAAGCATTGTACATCAATTTGGTTTTCTAAAAGTTCATTTTTAACACACTGTAGCTCTAGGGGAAGGAGGGAGGAGGATTACTTGCTGTAATTACTATGTCATCAGCAAACGAAGGTCGGTTAAACAATCCCTATTAATCTTTATCTTTTGTCCTCCCGTTTCAGTTATTGAAAAACATTCGGAAATGTGGCGTTAAAGAACTTGGAAGATATTTTGTCATCTTGTATGACTTCCTTTTCAGCTTTTATGTCTGCTGTTTTCTTGAACAGCGAAACCTTTGCAGTTGCATTTCCATAGATGTTTCTAATAATGTTAACTCATGCATCTATGATGTTATACAGTATATGGAATAACTGCGCACGCACGCAGGCGTGTGTTTGTGTGTAAATGAGAAGTTAAGTGGATTTGTTTTAATAACAGCGTAAAAATTACTAGAATAGATTGACTTTTTATTTCGAGAGTTCCAATTGCTAGAAGCTGACGAAATAAAGCACAATTAGAAATGATTTAATACCAATTTCTTTTAAAGGAACTGAGATAAGAAAATCTAATTAAACTGTTCAAAAAACAAAAGAAAAAAAATTGAAAGGCGTCTTCAAAGCATTACTTATGCATCATCAACCAGAAATTTGGATTTCTTTTTATGACGCACACACACATACAAGGTCGGCTCGGGTAGTGGAAACGCTAACACCCCAATTACTTAGAAAATTAGTTCTGTGCGGGTTTTTAAGCAAAAAAATGTTTTTTTTACTGGAAACTGTGGGCGAAGTAATGGTAACATCGCATGCTTCTTAGTAATAGAGGTTTTAAGCAATCGGAAATTGTCCACCGGGCCATTTCTATTCATGTGAGCATTGATGCTTTCTTCTGTCTGTAAAGACATACCAAGGAATTTAACTGGAAAAGTTCTTCAACAACCTTAGGAAATTTAAAAATTTCTAATTACTCGTAGTTTTCTCTTTGTCATGGATTCTTATTAGAACTGTTATTGTGGCTACCAAAAATAATTTGTGATGTCTTTATAAGAAGTCTTTTGCAGTATATGGGAATTTTACGTTAGTATAAATGATTCATTATAAACGGATGAATTCCAGTTTAGCAGTGATTGGTTTCCAGAGAAACAAAATGCAACCTTACAAGATTGATTTTTTAAAACGCCGAACTTTTTCTTTATAAAACGAGCATCCTTTTTAGCGAGTTAAATACATTCTTAATTTGCAGAAACGATGAGGAAATCAATGGCAAAGGCAACAAATACTTGCCCGTTTTTTTCAACATTTTAATCACTTGATTAACAATGCTTTTGGACGACAATTTAATAAATAATTTTATTTCGTACTTGAATTGTATTTCAAATGTGTAATTAAAAAAATTAAGACGATACCCAATTTTCTGTTGTAATGAGCACGTCTTTTGAATCTTTTTCAACGCGAATAAAATTTATTAAGTTGTTCAAGTCAATGGAACTGGTTAGTAAAAAAATCAATCGGATTTCTTCAATCGATAAAACACCCAAAAATAGAAACACCTACTTACACTGAAGAGCAATTGAATTCGAGATACCTGTCTAGTAACGTGTAGCACCCCTTTTCGCCCTGATGACGGCGGCGATTCGTCTCGGCATGGACTCGACAAGGCACCGAAAACATTGGGAAGCCATACGAATCCACGACCCATAAACAAGCTCCCACAGTTCACGAAGATTTGATGGAGGGGGGTCAGAGCCTCGAACATCTCTCTCGATGGCATCTCAGATGTGCTCGATGGGTTTGAGGTAGGGGACCTAGCTGGCCAAGGAAGCGATGTCACGTCGATGGAGTGTTCATCCAACCATTCGGATACGATTCGGGAGCGATGGCACGGTGCATTGTCTTGTTGCAGGATGAGGTCCCCAGTGTGATGTTGAAGACGCACAAACGGGAGCAAATGGTCGTCCAGGATATCCCGGTAACGTTGACCTGTGAGGGACGATGTCACACGTACCAGGGGTCCTATTTCAGTCCACGTAAACAGTCCCCAGACGAGAATGCCACACTCACCAGCTTGAAGAGTACCTTACTGGCAAGAAGGATTCATCGCTTCATGTGGTTTGCGCCGTACTCGTATCCTGCCATCCGCATGTACCAACATGAATCTAGACTCATCAGTCCAGGCAACATTTTTCCACATGTCTAGGGTCCAGTGGCGATGTTCCCTCGCCCATGCTAATCTTTGCACCCTGTGATGTGTGGTCAGCAGCGGTACCCTCGTGGGACGACGGCTTCTGTACCCCATAGCAAGGAGATGGTTCTGGATGGTGTGGCTGCTTACACGTTTTTGTGCACCAGCGTTAAATTGCCGAGTGATTTCTTGCACTGTGGCCTGTCTATCCGCCGTTACAATGCGAGCTAGCTGACGATGACCCCGCTCATCAACACGCTGTTGTCCACGGCAGTTGGCCCTTGCACGGATTGTTTTACCGGATTCGATGTACTCACGGTGTACCCGTGACACAGTGGCTCGTGAAAATCCCAGTGCCTGCACGACTTCCGAGATGGAGTGACCCATTCGTCGGGCTCCGACAATTTGCCCACGATCAAATGCGCTTAGATCTTTCGTCTTACCCATATTGCGTCCGACTCTTACTGATTCCCGTCGTATCTCTCCTTATATTGTCGGATCGCTGCATACGTCATGTCTTTTCCGTTTACAGAGCCGCCCACAGCGCCACATTTGCATAACGCCAGCTGTCTCTAATTCAATTGCTCTTCAGTGTACTTCCATCAGCGGCTAAAAGGTATGTTACGAAAATTAGCAAATGACGCACAAAAATTTCCTGGTAGCAGAAGTATCAGAGACAAAGAGATTTTCAAGTCAAACAGTAAAAAGAAGAAATACACGTCGAAGGCTTGATATAACTTCACGCCTCCTAGCGGAAGAATTCTGCATAATGGAAAAATTTGAAAATAAGCGAAAAGTATTCTTCATGGCAAAAGCTATGCTAAAGAAAAAAGAACTTTTCAAATATTTCTCCCGGAAGCAGAGATAGCGAGAAAAAGGTTTTTTCTTTTACACCCCCTTTTAAACAGAGCTGTGGTTTTGTTTAAAAGAAAACTGTTTTACTTTTACACCTCTTTTTTAAACAAAGCTGTGCATTGTTTAAAAAGGATAATACTCCCCATCTTTACTGTACCTAACGGCACACAGTAAAAATATATATATATATATCTCAATTTATATGTTAATTCTATAAGGTTTTTTACTGTGAATCCTGTTTTGAGAGAACGGCTAAACGTAAAGATATGGTTTAGGTATCAAAATAAATGTCCTACCATGTAGATGTGCCAGTCGAAGAAAAAAATGAGATTGGGGCAACGGTTTGGGCGTTCTGGGGCGGCAAAGTTCCCATGTAAAGGCTATGGAAGAAACGTGCGGTTGACTCACGCTCTGTTGAAGTCGGAAGCATGGAGGGACTGATATAGTCCAAAGTCCGAAGTCTCTTTTCTGAGCCAACCGTTGCGCAAAGCAGCGCTAGCTGGAATTCCTATATCAAAGTTCTTCTCATCGGAACAGCGAACACTCTCGAAGAGCAGATTGCGTTATGCCTTTGGATTGTGTGATGCACATATACAATTTAATATTCACTCGATTCAGTTTATTCACGTAGGTAAGACGTTTTCCATTATGTAAAGATGTAAATAAACATTACGTTGACCCTTGTTAGTGAAAATATTATGGGCGACTGCTTATAGCCCATTGAGTTGCTCACGGTGGTCGTTAAACCTTCAGTCAAAAATAAAATAAAATAAAATCACGAACTTGGACTATTGTCTTTACTGAAGTGGTTGAATGAATTTGTCAATGAAATAAAGTTTACATATGTTGCTTCATATGAGTTTATTCTTTAAAAAACAAAAAAAAACTAACCGTCTATTCCGACGGGTGAAGAGTATTCGCAACGCGAATCTCATTCCAACAACATTTACAAACACAGTTGCGACTGAAGATGAGAGTGAAAGAGTGCGCTATCCAGTTGAATTTTTGTACACGATCGACATGAGTGGACTTCCGCCTCACATTTTACGACTGAAAAAGGGTGCAGCCTTGATGCTCATCCCTAACCTGACAGTCTCGATGGCGCAGTGGTCTAAGCGCTGGCTTATGATGATTCGCTCGTGAACTGTCCGGGTTTGAATCCCAGTGAGGCAAGGATGTTGTATTTTTCTCACGGCACTGGCTCTCTCCCTTCCCTGGAACCACTAACCCTAAATTAGGGACGGGCGACTGCTTATAGCCCATTGAGTTGCTCACGGCGGTCGTTAAATCTTCAGTCAAAAAAAAAAAATTACGAACCTGGACCATTGTCTTTACTGAAGTGGCTGAATGAATTTGTCAATCAAATAAAGTTCACATTTGTTGTTTCATATGAGTTTATTCTCTAAAAAAAAAAAAAAAAAAACACTAACCGCCGATTACGACGGGTTTCGTCTCGGGTAGTTTTTAAAAGCGGAGATACAGCTGCGAACAGAAGTACACAAACATCATCTAGCGACAGAACTGTAAACTTCAAAACTCCTCAAATACAAACCTAAAGTATTCCACAAGGTAAACGGTATCCGTTGTTAAAATAATTTTTTAAATCCGACAATTAGAAGCAGATATATTAAGAAAAACAGATTAAACATTTGCGCCACTAACGGGGAAATTCTGCACTATTTTTTGGGGGAAAATACACACGAAGTTAGTAGCATCTGACCAAAAAAGGATTTTTTCAATCGGGTTTTTAGTCTCGCAGACGTTACTGAAACAGAAACGTGAACTTACGCCATGTTTGTGCGATGAGAAAAAATTTAAATTATGAGAGAAACCTATTTCGCACCGAAAACGCTCTCCAACAAAGAAATTATTTTTCAAATCAGGCTCTTAGAAGCAGAGATATAAAATAAAATAGGATATACATCTGCGCCCCTGGCGGGAAAACTATGCACTATTTTAAGCAAAAGGTATTCTAAAAAAAAATTCTGAGGTGTGCGGTGTCGATCCACGAAAGAAATTTTTCAATTAAGTTCTCAGAAGCTCAAGCTTCGCTGCAAATACATCAGAAGCAGAAATAAACGCTTTCCCTTAGTGGCTAAACCATTCTTTAACAAAAATTAGAATTATATGCAAAACGTTTCCCTTCAGGAGACATATCCTTTGCAGAAAGAGTTTTTCAAATCAGACGTTTAGGAGCAGAGATATCGGGGAAAACGCAATTCCCCTTTAAGCCCGCTAACGGAAAATTTTCGCATTACTTGAAGAAAAGGACTGTACCTAAAAAGTCTTCGTTATAAATGGCATAGGAAGGAAAAATAATTTTTCCAATCGGATATTTAAAAGCAAATATCTAGAATAAAATGTATTTTGAATTCGACATCATCTGCATTTACGCCTTCAAGCGGCGAAGTTGTGCATCGAGAAAAACCGGAATGCAAGGACTATCAATCTCACATTCCAAGTTTCCCAATGCAAAACGAATTTTTCAAATTGGACTAATAGTTGCACAGATATGGTGTCAACAGACGGACGGATGGACAAAGTGATAACATAAGCACGATATTTTTTTTTTTACATAAGAGGTGCTAAAAATCACAAGGCGTTGAATTGCTATTTTGATTTGAAATCAAGTAAATTTGTGTTCTCTTTTGTTTATAATTGTAACGATTTAATTGTTTATACATAATTATAATAGTGTGCGTTGATTCCAAATCGACAGAGACTTCGATAACTGCCTCTCTAGTAAAAACACATGTTTAGTATTTAATTCTTTTCACAATTTATTTATTTCGTTCTGAGTGTTGCAACATATTGATGTACAAGTGCAAACAGCACACAAAAAAGTATGTGTTACTGAAGTTTTAGCGTTTTATTTATGTTTCAGTGTTTTCTTTCGCAAGCAAATAAGACGAAATTGTTTTTCTTTTCAGACCAAATACATTTTACTAAGAAATCTCGCAGGCGTGTCCGTGTGGACGATAAACGACGACGACCACAAAAATGTCTGCAAACAGGGCTCACTGCCTCTTCTTCAAAGTGCCCATGATATGCTGATTGCTCTCGAATCTCCCTTGGATGCCTTTCATGACACGAATTTTACTTTAGACTCTGACGAATCGCAGGAATTGAGAATAGTTGAAAGAGAAGGTCTCATACAAAGACTAGACTCGAGTAATACCGATCCTCAGACTCTGATGCGATTCCAGTGCACAAGAAGTGGTTACTTCCGCGATCCAAAGGATTGCACCAAGTTCTACCGCTGTGCGAAATACGGTGGTAAAGCAAGCGGGGAATCTGTTGTTTTTCTGTATGACTGCCCACATGGATTGGTGTTCGACGAAAAAGACGAGATCTGCAACTGGCCACCTTGGTCATCTCCTTGCGAAGGCTCAGGTGAGGTTATGCCTGTAATACAAAGGACTTTCGCATGTCCTTCTACGGGTTATTATCAGGATCCTGAGAATTGCAGGTGGTTCTTCTTTTGCGCAGACTTCGGAGATGGGGAGCCGAAGGCTTTCGAGTTCCGCTGCCCGTCAGCGCTTCTGGGATTCGATCAGCATAAAGTGATGTGCAACTGGAAGTGGCTCGTATCGGGATGTCCAGGAGTCTCACTGGATAGAACTGAAGGCTACAGATCAGCTGAAGATAGTAGCGGGTCCTTTCTAAGGAAAGCAGCTCACGTTTCACGTGAATCAATGGATAATCAATTTTATCCGAGAGCAAATATAAGTCGTTCAAATAACGTGCAAGGAAACAAAGTAGCGAGCTCGAGATCAGTAGAGCAGGGAACATTTCACCTACGTGAAAATTATCGAACTCAAAGGTTACCTGCCAGAGATGTCCAAATCCCGTTCAGTTCAGCTAGGGAAGGGAAAATAACGTCCTCTGATAGCTATGAAGTGAAATATGACGATGAAAATTATGACGATCAATTTGGTTATACATATTCTTCAAAGGTTTCCAGTCATACGTACACTGATCGCGATAGAAGCTTTTCTTCTAGTAATGTACTTCCTCAAAAAGTGGAATCTGCTGGAATTGTTCATAATAGCTATCACCCGGAAAGGCATCGAGAAAATCGCAGATTTCGAATAAATGAAGAAATTTCTTCTTCAGGTGAATCCTCTGCTGAAAAGAATGTCGAAAGCTTGCTTATTAATCTAGCAAGAAAAGAAACTTGGACAGGAGGGGAACTTGTTAAAGATTTAAATTTTTCTGCTCCGAAAAAAATTACTAGCCATCAATCTTCCCCTTCAAAAACTGGTGTAGGACACCCACCACAACGGTTCGACAGACGAACAGAAGTAGATCGCGCACGGCAACGACGTGTGGAAGCGACAAACGCCAATAGCCATATGTTTCGGCATGAATTTTTGAAACCTAGCGGAAACCATGGTGATGGTAAAATCTCTCCACACCAAGGACTTTCTGTAAATAAAATTCAAAGTCTACCAAATGTAGATGGAAAAGATATGCTCAGCATAGTAGATGAACAAAGGTTGTTTCAAGGACAACTGGCAAATTCAAGAAACTCGCAGCTTCAGACTGTTCCATCTGAGAGATCCTCTGCTGGGAATGAAAAGAATTCGCAAAACGTGCCTCATAGAAAAGTTGAATCCCATGATGTTCCAGCAGGTAACAGCAATTTTCCTTTTGAGATGGCACTAGAAGCTGTTTTAACTCTCAGAAATTATGAAAAAGTGGGCTTTGAAAACAGAAATAAATTAAGGAACTTATCTCTGAGAGAAAACAGAAATAAAATTCCAAATCGCTTTGGTTCCCTCCGTACTACTGGTCTGGAGAAATTCAAGAGTTCCCAGACTTTAGATGGTGAAAAAGACAACATGCAGTGTATCAGTGAGGTGTCTTTAGTTATCAGTGGGAAAGGAAATCGAGGAAACTTTCCCGAAAAATTTGTGCTGAAGAAGAGTCAATTGAAAAGAACTGGGCCAAATGATGAGGCAAAAGCTCTTGTCTCAGATAGAGACGGTAGGCTGTCAAAATCCCAGGTTTTCCCTGAGGATGTTGATAATGCTAGAATATTAACTGCTAAGAATTCTGAGAATCTGCTCCTGTCTGATAAGAATCGGGAGGATGAAACTGAATTAGACGATAGACATTCATCAAAAACCAAGAATCCCTTAGCAAATGAATTCTCCTTTAGTTTCATTAATTCTACTTACATTGGAGATTTCTCCTTGCCCCCAAGAGACCATCAGAAAACAAATTCCGGAACCGAAGAGTCTAAAAAACAGGAGATTGGTCTGGAAAGAACCACTGTGCCCTCGAATTTCGATTTTAGTGTGGATTCCGATTTTGCGGAACGCAGCAGATCTCCTAGTGCGAGCTCTCGTAGCAACACTGCGGTGAATTCCAACGAGGAAGGTGTCGCAGACTATAATGAAGCACTAAAAAAGTTTCCGAAAATGAAGGACCTGGAGTATATAATTCTCCAGCAATAAATCCTAATGTGTCTCTCATGCACCAAAGACTAACACTGTCAGAGTCACCTGAAAATAACAGAAAGTTTCTGAAGACAAGCGAAACAGCATCAACTACGGGTAATGAGAAATCCCCAAGCGAAAGTGTGTTTCCTTACAGTCCGAGAACTTCTTTGACTGAGAGAAAAAATCGTACATCCAGTGCTTTAGAAGAGTTACCCTTAACTACGTCAGAACGTTTCAGTGGAAAAGAATCAATCGGTGCGAATTTCGAAGAAGCGAAGTCACCAACTATCAACTCAGATGAAAGACGTAAAACAGATCCTACAGAAACCTTGCATTCACCTGACGAAAGAAGCAAACATGTCTCCACTTTACCGCAAGCAGAAAAAGTTTTCGTTCGTTCAGGTATTTCTGCTGAAATGCCAGTTAAGTACCCCAGATCAGGAATTCTTCTTGAAGTCGAACATGTGCAAACGGATCGTATGCACTATGATGTCTTATATGAAGTCTACGAACGAGAAATGAAGTCAGAAAGAGGAAATTCTGGGAAGGAAAAAGAAAAACAAGAGAATGTGGCATTTGTTACTGGAAGAAACGGAAATACCAATCAAAGCCAGCCAAGAAATGTTCCAGGTGGAGATATGGGCGATGTTGTGTTTGACCGAAGGCCGAAGTTTCAAGGGAAATCACTCTCTGAAGAGACCTTACACCACGACCAGGGTGGAAGAAATTCCAGTGATCGTATTCTAGTCTCCAAGAATGTAACAGCGGAACTTAAAATAAATACCATGTTGTCAACCTCTAAAAAGCAACAGTCTTCAGTGGTATATGCAGAACAAACGGGCCATAAAACTGCCGGAGATGTTGATCTTTCTTCAAACACAGAACATCAAGCATCAGATTTTGCCATTGACGAGAAATTAAGTCTTCAGAATCTTACTAATTCTATGAAAAATGATGATATTCATGCTGGGAACGCCAATACGACGCAGAAAGTTCGTGATTTCCCGAAAGCCGAACATGAGTCATACGCTTTTAAAAATCCTTCTGAATTTGAAGTCTCATCACATGTTAACGAAACAATTAGCAAATCTCTTAAAATTGGTGGAAAAACAAACGAAAGACACGTGGAAAGAAAATCTACCGAACGACCTGCTCTTCATTCTGACGAAAATTTTGAGTTTCCCCAAAAAGAAAAGAAGGACGAGAATCCTAATGACAGTGTCAATATACTGAATCCTCTTTCTAATGGTTTCAGTTTACAAGATTTACAGAGCGAGAGAATTGATTCGGGAAGAAACAGCTTAAAGTTTGGAGAAAGGCTGAAACCTCTGCTCGACAGAGGAATTAACAGAAACGTACCACATGCAGTAAATGAAAGATATCCTAACCAAGGGTCTCTTTCTCAAGGGGTTGTTGCAGTGGCCCGCAATACGAGTCGAAATACTCAAACTCAGAACGAGTTCAGACTACAAACCGTGAATGATTACAACCATGGTATCAACATAAAAAAAAATTCTCCAAATAATGACCACACTCACAGATCTTCTAATCGTAATACGGGAAATGAGAATAATCGAGAATATGGACCTGCGGGGATTGATCCTTATAGCAGAAATGTAAGAAACCAACAAATTGACAGAATTTCGAACGTCACAGAAACAAATCTCGGCAGATATTATTCTTCAGGTCAGAATGCCACCCAGAGGGGGCAAAGAACTCGAAATACTTTGAGGAGGAGAATTCCTGTTCATAACAGAAATGCAGACGATAATCACTTTAATAATGCTGAAGGATTTTTCAGTAGCCGAGCTGAAGGAGACTTGCAGGATGCATTGACTCTGAATTATACACATGAACCGAAGTACAACTCCGAAACATCTATTCGAAACGGCAAACAAACTCCCACCGCAGATCATTTGGAAGACCCCAACATCGATAGATATTTAATAAACTCTTCTCAGGCTAATAGCAATTCTGTGACAGAGAGGCTAAAAGCGGAAAGAGATTCTACAAGTATTCAGGCAATGCACGGTACTTCACGAAGTGGGGATATTTTAGATGAAACATTTGCAGGTCCTCTGAAAAGGTATATTTTCCCAATTTCACCTGGTGCGTTCAAATATCCTCTTAGAAATGATTTATACAGCAGTAATCAACGAAACACTTTTCAAACGCCTCTCGATAAAACAGGAATCAACTCTTTTAACCAATCCACCGAACACAATCGGGTATCTAACGCCACAAACATTTCAATCAGCTCTAGACTGTTTAGTTCGTCACAGACAGATGGTGGGCAGCCAACACACAACTTGGGAAGAAACCTCGATTCGGGCACTCAGTCTCGTTATTTTCAAAGTTATGGGCAACTTTCTAATCCATCACAAACGGACGGTCGCGCTGCAGGTCAGCAGATACACAACTTGGGAAGAAGCTCCGTTTCGGACACTCAGTCTAACCGTTTTGAAAATAATGGGCAAAACTCTGGCCACGTTCACTTTGATTACAGCGATGGAGATAAATTGAACACATATCTTCGTATTGGAACATTTTTGATATTTCCTAGTGACGACTATGACAGACGTGATCCCAAAAGACTTGACAGAAGCGATCCCAGAAGGATAGGAACGCCACCTATCGGAGAGCAACAGGTGTTAAATCGAGCAAACACCTCATCACCCAGAAGGATAGGAACATCACCGATCGGAGAGCAACGGGTGTTAAATCGAGCAAACACCTCATCACCCAGAAATACGGGAAGCGTTGATCGAAAGAATCTACATGCCGACGAGAAAGACACCTCTGTCGGCCTCAGTCGAAATGACCTTGATGAAAACTCGAGGTCATTACTGACAGACGACAAGATTGGAATAACCGTTCCTGGAGTTGCATGTACAAGAGCAGGACTTTTCTACCACCCTGACGACTGTAACAAGTTCTACCAGTGCTACTGGGACCGATGGCTACAGAAATTCACACTTCACACCTTTAAGTGCCCAGTGAAACTGGTTTTCGACGACAGAATATTCGGCTGCAGTTATCCAGAGTGGGAAGCGCCGTGTCTCAACACAGTCAAGTCAAAAAACGACGAGTCGAAAACTATTTGAGTCAAGTCAGAAAACGACGAGTCGAAAACTATTTGAGAAACATTGCTTTGCATCTAAATCACGGACAATATCCAAACATTGCGGCTCAATTCCAGCAATGTTTAATGCTCAAAGTTGTGCACAAATTTTTGTTACATTGTTTCACATCAGACTTAGTTTTTCTTCCGTTAATTATGTAAATCTGATTCACTTTTCAATGCCACATGAGTAAGGCGTGAACATTCAATAGCAGGTGTCGTGAAAGTTAACACTATGCAGCTAATCACTTTTATTGCCTAATTCGTTTAGAATAACTTCCTAAGAAATAATGAGCCTGGAAGTTAAAATGTTACCTATGATGTTTCGATATTTTAAGGTTATGTTTTACAGATTGTATGTTGAAATAACACAGGCACTTAAACCTTAACAAATAAACAAAAAAAAAAAAAAATAGTACAGCCAGAGCTCGTAGAAATGAGGACAACTTACTTTAAAATCAAAGTAAGCTTTATTCCTTCCAAGTGTCGAAATCACACGATTGTAGAAACTATGCTGTAACATTAGTAATATGAAATAGCACTCACATATAAGCATGAACTTTTGTAGTAACAAGTTAACGCCCCAATCTATGTCAAATCAGCAAATCTCTCACGACCGTACCACCAATGTAACTCTTTACTCTCGATGTTGTTCTTATTACCTTTGATTTACTGCCAGTGTTGCTAAAACGTAGAGTGAAACCTCGGTTACACGTTTTTCTAGGGGATGGGCTTAAAAACCGTATAAACGAAATTTCAAAATGTTAAATACTATTGTAAAATTTATGCTTCAAATGGACATACACGTGAGATTTTTCTTAATTATGATTTATTTAAAGACGAATCGGCGGCGAAAAAAACAAACGATTTACAAACCATAATATAGTAATTAACACAGCAATCAGACATTACTGAATTGACTGTATTTACTAAATAGACATATCGAGAGATCTGGGGTTCGATCCCAGCGGTGTCGAAATACAATTTTTCGGTTATTAAAGAAAATCGTGGAAAGAGAGACGACTTTGTCTATCTACATTGTCTCTACTTATTTGGAAGATTTTCACCATTTCTCTCGCCCTTTGGATTTATTAGCTATAATTATCTTGTGCCATTAAGCTCCACCAGATGGAGACGTCTCAGTTGCTGAGCCCATCCCTACAGATTTGTGAAGTCAGATGCTGACAGATAAACACACATAGCGCCGTGAATTGTTGGCACCGTTGCGTAAGGTCAACGCACTCAGCTGGTTATTCGAGAGATCTGGGGTTCGATCCCAGCTGTGTCGAAATACAATTTTTCGGTTGCTGTGTGTGAATTAAAGAATATCGTGGAAAGAGCGATGACTTTGTCTATCTACATTGTCTCTACGTATTTAGAAGATTTTCACCATTTCTATCGCTCTTTGAATTTATTAGCTATAATTATCTTGTGCCATTAAGCTCCACCAGATGGAGACGTCTCAGTTGCTGAGCCCATCCCTACGGATTTGTGATGTCAGAAGCTGAGAGATAAACACACATAGCGCCGTGGATTGTTGGGACCGTAGCGTAGGGTCAACGCACTCGGCTGGTTATTCGAGAGATCTGGGGTTCGATCCCAGCTGTGTCGAAATACAATTTTTCGGTTGCTGTGTGTTAATTAAAGTAAAACGTGGAAAGAGCTATGACTCTGTCTATTTACATTGTCTCCACGTATTTGGTAGATTTTTCACGACTGTATTTACTGTTCTTCACGTAATATCAGTCACATTAGAAAAACTTGAAAATTTCATCAAAGAACAGTAAATACTTGAAAAATGCAGCAAATACAGTAAAAACAACAACAACAACAAAAAAAAACCAGTAAGCCGCCTCAGGTGGCTCAGTGGTCTAAGCGATGGCTTCTATTCATTCGTCCGAAAGGGGTCCGGGTTCGAATCCCGTGAGGTATGAATGTTGTGTTTGTCTTTCGGTACTGGTTCTCTCCTTCCCTGGAACCAGTCGCCCTAAATTAGTGACGGGCAACTGCTTATAGCCCATTGAGGTGCTCACGGTGGTCGTTAAACAAAACAAAAAACAGTAATACATGTCAGTGAAGAACAGTTAATTCAGAGATGTCTGATTGCTGCGTTAATTATCACGACGTATTTTCCACGTATTATGAGAATATTTCTTCCACATTATATAAATCATAATACATTTTATCGCATTACAAAAATCTTAAACCCATGAAAATCAAACTTCTTTTGACGACACTATATGTGCATAAAAATCCTGTTTCTAAATTAAGTGAAATCCTCACAACCAAGAATCTGAGACCAGTATTTCAATATGAATTAACGTTTTTTTCCTTTCTGCAGATCCTGTGTGCAACCATTTGAAACCAGGATGTTGAATATTGATGACGCATTTAGAATTCTATTCTAATACGTCACGAAATGATGAAGCCACAAAATTACGTCCCGGAGATTTATCAATTTTTAAATAGTGCATATGTGTCAGTGGCGTAACTAGCACAGGGTGCGCCCCCCTCCCCACACACACACACACAAGATTTACATCAGCATCCCTAAGCACAGTAATTATCCCAGGATTTCGAAAACGAGGGAGGGTGTGTTTTTCGTGGTGTGTGTGCGTATGTGGTGTCGGTGTCGGTGTTGGGGTGTCAGGCATATGTGTCTGCATACAGTAAGAGTGTCTGCAAAAGTAACGAGGTGTTGTACCTCCAGCGCTGTAATTTTAACTTTTTAAGTAATTTTTGGAACAACAGTCCATAATGCAAGGTTATTATCAGTCAACCAACCAGAATTAAAACGGTGCGTTGACCGATGCATGAACATGAATATACATTTTATCGCAAGAAACGAATTCCCCAAAATGTATTTAAATAGTAAAGGTCAATAAAATTATACAAGACTTCATAATCACCCATTTTACTTTCACTTGTTTCTGAAGAGCTTGGTTTTTGAAAAATGTCTGTTTCTAAACTTTGAACAGTTGACGTGCTAAAAAAATCATCATTCTTTTCAACAGAAATGGCACCTGAGATTAAATGAGTCTGCGGCAAAAGGAACTGACTGAGTTTTGGAAGTTCCTTCGAGCTCTCTGCTCCTTTTATCTTTCGTCGATATTGTGCACCACCTGGACGCTTTTGTGCCATTTTGCAAATGGATGTCATTCCCTTGTACACTGAAGAGCAATTGAATTAGAGACAGCTGGCGTTATGCAAACGTGGCGCTGTGGGTGGCCCTCTAAACAGAAACGACATGACGTATGAAGCGATCCGACAATATAAGGAGTGATGTGACGGGAATCAGTAAGAGTCGGACGCAGTATGGGTAAGACGAAGCATCTAAGCGTATTTGATCTTGGGCAAATTGTCTGGGCCCTACGAATGGGTCACTCCATCTCGGAAGTCGTGCAGGCACTGGGATTTGCACGAGCCACTGTGTCACGGGTACACCGTGAGTACATCGAATCCGGTAAAACCATCCCAGCATGGGCCAACTGCAGTGGAGAACAGCGTTTGGATGAACGGGATCATCATCGGCTAGCTCGCATTGTAACAGCGGATAGACGGGCCACAGTGCAAGAAAGCACTCGGCAATTTAACACTGGTGCACAAAAACGTGTAAGCAGCCACACCATCCAGAACCATCTCCTCGCTATGGGGTACAGAAGCCATCGTCGCCGCCCCGGTGGCGCAGTGGTCTAAGGCGTTGGCCTCTGATCATTCGTCCGTAAGGGGCCCGGGTTCGAATCCCGGTGAGGCATGGATGTTGTGTTTGTCTTACGGCACTGGCTCTCTCCTTCCCTGGAACCAGTGACCCTAAATTAGGGACGGGCGACTGCTTATAGCCCATTGAGTTGCTCACGGTGGTCGTTAAACCTCCAATCAACAAAAAAAAAAAAAAAAAAAAAAAAAGCCATCGTCCCACGAGGGTACCGCTGCTGACCGCACATCACAGGGTGCAAAGATTAGCATGGGCGCGGGAACATCGCCACTGGACCCTAAACATGTGGAAAAATTTTGTCTGGACTGATGAGTCAAGATTCACGTTGGTACATGCTAATGGCAGAATATGAGGACGGCGCAAACTACATGAAGCGATGGATCCTTCTTGCCAACAGGGTACTCTTCAAGCTGTTGGTGGTGGCATTCTCGTCTAGGGACTGTTTACGTGGACTGAAATGGGACCCCTGGTACGTGTGATATCGTCCCTCACAGGTCAACGTTACTGGGATATTCTGGAAGACCATTTGCTCCCGTTTGTGCGTCTTCAACATCCCACTGGAGACCTCATCCTGCAACAAGACAATGCAGCTCCCGAATTGTATCCGAATGGTTGGATGAACACTCCACCGACGTGAGCTTTTTCCTTGGGCAGCTAGGTCACCTGACCTAAATCCCATCGAGCACATCTGGGATGCCATCGAGAGAGATGTTCGAGGCTCGGACTCCCCTCCATCAAATCTTCGTGAACTGTGGAAGCCGCTCCGGTGGCGCAGTGGTCTAAGCGATGGCCTCTGATCATTCGTCCGAAAGGGGTCCGGGTTCGAATCCCGGTCAGGCATGGATGTTATGTTTGTCTTACGGTACTGGCTCTCTCCCTTCCCTGGAACCATTTACCCTAAATTAGGGACGGGCGACTGCTTATAGCCCATTGAGTTGCTCACGGTGGTCGTTAAACCTCCAACCAAACATTAAAGAAAAAAACCCCTAAGATAAATCACTTGAAGAAATCACCCTCTTATAATTGCAGTCTGCGGCTACTGTGAATAAATGTTGGCGCCTAATCCCCATGTGGCCTCGCACTTTTCCTCAGCAGCGCAATCAGAGAGAAAACGAGTGGAGAACGATCTTATTATTTACATCCCATTGCAATGTGATCGTGTTACCACGTGCTGCAGCCAAAGGGCAGAATAGCTTCAATCTGTAGGACATCCAGTGTTTTAAAAGTGAAACTTAGCGTTTATTTAGGCAAAGCTAAATACTATACACATTAAAGGAAAACATGAATCTTTAGGTTAATTATTTGTTTGTTTGTTTTTATGCGTGTTCGGATTTTTTTATAAACTATAACTGGCAGCTGAAGTACACCCCTTCGTTACCTGCGCCCCCCCCCAGCTGCGGGGGTTGCGGAGGGTGGTTGTTACGCCACTGACATGTGTGTGAGTCGTGAAATGCGAAACTGATTTTTCTTCCAAACGGAAAGTAAACAACATACCCTTCTCTCGGTGCGCCGCATCGAGCCTCCGACATGGAGATGGAAAGTGTGGACTGGCAGATCCACCCTGCCGAGGAAATTTGCCCACCGTGGGACAAGGAGAAACCCACGGGAGTTGGGCATGAGCTGTTCACGGACGGCTCAAAGTTGAAGGGACAAGTGGGGGCAGGCTTCTGTGCGTTCTCGGACGGGAACGAAGCCACTGCAGGAAGCGTGAAATTATCGCAGAACGCTTCTGTCTTCCAGGCAGAACTTCTGGCGATAGAGATGGCACTCACCTGGGCACTCCCCAGGCGTAGTGAAGAAAGAATAAAACTCTACTCGGACAGTGAGGCAGCACTGCAGGCTCTGAGTAGATTCAGGGAAGAAACCCCATCGTCCAGAGGGTCAAAACCCTCTTGAGGGCAGAGGGAGATGGGGCAGTTAGTTTCCACTGGGTACGAAGCCATGTCGGAACCCTAGGAAACGAAAGGGCAGATCAGCTGGCGAAGGCAGCCACGCTGAAAGAGACGGTCGACGTGCAATGCAGAACGCCGCGAAGGTGTACTCGCGCAGCATTAGCACGTCGGACCATGACCGAATGGCAGGTCAGATGGGACACGGGAGAGACAGGGCGGAAGACACACAGAGTGTTTCCGAAAGTCTCGACCAAACGAGCACAGACAAATAAGTTCCTGAATCAAGTACTCAGTGGCCATGGCATCAGCCCTGAATACCTAGGCAGATTTGCCATCAGGAACTGCACTTGTCCCTGTGGAAAGAGAACGGCAAGCATAGAACACTGCGTACTTGAATGCAGTGGCTTCGCCAGAATGGAGAAACACACTGATCCCAGGTGTGCAAAGAACGCGAAGATTGGATCTGCTCATCCAGTCTTCCGTTAACAGGAGGGGATAATAGCCTTCGTTGAAAGGCTAACCCTCCAGCAACATACCATCTTCCCCAATCAAACGGGGACCGAAACGCAGGAGGTGAACGTGCACACCGAAAGCGAATCGGAAGATGAATGAGGGTAAAAGTCTGTGGGAAAGCAGACAAAGAGACCACCAATGTAAATATTCTGTAAATAAATTTTGCTATCTCTTGATGTTGTAAGTCCTAAGCATGAGGACAGTGTATACATGTGTGTAGGTGTTTGAAAATGAAAATAAAGGGAAATTATTCCCCAAAAAAGTTCGAGGGCAAGGAATCTTCCAGTCAGCGAAAAAGTAAGAAACGACCTATCCCGCCAGACAGAGCGGGAACCCAGACAAGGTATTCTAGGTCGCCTGCCAGCACGTCACCACGGGCTGGTCTCTGGGCCATTGGGGTGGCCAGGGTCCGAACCGCGTCTCAAGGCAGGATAATTGTCGCAACATTTAAAAAATAACATCCAAGGTGCTCAACAAGTCCCCGTGGAGCCAAGACAGATTGGCGGAACGGGACAATGAAATCAGTATATTACCCTTCTTTGATGGGATCAAAGTTCAACTGTGGCTACACCAAGAAGGAAAGCCGCCTCCGGTGGCGCAGTGGTCTAAGCGATGGCTTCTGATCATTCGCACGGAAGGGGTCCGGGTTCGAATCCCGGTGAGGCATGGATGTTGTGTTTGTCTTACGGCACTGGCTCTCTCCCTTCCCTGGAACCAGTGGCTCTAAATTAGGGACGGGCGACTGCTTATAGCCCATTGAGTTGCTCACGGTGGTCGTTAAACCTCCAATAAAAAAACAAAAACAAGAAGGAACACAGGAAGTTTGTTTCGAATTCAGACGCGACTGGGCGTCCAGGATGCCTGGAGAATTCCTGATAAACCGCCATATTCTGTGCCGCTAGGCTTTATTCTAACTAATGAGAAAAAGTATATAAATACCAGGGACGAATATTCGGGATGTGCTAGGTGTGCGGTGCACACCCACACAGAGTCGTAATTTGACCTATATTATCGATATTATTTTTTCGGATTTGTTTCTAATAAAACTCACCAGAGTTCGTCCTCAGGCTTCTAGTGGTGGTTAAAATTAATTTCTCCACATAATGTTTTCACTAATAAGAAAAGGTTTGTTCAGTAAGCATATGTGCTACCCAAAATCAGCACCGCTTGAGTCTCACGGAGCAGCCAATTGCTGTTACATTGTTTTCTTTTTTTTTTTTTCTTTATAAGTATTTCTAGTAAGACTCCCTGAAGTTTGTCCGCTAAACTTAATTCCCTTGTGCAATATTTTCGTGAAGAGGAGAAGGTTCGTTGCTTTGTGCCAGTAAACAAAACTTACAAAGTAATATTTGCAGCCGCAGGAGTGATATTTTAACAGCGGACATCCTAAGTCCTTAAAGCAATTGCAATTCAAAGCTCTCCAGATGGCGCTACAAGTCATGTTTCCATTTCCTGGCAGATCCAACGGAAGCTATTAGGAGGTGATGGGTGAGCGCCATTAAAAAAGCATCACTGGTCATACTCGTTTGCGTTAAGAATAGCGTGGAGTCATAAACATTAAACACACTTCATCGTCTGCTACGCGTTTTCTATCTTTCCATCGCTGGGTGAATCGATGTGTTTAGAGCACAGATATAAATGAATTTTGACATCCATTTAGGTTGACGATGTATGTACTAAGTGTCCCATTTTTTTACCAGAGATTTTGCAGATCGTGTAAAGCGGGTTAAAGAAAGTAAGCTTCGTGTTGTATTTAAAACTTTTATATAAAGAAAAAGACACCGAAAATTCGTTCATCACTCTGGTATTTGCCCAGGAAACTCATATTTTTCTTACAATGGTGTGTAGGTAAAAATTTTTTTACCATAAGTTATTAGACGACAGCTAAATAAAAGAAATGCTTTCCGTATGTTCAAAATCAATGCGCGAATTTTTCAGCTCGGGATACATAATACAATTGTTGCATGTTTTTTCCAATAACAACGCACACCCAACCTAAATGGGCACGCGACGCCACTCACAAATACAATGTATATAATTGTCCTTCACCGTGATTATAGCAGAAAACTACACCACTCCGGTGCCGCAGTGGCCTAAATTCTGGTTTATGACCATTCGTCCGTGAAGGGTCCGGCTTCGAATCCTGGTGAGGCATGGATGTTGTGTTTGTCTTATGGCACTGGTTCTCTCCCTTCCCTGGAATCAGTGACCTTAAATTAGGGACGGGCGACAGCTTATTGCCCATTGAGTTGCTCACGGTGGACGTTAATCCCCGAATCAAAAAAGACGAAAACTAAACCATGAATGTAATACGGGATTACATCATACGATACGAATTTTGAAGATAACAATCCGTTTTTTGGTGTAAATATGACATGGATGGTAAGTCAGATAATATCCGAAAACTTTAAAATTTCTTCGTCCTGGAGAGGGAATCAATCGAACCTGCGTCTCCCTGCTATGCTAACCAATACACCACCCAGAACGACCAAGTCTCAAGTTTCCGATTAATTTGAATATAACCAACACAGGATTCGCTAGTCGAAGCAATCGGCATTCATGTTTAGCGAATCTGGAGTTTAAGAGTACTATATCATGATTGCCGGGCAATAACGGATAGGATTCTTATCACGGGATATGATTATATATCGGATAGGTTTCTTATCTTGGGATAGGATTATATAACCATCACAGGATTCGACTAGCGAATCCTGTGATGGTTATATTCAAATTAATCGGAAATTTCAGACTTGGTCGTTCTGGGTGTTGTAGTAGTTAGCATTCCCCGGGCGCTATCTGGAAGACGTGGATTCGATTCCCGCTCCAGAACGACGAAATTTTCAAGTTTTCGGATATTATCTGACTTACCATTCTTGTCATATTTACACCAAAAAACGGATTGTCATCTTCAAAATTTGAAGAAAACTAATTTATGCTAAAACGGCCGTTTCTTTACCAGCTCGATCGTTTCTAAAGAAAAAAACAAAAAAACCTTAGGTATCAAATGTTCTGTGAAACCCAAAACATTGTTTCTGATGTTTATTTCTTCGACTTTTAATCTCAGGCTCCTTTCCTTCGACTTTTAATCGTATGCTCCGTTCGGTTGATCTCCTGTACCTCAGCCCCTTTTGGTAATTGAAGTTGAAGTTGAATAATCAATACATTATTATCAAATATATACTATTCTGGATAGAAACTCGAAATTCGTTGGATACGTTAATGCATTCAGGTTCACCTATGGTAAAATTTTTGGCTTACTTTGTGTATATGTATACTTATATGTTTTTCTTTATAACGAGAGCTGCATCGTTTTAGTTTCTTTCCTTACAGTTGCATGAAATCCCAAACTACAGTTTTGAAAAGTCTGTTTCAACAAGAGCAGAAATGCTGCTTCCATTTGAAAGCAATTAAATAAACATTAATTTTCGTATTCTTTACTTTCTCTCACTTTATAAATTTGCACCGAAATTCTTCAAATTCCGGAAATTTTCAATTTTTTTCAAGACAGTTTTTCGCGAATGATTTGTTTATGATCGGTACGTCCTGCAAAAAAAAAATAATAATAATATTGGCACATTTGGATTTCTCTTCCCACTAAACACAAAGAAATTCTTACAATTCTGAATTCCACAATCGCAATAAAATTCGCACAATGGAATAAAATCTTCAACAGCCTCTCTAAGAGAACGTACCTACCTCCATTGTTTCAGAAATGGAAGTAAATTTATTCTTACATTAAATTTAACCACAAATATCTCATGCTGCGGTCCAAAAAAAAAAAAAAAAAAATGGGTGAAATGTTAGCGAATTATTGCCTCAATACAAATACTGCAGTGATTCGCAAACTTCTGTTGAAATTGTAATGCTGATGTACCTTTAATTTTAGGGTTGGGGTACTTTGATATTTTTTCCCAAAAGTGGATCGTAAAAACTACACTGTAAAATATTTTCTGAAATTTACGAGCCACTTTCCGTCATTTCTTTCGTGAATTAACGAAACATATTCCTGGTACAACCTTTTCCGTAAAATGACGGAAAGAAACCTGAAATTCACAGAATTTTCGTACCACGGAAAAATTATGAGTTTTCAAAAACATTTCCGTAATCCCTTTCGTATATTAACGGAAAAACTCCGTTCTCGCTTTTTCCGTATCCGTATGACGAGAAATTAACGGTAATCGGAGCGACTGGTAAGAATACTTGAGGTTTGATTAACTTTTAAATTTCAATCGTCTGTCGAATTTTGAAGTTCCGTAGCGAGATCGGATATTGTGGATAGCATATCGCATGAATTTTGTTTATTGTGGCACAGGATATTTCTTCTCCTCACCCCTATTTTGTGCACCAGCTATTTAATATGTATGTATATTGTGTTACTCTAAGAAATCCGGTGTTTAACTTATTGTACAGATGGTTATACGATGTCTATGTATCAGTCTTTGGACAACTTAACACAAAAGCTATTATAGCTGTCAAAAGTAAATTTAATATTTCGGAGTTTTTTTTTTTTTGTGAAACAATACTATCAAAAAGTACATTTCACCTTTTTCAAAGATAACTGAAAGTCATTGTCAGTTTAAAAAAATCAAGTTGCAAAGCATTTTGTTTCTTCGGAAAATCAAGATGAAAAATGCTTAATTTGTGAAAAGACCTCCAACAAAAAAAAAAAAAAAAAAATATGACAAACCTATTCAGAAATATAACAAGTTCCAACACAAAATAAAATAAATAAATCACTCGTATTAAAGACAAAAAAATCTGTTGTCACGCAATTTGTTTTAGGATGTTTCTGTGGCTCAGTCGTTAAAGGCGTGAGTCATCCGTTCAAGCGGCGCGAGTTCGATCCTAACTGTAGCGGGAGGATTATCTGGGGAAAATGCAGGGTGGTCGGTTTTGCGGAATTTAAGTTTAAATACGGAAAAACCTGAAATGGATATTTCTGAAATAAATGAAATTTCTGACTACAAAAAAAAAAAAAAAAAAAACTGTGAAAATACAGAAGTTAAAATAAACGGGCACTTCTAAACACTGAAATTTCTGAAAAACACGGATACCTACCGGCAGTTTGGCTGCACGTTATTTCCAGGAATTTTCCGTGAATTCACACCGCTTATTTTTTACAGAGCATACGCTTCCAGGTCCATTTATGAATCTCCAGTCTGCCACTGGATTATTATAAAAGAATCAAAGAATCAAAGAACCGCGTACTTTTTAATCATCTGAAATTCAAATTTTAACGTATGATCGAAAAAAGCGTATAAATAAATTACATATAACTGAGTTAAAAAAAGGCGTACTACAGTAAAATATCAGGACTAACGCAGAATCACGTATAAAAGTGAAAAGTACGAGTATAACTGAGAAACGTATAACCGAGGTTCCACCCGGTTAAGAGGGGGCGCGGGCCTCCACCCTCAGGAACCCAGGAAAAGCTTCGATTTATTAGGTTTTAATAACAAAATTGCATATTTTTTCGTGAAAGAAAGTAGTACTTAAAGGTATATTATATTCATTAATTAATTGGAAGATATCAACGAATTTATAGACATACTAAGAACACTTTTTCATTTTGCGGGAAAATATCAGAAAGATCCCCCGTTATTCCCGACACTTACGCCCCACCCCCTCACGAAAATCCTGGATCCGCCCTGGATTCCATCATATAAAGAAAATTTGAGTAAGTGACGACCAGTTCTGAAGGAAAATTCGAACTTTGATGTAACAAAATTTACATAAAAATAACAAGTTTGTAAAATCATTCAATGCATTGATTACAATACGCTTTCCAACATACCAGAAATCATTACTCAAGTTATCACTCAAGTTATGAGAATAATGGCTTTGGAATAAATCTCGGTCTTGTGCCCTGAACTTTGATCCCATTTCGATGATATTCTACAGAACCGGCTCAGTATACCTCCGAAATAACATGATAAAGTTTTGTCAGAATGGAAGTATTTTTACATAAGTTATGATGCATAAGGGCTATGGAATAGACTTCGCTCCTGTGTCCTAACCTTTGACCCCATTTCGCCCATTTTCAATAGGATTCGTTGACCCTATTTCGCCCATTTAATAGGCAGGCCCCTACAACATACTAACATTTCATCCAGATCGAAGAATTTTTACGTAAGTTATGACGCATAATGGCGATGGAAGTGATTCCGCTCCTATGTCCTGACCTTTAAACCCCATTTCGTCCATTTGCAATAGGGTTTGTCCTCAGGTGGTCCCCTACCATATACTAAAATTTAATCGAAAATCGAACCCTTTTTACGTTAGTTTTGACGCATAAGAGCAGTGGAATGGATCCCACTCGTATGTGCTAACCTTTGACCTAATTTCGTTCACTTTCAATAGGGTTCCTTCCCAGGTGATCCCCTTCCACATACTAAAAGTTCATTGAAATCGAACAATTTTTACGCGAGTTATCGTGCGGACGAACATACGCACACAAAGCGGGACGTAATGAGGGAGATGGGAATCGCGACCATCTGCTCGCAAGCGTGTGACGTCATAAAACTTTAATAGAATCCACACACAACGCGTGACGTAATGAGACAGATGGCGTGACCTCGCGCCAACATATCAAGCGCAAGATTTTGACGTCATAAGATCGTCCCCAGGTGGTCCCCTACCACATAATAAAATTTCATCGAAATCGAGCAATTTTTACTCACATTATGACGCATTCTGACCTTTGACCCCACTTCAGTCATTTTCAATATGGTTCATTCCCAGGTGGTGCCCTACAATATACTAAAATTTCATCGACATCGAACCATATTTACAAAAAGTTATGACGCATAAGGGCAATGGAATGGATCCCGTTCCTATGCCGTGACCTTTGACCCCACTTCACCCATTTTCAATAGGAGTCATTCCCAGGTGGCGCCCTACAATATGCTAAACTTTCATCGACATCGAACCATATTTACGCAAGTTATGACGCATAAGGGCAATGGAATGGATCTCGCTCCTATGCCGTGACCTTTGACCCCATTTCGTCCATTTTCAATAGGGTTGTCCCCAGGTGGTCCCCTACCACATACTAAAATTTCATCGAAATCGAACCATTTTTACGCGAGTTATCGTGCCAACAGACAGACAGACGGACGGACAGACGGACGGACAAAACTGGAGCATATACGCTTCTTCAACCTACGGTTGGAAAGCGTAAAAAACTTAAAAGAAAGGTTAAATTAGAGATATACCTCACATGCTTAGGGTCATAGCCCACTAGAAAGAACAGGCTCTGAAACGAACGGTCATGTGACCAACTTAGTCCGAATTTTCAGCTTATTATTTGTAATAATTTATTATCTTTTACTACTGCAAGCAAATGATATTTATAAGTGCCACAGATATAGTAATCTAAACCCTACACAAAATTTAATATTGCACCCACTTACATTTTTTTCGCAAAACTGGCACAAGAATAAAGCAGTTTTGACTGGAAAACATAATGCAATAAGGGTTTTTAAGAGACTTTAATCACAAGAATAATCACTGTATTCACTTCCGGTAAAAACTTGGAGAACTTTCACGAAACTGAGACCATTTTGATCACATGACAACGGTTCGTTTCAGAGCCTCCTCTTTCCAGTGGGCTATGCTTAGGGTTCCATAAACTGTAACGCCGCCCCCTTCCCCCTGTGGCGCAATAGTCAAATCGCTGGCCTTTGCTCATTTGCCAGCGATGAGTCCAGGCACTGGTTCTCTCCTTTCCCTGGAACCAGTGGCCTTAAATTAGAGACTGGTGAATTGCCCCTGGGATTGCTCACGGTAGTCGTTAAATCCCGAAACGAAAAAAAAAAAAAAAAAGAAAAAGAAAAAACTAGAGCAAACTGATAGTAAAAAAAGTCACAACTCGAGTTCTCGTTCCAATTTCTATATTCCGTCACAGGGAAGATAAGCTTCACAGGAAATAGTTAACAGCAGTTGTCAATACCATAAAGAATGATGACACAAATTTAGCAAGTTATTAGTAAAAAGACAGCTAACGTGAAACTTTTAGCACACAATTAACACAAAGGCAAAAATCGAAAATTAAAAAACACCATCAGGACAGCTCGAAGATTTAGCTCAATGACAATAATTCATTCGGTGACGACAAATCATTCGACGACACCCTATATCAGCAGCAAGGTCCTATATACACTGCCTGTCCAAATTAAACTCGTGCAAGTTAATACTTCGTGGGACCACCTTTAACACGAATTACAGCACGCATTCGGCGTGGCATGGTGTCTGTGCTTTTATGCATTGTCAACCCACTGATTTGTGGCCAGCTTTGCAGTAGCATTTCGCCAAGATCCTTGGTTGATGACGGAAGAGTGGAATTACTCCTTAGATTCCTCTCCAGTATAATCCACAGACCCTCAATGGGGTTGAGGTCAGAACTCTGTGGTGGCCAATTCAAATATGCGAATGATGCCTCGTACTCTTCGAACCAATCTTTCACAATTTTAGCGCGATGAATCGTGGCATTGTCATCCTGGAATAGGCCATTGCCTTCAGGAAAGAAAAACCCCATTGATGGAATAAGGTGGTCATTCAGTATGCTGAGATACTCAGGTGACTTCATTTTATTGCTGCATAGTGTTGCTGCGAACAGACCAGCCGAACACAAGCAACCCCAGATCATAACACTTCTTCCTGAGGCCTGTACCAGGAGGAGTACAATACTTCATGCGGTTCCCTTCGAACCCTGATGCGTCCATAATGTTGGAACAGAGTTATACCTCGACTCATCAGACCACATGATTCTCCCCCATTGCTCAGCAGTTCAATCTTGATGTTCCGTGGCGAACTGGAGTCTTTTTTCCCAATTACCCTGACTAACCAGTGGTTTCTTTTTCGTAACACAGTTGTTTAATCCCAGTCCTTTAAGTTCCCGTCTCATAGTGCAAGTGGAAATGGTCTTGCTTCCACTATTGAATATGGTTGTGAGTTCTAATGTCGTTTTTTTTTTGCGATGGGGTTTCACTAAGCGTTTTAATGATCTTCGGTCACGATTATTCAGGACAGTTTTCCGACCACACATTTTCCGCGAAGTTGATGCTTCACTGCCATCATTCCACGATTTAATAATGCGTTGGACAGTTCGTAATCCGGTGCCAGGTTTCAGCAACCTCCTTGCAGGTCTCCTGCACTTGCCACAGGCCAATAATATGTCCCTTTGTGAACTCTGTCACATCTTTTCCACGACCGCGTACAACGTCTTCCGCCATGATCGCTTAGAACTGATGAGCTGCACGCTCAACCCGTTCCATTTAAAGGTTGTATTAATCGCAGCATTATGCACATATTCTAAATGGTTCACCAGTCATGCCCTCCTCGGTATTTGCATATTTCCAGTCACACCGCGACTTTTTTGTGGCCAGGCAGCGTACATTCCTTTAACTAACTTGACTGACTACCAGGGAATTCTTAAGGAAGTAAACTTTTGGCATTTCCGACATGACGTTCAATTCAGAAAGTGTAACGAGAGGTAACCAAAACTTTACACAAGAGATAGCAAACTAAAACGGAAAGTTAAATAGATAGTATACGTCACAGAGTCGATGGCTCATTACTTTTAATGTCACATTTCGACTGCTGTTGGAACCAATGGTTATGACGTATTTTTCATACAAGGGTAAAAATAAACTCTCGTTGGAGAAATGACATAATCATCAGTTGCATAATGAAAGCAGATGAAATTTTTCGGTATTTCTGTAATGCTGTGGTATGAAGCCTGCGGATGGGCAACCAGATAAAATTTTTAGCGTTAATCGAGCTCATTGTCACCGAAGTTATTAGCGTGGCGCTGGCATTTACAGACGTGTAAGCTAGTGGCACACTTTTTTGAAAGTCCTCTTCCTCATTTAACACAAATGTTTTCATACAGTCACTATAAGAGGTGTATAGTAACGTCGTGTGCCAGCTGCTTCGCAGGCAAAAGGAATTAGATAATGAGGTGGAATCAACGGTACTGATGTACATAAGTACCAGGAGGCCGATTCCATAAGTTTAAACATTAGCGCCCCTAGTGATGAATTCTCGAACTTAACTCCGCGAACTCCGAAAATAAGATAGATAGAGCAAAAATGACAATTATAAAGTTGGAGAGAATCTATCGTTTGCAACGAATCGGTCATAAAAAAAGAATGGGTTCAACGGGAGAATTTTGGCTGTACACTACGGAGGCAAAGAAAATCCAAGAATGCTTCAAAGGGGTGCAATATCATTGGATTGTTGTCTAGAGATGAAAGTACCCTAAACGGAGTTGAGAATATATCGAGACACTGGAATATCTTCCTGTATTTACGAAGTACTAGGGAATGAAATTACACACCTTTTGTGACTGATTTGTTGCAAACGAAAAGTACTCTCCAATTTTGAAATTAACTTTATTGTCCTGCCTATCAGGAATTCGTGGAACTGAATTCGCGAATTCACCACTAGGGGCGCTGATGTCGAGCTGATAGGATCTACCCTCTGGAATCTACACCGCAAATTCCGCTTTTTCCTCATAGCTATATGTCTCTGTTCGCCCGTGAGACGGCTGGTGTGCTACTTTATTATTCGCCCGGTATAAGCATAGCATAATAGCCACCAGTTTTGAGTGGTCACTTTTCTGAGTGGTCATTAATCTACTATATTTTATTGACATGTGAGAAGATTAACGGCCCCCTTCCTTTTCATGGTTCAAGATTTAACGACTCCGATGGGCAAGAATTGCCTGTCCCTAATTTGGAGCTAGTGGTTCAAGAGAAGCGAATTCCCTCGCTCTGTAGGGCCATAAACTGGGATTCGAACCTGGATCTATTAATTCAGTAGCCCGCATCCTAGACCATTCAACCAGCGACTGATTGCACAACCTGGAAACAACCGCATGGCTCAGCTGATTTTCCAGTTGATTGGAGGTCGGGAGTTCACACGGGCTGATCCGACATTTTGTATATAGAAAAATAATTTGTTCCGATCCTCTTTGGCCAGCTATGACCCTTACGATAGTAAATTAAAGCAAAAAAATAATTACCTGTGGAACCAAGTTGCTGATGACGACATCATATCGGAGGGTAACACATAATTTTGTTTCTTTGTAAGCTGCATTCATAATCACTGATGCACTCGTATATTTACCAGCACCACTAGTGAACTTCATTCAACGTCACTGATACACCTGTATGTTTTTCATTATCGTAAATCATTAAAAAGTAAGGCCGAATTTCCTTAAATATACGCGAATTTCATGTGGGACGTATATCTCTCTATTTTAACCTTCCTTCTTGTGGTAAAAATATTACCTCTTATAGCTGTGTTTTCAATCGCTACGTCACGTCCGAACTCCCAAGCTTCTCCGCACGTTTTGGCAACAACTGACAGTTACTCAGGTTGTAAATAAGAGAGATATACTCTCAGTGTGACAGAGAATCGACGATTTGTGACGTACTATACAGAGATGAAACGCGTGTCAAGACGGCAAATCTACAGCGATACATTCCGTCGGCGCAGTTTAGTCCGTTAGAACAACTGACTCCGAAGCGCGGGGGTTCGATCTCCGTCACCGGCAAATTTGTGTTTTCACATATTAAATAAGCTGAGACGACGAAAAAGACGAAAAGTGTTATCTGTGCGATGTTCGAGTATGTTTATGAAGTGTAACCAGCTACTACAGAAGTTACAATTGTGAGTAATGTAGCTAACGATATAGTTCAAGTTTGTTAATATTGCAATGTGAAGAGTGTTGTTTGATAAGTGGATGTATAAAACTAGAACGAAGGAAAGAATAAACATTTCTTTTAAGTTTCATTTATTGTGCCTTTTGATTTCCTGGACGTTCATGTTTTTCTTTCAAGTGCTGGAGAATTAACATTTAGAATTAAGTGCCTACTTTACTATTGCAATCTAATAAGCAAGTAACAATTTAAAGGACATTATGGGGATTAAAAATGAACTTTCAGAAAACAAAAGTGATGTCAATGCTTTTACACGAAATGAAGATTTATCGATTGATGGAGAAAAGCTGGAGATAACAGACACGTGCGTTTATCTTGCACAGCAGATATCAAGTGAGGGTCACATTGATGAAGAAATTAATCGGCGTACAAAACTTGCCTGGAGAGCTTTTGGAAGAAACAGCATAATTTTCAAGAGCAATATGCCATTATGTCTTAAAAGAAAAGTGTTTGATCAATGCATCCTTTCAGTGCTTACGTATGGTGCAGAGACGTGGACCCTTAACTAAAAGAGACATACAAAGGCTGCAGACAACTCAAAGTAGCATGGAGAGGTGCATGCTTGGTGTAACCAGGAGAGATAAGAAGAGGAACTCGTGGATCAGAAAAATGACAAGAGTGGAAGACATCATGATCAGAGTTAAATCCCTGAAATGGCAATGGGCTGGGCATACTGCCAGAACGACAGACCATCGATGGACAGCCGAAATTTTAGATTGGATTCCAAGGGACAGGAAAAGACCCAGAAGAAGACCACATGGGAGATGGGTGGATGAAATTCGAAAGTATGCGGGAGTGACATGGAGGAGACTGGCACAAGACAGACCGTTGTGCAGGAAACTTGGGGAGACCTTCGTCCAGCAGTGGATTGATAATGATTGACAATGATGATGATGATGATGATGATGCATATCATAAATCATGTGTTTCTTTAATCGAAGTCAGCAGCAATGGTAGTCAGAGAGTCGAAGCCCTCTTTGTAGCAGATGCGTTTTTGTTGTTGTTGTTTTAGGGTTCAATTATCACCATAATGAACACACAGGGCTATAGCAGTCGCCTGGCCCTTAAATAGGGCCACTGGTTCCAGGGAAGGGACAGAGCCAGTGTCTTAGGACAAGCACACTATCCGTGCCATAACCGAGAGAACACAGGCCCAACTCAGACGAACGGTCAGAAGCCAGCACCTCAGACCACTCAGCGACCGGGAAAGAGATGCGCTTTTGGTAGAATGCTTGGCAAATTCTTTCCGGCGTTTTTATTGCTATTTTGTTTATTAATCCGCCTTGTAGCCAGTACGTTCTTCACTAGAATGTAACAAACTCTATGTGGTGCTACTATTTACTGTCTTATTATTAATTCCTTTTTTTTTCGTATTATTCTTGTTTATAAAGTTATGAACCATTTCTGTTATTCTTCTTTAGAATCCTCTAATTCTCTTTTTTATTGTGTTGGTGCAAATGAAATGTCCGGCAAAGGACCAGCACACGTGGACGGCGAGAACAGAAAAGTAGGATGACTTACATTAACATTTAGTGCTTAAGCAAAAGCGCACTATTATTAACTTGGTTTGATATGTAAACGTAATGAATATAAAGTCGGGAAATTAAAAACTGTTAAAAAGGCCTAGGTGTAAGGCCTATGAATTAATTAAATAAAAGAGAAATATTAAAACTTGACATGTTATGTAAATATTTAGCGCCTAAGTAAAAGCGCAGCGGTATTAAAGTATTTCACCATATCGTCCATTTCTGAACACAGCATGAGTCATGCAATAATTCCTTTGTTTCGTCAAACACTGTGGTTTAAAAAAACTTACCAAGTCACGGCAATTTAGTAGACTTCTCGCTTGGCTTACATAGACCCCCCACCTTTAAACTTTTGTGGCCCTAAACTCGCATGAACCAGCCTGAAAATTGGAAGTGCTGAAAAACTGCTGAAAATGTATATGTCAGACTTCAGTTGCCTTGTAATGTATTCAAAAGACAAACCGGTTGGAGTAACTGTGTGTGCGTGTTTGAGATAGTTAATTTTTATGCAACACAATCATAAATATGGACAAGGTTCACGCTTATATGTTTGCTTATTACATACAGATTTTTGTGCTTCAACTACAAACTTTTCTATAGGATTTCAGGAAGCATTTGCAGTACAAAAAATGTCACGTCTGATTTCAGTTAAGTGTTGAGCACACAAATACATAAGCAGTTTACTCAAAAGGCCCCTGGGGCCTTTTTAAAAATAACATCGTTTAGAAAGCCTTCTGTATAGGTTGCATTTCAGCACAAACAATGTCATATTTTTCGCTCAAATGGGATTTCAATACACAAAGAAATGAACAATTTGCTTGAAGTGCTCACTGGCCATTTTGGAAATAATATCTTTTTGAAAGCACTTCCTATAGGTTATTGAAACACAAAAAAATTAACGTTTGCGTTCAGTTGGGATTTGAATATGTACAATGAAATAAGCAATTTGTTTGAAAATACAACACACATAAAAATTGGAAAAGGAGTGAGACAAGGTGACACCATATCTCCGAAGCTCTTTAATGCCACATTGGAAAATGTCTTTCAATCATTGAATTGGGAAAACAAAGGGATAAAGATTAATGGAGATTATCTAACCCACCTTCGTTTTGCTGATGACATAGTCATTTTTGCAACTACCCCTTCAGAGCTGCAGAGAATGATCAAGGAACTTGCTGACAAGAGTAAAGAAGTGGGATTAAAAATGAACTTTCAGAAGACAAAAGTGATGTTCAATGCTTTTACAAGAAATGAAGATTTATCGATTGATGGAGAAAAGCTGGAGATAACAGACGCGCACGTTTATCTTGGACAGCAGATATCAAGTGAGGGTCACATTGATGAAGAAATTAATCGGCGTACAAAACTTGCCTGGAGAGCTTTTGGAAGAAACAGCATAATTTTCAAGAGCAATATGCCATTATGTCTTAAAAGAAAAGTGTTTGATCAACGCATCCTTCCCGTGCTTACGTATGGTGCAGAGACGTGGACCTTAACTAAAAGAAACATACAAAGGCTGCAGACAACTCAAAGGACCGTGGAGAGGTGCATGCTTGGTGTAACCAGGAGAGATAAGAAGAGGAACTCGTGGATCCAAAAAATGACAAGAGTGGAAGACATCATGATCAGAGTTAAATCCCTGTAATGGCAATGGGCTAGACATACTGCCAGAAGGACAGACCATCGATGGACAGCCGAAATTTTAGACAGGATTCCAAGGGACAGGAAAAGACCCAGAAGAAGGCCTCATGGGAGATGGGTGCATGAAATTCGAAAGTATGCGGGCGTGACATGGAGGAGACTGGCACAAGACAGACCGTTGTGGAGGAAACTTGGGGAGACCTTCGTCCAGCAGTGGATTGGTAATGGTTGACAATGATGATGATGATGAAGCAATTTGGAAATTTAAATCTTCTTAACGTTTTTTGCAAATTGATTAAATAGTTCTCCTAGTTTAGTGAATCGTTAGTCTGGTAGTCGTGTGCCCTTCTGTCGCAGCGCTCTTTTGTCGTGCGCCCTTTTGTCGTGTAACCCAAATGGGGAGAGTCTGGTCCGTACCACTCTCACTTGCTAGTCCTTCATACATCACATGCAAGAAAAAAAATAATGTTGTTTTCGAATACATTATTCCGGCTACGACTAAATTAAAAAATGCATATATGGTTTCATAATTTGAATATTTGCATTATGATCAATTATTTATCTACACGTCTTTGTTCTAGTTTTCGTAATGGTCGGTATTTTTCTGTACGACTTGCGGTCTTAAAATGATTGTTATCAAATTTGGCCTACGTATTAATAAAAATGCTTTTTCTTTCTGCATGCACATCAGTGTTGATTCTTGCTAACATTCGTTTTAAAAATCATGTACATTCCTATACACGTATTTTTTAATTTAGCCGCAGCCAGAAGAAGGTGTACATAATGTGACGTATTTTGTTTTTGTTCCATGGATTTCTTGTGGAACCCCACCCTTGAAGAAATTTTCGGTAAGCGCTACTGCACCCTCTTCACACACACACACACACACACACACACACACACACATTTATTTATGTATCATTAAAAAGTAAAAATGACCGCTGCAGTCTGTTGCCATGGTGGTTATCACTGTTCTTAACCAAGACCGGACAGCCCCGGTGGTGCAGTGGTCTAATCGCTGGCTTCCGACCGGCGTGGGAAACATGACGTTTTGGCACATTTTTTTTTATCATTTTCCTCCAAAATTAGTAAGGCCGAAATTGATAGGAGAGTAGGTTTCTAGTAATTTTTTTTTTTTTTTTGCGTTTTTTAGGCAACCCCGCTGTTATTATTTTGAGACTTCTGGGCTCACAATCTAATGTTTCTGATCCTGTGCAGAGGGCGTTTTGCTAGCTCTACACTCTTGAGCCCAATTCTATTAAATTTATTTATTTAATTTATTTTTAGGAGACTTTTGTTAGGAGTTATTTTGGGCGGACAGGGCTTAGTATAATTTATTTAAAAATTTCTCTTTTTTATTAAGTCCTTTCCCATTCGCATTCATTCTAGTGTCGTGGCCTTGCATTAGGGGCACAAACACGTTTTATAGTGTTTTTTGTGTGACGTATACCGCTAATTTACATATCCGACATTCCCCCGCGTTGTTGTCATGTGACCGTAACTGGCCCAGAGTAAAAAAAGGGACACAGAAGTTTGTCCAACAGTCAAACGCACTTGCACATCGGTAGGTGAAAGATGGCAAGCTATATTGCATTTATTCGACACTGCACTCGTTACGAATTTCATCAAGAAAAAAGTGCTGTAAAAGCACATGCATCGATCTGTTCTGTTCTGGGGGAGAATATTGTATCGAAAAGTACGTGTGAGTTTTGGTTTAGACGGTTTAAAGCAGGTGATTTTGATGTTAGCGATCGAGAACGTAGCGTAGCCTTGCAAAAGGTTGGACATGAGGAACTGCAAGCATTGGTGGATGAAGATTCGTCGCAAATGCAAAAAGGAACTAGCTGAACAACTGGGGGTAACTCAACAAACCATTTCTAATCGTTTACGCGCAATGGGAAAAATTCAGAAAGAAGGAAAACGGGTGCCACATGACCTGAGCCAGAGGAACAAGGATGAGCGTATCATGATTTGTTTGAATCTGTTGAATAAACAACACAGAAAGTCTTCCCTGTGGGAAATCGTTACGGGTGATGAAAAGTGGACATGGTACAACAATCCCAAACGCAAAAACCACTGGGTAGACCCCGGCGAAGCAACGACGTCGACACCGAAACGCAATATTCACTCTAAGAAAGTTCTGCTGCGCATATGGTGGGGAATGGAGGGTGTGCTCTATTATGAACTATTGGAACAGGATCAAACTGTTACTGCTGATCGCTACAGTCAACAATTTCTGCGATTGAATCAGGAAATCTGTCGGAAACGTCCATTCCCAGGCAAAGGATTGCGTCCCGTGAAATTACTGCATGACAACGCTAGGCCGCATGTCGCGAGATCGGTCAAGGAAACGTTATTGACGCTTGGCTGGGAAGTTTTGGAACACCCGGCGTATAGTCCCGACATAGCCCCTTCTGACTATCAATTGTTCCGATTGATGCAACATGGTTTGTCTGCTGTACGGTTCCAGACATGTGATGAAATGCAAAAATGGGTTGACGACTTAATCGCGTCACACGACGAAATGTTCTTTAGGCTGGAATCCGTCAGCCGCCCGACCGATGGCGGAAGGGGATAGATAATGACGGCGAATATTTTGATTCGTGAAGATATTGCTGTTTTCTCTCAAATTACATGTTGCGTTGTCTTAAAACGCTTTAAAACTTATTTGTAATATTTTCTAGAAGGCTTTGGGTTAACGGTGAGATCACCGAACGGAGAGGATAATTGAATGAATTGACATGAAAAATAGCAGGGAAACTCTGGATGTTCGGTGGAGGCGTAAATAACCGTTTATTTCATTTCACCTTTATTTTTGTTTGACAAATTATTTCCTGGAAAAAAGAACAACTTTTCACTCTATTTGTGTTGGGCGTTACTGGTTCTGAAATACCAAAATGTTCTGTACTTATGTGAGAAAACTGCTGGGGGACTGAGCACGTTGTCATAAATTAAGTTAATACATATTAAGTTTACTAACTACAATTACACGTAGGTCGTTGAACTTGGAGCCTAAGGTCATTGGTATGCCCAACCCACTTTTTGTTGTCTTAAAGAGACATGGGTACATATTGTGATGGTCCATCATCACGACCGCCTTATCCACCAACTGACATAAAACACAAAGCTATTCTGAGGCAGAGATATTCCGAAATCCGAGACTCACCCACATTTATCTTAAAGGCAACAATTATTTACCAGTTCACGGCTTAAAATAATGGGTAGACTTAGAAAAGGTGCCGTCCACTCCACGAGGAGATAAAAATAGCACTGCAGAGTAAGCGATCAGCAGGAACGTCGCCAAGGGAATGCGAGTGTGATCTTGAACCCACCCTGAAATCTTTCTTGCCCACTCAGTTCAAAATATGCCATTTTTTAATATATTTAACTTTAAAATATTGGTATATAAATGAGGTTTGAGGGATTTCCGTTCGATGTCGTACTTATTACTACTCGCATGTATTTTAAGGTGGCAACACTGCGATATCGCAGTACGAGACGCCAGCTGTCAGAGTCAGTATACGACGTTCGATTGAGGTGCGAAGATGTATTGGTTTTAGTCGATGGAAAATGGCAACTTTCGTCCTGACAAAACAGCATTTGCGGGAGGTGTTAGTGCATTGCTTTATTGTCAAGAAAAGTGCTGCCAACAGCTATCGCTTAATGTCAGAAATCTATGGTGAACATTCACCATCCATAAACACATGTGAGTATTTGTCTAGACGATTCAAAAGGAACGATTACGATGTCAGTGATAAAAAACGTTCTGGACCACCCAAAAAAATTGCTGATGCCGAATTGGAAGCTTTACTCGACGAGGATCCGTGCCAGACCCAAAAAGAACTAACAGCAGCATTAAATGTTAGTCAACCATGCATTTCACAACGTTTAGCTGCCATGGGAATGGTGCAAAACGAAGGGAATTATGTTCCACATGCTTTGCGGGAAAGAGACTTTGAACGTCGAAAACCCATTTGCGAATTGCTGCTTCAAAGGCCAAAAAGAAAGGGTTTTTGTGCATCGTATTATTACTGCCGACGAGAAATGGATATGGTACGATAACCCTAAACGGCAGAAAGCATGGGTGAAGCCAGGTGATCCAGGTCCTTCAACGCCAAAACGCAATATCCATGGTTCAAAGGATAATTCTGTGTATCTGGTGGGACCAGAAGGGTGTGATCCACTATGAACTGCTGAAACTGTCAGAAACTATTACTGGTAATTGATATCGAACCCAATTAATGCATTTAAAACTAGCGCTCACGCAAAAACTGCCGGAATGAGAGGTTAGACACAACAAAGTCATCTTACAGCATGCCAACGCAAGACCACGTGTTTCTCGAATTGTGAAAAAGTACTTAGAAGGATCCGACTGGGAAGTTCTATCCCACCCACCATATTCGCAAGATACTGCGCCATCGGATTACCATTTGTTCCGGTAGATGCAGTCAGCACTTTCTGGAGAACGGTTTAGTTCTTATGAAGACATCAAAAATTGGCTGGAAAACTGGACCTCTTCCAAGAACCGGAATTCTTCCTTCGGGGCATACGTTCACTGCCCGAAAGATGGGGTAAAGTTGTAGCTTCAGAGGGAGCATACTTCGATTAATATTAAAATATTGTTTCTGTTCTCCAACAACGTGTTTTGTTCAGCTCAAATCCCTCAAAACTTATTTATATACCATATAATCTGCACTTCGCCAAGTAATAAGTCTTGTGTTTTATTTCATGTAGCCCTACGTATTTGCCTCTAAGAAGTGCGTTGTTTACGCCTCCAAAAAAGGTTATCAAAACAGAATCCGAAGGGCAATGAAAATTCCTTTGTTCTCCACTCTTCCAATTCCTTAGTTTAAGCCTCTTTTTCAGGTTTGTTTGGACAGGGTGCTAATGAGGAGGGTGGATAGGAATTCACTGAGGGGGTCACTACTAATTGCGCTGTTTGTTTTCTTTACAAAATAAAGGATTCCAACACATAAAGTGGATTATAAAGCTACACTAGCGCTCTTAAGACTGCCACGAAAGTGCAGAAAGTGGCTGACGATTGCTTTGTAGGAGAGGAGTGCAAGGCAAAGTCGCTGGCGGGAACGAAGAATGTTAAGGATGGCAGAGGTATTGTGTCAGCGTGGTACGACGTTAAAATTTTATTTAGATAAATAAAAACATTTCCTTTTAGAAAAATTCTTCAAATGTAATACTATTTTCGTCAGCAAAAATTCACAGCTTTGAAAAGCAATTTAAGACAACGCATTCAGAGCAAGAAAAAACCTGAAGGTGACATTCTACCAACACTTGTATCTTACACCAATGGTGTAACTGGTCAGATACGTGTATGTATGTGTGTCCAGGTGGAGGAGTCGAGATTGCACGAATTCCTTTGTAGCCGGTAATGAAAATAATTAAAGCCGCCCCGGTGGCGCAGTGGTCTTAGCGTTGGCTTATGATCATTCTTCCAAGAAGAGTCTAGTTTTTCGAATCCCGGCGACGCATGGATGTTGTGTGCGTGTGTGTCTTACAGCACGGGATCTCTTCATTCCCTGGGACCAGTGACCCTAAATTAGGGACGGACAACTACTTATAACCCACTGAGTTGCTAACGGTGGTCGTTCAATCAAAAGGAAAAAAAAACCATTAAATATTCGTTCTTTCCATGTTTTGTAAAAAATAAAAGGTTGCTATCAAGCTCGCCCACCCTGATTTCGAAGTCTAGCGACGTCCCTGGCGATCAGTGACTAAATAAATGCAAAACTGAATTGCGTAGGGAAACTACTAGATGTGACATGTTTACATTTCAACTATCGAAATGTTCTTCATGGCGATTTAGTTTAACACAGAGTCTTTTCAAGAGAATCCTGATTGTTTTCTTATCGAGACTAAAATTTTCAAAGGAAAATAACGTAATACCCCAATTTTGTCTCAATGCTGAAGGCATAATCAAACTGCATGATTGTTCACGGCTTTTCCCAACTGCTTGGGAGTTCGGATCTACGTACAACATCAAACGGACCGAATGCAGTTGGCAGTCATATCTCGTAGCAGCGGTAATAATCGAATAGCCCCCAAAAGAATCTTTAACAATGTAAACGACATTCTTATCTTAACGTACGAACAAAATCGCCTTTATCGTTGAATGTGAGCAACTGGCATCCCTTAACAGTTTTAAGAAGAAATGTGAATTTCAAGCTGCCAATCTACTGAAAATGGCGAAACATATTGTATAAGGAAATTCAGTAAATGGACAAATAACAAAGTATTACGCGAAAAAAGTGTACCAGAAACTAGAACAAAAGTTTTAATTTCAATGTTAATCAGAATATAAACAGTGAATTTTGCGCCCTCTCTTGAGCTGTGCCCGGAACAGCCGCCCCAGCCCTAATTATGAGTTTAATGAGTGGATTTATAAAAATCTTTTAACTGTTAAATTGTCGTTAGAAATTTCATCACGACTGAATTCGTTTTAGAATTCATATCCGGATAGTTCCTGTTCATACCGGATTTAACATAGTTTTTTTCATGTGATAATTTATGAAGAACTGTCCTGTAGATTCGTGTGTTTTTATAGTGGGCTGAAAGCAGGGCCGGATTAAGAGGGGTTCTATATGGGCTACAGCCTTGAAGCACACCATAACCAAGGACCCAGGATGCATGCGCGGCAAATACCTGATATATATATATATATATATATATAGAGAGAGAGAGAGAGAGAGAGAGAGAGAGAGAGAGAGAAAAGTGAAACCAATGAGCAAATTTTGAACGAAAGAAAAAGTAAAACAAAAAATTCTGGGAACGAGAAGAAGAACAGCAATCACCACTTTCCAACCACCCGAAGCGGGTGAGCTTCAAACGATGGAAAATTAACGAACAGAAGAATGCAGGGAAACATATTAATGACTGATTCTCTGTTGGCTTCGTCAAGGGAAAGCATTAAGAAAATCACTCATTAATCTACTGAAACCAGAGAATTGTGGGTTTCTTCTATTTTAGTTTGCTATAAGGACAGATTAAATTTAGGGATAAAATGGTCAAATTAAAAGGGATTTCTGAAAAAACCCAACCCAGCAAACTAAAACACATTGCCCGACCGCACAACAACCAAGATAATCACACTTAAAATAAAAAAAAGGGGAGCCGAGCAACCAAAAAAAAAAAAAAAAAAAAAAAAAACAGGGTAGAAATTAGTATTAAAATATCAAGTAAAACCTAACCAATGACAGGCACAGAAAGGATATCTTTGAGCCTGTCACAGAAAAAGTGAAACACCTTTATCCTGCCAGATAAAAAGAAAAACAGAAAACGTCATAAAAAATAAAACATAAAGAAAAATAAATTAAAACAAAAATAGCAACATTACAATTTTGAAAAAGGAAGAAACCAAGCAGCAAACTTATGAAAAAGGAAGCAAAAGTTGCTCAAGGAGCAGTTTACAGTTGCAAATCCCGATAGTGAACCCAAATAACCAAGTAACATGTCTCAGAATGGCAAGGTAAATGCCCAATACCCACAGAAAAATTAAAAAAAATAAAAGTTTAACACCAAAGTGCTGGGTTGCAAGTCACAGAGAAGCAAATTATACGCCCTAGACACACAAGAAAACATTAAAAAATTAAGTTTAGTGCAAATTTATAAAAAACACTTATTCCTAAAAAAATAAAATAAAAACAACCCACATACAATTAAGAGATGAGATTACATGTGAGGTGCTGCTTTGCTGTTACAAGTTCAAATATTTACAAAATATTGAACTAATCATTAAGCCCACAGGAAGCTCAGAACAACTAAAAATGAACTTTTGTTAAACCTACAAAAGGACGCAAAATGCTTACTAAAAGTTTCGCGGGAAATTTTAAGCATGGCCAAAGCGAACAGCTAACTTTCAAAGAGTGTAAAACAATACCAAGAAAATTAATTCCTAGAAAAAATAAAACTTAAATTAGAAGAATGAGCAAACAAAACATAAAAACCACTTACCATGCCTGAGAATAGTCAACAGGAGGTCATGGGATTTTATTTTCCGCAAAACAAAAAAATTAGTTCCAAAACTCACCACCAGCGTGGAATGGTGCTGTATGAAATATTGGGAAATGAAAGAAGACATGACGACATCAGTTGCAAATGTGTGTAATCGTGTCGAACACGTGTTACAACTCATGTTCAATGTGGCGGCCACCATTTTCAGAATGCAAGTGAAATCGCAGTACTGCGTTCTCAACAGTAGCTCGTAGCATATCAGGAGGAATGTTACGGACATGCCGGTGTATGGCAGTTTTCAATTCCGCCAAATTCTGGATATTATCACCATAAAAAGTGGCTTTGAGGTAACCCCATAGCCAGAAGTCACAGGGGTTGAGATCTGGTGACCTGGGTGACCAAGCCATGGGGATAATCCGGTCATCCGTGAAATAATGCTGATAATCCGGTCATCCGTGAAATGTTGCTAAAGTAACTGTTTCACACATTTACCAATGTGCGGTGGAGCCCCGTCCTGCATAAAAATCGTGGTGTCTAACATGCCACGTTCCGGTATCACGAAACGTCGTAACATCGACTCTAAGCGAACAGCAGTCACAGTGGTAGTCACGGGCCCAGCTGGCGATTGCTCTTCAAAGAAGAACGGTCCAATTATGACACGAGGTGTCATACCACACCAAACGGCGATTTTCGGAGAATGCAATGGAACTGGGTGGATAGCATGAGGGAGATTTGTTTGGCCCAAATCCTGCAATTATGGGTGTTCACATCCCCATTGAGGTAAAAATGGGCCTCATCCGTCCACAAAATGTTCCATGGCCACTGTTCATCCAGCGTTATCCGTGCAAGGAATTCCAACGCGAAAGATTCTCTTGCTGGAGGATCGTTCTGTTCCAGTTGTTGAACACGTTTGATTTTATATGGCTAGTGCAGAAGCACTTTACGAACGATTTTGTACACCGTACTCAATGGTTAGTCCATGCGACGTGCAACAGAACTTACACTGCAAGTCCCGTGTGTGCTTTCCATAGTTGCTTCCTCTACTGCTAATGCAACAGCCTCCTCGGTTTCCACAGCAACAGTCTTTCGTCCCCGCCCAGGTGCCACAGAAAACAAACCTGTGGCTTCAAACTTTGCCATCAGTTTCCTCAAACCCTTTCATTTGGCCTCGGCGTAGTCGTCTGACGGTACGATACTTCTGCAAAGCACGCCGCGCATTGCTATCGCATTCATAATAACACTTCACGAGAAAAGCACGATCTTGCATGGATACCGACATCGTCGACTCGTAACAATGACAGCTCGGACGGGGAGGCTACCTTTTAGGGTGGAAAATCCAATGACGTGTACAGCGCATTTGCGTACTTCTAATTTGCATTCCTTCTGCAGTCAGCCGTTGCGGAGGCTTTGAGTATTTGCAGAACGCACACTGTTTCGTGTTCGACACGATTACACACATTTGCAACTGATGTCGTCATATCTTCTTTCGTTTCCCAATATTGCATGCAGCGCCATTCCACGCTGGTGGTGAGTTTTGGAACTAATTTTTATGCTTTGCGGAAAATAAAATCCCATGACCTCCTGTTGACTATTATCAAGTTTGGTAACATTTCGTCCAGTAGTTTTCCTTTTATGGCCATTTCAAAGTGGAACTTTAATTATAAAGACCCTGTATAACTTACAAAGAAGAAACAACTACAACAGCACAAAAAAATAACCCCCAAAAAATAAAAACTCCAAAGCCAGCGAGCAGGGAGGAAGAAACTAAAAAAACAGCGATGCGGAAAGTGTTGAAAATGCTGAGCCTTAGCTTTATCAAGGACCAGCAAAACTCTGCATTTAAATATATACAATTGAATCACATTATTGTGACCACCTCCTACTTTTGACGTCAACAGCGCGTAGCCATTGAATGAAGCCACGAGCCGTGAGCTGGCGTGGAGGGTACATAAAGTGTGCTGTAGCCATTCTGAAAACATATCACTTGTTGCTATCATGGATAAAAGGAGCAATTTATCAGATTTGCAAAAAGGGATGATTATCTGCTTTCGGGCCAAAGGTGGCAGTATTTCTGAAACAGTGCAGTTTGTAAACTGTTCAAGTGCTGCTGTGGTTAAAATGTATCGTTATTGGAGAAATGGCTCCATTGCGAATAAGCGACGTAGAAAATGCGGAGCACCACGTACCATTGATCTGAGAGGTGAACGACGGCTTCGAAGGTGCGTGAGAGCCGATCGACACGCTACAGTGAAGCAACTCACTGGCCAAATGAACCAGGAGGCTACCGGAAGAGTGTCTAAACCGACAGGTCAGCACACCCTGCTGCGTATGGGGCTCCCATGCAGACGGATGGTCACTGCACCTATGCTAACGTAGGTGCATCGGCAGAAGAGGCTTACATGTGCACGGCAGTAGCAGAATTGGACCTCCGCTGATTGGCAAAGGATTGCCTTCTCCGATGAGTCACGTTTTCTGCTTCATCGAACGGATGGACGTTGCCGTATAAGGCAAGAAACATCGGGGAACAAATACTCTTCAACCATTGCTGGAAGAACACTAGCTGGTGGAAGCAGCGCTATGGTCTGGGGAACGCTTTCGTGGCATTCCCAAGTTTCACTCATACCTGTGGAAGGCACTGGACCGAATTCGTCATGAATCCATCCTTGCAGATCATGTACACCCATACATACTGATTGTCTTCCCTGGGGTGGATGGGATCTTCCAGAACGACAATGCGACGTGTCACACAGCTAGAAATGTTAGAGAGTCGTTGGAAGAGCACGATGAAGACTTCAAAGTACTTCCCTGGCCCCCTAACTCATCAGAATTAAACCCAATTGAGCATCTGTGGGACCACCTCGATCTTGTTGTTCGCTCTATGGATCCTCCACCACGCACCCTTCAGCAGCTATCAGATGCACTGCAGTCAGCATGGCTACACATACCCGTGAACACCTTCCAATGCCTTATTGAGTCACACCCAGCTTGTCTAGCTACTGTCAGCTCTGCACACGGCGGTTACTCTGGATATTAGCTGGTGGTCACAATAATGTGACTGGACTGTGTATATACAGCATATACACGGTAGAGTCACATTATATATATTTATAATGTAACTCGACATTATATATATCATCATCATCATTGCCAACCATTATCAATCCACTGCTGGACGAAGGTCTCCCCAAGTTTCTTCCACAACGGTCTGTCTTGTGCCAGTCTCCTCCATGTCACCATAGCATACTTTCGAATTTCATCCACCCATCTTCCATATGGTCTTCTTGTGGGTCTTTTCCTGACTCTTAATTTGAATCCAGTCTAAAATTTCAGCTGTCCATCGATGGTCTGTCCTTCTGGCAATATGTCCAGCCTATTGCCATTTCAGAGATTTTACTCTGATCATGATGTCTTCCACTCTTGTCATTTTTTCTGATCCACGAGTTCCTCTTCTTATCTCTCCTGGTTACACCAAGCATGCGCCTCTCCATGGTCCTTTGAGTTGTCTGCAATCTTTGTATGCCTCTTTTAGTTAAGGTCCACGTCTCTGCACCATACGTAAGCACTGGAAGGGTGCATTGATCAAACACTTTTCTTTTAAGACATAATGGCATATTGCTCTTGAATATTATACTGTTTCTTCCAAAAGCTCTCTAGGCAAGTTTTATATGACGATTAAGTTCTTCATCAATGTGACCCTCACTTGATATCTGCTGTCCAAGATAAATGTAGGTATTGGTTATCTCCAGCTTTTCCCCATCAATCGATAAATCTTCATTTTTTCTAAAAGCATTGTACATCCCTTTTGTCTTCTGAAAGTTCATTTTTAATCCCACTTCTTTACTCTTGTCAGCAAGTTCCTGGATCATACTCTGCAGCTCTGATGGGGTAGTTGCAAAAATGACTGTCATCAGCAAAACGAAGGTGAGTCAGATAATCTCCATTAATCTTTATCCCTTTGTTTTCCCAGTTCAGTGATTGAAAGACATTTTCCAATGTGGCATTAAAGAGTTTGGGAGATATAGTGTCACCTTGTCCAACTATTGAGAAGATACCAGGCTCAGATTATTCAAACTTATGCACCCACCACAAGTCATCCTGAAGAAGAAATTGAAGAATTTTATGAGGAAATTTGTCATCTAAATAATAAAGGTAAGCAGCACTTGAAAATAATTATGGGAGATTTCAATGCAAAAATAGGGCAACGGCAACAGAATGAAACTTCAATAGGTAAATTCGGTCACGGCAACAGAAACCAGCGTGGAAATACTCTCGTTGAGTTTGCAGAGGCAGAAGGGTTTTTCATCTTGAACTCCTTCTTCAAGAAAAAGCCACACAGGAAATGGACATGGAGACATCCAAATGGGATGACAAGCGAAATTGATTTTATTATGTGTAACAAAAAATTCGTCATCGAAGACTGCAGTGTGCTGAACAAGTTCAACACAGGTAGTGACCATAGATTGGTGAGATGTAAGATGCACCTCAACACTAAACTTGAACGTGGCAAGCTCATAAGACAAACAAAATCTATTGACATAACCAACCTTAAAAAACACCATAATACCTTCAAGTTAGAACTGAAGAACAGGTTCTCTGCTTTAGAAGGCCTAACATCGGAAGAAGTGGACATCTCTGAAGTTAACAGAAAAGTAACCAAAGCTCTTATGGAAACAGCAACAAAATTAGCTGGGTCTAAGAACAAGTTGCATGTAAATAAATTATCAGGAAAAACGAAAATGTTGATGCAAAAAAGAAGAGAGATGAGGACAACTAAAGAAGATGTGACTTCCAAAGTGGAATATATAGAGCTATGCAAGACAGTACGAAAAAGTATCACTGAAGACGTAAGAAAATTCAACTGTGAACTAGTGAGGAAAGCAATTGAAAACAACCAAAGCCTAAAGATAGCAAAGGGATATCTCAGTAAGGGAAGAAAACAGATTATGGCACTGAGAAAAGAAGATGGTTCTGTAACAAGAAATAGAGGCGAAATTTTGACAAGAGTGAAAGATTTCTACTCCAAATTATATGAAAGGGATGATACATGCACTCCAGACATCATGAAAGATACCAGTACCAGAGTTCCTCCAATCCTTCCAGCAGAAGTTGCACATGCAATCAAGAACATGAAGCGGGGAAAAGCTCCAGGAGAAGATGGAATTACTGTAGACATCATACAAGAAGCAAGTGGAGAAATCGAAACAGTACTCGCCCAAATTTTCACTCGATGCCTTAATGAAGGAAAGATTCCTGAAGATTGGAACACCGCTACAATGATCCTGCTACATAAGAAAGGTGACATTGAGGATCTCGGAAACTACAGACCTATCAGCCTCCTATCAGTAGTTTATAAAATCTTCACTAAAGTTCTTTCACACCGCTTGAAGGTAACACTGGACATGGCTCAACCGAGAGAACAAGCTGGATTCAGGAGTGGCTACAGCACAATAGATCATATCCATGTGCTGAGAGAACTAATTGAAAGAACAAAAGAATATGAACTTCCATTGTGCATGGCTTTTATCGATTATGAAAAAGCCTTTGATTCGGTGAAACCATCAGCAGTTACAATGGCTCTGAAAACCTGCGGTATTGAAGATGCATACATTAATATTATTAATAACATCTATGAAAATGCGAGTGCAAAGATTAGGCTGTTTGAAAATACAACACACATAAAAATTGGAAAGGGAGTGAGACAAGGTGACACCATATCTCTGAAGCTCTTTAATGCCACATTGGAGGGTGTTTTTCAGTCGCTGAGCTGGGAAAACAAGGGGATAAAGATTAATGGAGATTATCTAACCCACCTTCGTTTTGCTGATGACGTAGTCATTTTTGCAACTAGCCCATCAGAGCTGCAGAGTATGATCCAGGAACTTGCTGACAAGAGTAAAGAAGTGGGATTAAAAATGAACTTTCAGAAGACAAAAGTGATGTTCAATGCTTTTACAAGAAATGAAGATTTATCGATTGATGGAGAAAAGCTGGAGATAACAGACACGTACGTTTATCTTGGACAGCAGATATCAAGTGAGGGTCACATTGATGAAGAAATTAATCGGCGTACAAAACTTGCCTGGAGAGCTTTTGGAAGAAACAGCATAATTTTCAAGAGCAATATGCCATTATGTCTTAAAAGAAAAGTGTTTGATCAATGCATCCTTCCAGTGCTTACGTATGGTGCAGAGACGTGGACCTTAACTAAAAGAGACATACAAAGGCTGCAGACAACTCAAAGCAGCATGGAGAGGTGCATACTTGGTGTAACCAGGAGAGATAAGAAGAGGAACTCGTGGATCCGAAAAATGACAAGAGTGGAAGACATCATGATCAGAGTTAAATCCCTGAAATGGCAATGGGCTGGACATACTGCCAGAAGGACAGATCATCGATGGACAGCCGAAATTTTAGATTGGATTCCAAGGGACAGGAAAAGACCCAGAAGAAGACCACATGGGAGATGGGTGGATGAAATTCGAAAGTATGCAGGGGTGACATGGAGGAGACTGGCACAATACAGACCGTTGTGGAGGAAACTTGGGGAGACCTTCGTCCAGCAGTGGATTGATAATGGTTGACAATGATGATGATGATGATGATGATATATATAATATGTATAAATAGAGAGAGAGAGAGAGAGATGTTTATAAAATAGTTTTACTTTTGTCTCGTACGATTTTCACTTGCTCAGAAATAAAGGCTGGAAGAATGACAGATTTCAAGGCAAGTGACTCACCAAGTGTACAGGTTTCATGTCGCTGTGCACAGCTGGGTCGGCGAGATAGTTTCAGTGTGTTCACTACCATCCACACACACCTCCCAATTCGCACTTGGAACCGTTAATGACCGAAGTTCCCTGTGGCTTCACATTGCATTTAACAAAAGAGATGAACTAAGAAAGACATACGATGATGGATCATTAGAATATCCATGGGAAAATCTAGGAATCTTAAGTTTTTAACTCATGTTCATACACTGGCTTGCAAAAATTAAGGACGAGACGGTTTTTCGAATGTAACGTCGTGCAGAAGTGCTCCACATCGACTCAAATCATACCATAAAATCCCCAAGATGTAAGAATATGGGACAAGTGAGCAAAACCGTCCAAAACAAGGAATCCAGAGGATACAAAGGCACTTTATTGAAAAGGTAGCTTCGAGAACAACTGGACATAAGACAGAAACGTCCATGTGACAGGCTGCTGCCAAGCAAAATCCAGTCTTTAGTAGGGGATATGATCACCCCTGACTGCGTTGCAGGATTTACAACGTCTGTCCATGCTGAGGACGAGGTTGTCAAGGAGCTGTTGAGGCATCTCGGCCCATTCCTCTTGTAGCGCCAATCGCAGCTGCGCAATCGTTGCTGGCGGCTGGTGACGTGCTGCGAAGCGTCTCCCGAGTAGGTCCAACACGTGTTCGATTGGATTTAGGTCCGGGGACCTTGCGGGCCAATCCATCCGTTGAATATCTTCACTCTCCAACAGCTCTGCGACAGCAACTGTGCGATGAGGTGTAGCGTTTCCGTACACGAAGAGGAACTCAGGACCCACAGCACCTCTAAACAGACGCACGTGAGGCAAGAGAACCTCGGTACAATAGCGGACACCAGTGACTGAACATTCTTGGAAGATGTGGAAGTCAGTACGGCTACCAAGTATGATACCGCCCCAAACGAGAACTCCGCCACCTCCAAACCGGTCCCTTTTAATGATGTTGGAGGTGTGATTGCGTGTTCCCTGCTCTCTCCAGATGTGTATACGTCCAGAATCGCTCGTCAGATTAAATCGGCTTTCTTCCCTAAAGAGAACTCGCTCCATTGCTGACGTGTCGAGTTCTTGTATTCCTGGCACCACAGAAACCGCCGTCTCCGATGAGCAAGCGTTAAAGGCACACACCGTACTGGTCGTCGTGCAAATAGACCACCTTTGTGCAGCCTCCTGGCCACGGTAAAACGCGAAAACGGACGTCCAGTTGTCTGTTGCATGTGCCTTGCGATTTCTCCCGCGGTCTGCCGTCTGTCTCTTCTCGCCTGTAGGACAATATACCTGTAGTCCGCCGCCGCAGTTGCTCGTGGACGACCTCTGCTAAACTCTCAGACAGCTGTTCCTGTCGTTTGAAATGCTCTCCAAGCTCGTGAAACGATGCTGTGAGCGATCCCGAACTCCTCGGCCACAGTAGTCACACTTCGACCTTCTTCCAACTTTCCAATGACGCGACCTCTGGTAAAGTCATCTAGATGTTGTCTACTGGATTGCCTGTTGGCCATATCACACGGTGGTAGCAACTCGACGTCGTTCAAACCGAATTACACCCTGCACCCTGCAATAGCTTTCACCGAATTGCTGAGCGTACACCGTCCGTGTGCTTTATACCCTTCCGACCCCTCCCCCCACGTCATGCTGCATATATGCGCATGCCCTACCGTACGGATCCCAGTCTATCTCTTGAGTGGTTTTTCGGTCCGTTCTGCCTCCTCGTTCCGCTGTTATGCTAATTTCTCCTCTTCGTCCTTAATTTTTGCACACCAGTGTATAAGGACAATTAAAAATACAGACTTATTATGAAAACTGTGCAGATAGTTTAATAGTTTGAAGAACGCACTACGTATTATTTAACAGAAGCATATTGCTTCAGTTTCATGTTTCAACAAATTGCATAATAATTACCCGTCATAAGTTCTTTGGGGCCCACTCAGATGTCTTAGCCTAGGGCACCACTAAGGCCTTAATCCGGCCCTGGACGCGAGATTAAAATTCCTGACCTGGTTTCATGGGCTTCCGAAAAAACAATTGACAGTATACTTATTTTCCCCTGTTCTTGAATTCTCTCTTTCACCTTAAAGAAATATTTATAGTGATAATGACTTACGCTGAAGAGCAACTGAATTAGAGACAGCCGGCGTTATGCAAATGTCGCGCTGTGGGCAGCCCTGTAAACGGAAACGACATGACGTATGCAGCGATCCGACAATATAAGGAGTGATGCGACGGGAATCAGTAAGAGTCGGACGCAGTATGGGTAAGACGAAGGATCGAAGCACATTTGATCGTGGGCAAATTGTCGGGGCCCGATGAATGGGTCACTCCATCTCGGAAGTCGTGCAGGCACTGGGATTTTTACGAGCCACTGTGTCACGGGTGCACCGTGAGTACATCGAATCCTGTAAAACCATCCCTGCAAGTACCAACTGCCGTGGACAACAGCGTGTGGATGAGCGGGGTCATCGTCGGCTTGCTCGCATTGTAACAGCGGATAGACTGGCCACAGTGCAAGAAATCCCTCGGCAATTTAACACTGGTTCACAAAACTGTGTAAGCAGCCACACCATCCAGAACCATCTCCTCGCTCTGGGGTACAGAAGCTATCGTCCCACGAGGGTACCGCTGCTGAACGCACATCACAGGGTGCAAAGATTAGCATGGGCACGGGAACATCGTCACTGGACCCTAGACATGTGGGAAAATGTTGCCTGGACTGATAAGTCGAGATTCACGTTGGCAGATGCGGATGGCAGGATATGAGTGCGGCGCAAACCACATGAAGCGATGGGTCCTTCTTGCCAGCAGGGTACTCTTCAAGCTGTTGGGGGTGGCATTCTCGTCTAGGGACTGTTTACGTGGAATGAAATGGGACCCCTGGTACGTGTGACATCGTCCCTCACAGGTCAATGTTACCGGGATATCCTGGAAGACCATTTGCTCCCGTTTGTGCGTCTTCAACATCCCACTGGGGACCTCATCCTGCAACAAGACAATGCACCGTGCCATCGCTCCCGAATTGTATCCGAACGGTTGGATGAACACTCCACCGACCTGAGCTTGTTTCCTTGGGCAGCTAGGTCATCTGACCTTATTCCCATCGAGCACATCTGGGATGCCATCGAGAGAGATGTTCGAAGCTCTGACCCCCCTCCATCAAATCTTCGTAAACTGTGGGAGCTTGTTCAGGGGTCGTGGATCCGTATGGCTTCCCAACGCTTCCGGTGTCTTGTCGAGTCCATGCCGAGACGAATCGCTGCCGTCATCAGGGCGAAAGGTGGTGCTACACGTTACTAGAGAGGTATCTCTAATTCAATTGTTCTTCTGTGTATTACACAATATATTATGAATGATCCAATGGACACACTTCTTTTGAGGTACCGTGATTCGTAAGGAACCAAACGAAGACTGCTTTTCTGCCGTTGTCAGGAACATTAGAAGAACATTTTTTATGCGAAATCGTACAGCTTTTTTAAAGGATAAAGCTGCTGTGCTTTGGAAAAGCCTTTGGGGAAAGCGCCCGAGTGGAGGAAACATCCGTTTTCCCATCTCCACAGAGAAAGCTGTACTACCGGTTTCAACTATATTTGCTCTTCAAACTCACGAAAAGAAAAGTTACTCCATATCCAATCATAGAACACCAATCTCAGGTTCCACCTTGACTCACAATCGCAGCAAAACCACGGAGGATTAGTATTTTGCGTCGACAAAATCCCATGTAGCTGCTTTTAGCAATATGCATAGTTTGAATCTTTCGACGAGTGACTTGGTAATTACTCGAAAAATAAACCACCCTATTGTAAAATTAAAAAATAACCATTCACTTGAACTTTCTCGAAATAATAAGAGCAGTAGGCTAAACCGTATCAAACTAATGAGAGACCGGAAGGCCGCAAGCATAGTGATCCCGAATGTTAACCAGAAAGTGGATTTGACAAGCTACAACTTTGACAGGAACGATATTTCGCCACGCCTCCGAGATAAGCTACAAAATTATTTCATTATCCCGCTGCAAAAGCACATCGAGCGAAAAAGATCCACCCGAGTTATTCGAGCAAAAAGAGATGCGAAAGCAACCGAATCTGGATACTCCCTGTTGGTCGCAAAACTCGCAGTTCTGGTGGCCGGAGCGGTAAAGCGTCCTTCCACGATTCTGAAGACGATCCTGGCATGGTTACGAACAGAATGCTGAATAAAACGGAAGGAGGGAAAACTGTGACCTATCAGTCGGCAGACAGTGCGACGTCTTCTAACCGTGACTGTTTTAGCAAGAGCGACGTTCTGCTGCTGATACTTATCATCAGCTTTTTCTTAGTTATAAGCAGATGTCTAGCCGGTGCCTTAGTGGATTTTGGATTTTGCAACTTTTCACGGAAGCAGGAAACATTTTCTCCGGACAAGTGGTGGTCTGAAGGAGAAAGTCGCTGGGACTTCAAAGTCTTCAGGAATGCCAGAGTTGCTTCATCTGAAACATCTCAGTCAGCTTTAGAAGAAGGCACAGTCAGCTAGAGTCATTCGTTAGATTAATTCGAATAAAAAATATTTATGGACTAATTATGAACTGTTCTTGAGATGGACCAATAACTAGATAGCTAAATCAGAATATTTTAACATTTTTTCAATTACTCCTGATTGATGCGTAGCCAGGATTTTATTTTCGGGGGATCCACTCACGAGTAAAAAGCTCTGGGCCAGTCCAAGCCATTTGTTCCTTTTGAGAGGCGTTAGAATTTGAGCCCATCCCATTTCTCTAAAACAAACGGCACCTAGTGAGCATATCCACCAATACAAAATACCTCTTAGCATTTTCAGAAGTGAAACAAACGTCCTCCGGAGAGAAAAAATCATTTTTTTGCCAGGCCTCAATCATCAACCTCCCCTCAAAATTTCGTGGTCTGGCAACAGGCCTGCGCCGACTATAAACCCCTGTCTGGTGCTGAAGGTGACAGCGCATTTTTACTTGAATGCACACCTTCCCGTTGTTGTAGGGACCGTAAGTTACAGTATACCATGGAAGATTTTCACGCGTCACCAAAGACAAATGCGAATGACCTTTATCTTTTGATATCGTTGACAGTGGACCATCTTGATCTGGCCTACATCGAACAGTTCCTGCTCCTTGAAATGATCCTGCAATCTGCCTATGACATGCCACCAAAGAATGTAAAGCTACGTCAACTCCCGTTGATTTAACGTGAAACAGGCGATAACAGCGCCCCCATATCCCGGTAGCTTATGTGCTCTGCCGGAAAGCAAACATTCAGGAACAAAAGGAGTAGGGAACTACGGCAGCGAGGCTTTTCTTTGATTCACGACTGTTTCCTTCGATCTGATGACTATACACTTAGAGTATTTGTTGTTGTTGTTGTTTTCTGATATCCCACCCGTTCTTTATTTTGGTGAAACTAATATGCAATTAATATTATTATTTAAATTAAATTTTAGCAAATGTTATAGTTAGGCCTAAGAATCCGTACAAAATGTAGAAAATCCGTAGTATTTGGCATTTCTGAAAAACTGAAGAGCAAACAAATGCGCCGCCACGGTGGCGCAGTGGTCTAAGCGCTGGTTAATGACCGGGTTCGAATCCCGGTGAGGCATTGATGTTTACGGCACTGGTTCTCTCATTTCGTCTTACGGCACTGGGTTTCTCATTTCCTGGAGTCTTACGGCACTGGTTCTCTCATTTCCCTGGAGCCAGTGACCCTAAATTTGGGACGGGCGACTATTTATAGCCCATTCAGTTGCGCACGGTGGTCGTTAAACCTTCAATAAAAAAAATGCCTTAACTAACGTGACTGGCGCGACAAAACTAACATATCAGATTTGCAAAGTGATTATGATACCGAGAAGGCAAGAATCACGTGCTGTGAGCAGCTCGGCTGACTTCCTATAGCACACAGCCTGTAACACCGAATTAGAAGCATTAAAGTAAACAAAATAACACAAACACGCAGGCACAGTCAGCTCCCGCATCAGCCTGTATGTTGGTTTCTGTGCACTGCATCTTGTAATCCAAGATAGGTCGGCGCTAGTTACATCTCGCCGAGCCTTAACTTCTTTTTTTTTTTTTTTTTTTTTTTTGATTGGAGATTTAAGATGATTAAATGATTTATTGGACCTGGTGGTACAGAGACATGCCAAACAGGCAGACATAGACAAGATACAGATGTTTTACATCAACAAGTACATATTCAACACTGTTTTTACAGTATGGTAAATGACCAATGTATACAGAGAGATCAAGTAACACATTGAGAGCCAGTGTCGAAAGACAAACACAAACATCCATGCCTCACGGGATTCGAACCCAGGCCCATCTCGGATGCATATTCGAAAGCCAGGGCTTGGACCAATACGCCATCGGGGCGGCCTTAACTTCTTCTCCGGTATTCTTTGACGCCACAGTCCTGTGATACGACCTATTGTGTTTTACGAGATTCCACTCTTCCTATTGCCATTCACGCTGTAGATTCCAGCAAGTCATTGCTGAGATGACGTCATTAACTTTTAACCAATGGTAAACAACCGAATTTTCTCATTCACAGTAAAATGTGGAGGAATGATAGAGTGCGGTACTTATGACCAGTTTTATCATAATGTAAGTTACATACATTACATGCATTTTACAGCGTACACGTCTCACTTGCACGCCGAGAGCAGAAATCGCGTTAATAGCATTCTGAATTGCCTGCAAAATAGCGTTATCGCGTTAGGCCAAGCGCGACGAAAATTACGAAGAAATAGTAACGTACCATAATGACCAGTACCCATGGTTCCCATACTACATAAAACATTGAAGAAATACTACGAATACTGGTTTTCAAGTGAATAATACTAGGTCAAGTATTCACTTGAAAATCTTTTTTTTTTTACTAGGAATAACGTTATCAGCGTCGGGTAAACTGCACATGAGCGGAATGTTTTGCCAAAATATCTGCCAAACACTTCAAGCCGCCCTGGTGGCGCAGTGGCCTCGGATCATTCGTCCGAAAGAAGTCCGGATTCGAATCCCGGTGAGGCATGGATGTTGTGTTTGTCTTACGGCATTGGCTCTTTCCCTTCCCTGGAGCACAGTGACCCTAAATTAGGGACGGCCGACTGCTTATAGCCCATTGAGTTGCTCACAGTGGTCGTTAAACCACCAATCCAAAAAAAAAAAGACACTTTAAAATTTGTGCCTCCCTACCGTCATGCTTAGCCTGCCTAATAGCCCAGCCAGTTCAGAGTGGCTGGTGTCGACACTGAATTATGCTCTAATTGTTTTGACCAGTGTAGAAAGGAAACCAGTACAAATGCACGAATGATACCAACATAAATATACACTGTGTAAACAAACGTATTCGGACACCTCTGTATATGCAAATAAACGTGCATCCCTCACGATTTTCTACAACTTTCATCAGTCAATGGTTTTCTTCATGCAATTCTTTTCAGACATTTTCCTAATTCACCACTCTATCTCATCCTTGGTCTTCTTGTTTTTTGCGTATATTGCATTTCTGTAAGCATAGGAAAATGAATCTGCTTTGTCTTGATCATTCATCTTATGTAAGTCATTTCCAGCAATGCGTCCAGACTTTTGCTCCCTTTACATCATATGTAAACACATCTAAAATCTAGGGTCCATCATATTTGCTCGACTGCATTTTAATATTATGTAAGCCTCACTTATCGTATTTATAATTAAAACAAAATCCTGCAGCATAAGTACTCCATCAATTTTTTCTGAGGGTTGCTGTTTTATTGACCAGTAGAGTACTTACTGTTTGTACACCGAAGTAGCAAACTGTTTGGAACAGCTAATAGCAATCAAACACGTGCCTTCCTCACTTACGTGCACAACCATGGCTTTAAAAACAGCTCACTTCAAAGGATTCAGACGTGTATGAAGCGTAGATAGCGGCGACTCATGATTTGAGCTACTTTAAAAGAGGCATGATAGTAGGTGATAGCATCTCAAAAACGACAAACCTCCTCGGCTATACAAGAACCGTATGGAGAGTGCACAAACAACAAAAGAAGCAGTGAACTGTCTTCTAGTGGCCGGAAACGACTGGTCGATGATCGAGGGTGACAGTGGACAGGGAGGATTGTACGAGGTAACAGACGAGCTCCATTGCATCAAGTAACCATGCAGCACAACAGCGGTACCGAGGGGAGAATTTCAGCATTACACAGCTCTCCATATATTGGAGCGAATTGACTATAACAGCAGACGTGCCCTTCCAGTACCACTCGTCTATGCCAAAAGCCGACAAATTCATTTGAATTGGGCACGAGCACACCAAAATTGGAGAAAGGTCATCTGGTCCAATGAATCATTTGCAGTTAATACACGCTGATGGATGGGCCAAATTATGGAGTCTACAGCACGATCTCTGAAAAATCAGTTAGATGCCGTAAACAATCTTAACATCTGCTAACTATCTTAACACGAATTGATTAATGCCAACTGCCTAGCCTTAATGGTACAAGCTAATGGAAGCGGCGTAATGGTATAGGGTCTGTTTTTATGGAAGACATTGGGTTCCATTGGATCTCTGAAAAATCATTTAGATGCCATGAACTATCTTAACATCTGCTAACTATCTTAACACGAATTGGTGAATGCCAACTGCCTAGCCTTAATAGTACAAGCTGATGGAAGCGGTGTAATCGTATAGGGTCTGTTTTTATGGAAGGCATTGGGTTCCATTGGATCTCTAGAACAGTATTTGGATGCCATGAGCTATCTTAACATCTATTCACTCCAGGCCAGTCCATGGGTGAAAACTAGGAGACATTTCCAAGAGTGAAAACTTTTCTGTGCACCCCGTTTCCGCACCTTTAAACCGCAACAAATCAGGCCTGTGCCCTCACCCTATGATTTCTAATGTAATTCCACCCATTCATATACATACACAGTGAAACCTCTTAGCGATCACCCCTCATTACGACCGTTTTTCTGTGGAACCGATTTCAAAACCCACAGCGCCAATGCATACCTTCTCCCTATTGAAAGACCACTCACCTTGTCTGAACGACCATCTTTGCGTAAGGACCACTGCACAAAAGCTGCGTTGTCCAAAATGCCATTCGCGCTGAAAATTTTCTCTATACCCTGGTACCATGAAGCAATAAATTAAACAAATGTGCATTACTATGGAGGGGTCACTTTAAATAGCTAAGAAGTTTCCTCCGGCACAGGAGTGGGGGCGGTGAAGGAATTCTCAGCGTTGACAGATAATTCTAGAGGCTTACGTAGTAACGTAAATAAAGTCTTTACACTTCGTACAAAAGCTGAGAAAGGGAGTGATAGTTGAAACTCATCCTTACTTCGCTCTCCGTTTTGGCTGAACCGAGGACACTTAAGAGCAATGACTGTCCTCAAGGGCGGGAATTAAGAAACTGTTCTGTAAGCTGATATAAAACTTAGAAAAAGTCGTGCTGAAAGGAAAGTCTGATAAACTTAAGCAGATGACAGTACATACGTTTTTCAAGTGAATTTCTTTAGATTACCGCTATAGGTACCTTCCAAACGTGTAACTGCATTACATTTAGTGTACTGTAAATAAACTGGATTACTGTAAATAAACTGGATTTGCATACATTAATATTATTAATAACATCTATGAAAATGCAAGTGCAAAGATTCGGCTGTTTGAAAATACAACACACATAAAAATTGGAAAGGGAGTGAGACAAGGTGACACCATATCTCCGAAGCTCTTTAATGCCACATTGGAAAATGTCTTTCAATCACTGAACTGGGAAAACAAAGGGATAAAGATTAATGGAGATTTTCTAACCCACCTTCGTTTTGCTGATGACGTAGTCATTTTTGCAACTACCCCATCAGAGCTGCAGAGTATGATCCAGGAACTTGCTGACAAGAGTAAAGAAGTGGGATTAAAAATGAACTTTCAGAAGACAAAAGTGATGTTCAATGCTTTTACAAGAAATGAAGACTTATCGATTGATGGAGAAAAACTGGAGATAACAGATACGTATGTTTATCTTGGACAGCAGATATCAAGTGAGGGTCACATTGATGAAGAAATTAATCGGCGTACAAAACTTGCCTGGAGAGCTTTTGGAAGAAACAGCATAATTTTCAAGAGCAATATGCCATTATGTCTTAAAAGAAAAGTGTTTGATCAATGCATCCTTCCAGTGCTTACGTATGGTGCAGAGACGTGGACCTTAACTAAAAGAGACATACAAAGGCTGCAGACAACTCAAAGCAGCATGGAGAGGTGCATGCTTGGTATAACCAGGAGAGATAAGAAGAGGAACTCGTGGATCCGAAAAATGACGAGAGTGGAAGACATCATGATCAGAGTTAAATCCCTGAAATGGCAATGGGCTGGACATACTGCCAGAAGGACAGACCATAGATGGACAGCCGAAATTTTAGATTGGATTCCAAGGGACAGGAAAAGACCCAGGAAAAGACCACATGGGAGATGGGTGGATGAAATTCGTAAATATGCGGGAGTGACATGGAGGAGACTGGCACAAGACAGACCGTTGTGGAGGAAACTTGGGGAGACCTTCGTCCAGCAGTGGATTGATAATGGTTGACAATGATGATGATGATAAAATAAACTGGAATGCATCATGTTTGTGATGTAGCACATCAGAGTACGTAAATTATAAAGTTATGCAGTAGTTTACAAAGGCTTAATCTCAAAACCATTCATTGCATAATGCGTCATTAAAACCTTCCCCTATTTAGCGATTACCCCTCTGAACGACCGTTTTTTAGAACCAGCAGTTGCCTTAGAGAGGTTTCACTGTCTACATATATGCAGGGTTCAAAGGAAAGTTCTTATTCAGGACAATAACTGCGGAAGCAAGCGTCCAAGTGGTACACAAGTTAGGTATATGTATAGGAAAGGAACGATGGCCGATTGAATGAAAGCGATTGGAGCGCTCCTAGCGGCAAAAGTAAGAAGTTAGGAAACCTAACTCGCGAACAACGCGAGATAGAAACAAAATTCCAAATACAAAGTTGTAGCGCATCGTTTAATTAGTAGGAAACGACATATGGTGCGCACGAAGTATGTACATGGACGGGTCAAAATGCTGTTAAAGTGCACTCCATCGCTGGATGGTTAGACAATGCTAAATACCGGCACACGATGGAGAACGATTCAAATGCGTATGTAAATATTGATAGTGACGTAGAAGCCGGTCAGTCAGATAAAATACCGAGGCTGGGGATTTGATTTTCAGGCAACGTACACGTTGCAAAGTTTGATGGCGGGCTACTCGAACGCTGAGTACTGTGAAATGGTCGTGCTTTATGGCGAATGCCATTGCAATGTCCACGAAGCTGCAAGGAGGTATGCAGAGCGTTTTCCAACTAGTCGACATCCAACTGCAGCGACTATTAACAACTGTGTTCGCCGCCTCTGAGAGACCGGAAGCATACAGGCACGTACGCGATCGGGCAGACCTACAGGTTCGGGTGTTACAGTGCATCCTGAGGCTGTCCTGGGATATGTCCTTGCCAATCCCAACATTAGTGCCACAGCAGTCGCCGAAGCATGCGGATTAAGAGCACAACGTGTGTGGCAAATCCTGAACGAGCATGCAGCTCACTCGTACCATGTTCAGGGAATGCAAGGTTTGATGGATGGCGACTAGGGAAGGCGTTCCGATTTCTGCAAACTTTGTACATAACACGTTGGAGGTTAATCCAAACTTCTTGGCCGATATCTTGTGGACAGATGAGTCCTGTTTTACACGGGACGGAATAGTCAATCGGCATAACACCCATTACTGGGCTCTGAGCAACCCATCTATGGGACGAGCTGCTCGACATCAACGACGTTGGGCAACTAACGTTTGGTGCGGTATTTGGCGAAACACACTAGTTGGACCCATTTTGTATGATGGGGCATTAACAGGTCAGCGGTACCTTCAGCTCTTACGGGGCCCGATATCTGACTTTCTGGATGATCTTCCCCTCAGATATCTGCTGCGCATGTGTACCAACATGATGGTGCACCACCTCACATGGCAGCCAACGTACGGAGTTTCCTGGCTAAAACATTCAGACACCAGATAATTGGTTATAGCGGTACGGTGAAATGGCCTCCGCGGTCACCGGACTTAACACCTTTGGACTTCTTCCTGTACGGTTACTTGAAGGAACAGGTGTATGCTAGAGAACCTACTAGTCTGGAAGATTTACGACACCGCATTGTGTGTGCCTGTAACACAGTGACACCTGCCATGCTAGATAGTGTACGAGAAGCTATTCTTACACGCCTTGGAATGTGCATTGTAGCCGATGGTAGCCACTTCGAACCGGCTGTACATTAACTTCGCGCAGATGTGCGTTGTGGCTGTATGTAGGCATATCTCCTGTAAACATTTTTCAGTAATATAAATAAGGCTGCACAGATTCTATGTCTCGTGTCATTATTTTCGTTTCTGTTTCACCCGCTTTACCGATTTCGATTTAACAGCATTTTGACCCGTCTATGTACATAATTAGTGCGCCCCATATGACGTTTCCTACTAATTCGACGATGCGCTACAACTTTGTATTTTGAATTTTGTTTCTATCTCGCGTTGTTCGCGAGTTAGGTTTCCTAACTTCTTACGTTTGCCGCTAGTTTCGCTCCAGTCGCTTTCATTTTTTTTTATTGTAGGTTTAACGACCACCATGAGCAACTCAAATGGGCTATAAGCAGTCGCCTGTCCCTAATTTAGGTTCACTGGTTCAAGGGAAGGGAGACTGCCAGTGCCGTAAGACAAACACAACATCCATGCCTCACCGGGATTCGAACTCGCACCCCTTTCGGACGAATGATCAGAGGCCAACGCTTAGACCACTGCACCACCGGGGCGGCATCGCTTTCATTCAATCAGCCATCGTCCCATTCCTATACATAGACCTAACTTGTGTACCACTCGGACGCTTGCTTCCGCAATTATTGCCTTGAATAAGGACTTTCCTTTGAACCCTGTATATATATGTATATATATAGAGATAGGGATGTAAGGTCAGGTGATGCGTAACATCATAGCCTCTCCTTGACAAATGTCAACCCCGCCTTCTCGTGGTGCATCCTGTTCCCACTAAAGGGGCTCTGACGACCGCCCATAGCGGTATAACTATACCATCGGGATTAGAGGAAATTCTATCCCACACTCACCAACCCGCTTGGCCAGCGTGGTGAGTTATGGCCAAACCCCTCCAAAATGATTCCACAACTTAAATCTTGGCCCTCAGTCTCCGGCAGCTGGAATGTACCTGGCCAAGGCAGCGGCCAGTGCGACATGAAGGCAGAGGGTGCTAAGAATCCCCGGAGAACCGGACTAGGCTGCCATCTGATGCTGACCTTGGCTACTTACAATGGACGTTCCCTATCTTCTGATTCAAGGCTTCTTGAATTGGAAGAGGAACTACAAAGGATCAAGTGGGACATCGTGGGGCTAAGTGAGGTAAGGAGAAAAGGAGAAGATCTCATCGAACTGAAAAGTGGACATCTCTTCTACTATCGTGGGACAGATACTGGCAGAACTAGTGGTGTTGGATTTATAATAAACAAGAAACTGAAGGATAAAGTTGTAGAAGTTGAAAGTTCCTCTGACAGAGCTGCACGTCTTGTTATCCAACTCTCGAAAAGATACCAGGCTCAGATTATTCAAACTTATGCACCCACCACAAGTCATCCTGAAGAAGAAATTGAAGAATTTTATGAGGAAATTTGTCATCTAAATAATAAAGGTAAGCAGCACTTGAAAATAATTATGGGAGATTTCAATGCAAAAATAGGGCAACGGCAACAGAATGAAACTTCAGTAGGTAAATTCGGTCACGGCAACAGAAACCAGCGTGGAAATACTCTCGTTGAGTTTGCAGAGGCAGAAGGGTTTTTCATCTTGAACTCCTTCTTCAAGAAAAAGCCACACAGGAAATGGACATGGAGACATCCAAATGGGACGACAAATGAAATTGATTTTATTATGTGTAACAAAAAATTCGTCATAGAAGACTGCAGTGTGCTAAACAAGTTCAACACAGGTAGTGACCATAGATTGGTGAGATGTAAGATGCACCTCAACACTAAACTTGAACGTGGCAAGCTCATAAGACAAACAAAATCTATTGACATAACCAACCTTAAAAAACACCATAATACCTTCAAGTTAGAACTGAAGAACAGGTTCTCTGCTTTAGAAGGCCTAACATCGGAAGAAGTGGACATCTCTGAAGTTAACAGAAAAGTAACCAAAGCTCTTATGGAAACAGCAACAAAATTAGCTGGGTCTAAGAACAAATTGCATGTGAACAAATTATCAGGAAAAACCAAAATGTTGATGCAAAAAAGAAGAGAGATGAGGACAACTAAAGATGTGACTTCCAAAGTGGAATATATAGAGCTATGCAAGACAGTAAGAAAAAGTATCACTGAAGACGTAAGGAAATTCAACTGTGAACTAGTGAGGAAAGCAATTGAAAAACAACCAAAGCCTAAAGATAGCAAAGGGACATCTCAGTAAGGGAAGAAAACAGATTATGGCACTGAGAAAAGAAGATGGTTCTGTAACAAGAAATAGAGGCGAAATTTTGACAAGAGTGAAAGATTTCTACTCCAAATTATATGAAAGGGATGATATATGCACTCCAGACATCATGAAAGATACCAGTACCAGAGTTCCTCCAGTCCTTCCAGCAGAAGTTGCACATGCAATCAAGAACATGAAGCGAGGAAAAGCTCCAGGAGAAGATGGAATTACTGTAGACATCATACAAGAAGCAAGTGGAGAAATCGAAACAGTACTCGCCCAAATTTTCACTCGATGCCTTAATGAAGGAAAGATTCCTGAGGATTGGAACACCGCTACAATGATCCTGCTACATAAGAAAGGTGACATTGAGGATCTCGGAAACTACAGACCTATCAGCCTCCTATCAGTAGTTTATAAAATCTTCACTAAAGTTCTTTCACACCGCTTGAAGGTAACACTGGACATGGCTCAACCGAGAGAACAAGCTGGATTCAGGAGTGGCTACAGCACAATAGATCATATCCACGTGCTGAGAGAACTATATGAAAGAGCGAGGGAATATGAACTTCCATTGTGCATGGCTTTTATCGATTATGAAAAAGCCTTTGATTCGGTGAAACCATCAGCAGTTACAATGGCTCTGAAAACCTGCGGTATTGAAGATGCATACATTAATATTATTAATAACATCTATGAAAATGCAAGTGCAAAGATTAGGCTGTTTGAAAATACAACACACGTAAAAATTGGAAAGGGAGTGAGACAAGGTGACACCATATCTCCGAAGCTCTTCAATGCCACATTGGAGGGTGTTTTTCAGTCGCTGAGCTGGGAAAACAAGGGGATAAAGATTAATGGAGATTATCTAACGCACCTTCGTTTTGCTGATGACGTAGTCATTTTTGCAACTACCCCATCAGAGCTGCAGAGTATGATCCAGGAACTTGCGGACAAGAGTAAAGAAGTGGGATTAAAAATGAACTTTCAGAAGACAAAAGTGATGTTCAATGCTTTTACAAGAAATGAAGATTTATCGATTGATGGAGAAAAGCTGGAGATAACAGACACGTACGTTTATCTTGGACAGCAGATATCAAGTGAGGGTCACATTGATGAAGAAATTAATCGGCGTACAAAACTTGCCTGGAGAGCTTTTGGAAGAAACAGCATAATTTTCAAGAGCAATATGCCATTATGTCTTAAAAGAAAAGTGTTTGATCAATGCATCCTTCCAGTGCTTACGTATGGTGCAGAGACGTGGACCTTAACTAAAAGAGACATACAAAGGCTGCAGTCAACTCAAAGAAGCATGGAGAGGTGCATGCTTGGTGTAACCAGGAGAGATAAGAAGAGGAACTCGTGGATCCGAAAAATGACAAGAGTGGAAGACATCATGATCAGAGTTAAATCCCTGAAATGGCAATGGGCTGGACATACTGCCAGAAGGACAGATCATCGATGGACAGCCGAAATTTTAGATTGGATTCCAAGGGACAGGAAAAGACCCAGAAGAAGACCACATGGGAGATGGGTGGATGAAATTCGAAAGTATGCAGGGGTGACATGGAGGAGACTGGCACAAGACAGACCGTTGTGGAGGAAACTTGGGGAGACCTTCGTCCAGCAGTGGATTGATAATGGTTGACAATGATGATGATGATGATGATATAGAGATAATCGTGCCACTTTATTTTATGAGGAATTATAAATAAAAATTTTCAGATCTTACACCCTGAAAATTTAATTATATATATAGAGGGCAGTTTCAACAGTCAAGGTTTGTAATTCGACCCACGCCGTGATCGCGCAGACGCCGGGAAGCCCCGCCCACGGTTCGCTCTGATTGACAGCAGCGTTTTCTCAGCAACGCATCGAACTTGCATTTTTTTTTTTTTTTTTTTTTTTATTGGAGGTTTAACGACCACCGTGAGCAACTCAATGGGCTATAAGCAGTCGCCCGTCCCTAAGTTAGGGTCACTGGTTCCAGGGAAGGGAGAGAGCCAGTGCCGTAAGACAAACACAACATCCATGCCTGACCGGGATTCGAACCCGGACCCCTTACGGACGAATGATCAGAGGCCAGCGCCTTAGACCACTGCGCCACCGGGGCGACAACTTGCATTCGTTGATACAAATCAGAGTATCAAAGAACGCAAAGTAAAATCTTTTGATTTACCTTCTATATCAAGCTGAAATACAAACACTTATGAAATAAATTGACATTTTAACATTGCATGACAGAGGAAACATCGTGAGGAAATTTTCGTTACGTCTCGCTTCCGCTTTCAGAAATTTGTCAAAGACGGAATTTCGTCCTTAGTGCGGAAAACTTTCACCCATGGTCCAGGCACACCCCTAGTGCGGAAAACTTTCACCCATGATCCAGGCACACCCCAAGTGCGGAAAACTTTCACCCATGGTCCAGGCACACCCCGTACACCGTGTGTAGTATTTCTAATAAAGAGCGCTACTTCCCAGGATAATGCGCTGTACCACAAGGCTCGGATCGTTTCATAGTGATTCCAAGAGCAAGTGAGTGACTTCAACCAGCGAAAATGGTCCCCACAGTACCAGTTTTTAACCCAATTGAACACCTGTTGGATGAAACTGAGAGACATTAGTGCATTTGGCAAGTGATTGATGCCATCACATCCGCTTGGATGAACATGCCAGCAAAACGATATTAGCCCTTCATTGACTCTATGCCACATTGAATCGGGGCTGTTTTGAAGGTCAATGGCGGCCCAAGCACGTTATAAGGAAGCTGTTCCTAATAATTTGCTATTTCAGTGCACAAAGAACATCTTACCGGCAGAGTACAGAGGAGTCTGGGCTCCCATTATGCATGTCTTTTATTGATTATAACAAGTTAGTAAAATTATGCAATGCATTGATTATGATACGCTTTCCAACATACTAAAAATCATTACTCAAGCTATTACTCAAGTTATGAGGAAAATGGCTGTGGAATAAATCTCATCCCTGTGCCCTACACTTTAATCCACTTCGATGATATTCAACAGAAGTGGTTCAGTATACCTTCGAAATAACATGATAAAGTTTTGTCGCAATCGAAGCAATTTTACGTAAGTTATGATGCATAAGGGCTATGGAATAGATCCCGCTCCTGTGTTCTAACCTTTCACCCCATTTCGCCCATTTTCAATAGAATTTGTCCCCAGGCAAGTCCCTACAACATACTAACATGTCATCCAAATTGAAACATATTTACGTAAGTTATGACTCATAATGCAATGGAAGTGATTCCGCTCCTATGACTTTTGATCCCCATTTCGCCAATTTTCAATAGGGTTTGTCTCCAGGTGGTCCCCTACCACATACTAAAATTTAATCGAAATCGAACCTTTTTTACGTTAGTTATGACGCATAAGACCAGTGGAATGGATCCCACTCCTATGTCCTTACCTTTGACCCCATTTTGCTCACTTTCAATAGGGTTCCTTCCCAGGTGTTCCCCTACCACATACTAAAATTTCATCGAAATTGAAGGATTTTTACGCGAGTTATCGTGCGGACGAGCATACGCACACAACGCGTGACGTAATGAGGCAGATGGGAATCGTGACCATCTGCTCGCAAGAGTGTGACGTCAAAAACTTTAACATAATCCACACACAACGCGTGACGTAATAACACAGATGGCGTGACCGCGCGCCAACATCTAATGGGGCGACGCCATGACACTACACTAAAAACGTTGTAATTCGGGGTGGTTATTTAACCCACTAAACGAATTTTCCTAGTCGAGATCAAGCTAAATCGATTTCTAGTACCAGAAAACGGTAGGTTAACGACTTTCATCAAAATCCTTAGAGCCGTTTTCAAAATAAAATTTACATTCATACAAGAATTGCTCCTTTAAGGTGAACGTCAAGTAATTTTGCTTCCTGTACTTCGAATGGAAACATTTCTTTACACATTTCCTTCCCAATTAATGCATTCCCAAGGATGAAAATTTGAACATCGATTAAAATATCTTCATTTTATAACTTGGAATACTTAATATTTTCTAAAGCATAACCATAATTATGCAATCCAACATTTGTTTGTCTACTGACGTCATGAAAATACAGGTCGAGCCATCTTTTTTCTGGACAATTAAAGCGTTCATAAAGATGGAAATTTTAACATCGATTAAAATAGCTTCATTTTATAACTTGGAATACTTAATATTTTCTAAAACATAACCATAATTATGCAATCCAACATTTGTTTGTCTACTGACGTCATCAAAGTACAGGTCGCGCCATCCTTTTTCTGGTTTCAACACCACCAAAGGAAAAGTTATTGATTTTTTATATAATTCTGGTTATGTTTTAGAAAATATTAAGTATTCCAAGTTATAATATGAAGTTATTTTAACCGAAGTTCAAATGTTCATAATTGGGAACACACATTAATTGTGAAGGAAATGTGTACAAAAGTTTTTCCATTGGAAGTATAGGAAGCAAAATTACTTGACGTCCACTTTAATAATATGAGAAGATTTATCGATTGATGGAGAAAAGCTGGAGATAACAGACACGTACGTTTATCTTGGACAGCAGATATCAAGTGAATGTCACATTGATGAAGAAATTAATCGGCGTACAAAACTTGCCTGGAGAGCTTTTGGAAGAAACAGCATAATTTTCAAGAGCAATATGCCATTATGTCTTAAAAGAAAAGTGTTTGATCAATGCATCCTTCCAGTGCTTACGTATGGTGCAGAGACGTGGAACTTAACTAAAAGAGACATACAAAGGCTGCAGACAACTCAAAGTAGCATGGAGAGGTGCATGCTTGGTGTAACCAGGAGAGATAAGAAGAGGAACTCGTGGATCAGAAATATGACAAGAGTGGAAGACTGATCATGATCAGAGTAAAATCCCTGAAATGGCAATGGGCTGGACATACTGCCAGAAGGACAGACCATCGATGGACAGCCGGAATTTTAGATTGGATTCCAAGGGACAGGAAAAGACCCAGAAGAAGACCACATGGGAGTTGGGTGGATGAAATTCGAAAGTATGCAGGAGTGACATTGAGGAGAGTGGCACAAGACAGACCGTTGTGGAGGAAACTTGGGGAGACCTTCGTCCAGCAGTGGATTGATAATGGTTGACAATGATGATGATGATGATGATGAAGGGGGATGGAATGGATCGCAATCCTATGCCCTGACCTTTGACCCCATTTCGTCCCCAGGTGGTCCCCTACCACATACTGAAATTTCATCGAAATCGAACCATTTTTACGCACGTTATGACGCAAAAGGGCAATGGAATGATCCCGCTCCTACGTCGTGACCTTTGACCCCATTTGTTCCATTTTCAACAGGGTTCGTTCCCAGGTGGTCTGCTACCACATACTAAACTTTCATCAAAACCGAACCATTTTTACGCCAGTTATCGTGCGGACAGACGGACGGACGGACAAAGCTGGAGCATATACGCTTCTTCAACCTACGATTGGAAAGCGTAAAAAAGGCTATCAATTCTGTTAAACCATCAGCAGTTACAATGGCTTTGAAATCCTGCGGTATTGAAGATGCATACATTAGCATTATTAAGAACATCTATGAAAATGCAAGTGCAAAGTTTCGACTATTGGAAGATACAACAACAATAAAAATTGGAAAAGGAGTGAGACAAGGTGACACAACATCTCCGAAACTCTTTAACGCCATATTGCAAAATGTCTTTCAATCATTGAACTGGGAAAACAAAGGGATAAAGATTAATGGATATTATTTAACTCACCTTCATTTTGCTGATGACGAAAGCATTTTTGCAACAGCTCCTTCAGAGATTCAGAGTATGATCCAGGAACTTGCTGAGAAGAGTAAAGAAGTGGGATTAAAAATGAAATTTCAGAAGGCAAAACTGATGTATCCGGTGGCGCAGTGGTCTGAGCAATGGCCTCTGATCATTCGTCCGAAAGGAGTCAGGGTTCGTATCCCGGTGAAACACGGATTTTGTGTTTGTTTTACGGCACTGGCTCTCTCGTTTCCCTGGAACCAGTGACCCTAAATTAGGGACAGGTGACTGCTTATAGCCCATTGAGTTGGTCACGGTGGTCGTTAAACCTTCAATATAAAAAAACTGATGTACCATGTTTTTACAAGAAATGGTCCATTGATGCGGGAAAGCTGGAGATAACCGATATCTACATTTACCTTAGACAACAGATATCAAGCAAAGGGCACATTGATGAAGAAATTAATTGATGTATAAAACTTGGTTGGAGAGCTTTCGGAAGAAACAATACAATTTTTAAGAGCAATATGCCATTATGTTTTTAAAAAAATAGTGTTTAATTAATACATCCTTCCAGTGCCTACATACGAAGCAGAGGCATCGACCTTAACTAAAAAATACATTCAAAGACTGCAGAAAATTGAAGCAAGTATGGAGAGGTGCATGCTTGGTGTAATCAGGAAAGACAAGAAGAGGAACTCGTGGATAAGGAAACTGACAAAAGTGGAAAACATCATGATCATAGTAAAATTCGTTAAATGGAAATGGGCTGGACATATTGCCAGACCACCGATCGGCAACGGAAATTTTAGACTGGATTCCAAGGGACAGAAAAAGACCCAAAAGAAGACCACACGGGAGATGGGTGGATGAAATTCGAAACCATACAGGAGACTGGCCCAAGGCAGTCCGTTGTGGATGAAACTTGGAGACCTTATAACGTAGTAAATTTCTCCGTCATTTTTATCCGCGCCAGGATTCGAACCCGAGTCCGCTTATTCCGGAACAAGTCGCTCTACCAACTGAGCTACGCAGACGTTTGTTCTGACTACTATCTGCCTTTATGTCGTGTGCGTCCTGCTGGCAGGTACGTCACATCTCCTGGTACGTTACAACCTTCATCCAGCAGTGGATTCATAATGGTGATAATGATGACTGGCAGAGTATACAGGAGTTCTTACCTTTTTTTTTCTTTTTTTTTTAATTGATTGAAAGTTTAACGACCACCGTGAACAACTCAATGGGCTATAAGCAGTCGCCCATCTGTAATTTAGGGTCACTGGTTCCAGGGAAGGGAGACAGCTAGCGCCTTAAGACAAATACAACATCTATGCTGCTCACCGGGATTCGAACCCGAACGCTTCTTAGACAGATGGACAGAAGCCAGGGATTACACCACAGTGCCACCGGAGTGGCGTTCCTAGCTTGAAACAGGACTGCAACATAACAAAAACTACTGTTACATTATATTACTAATGATTTGAACATTGCTTTAAAGAAAGCTTTCGGGAAAACAATTAATTTGTATGTAATGCTGTTAAGAAAGCAAACAAAGAATGGCAATCATAACATCTTTAAGTGATTTAATGCTCTGTCTGTTTGGCTTTAGAATAAGAAAAATTAATACAATGACTTTTACTGGAGAAATTTCATTTTAGTTACCTAAAATAGTGAAACATATATATAACATCACAGCCTCTCCTTGACAAATGTCAACCCCGCCTTCTCGTGGTGCATCCTGTTCCCACTAAAGGGGCTCTGACGACCGCCAATAGCGGTATAACTATACCATCGGGATCAGAGGAAATGCTATCCCACACTCACCAACCCGCTTGGCCAGCGTGGTGAGTTATGGCCAAACCCCTCCAAAATGATTCCACAACTTAAATCTTGGCCCTCAGTCTCCGGCAGCTGGAATGTACCTGGCCAAGGCAGCGGCCAGTGCGACATGAAGGCAGAGGGTGCTAAGAATCCCCGGAGGACCGGACTAGGCTGCCATTTGATGCTGACCTTGGCTACCTATAACGGACGCTCCCTATCTTCTGATTCAAGGCTTCTTGAATTGGAAGAGGAACTACAAAGGATCAAGTGGGACATCGTCGGGCTAAGTGAGGTAAGGAGAAAAGGAGAAGATCTCATTGAACTGAAAAGTGGACATCTCTTCTATTATCGTGGGACAGATACTGGCAGAACTAGTGGTGTAGGATTTATAATAAACAAGAAACTGAAGGATAAAGTGGTACAAGTTGAAAGTTCCTCTGACAGAGCTGCACGACTCGTTATCCAACTATCGAGAAGATACCAGGCTCAGATTATTCAAACTTATGCACCCACCACAAGTCATCCTGAAGAAGAAATTGAAGAATTTTATGAGGATTCGTCATCTAAATAATAAAGGTAAGCAGCACTTGAAGATAATTATGGGAGATTTCAATGCAAAAATATGGCAACGGCAACAGAATGAAACTTCAGTAGGTAAATTCGGTCACGGCAACAGAAACCAGCGTGGAAATACTCTCGTTGAGTTTGCAGAGGCAGAAGGATTTTTCATCTTGAACTCCTTTTTCAAGAAAAAGCCACACAGGAAATGGACATGGAGACATCCAATTGGAACGACAAGTGAAATTGATTTTATTATGTGTAACAAAAAATTCGTCATCGAAGACTGCAGTGTGCTGAACAAGTTCAACACAGGTAGTGACCATAGATTGGTGAGATGTAAGATGCACCTCAACACTAAACTGGAACGTGGCAAGCTCATAAGACAAACAAAATGTATTGACATAACCAACCTTAAAAAACACCATAATACTTTCAAGTTAGAACTGAAGAACAGATTCTCTGCTTTAGAAGGCCTAACATCGGAAGAAGTGGATATTTCGGAAGTTAACAGAAAAGTAACCAAAGCTCTAATGGAAACAGCAACAAAATTAGCTGGGTCTAAGAACAAGTTGCATGTGAACAAATTATCAGGAAAAACCAAAATGTTGATGCAAAAAAGAAGAGAGATGAGGACAACTAAAGAAGATGTGACTTCCAAAGTGGAATATATAGAGAGAGCTATGCAAGACAACACGAAAAAGTATCACTGAAGACGTAAGGAAATTCAACTGTGAGCTAGTGAGGAAAGCAATTGAAAACAACCAAAGCCTTAAGATAGCAAAGGGACATCTCAGTAAGGGAAGAAAACAGATTATGGCTCTGAGAAAAGAAGATGGTTCTATAACAAGAAATAGAGGCGAAATTTTGACAAGAGTGAAAGACTTCTACTCCAAATTATATGAAAGGGATGATACATGTACTCCAGACATCATGAAAGGTACCAGAGTTCTTCCAGTCCTCCCAGCAGAAGTTGCTCATGCAATCAAGAACATGAAGCGGGGAAAGCTCCAGGAGAAGATGGAATTACTATAGACATCATACAAGAAGCAAGTGGAGAAATCGAAACAGTACTCGCCCAAATTTTCACTCGATGCCTTAATGAAGGGAAGATTCCTGAGGATTGGAACAATGCTACAATGATCCTGCTACATAAAAAAGGTGACATTGAGGATCTCAGGAACTACAGACCTATCAGCCTCCTATCAGTGGTTTATAAAATCTTCACTAAAGTTCTTTCACACCACTTGAAGGTAACACTGGACATGGCTCAACCGAGAGAACAAGCTGGATTCAGGAGTGGCTACAGCACAATAGATCATATCCACGTACTGAGAGAACTAATTGAAAGAGCGAGGGAATATGAACTTCCATTGTGCATGGCTTTTATCGATTATGAAAAAGCCTTTGATTCGGTGAAACCATCAGCAGTAACCACGGCTCTGAAATCCTGCGGTATTGAAGATGCATACATTAATATTATTAATAACATCTATGAAAATGCAAGTGCAAAGATTCGGCTGTTTGAAAATACAACACACATAAAAATTGGAAAGGGAGTGAGACAAGGTGATACCATATCTCCGAAGCTCTTTAATGCCACATTGGAAAATGTCTTTCAATCACTGAACTGGGAAAACAAAGGGATAAAGATTAATGGAGATTATCTAACCCACCTTCGTTTTGCTGATGACGTAGTCATTTTTGCAACTACCCCATCAGAGCTGCAGAGTATGATCCAGGAACTTGCTGACAAGAGTAAAGAAGTGGGATTAAAAATGAACTTTCAGAAGACAAAAGTGATGTTCAATGCTTTTACAAGAAATGAAGATTTATCGATTGATGGAGAAAAACTGGAGATAACAGATACGTATGTTTATCTTGGACAGCAGATATCAAGTGAGGGTCACATTGATGAAGAAATTAATCGGCGTACAAAACTTGCCTGGAGAGCTTTTGGAAGAAACAGCATAATTTTCAAGAGCAATATGCCATTATGTCTTAAAAGAAAAGTGTTTGATCAATGCATCCTTCCAGTGCTTACGTATGGTGCAGAGACGTGGACCTTAACTAAAAGAGACATACAAAGGCTGCAGACAACTGAAAGGAGCATGCAGAGGTGCATGCTTGGTGTAACCAGGAGAGATAAGAAGAGGAACTCGTGGATCCGAAAAATGACGAGAGTGGAAGACATCATGATCAGGGTTAAATCCCTGAAATGGCAATGGGCTGGACATACTGCCAGAAGGACAGACCATAGATGGACAGCCGAAATTTTAGATTGGATTCCAAGGGACAGGAAAAGACCCAGAAAAAGACCACATGGGAGATGGGTGGATGAAATTCGTAAATATGCGGGAGTGACATGGAGGAGACTGGCACAAGACAGACCGTTGTGGAGGAAACTTGGGGAGACCTTCGTCCAGCAGTGGATTGATAATGGTTGACAATGATGATGATGATGATGATGATATAGAACAATTTGTTTCCTGTGAAATAAATCAATAACAAAAATAAGCATCAAACAACATTATTTCCCTCTATGGACGATAAAACTTCGCAAGTTACTTGCTCATCATATTACCATGTCATTCACTCATCCAACACAATGATCCAACAGTCAGCTATCCATTCAGCGCTTCATCAGTCCTATTCATGCATTATAAAGCTGTCATGGACTCATCGTGGTAAAGCTCTATCGAAAAGTTTCTGACAAATGAAGCACTGGAGCACTTATAGCGGCTGTATGGAAACTGTACTTTGAATGTATACGTGTGACGTACTACAGAGGTAAAGCACCTGTCAAGAGGACAAATCTGCAACCATACATTCCGTAGCCTAGTTGGGAGAGCAACTCACTCCTGAGTGAGGGGGTGCTAGTTCGATACCCATTACGGGCAAATTTGTGTTTTCACATACGTTATTGTACGATTTCGAAAGTTTTTCAACATTCAGTTTCAAGCCCAAAGTGCTTGTGTTTTATATGGCTCGAATTATATGACGGCAATATGGAAACACTGTTTTTGCAACACGACAGCGCTAGAATGTGTTCCTTAATGATTATATCCCAGCTCTAGATCCCATCAGTCTTATTTCAACGAATTTCTAAACATACGTATACAACGCTATCCCGTTCCAAAGAGCTTCACAGATGTTTCGTTTCAGTATATGCCTAACAAATATTTCACACCACTTTGAAAGAGAAGCGCAAGAATCTTCTAGAGTTCTTTTCTTTTATTTCGTTATGCAGACATATAAATAAACAATAAAAACGAAGAAGCATGAGTTGCACATATTTATTATTTATGAACACACTATTTACAGGCTAATTTTTCATTAGCAACTTTTTTTTTGGCAAAAGATTCACATCGTTTGTTGATCTGGTAGCATAATATCAGTCGGTTCTTAAAGACTGATTTTTTTTTCACATAAGAAAAATTAAAATTTTGATACTACAGTTCTGTTTCATACAATTTTAATTCATATTAAACTCGTTTGTGTGTGAATTTTTAATGGTAAAACAGATGCAGAAAACCAACTTAAATGCAGAATGCTGGCACATCAATTTTTGAAATTTCTACTTAGTTAGCAGCAGGTGCAAAGTTTATGTTGTTTCTATGAGGATTACATTGTCAGCTACATAGTTATGAGTGAAGTTATCGACGACTCAGCGTAATTTAGTTATGGAATTTTATAAAAGCAAAACCACAGGGCTTTAGCATCACCGTAAGTAGGCCTTTCAGTTAAAAATGCAAAATAAAAACCATCGGCGTCTATTTTGCTTTTTTTTTTTTGCAGAGACAGCAGGATTGAAATTAATGGTTGAATAACACCATTGATACTCTCAGCTCTGCCCTACCTTAGAGCAAAAATCGGGCGTTTCAGTTCGGTGGATTGATATTAACTGAAAACATGTTTCTGTAAAAGCACGCTCCGTTTTCTCTTTTACTGGGATTTCTGCAGAAAAACGTCGGAGGAGAATTAGAATTTTTTTCGTTAGAAATTATGTAGATCAAATGATAACAGGGTTTTACCAAAATGAATGGTTCACTTGCTCATTATGGCCTTAGTCTAAAATGCAACCTCTATCAGGATGAGCTTGTGGAAGACAGAGTACCTTTCTAACAAACAAATGAATGGTTCACTTGCTCATCATGGTCTTAGTCTCAAATGCAACCTGCATCAGGATGAGCTTGTGGAAGACAGAGTACCTTTCTAACAAACAAATGAATGGTTCACTTGCTCATCATGATCTTAGTCTCAAATGCAACCTGCATCAGGATGAGCTTGTGGAAGACAGAGTACCTTTCTAACAAACAAATGAATGGTTCACTTGCTCATCATGGTCTTAGTCTCAAATGCAACCTGCATCAGGATGAGCTTGTGGAAGACAGAGTACCTTTCTAACAAACAAATGAATGGTTCACTTGCTCATCATGGTCTTAGTCTCAAATGCAACCTGCATCAGGATGAGCTTGTGGAAGACAGAGTACCTTTCTAACAAACAAATGAATGGTTCACTTGCTCATCATGGTCTTAGTCTCAAATGCAACCTGCATCAGGATGAGCTTGTGGAAGACAGAGTACCTTTCTAACAAACAAATGAGTGAATGGTTCACTTGCTCATCATGGTCTTAGTCTCAAATGCAACCTGCATCAGGACGAGCTTGTGGAAGACAGAGTACCTTTCTAACAAACCAAACCAAACAGCAAGCATGACGTAGGACAAATTCTTGATTTAAAATAAATTTCAATTACCAATCGAGTTGAAATCTTTGCTCTTAAATTACTTAAAACTGTTGATAACGTTTTTATATTTATGTTTTGTTGTTTAATTTGTTTACCAGCAAAGAGCTGTTTTTCTCCCCGAAACATTTCTTGGTGATAACTTAGGGGTGACAAGGCTAAACACTTTAGGAAATGGCAATCATTAGTTTTCAGTAAAATGGGTTTTCATCTGAGTTATAAAATGAAAAAGAAATGATGACAAAAAATGGAGCTAATAATCTGTGAAATCCAAAAATGTTCAGCATGCGAAAAATGTCCATTCGAAGTAATCACAAGTTATTAAATTATACTTCCACAAATCGTGGACAAAAAGTCATTGAAGTATGAGTCATTGATGGCTGCGAACTGGATTAGTATAGCTTTAAACAATAAAAATTTCATTCGATTGACAAAATGAGTATTTTGTAGCTAAAGTATTTTCTTTTCGATAAAGGTATGTACATCTGTACTTTTATAACAAATTCTGAATAAGATGATTCCACGCACACACGTACCAAATTTCATTCAGAGAAGATTCCATTTCGAAGAAATTCCTTTTTGAAATCAAAATGTTTTTAATGAGTTCAGTTCACTTGCAACAATCTCAGTATGTTTATCAGACCATCACTGAACTTACGTGAGACACCAAACGAACATATAATTTATTCAAATAATAATTTGACTCGTTGTGGCATGAATTGAGCTCATCAGAATGAGCTAAAAAAAAACCCCACACTTTCTGGAAAATGAAGGGGATAAAGTTCATTGTACAGTTCATGCAAAGCACCTCGTTTCCTGAAAATCTAAGTGCTTTTGTATTACGTAATCACTTCAGATATCATGATCGGATATGCGAAATTTTTGCCATTTAGAAATATAACGAAACGCTCCAACTCACGGAACGTGATGGCGATGATGAAGATATTTCTGGATTTGAGTACGGAGTGCTTTCAGGTATTCTGAACTAGCACTCCATGAAGTTACGAAAGCCAAAAAAAAAAAAGTGTCGCTCAGTTTTTCGAGAGCAATGTCTTTCGTTGTTTTTGCCCTAATTCAAAGCATCAATGAACTGTTAGTTTAAGTCTAAATTTTCAGGAGTTCATTTCCTAATTTGTTCGCAATTGGTTCTGTCTCCTTTCATACATCTTCCAATGTCTTCCAAGTATATCTGGTTGGCCGGACAATTCAGGACGCGACCACGAAGTCCTTGCGCTGATCGTGACGCAGGTGCACACACAACAAATTTGCTGCACTCCTCGGGGTGGATGAACACTCCGCGTTTAAAGCAATCAACATCTGTATCAGACCTTACGACGATGGTTCTTCCATCGTCGTCGGCAGCAGATGTAGATGGACGTTGGGTCGTTGTTGCCTTTTGTTGCTGTCGAGTGCTGGCACTGGCAACCCTAGTGATCGTAGTTTGGGGACGCGTAGTCGTTGTAACTGGAGTGGTGCGACGACGAGAAACAACCGATCTTGGCGCAGATTGAGACTGAGGGGGATTCGGTGGGCGCCGCGGCCTGGTTGTTGTAGTTGTGGTTGCTGGAGTTGTCGTTGTTGTCTCCACAGGTACAGTCACATATTCGTCATCATGAGCAAATTCACCGTCCTCGTATCCCAGGCCATCTGTGTATTCATCCTCGTAATCATCATAGGGCTCAGAGGAGAATGGCGGTGGATAAATGGGCGGTAGGTATCCAGGTCTAGCGGTCGATCCCGTAGCGTAGTATGGGACTGTTGGAATTTCGGTCGTAGTCGTTGTGGTGACGGAAACGTCTGTGGTAGGGCTAGCAGTAGTGGTAGTCGTGGCAGGTGATGGAACTTCTCTGATATCGGACACCGGTACACGTCTCACTGAAACGTAATCAACGTTTGACACAGGTTTGCGAACGCCATCGTTTAGATCTTGAGGACGTCGTGATCGTGTAACAAGACGAACACCTGGAAGCGAAGCATTTTCGAAGCCATGACCTGCCGCTGGGCGTCGTCTTACTGCTACTCTCTCGCCACCGTTTCCCCTTCTCACAGGAACCTTTGGAGGGTCCACAACAGCGACACGTCGATCTTCAGGAAGCCTACCTACAGCGCGGCCCTGTTGTTCACCTTGAGGAATCCTATTGGTAGAGGCAGCAGGTTTTACTCTTACTCTCATCCTCCTCCTCACACCATTATTTCCTTCTCCACCATTTTGTATGCGAACTACACGACCCACCTGAACTCTTATCGGAGTTCTGTAGGCATCTTCATTGACTGCTTTATCTTCTGGAGAAGATGTAGGGGACTGAGTAGGTGGTGCAGTAGGCAGTGTAGTAAGAGGACGAGTGGCTGGCACTGTAGGCGGACGAGTGGCTGGCACTGTAGGTGGACGAGTGGGCGGTAGTGTGGTTAGAACTGTTGGTGGACGTGTGGGTGGCGCTGTGGGAGGATACGTGGGAGGATATGTGGGTGGTGTGGTTGGTGGATATGTGGGTGGGGCAGTGCCATGAGGAGGAGATACTGCATGTACATTATTTGATCTTATGGGAGTTTCATAGGAGAAGGCATGATCTCCTGTGTCAGTATCTCCCTCTTCATGCTTTTCGTCAACGTAAGTGATTCCAGGCGAAATGTCATGGCCGCGGGTGGGGTCCTGATAATCAAAGTGATATTCCGGTTGTCTTTCGTTAGCAATTTCCTCTCTGGACCTTTGAGGCTGAACATACTGAAATACGTCAGCTTCTGGAGACTCAAACTGTGGTCGACGTGGCACTTGAAGAGTTAAAGGTGGATCTTCAGGAGGATAAGTGACACCAACATGAGGGGGTAAAGTTGCCGGCTTATATGGATCTTCTTCTCCATAATAATTTGACAGTGAAGGGATTTCAGAGTAAATAGTTTCATCTGAGGAATATGTGTCTGCATGTACATCACTGGGAACTCGCTTTGGCAGAGTGTATTTAGGAAGTTCATCAGTGGATGCTCTCACGTGGGATGTCGTGCTGTCGCTCACTTCTCCTGATCTGGAACCCAAAAGACTCTGTAGTTTTTCTACTCCACCAATTGCCTGGAGAAGTCTTAAGAGTTCAGCAACATTTTCGCTGCTGGAAGCACCTTGTTGAGGTTGTTCCCTGGTAACAACATCACTGAGTTCATCATCCCCATCTTCTCGCTCTTCAACATATTCGGTTGTGGGCTCCTCGGTAGTTGTTGTCGTTGTGGTCGTCCTTGTAGTCGTTTTCGCTCGTCCTCTTGGGCGTGCAAGACGAGATGTCGGGGCTTTTGGAACTGGAACATCTGCAGGTGATCTAGACGAACACGCAACGTTCTCTGGATAGTCGCATGACTCTGTCGCCGAATTGAAATACAGTCCAGATGGGCAGGTGAATGCATGAGCAACAATTCCCAAATTAGCTGGCCCGCTGTCAAGACACCAGAAGTATTTTTTGCAGTCCCGGGGGTTGTTGAAGAAACCTTCATCTTTGCACTCGAAGGCAAATCCAGGGTCTGGTGTTGGGGGTGGTTGAGGGGTTGTTACCACGTTGCTAGTGCCGGCATTGCTGTTCGCCCTTCGCGCTGATTGCCTATTTTGTACCAGTCGTCTGAGCGTGTTTCTTCTGCGAGGTTTCGTTGAAACTTCGTCCACTGTGCTCGCTTCGTCGTCGAAATGCAGGTCAACATTGGTGTCCCGAGGACCAACAGATCTCGCTACAGATCGCTGGCTTGAACTCCCTTCGATCGTGTTGGACAGCAGTGCACTTCGCAGAACATTCACTAGAGGATTCTGCTCACCGGTGCAAAGGCCTCGGAAATCGTCATTGTCCAGAGTCCAGACCATTGCTCCTCCTAGTCCTCTGTCGACGATGAAGCGAGCCTGAAGTAAAAAACAGTAAAATGTTTAAAACTTTTTTACCAAAATATTAAGATCATTGCAAAATACTTCAACCAGAGTACAATACGTATTAAGTACATTTGTTTTTATTTAATATGTATTTTAAACTGCAGTAGAAGAAAGAATGATGCCAAATATCCACTTGGAAATAACGAAGCAGTGCAAAAAATATTATTTAAATCCTTTTGCGAAGAAATTTGCCATGTGAGGGTGCAAATTCCTTGATTTCAATTTAACCCTTGTGACGTGCCTGTCCTGCACGACGCACACGACATAAAGGCAGATAGCAGCTAGAGAACGAAAGTCTGTGTAGTTCAGTTGTTAGAGCGACTTGTTCCGGAATAAGTGGACTCGGGTTCGATCCCCGGCGTGGACCAAAATGACGGAGAAATTTACTTCGTTATAATGCAGCCCGAACTTCCCCGATGACCCGGCTGTTAAAGATCTCGCAATGATGTGATGTTCTTTTCACACCGCGAGACAGGAAAAATAAGAGAATCCTTTCTTCAGCGCTTCGAAAAATAAATGCGTGGGATGTTGCATTCCATACACCAGATTGACTGGGAATTCTCAAGTGCACGTTCTTCAGCGGATGGCTGCCTACAATGATACATGGTCCCGGCCGACCCGTGAGCCATGCCCCCGGCCCTCGTTCGGGGGGAGAGATTGATGTGCCTGCCGCGTAGGACGCACACGACATAAAGGCAGATAGTAGCGAGAACGAAAGTCTGCGTAGCTCAGTTGGGAGAGCGACTTGTTCCAGAATAAGTGGGCTCGGGTTCGATCCCCGCCGTGGACCAAAATGACGGAGAAATTTACTTCGTTATACCCTTTAAACGACCGATGTTTCTGAACCAAATGGTTCCCAAATTTTTTGCGCTTCCCTAACAGAAACGTTTACATTGCTACCGGGTTTTACAAAAGCTACGGAAAAACAATTCCTTTCCCCCCTCTCATCTCAGCAGTCCCGGCTATAAGCCTATCACAATTAACACCCCTGCACTTACAGCAAAAATTATAATTATCACCACCCATTTCATTCCAAACTTTCCGTTCGGGGTCATTCTAGCCATATAAGTAAAGACTACCATGACCCCACTCAAAATAATTAATATCAATAAATATCCAAATCACATTCTTCTCATTTGTAAATATATAAAAATTATAAACCCTAACGTTACTACAATCATTAACAAAACTATTCTTGTCGGTTGAGTTCTTCCTAACATTCCTAATCCTAATAAAATAATTACCATTGAAGCGCTCCCTTTTAATCCTTTATTCTCTGCTCCATGACCCAAGGCATGATGGGATAGATAGGGCCAACCCAGGGCTCTAGATACAAGGGCTGGCTCATACGGTGGATGTCATTTGTCCCCGGAAGTTGCGGCTGGTGACGTAGCTGGGATGCATCGCTGAGTGTTAGGAATCGCGTTTGCTTTGCTCTGTGCGGGGAACTCTGATGATAAACACAACTACTGAGCTGCCGAATATGAAACAAAATGGTGAAATTATTTAAAGAAACAAAAGGAGTGAAGTAGAATATATCATTGATTGTTTCCTCTTTTATATATGCACATGTGTATGTGTATTACTTCCATCAAACGCGAAAATAATGCTTATTTGTTAATGACAAAACCTCGGCTACTCTAATTTTTGTGAAACGTTTCGGATATTCAGGTGTTCATTTAATTCGACTTTTACCCTCTACAAGAAAAGGTTGCGTATGTTTTTGTAAGTATGTTTCGAAAGCATTTGTCATTTTTTTTTTTACAATTTTTGATTTTTCGTATTTTGCTTTTTTACAATTTTTGATTTTTCGTATTTTGCTTTTTTACCTTAATTTTCAGTTCTCTGATTTGTTTCAATAAAACTCGGAGCGAACGATTCCATCTTCTGGCTTTGCTAGAAAAAGCTCTTTAAAATATCCTTTTTTTTTTTTTCCTGTTTTTACAAAGTTTAGCTCTTTTTCCGATATTGGTAATTTGTAATTTAAAAAATTTACTATATTCTTTTTGGAACATACCACATTTCACGCAGAAAATTGTCTTTTCTAACCGCTGCTATTGTAATTTTTGTGAAACGTTTCGCGGTCCATTTAATTCGACTTTTGCCTTCTACAAGAGAGGTTACCTGTGTTTTTGTAAGTATGTTTCAAAAGCATTTGCTATTTTTTTCTTCAATGTTTTATTTTTAGCACTTTTTTTTTACCTTAATTTTCAGTTCTCTGATTTGTTTCAATAAAAGCCGGAGCAAACGATTGCATCTTCTGGCTTTGCTAGAAAAGCCCTTTAAAATATCCTTTTTTTTTTCCTGTTTTCAGAAAGTTTTGATCTTTTTCCGTTATTGATAATTTGTCATTTAAAAAATTTACCATATTCTTTTTGGAACATACCACATTTCACTCAGAAAACTGTCTTTTCTAACCGCTGCTATTGTAATTTTTGTGAAACGTAGCGAACGATTCCATCATCTGGCTTTGCTAGATAAAGCTCTTTAAAATACCCTTTTTTTCCCTGTGTTTACAAAGTTTAGCTCTTTTTCCGATATTGGTAATTTGTCATTTAAAAAATTTACCATATTCTTTTTGGAACGTACCACATTTCACTCAGAAAACTGTCTTTTCTAACCGCTGCTATTGTAATTTTTGTGAAACGTTTCGGGGTCCATTTAATTCGACTTTTGCCTTCTACAAGAGAGGTTACTTGTGTTTTTGTAAGTATGTTTCGAAAGCATTTGCCATTTTTTTTTCAATTTTTTTATTTTTAGCATTTTTTTTACCTTAATTTTCAGTTCTCTGATTTGTTTCAATAAAAGCCAGAGCGAACGATTCCATCTTCTGGCTTTGCTAGAAAAGCTCTTTAAAATATCCTTTTTTTTTTCCTGTTTTCAGAAAGTTTTGATCTTTTTCCGTTATTGATAATTTTTCATTTAAAAAATTTACCATATTCTTTTTGGAACATGCCACAGTTCACGCAGAAAATTGTCTTTTCTAACCGCTGCTATTGTAATTTTTGTGAAACGTTTCGGGGTCCATTTAATTCGACTTTTACTTTCTACAAGAGAGGTTACCTGTGTTTTTGTAAGTATGTTTCGAAAGCATTTGCCATTTTTTTTTTCAATTTTTTATTTTTAGCATTTTTTTTAACCTTAATTTTCAGTTCTCTGATTTGTTTTAATAAAAGCCGGAGCGAACGATTCCATCTTCTGGCTTCGCTAGAAAAGCTCTTTAAAATATCCTTTTTTTTCCTGTTGTCAGAAAGTTTTGATCTTTTTCCGTTATTGATAATTTTTCATTTAAAAAATGTACTTTTTTTGGGGGGATATATCACGTTTTACACAGAAAAATGTCTCTTCATCTGATGCAGGTTGAATTGTTGCCACCTTTTCTTCACCTTTTTTTAGGACTAAGATTTTTAAGTCTATCAAAAGCATCATGCAGTATTTTTCTCTTTCTTTGTCTTTCACCTCTTGCGGTGACATTTTCAACGTTTGATCTCGGTAAATTAACTGTTGATATAGCCGACGATTTCAATATCTTTTTCATTGGTTAACCAAGCAGGCGATTCATCATATCGTCTTCGTACTTACTATTTAAAACGTGCTCGCTGCAAATCCTGGCATTTTTCAAATGAAAAGAATCTGCTCTACAACACCTGTTAACCCAATCTTTTGTAACTACTGGGTCGTTTCGAGGGAAAAAGTGAAAAATTATGTTTCGCCCTTTCGTATAACTGCAGGTATTTCGGCACGTAGCAACAGCGAAGGAAAGCATTGTACGAAAACGATGTATTAACGAAATTAAGTAAAAAAATTAGATGTCAGAAATACAACCAAATAAACAGCAGAAAAGGAATGCGAATGCAACAAACGTGGGTTAACAAAATCCACCGAGCACTTTACATCGCGCACTGACAAGTGACATGCATCCCCGTGACGTCACTTAGCGGCACAGGCGAGGACCAGTCCAACGACCAGAAACACAAAGAGATGAGCCAGCCCTTGTTACTAACACTAACCCCGGGGATAACCCCTGAAACGCATATCATGGCACTGGGTAGACACACAAGTGATTCAAGCTTCTCTCTCCTTTCGTAGGTTCGTTGCCATTGTTGTAGCCCCTTTTAGCAGGTAATCAATCAGAAAGAATTAGTTTCAATCATCCCGCTAAATAATCATTTTGAGTAATATACCTAAGGGGGAAAGCAACGTTTTCTGATGCGCGAATTCATTTGTTCATGCCGCGTTCGGGCCACTTCTTATTGAATATATTCAGTTGAGCTTATTTCAGCACATTTAGCTAACCCCGAGTTAATTAGTTCCAACAAGAAGTACGCGTACAAAGTGCAAGTTGGGAAGGTATTCGAAGAAGTCGTAGGCCTACGTGTAGAAAGCACAAAGTGTGATGACACTTTGAGAAGAAACATGCACACAAAGCATTAATTTTTTTTTTGATTGAAGATTTAACGACCACCGTGAGCAACTCAGTGGGCTATAAGCAGTCGCCCGTCCCTAATTTAGGGTCACTGGTTCCAGGGAAGGGAGAGAGCCACTGCCGTTAGACAAGCACAACATCCATGCCTGACCGGGGTTCGAACCCGGACCTTTCTCTCGTATGAATGGTCATAAGCCACCGCTTAGACCACTGCGTCACCGGAACGGCCAAAGTATTAATTGCGAAGGAATACCAAGATGTCTCAATTTGCTTTAGAATGTCTGCAAGTTGTGCAAGCACTCCAAAGCGAACGAAATTTGCTGTCGAGCTGTAACCGCGAAGACAATTGTTTTTGCGGAATCTGATTTTCCTGGAGAAACAGCTTTTTAGATAACAGGTCAGTGGGGGCCAACTCCATGTCCCCACAGATCCCCACAGATCTAACGCTGTGTGGGTATTCCCCTCACGGTTTCCATTAGCCACAGGATCTTGATAAATATTATGTTTTGCTTGTTTTGTTTTGTTTTTCTATTTTTCTTGCTCGCACAAAATGGAACATCGAAATGCTTTGGGAATTCTCCTGGTTGCATTCATAGCACCAGGAGAGTTCCCAAAGCAACTTAAAGTAAAGACGCTCTCCTTACCACGTACCACATGGTCGCATCTCCCAGTACGTCTTCATCTATGCCCATAAATTAATCTGTTTCTTGCAGTTTCGACTACAACACAATGACAGAGGACAGCTTAGCACGCCTGAAAAGTGGGCCGAAAGCGACATGAACTAGTGAAACCTGCGCATCAGAAAGCGTTACTATTACTTTACGTTTGTCATTCTAAGTGGTCATTTGGGGAATACGATTGTCATTAATCCTTGCTGTCTGATTACCTTTTCCGCTAACAATGCGAAGAGGGCCACGAACCTAAGAAAGAAGAGAAAAGATGTTTGAATAAATTTTTTCTACCCAGTAGCATGATGTCCGTGTTCGGGGGACTACTGCTTCCGAATCATTCTTGTGATAAGGGAACAGAGAACAAAGGGCAATAAGGGAATCAAACTACATACTGTAAGACTAAGAAGGACTTTTTTTTTTTTTTTTTTTTTTTTTGATTGGAGGTTTAACGACCACCGTGAGCAACTCAAATGGGCTATAAGCAGTCGCCCGTCCCTAATTTAGGGTCACTGGTTCCAGGGAAGGGAGAGAGCCAATGCCGTAAGACAAACACAACATCCATGCCTGACCGGGATTCGAACCCAGACCCCTTACGGACGAATCATCAAAGGCCAGCGCCTTAGACCACTGCGCGACCGGGGCGGCACTAAGGACTTTAAGGAAGCACTTACAACCAGCGACAGATGTATAGTCGATACTCCTGAGATAAAAGAGGAAAAGGAATTGTTTTGCTGTAACTTTTGTTATAACCCGGTCACTATGGGAAACCCTCGGTTTGAGGAGCACAGGAAAATTTGGACAACTTTTCATTCAGATGCATCGGCCGCTAAAGGGCAAAGACTAAAAGTTCCGAAAAAACATGAAATTGCTCCATCACCTTAAAGGGTCGTTAACTGTCTAACACACGCCGCGGGAGAGAGAATGCCTCTAGTGTGGCAGCGTTTTGTTCTCATCTGGGAAGAACGAGAATAATAATATTAAAAGAAATCCGTCTTGTTGCACGATGATATTTATTCAGCTAAAAAATGAAATCTATATACAGTTTTAAAAACACATGAGCACTTTCGGTGTCACATTGACACCTTCATCAGATGTAATTTCACCATGTGGCTACATGCTGGTCTTAAGTACGTGGAGTAGATGCATCATGGGAAAGGTAATGTCAATGTCACATGATATACCAGATAACAAGACAATCAAAAAAAGGCAAAGGCATAGTTAGCCAATGATCACTTAACAGAAGCAATTGCTATTGTGCTGTCCTTCCCAACAAGATTGCTCCAAGGTTCAGGTAAAACATAAGGATAATAGTCATTACAGCAACTTGTATTATAAGCCGAAATATAGAGGCTTTCTGTAAATAACAAGGAATGAACAGAGTTAGGTGTGTTTATGATTTTAGCGTTGTCCCAGTCTGGGATGGAATTTCCAGCACTTATGGTTCTTGCAAAAGAGGTGCTTTGGTGATTCATTTTTAGATCATATCTGTGTTCATTTAATCTCAAATCCAAATTTCTTTTGGTAGAACCCACATAATGATTGTTTAGTTCACCAGAGATAGTGTCAAGCATAGGAATAACATACACACCCCATTTTTTCCCTTTGTCAATTTTGTCACGATCATTGCGGATAATGGTATATAGATTGCATGATCGTATTCCAAATTGTATTTTATGACGAGAACATATGTTGGTAAGGAGGTTTACAATATGTGGATTAAAATCAACAGATCCAACATACTTTTTAGGCACTTGCTCACTAATTAAAGCAGTTGACATAGAAAACCGTACTTTATTGTGCACTCCCTAACAACGTTGTCCGGGTAACCATGGTTTTTAGCGAGGGATGATATCCATTGTAGTTCTTGAGCTCTGGCGAAATGGCTAGAAGAATGTGAATATGCTCTTCTAAATAGGAAGTGCAGAGCAGAAACTTTATGCTGAAAAATGTGAGCAGAATTGTACGGAATTAGAGTGGGTGTGGATGCAGGTTTTCGATAAACAGCAAAAGACAGGGAATTGTCAGAAGGGGTACGAGTAATTTGAAAGTCAAGATAAGGTAAGACGAAATTATTTTCAAGTTCTATCGTGAGTTTGATGGAGGGGTATTGAGCAGACATAGCGTTGACAAACTGCTGTAACTGATTTATGGTATATGGCCAAATTACCAAGATGTCATCAACGTAACGGATATAGAGACTAGGTTTTTGTGGGAATTCTTGTATGACTTTATTTTCAATATGCTGTAGAAGAATTTCCGCTAAGACTGCGGATAAAGGTGAACCCATGGCTGTCCCGTCGGTTTGTTGGTAAAAAATGTTCTGAAATTTGAAAAATGAACGCTTTTTAATGAGATGAAGAGCATTCATTATGAAAGCAATATCATTGGCAGAAATGTCAGAATCAATGAGCAAAGCCTGAATCAACTGAAATGTAGCTTCCATAGGTACATTCGTGTATAACGAAACTACATCTAGGGACGCCAAAAAATAGGAATTTGGTAGTGGCTGAATTAACTTTAACCTATCAATAGCTTGTGTGGTGCTCTTTATTGAGTAGGAAGAATTCACTGTAAATTTGGTGAGATAACTTGCCAAAGCTTTTTCCAAAGGTCGGGTGGGGGCAATGTAACCTGATACAAGAGGGCGAATAGGGTACCCTTCCTTGTGTAGTTTTAATCTACCAAATAAATCAGGCACATGGCAGCCGGGGGGTGGATTGAAGGCTTTTGAAAAGGAGTCCGGAGGAGCTGAAGAGTTCTTAAGGCGGCTTTTTTAAACTGTATATAGATTTCATTTTTTAGCTGAATAAATATCATCGTGCAACAAGACGGATTTCTTTTAATATTAGTATTTATGCACGAATTATAGTGTCAACCGAAGAACGAGAATGTTCCCAAGTATCTTGAGGGGGCAGTACTTATTAGGATGACTTCACTCATCTGATGAAGATTTTGCGCAGTCACTCAAACCACTGAACAGAGACGGAAAGCACTTTGCTTATTTATTTTGGGTTCTTCCTTGAGTCATGCCGCAGATCTAAAGACTTGTTGTACACTAGGGATCTTCAGCCGTTCAGGACTGAGTGCATCATCAATAAACTCGAAAGCTTCTACGGGCTGTCCGTCTGTCGAAGTTGAGAGAGAATCATAGGTGAAACATTTCAGTTCATCCTATCCTACACATTTATTATCAAAAGCACTTTCAGTAGCAATATCATCATCATCACCATCACCATTGTCAACCATTATCAATCCAGTGCTGTAAGAAGGTCTCTCCAAGCCTCTTCCACAACGGGCCGGTCTTGTACGAGTCTCCTCAATGTTACTCCCGCATACTTTCGAATTTCATCCACCCATCTCCTATGTGGTCTTCTTCTGGGTCTTTTCCTGTCCCTTGGAATCCAATCTAAAATTTCGGCTGTCCATCGATGGTCTGTCCTTCTGGCAGTATGTCCAGCCCATTGCCATTTCAGGGATTTTACTCTGATCATAAAAGAGACATACAAAGGCTGCAGACAACTCAAAGTAGCATGGAGAGGTGCATGCTTGGTGTAACCAGGAGAGATAAGAAGAGGAACTCGTGGATCCGAAAAATGACGAGAGTGGAAGACATCATGATCAGAGTTAAATCCCTGAAATGGCAATGGGCTGGACATACTGCCAGAAGGACAGACCATAGATGGACAGCCGAAATTTTAGATTGGATTCCAAGGGACAGGAAAAGACCCAGAAAAAGACCACATGGGAGATGGGTGGATGAAATTCGTAAATATGCGGGAGTGACATGGAGGAGACTGGCACAAGACAGACCGTTGTGGAGGAAACTTGGGGAGACCTTCGTCCAGCAGTGGATTGATAATAGTTGACAATGATGATGATGATGACTCTGATCATGATGTCTTCCACGCTTGTCATTTTTCGGATCCACGAGTTCCTCTTCTTATCTCTCCTGGTTACACCAAGCATGCACCTCTCTATGCCGCTTTGAGTTGTCTGCAGCCTTTGTACGTCTCTTTTAGTTAGGGTTCACGTCTCTGCACCATATGTTAGCACTGGAAGGATGCATTGATCAAACACTTTTCTTTTAAGACATAATAGCATATTGCTTTTGAAAATTATGATGTTTCTTCCAAAAGCTCTCCAGGCAAGTTTTATACGCCAATTAATTTCTTCATCAATGTGACCCTCACTTGATATCTGCTGTCCAAGATAAACGTACGCATCTGTTATCTCCAGCTTTTCTATATCAATCGATAAATCTTCATTTCTTGTAAAAGCATTGTACATCACTTTTGTCTTCTGAAAGTTCATTTTTAATCCCACTTCTTTACTCTTGTCAGCAAGTTCCTGGATCATACTCTGCAGCTCTGATGGGATAGTTTCAAAAATGACTACGTCATCAGCAAAACGAAGGTGAGTTAGATAATCTCCATTAATCTTTATCCCTTTGTTTTCCCAGTTTAGTGATTGAAAGACATTTTCCAATGTGGCATTAAAGAGCTTCGGAGATATGGTGTCACCTTGTCTCACACACACTTTGTACTTTATGAAACAGAATGGATACAGAGCTAGTATAGAACTGTATTATAAGTAAAATCCGTCGACTGTAAGGCACTCACTTTAAAGCAGGAATGGATGTCACTGCAGTCTTAATGAGAAACATGACGTTGTTTTTACTTGACTAAAGTTTCAATATCAGGTGTAATCCGCGTTGTAGCGATTCTCAAAATGTCTTCCAAATGTTGATCTATCAGACGTGTTCTTCTTTTGATTTTTTGTTCTTCATTTGACTAAACCACTGCCAAAGATATGTAGGTACTGCCAAAGATAGAAGGCATGAACAATGCATGTTTACTTGTTTCTGGATATTTTTCTCGGATACGGATTTGGAATGAAAGTGGATTACTGTAGGAACTTGTAAAAACTTGGATTTCACGCCAGAATAACACTGCAGATATGTAAAATCTAATTGCATATGAGATGGAATACTTTCGATGTCAACTAAGAAAGGCGAGGAGAACATCGCCATGGAAATTTCGTTCTCTCTGTGCTTTATGAAACAGAATTTTTTTTTTTTGATTGGAGGTTTAACGACCACCGTGAGCAACTCAATGGGCTATAAGCAGTCGCCCGTCCCTAATTTAGGGTCACTGGTTCCAGGGAAGGGAGAGAGCCAGTGCCGTAAGACAAACACAACATCCATGCCTGACCGGGATTCGAACCCGGACCCCTTACGGACGAATGATCAAAGGCCAACGCCTTAGACCACTGCGCCACCGGGGCGGCGAAACAGAATGAATACAATGAATCAGAAAAGTTGCTTTTGAACTCCTCTCTCAGATTTAAAATACACTGTACATAATCATCTGAGCTCCATGCTCTATTTTCCTTCACCAACGCCGCTAATGTCTTTTTTTTTTTTTTTTTTTTTTTTTTTTTTTTGATTGAAGGTTTAACGACCACCGTGAGCAACTCAATGGGCTATAAGCAGACGCCCGTCCCTAATTTAGGGTCACTGGTTCCAGGGAAGGGAGAGAGCTAGTGCCATAAGACAAACACAACATCCATGCCTCACCGGGATTCGAACCCGGACCCCTTTCGGACGAATGGTCAGAACTTCAAAAGAGCATTTATTCACAAAAAAAGACAACATACAAACACAAATTTTAAATTTTCACCGGGAAAAAAAATTGCACAATAACTCACCGGCAACGACAATAACAACACACAATCAATATCGCAATAAACAGAGTACTCTACAGGAAGAAGCAGACGACATCAGAGCAAGTTGAAGAATAACACACGGCAAGATAAAAAGAAAACAGTTGCACAACAAACAATACATACAGGACAGACCACTAATGAAGCAAGGCGGTAAAGAAAAGTCAGCCGAGTTTGTCAAAACTGTCAAGGGAAAAAAAAACAAACACACACACGGTCCGACAACAAGCTGCAGCCGAAAAAAAAACAAAACCTGGTAGTTCGGAGAAATGCGTTTGACAAATGGCTGTAAGCCGACGAACAACAAAAATTTACATTTAAAGCGTATCTCGGTCAGTAAGACCGACAGCAACACAGAGAAAAAAACAACCACTAGAAACTAACACCCCGTACCATTAACACAACACACAAAGCACAATATTCAAATAACACCAAGAAATTAACACACAATGCACAATATACAAATAGCACCATGAACACAATAAAGAATGCACAATACACAAATAACACCATGAAAAACTTTGTGAAAAAGAACACAGGAGTTAAACTTGCAGACAAGCATCACCACCAAATAAACTCGGGTCGAAACAGTGAATTCGCACTGTATGCACAGCACTAACCACAAAAATAAACACCGATTACACAAACAAAATCAAGAAACACGTCGGTAAGGTTCAGAACCAACACACAAAAAAAACCCTCGGTACCACGCGCCAGCAGTACCCGTTCAGCAAGAAAAAAAAATTAAAACAAAAAAATAAAAACAACCACAACATTAAACACAAAACCGTGCGACAGTAAACTGTGTGAAACCGACGAGTAATAAATATAAAATAGGTGAACGACACCAAAAGCAAACTAGAAAAAAAGCCGACACTTGAGCAACAAAAAACAAAACAAAAACACATCAGACAATGTGCATGCCACAGCAAAAATGCAATCAACATCAACAAAACAACATAAAACACCTTGGTAACAGTAAACAATAAACAGAAAATACCAAAACGCTTAGCCGGCACACAAAAAAGTTTGTCGACCAACGGCTTGAGGCCGACGGAAAATAAAATAAAAGAAAAGAAAAAAAAGTCAGGAAACGCTACCGACAACAAATTAACGGGAATGTGTGTGCACGGAAAGCAACAAGAAGATAAACTAAAGGAGACACTAACCCACTGACACAGATCTACGGTATGTACAAAAATTATGCACTAAACAAAAACACCAATAAAAAAAAATAAAAAAAAATAAATATAAATATAATAAACTCTGGCTATGGGAGGAGAGCAATAATGCCTGCAGAAACATGAAACCATGACAAATATGGAGACCAGAGAGAGAAAAAGGCAGGCACATCCTGCCGAACCCGCGCCATGTCATACCTCAAGTTGGAGGACCGATCTGATGGATGATCGGTACCTCCTGCACAAAAACACCCGGGCCGGATGATAACGCCGGAGAGAAGCTCGATCCACGCTTGAGTGGTAAAACAAATAAATTGTCAACTTCGCTTGGAGAATGATGAATGCACAAACAGAACTGTGGACATCTACAGGGGGAGAATGGCGTCGGAGGAAATAAAAATGGAACATTGTATGAGGACAAGGGCAAACTTTGGAAAGAAGGGAAAACATAATCGAAAACAAGGGCTGCAACACCAGACAAGAATCATAGGAATGTGACACATCACCAAGTGTAGAACAAAAGAAGCAAAGCGGGGAAGCCAAATGACGAAAACGATGAAGGGTACGCGGAGTGAGCAACCGGCGGTGTAGGTGCAGCCAATGAATGTCCCGGGCTTTCGGGGAAGCCAGGGAAGTCGATGGATCACTCCATGTACCTGGAAGATCTGTAGCTGAAACAGAAGGAATTGCTAATGCAGCTGTGAAATTGGTAAGAAAATGCGAATAAAGAAGCTTGGCTGTAACTTGATGGGGTAAAAATGGAGAATCGTTTAAGTAGAGAAGAAAGGGAAGACTGAGCGACGGGGCGGAAGACTGAATGAGGCCAATAGAATTGACAAGTAAAGGATAAAGACGAATAAGACAGGATTGAATAAGACAGAACTGTGCACGATGCTGAGGGGTATCAAGTAACAGAGGGGAAAGGCGATCAAAAGATTTCCAGTGAAGAGAAGAATCAAAAAGTTGAGAAACCTGAACGACGCCACTTGCAAACCAAGTGGAGAAGTTCAGGTACTGAGAATTTGGAGAACGAAGGGCAGAGGAGAAGAAAAGTGGTTCCGCAAGGAGATCGTTAGTCGAAGCTGGGGGTAGGCGGACTGGACATAAGGAGTGCCAGAGGGAGAAAACGGTACGGTAAGTAGCGGGAAAGTGATTGGGAATGAGTGGAAAGAGGTCCATGCGGATAAAAGTAGCTAGAGAAAGAAAAGGACTTCGTGGAAAGAGCAAAGTGTCAATTATAGTAATCGAAGAACCGCAAGGAAGGGAAAAAATCCTCAAAAAATGTTGGAGATGGAAAGCGTTCGATTTAAGGGACAAATCCGGAAGGGCAAGACCACCAAAAGAAACCGGAAGGACAAGCGTGGATCGATGAACCCAATGTACGACATCCCAAATAAAATTTGTAAAAAGACATTGAACGTGACGAAGAAAGAGGGGAGGAGGGAAATGAGCAAACCAAGTATGAGAAAGGGCCGGAAGAAGAAAAAGCGGAAAGAAGATGCGACCTGCTAAAAAAAGAAAGAAACGGTTTCAAACGGCGAAAAGGGGCAAGGCGTCGATTCATGTCCTGCACCAAAAGGGGACCAAGTGGCGGCAGCAACCGCCACCGGGTTCCCGATGAACACTCCAAGAAGTTTGATGACCGTGGTCGACCACCGGGCACCCCAAGGGCGGTCGCCGCGGGACGACCACGAGCCAGCCCACAAGCCAACAGATTTAGAGGTATTAAGGGCCGCACCTGAAATTGAAGCATACTCAGTATAGGTAGATAAAACAACACCAAAAGCCTGTTGGGAACGTAAAAAAAGAGTAAGGTCGTCCGCATAGGCCGACAAAACCACGCGATGGTGCCGTGTGGAGGCCACACCACGCGGAATGCCTGCCAGCAAACGAGATCGAAGGGAAATAAGAAGTGGTTCAAACGTAAGGGCAACAGTTGACCCGACAGGGACAACCCTGCCGGATACCGCTTGCAAAAGGAATAGCAGCCGTCATAAAAGAAGAGGTCCGAACACGAAAGTAAGAATGGGAATATAGATTGGAAAGTGCCTGACAGAAAAGGGAAGGAAAGCCAAAGTGACGAAGAACAGAGAAAAGATAAGAATGATGGACAGAATCGAATGCTTGTTTCTGATCTAGGTTAAAAATAGCAAGAGGTTCAGAAAGACGGGAAGCAAGAGAGTGTAAATCACGGATGGTAGTGATGTTAGTTGCAATCGAACGGGAAGGGATCGTATAAGTTTGGTCAGGATGAATAATAAATTGTAGAACAGGGTTAAGGCGAAGAGCCAGAATTTTTGCAAAGATCTTGTAGTCGGTGTTAAGAATCGAGATGGGGCGCCAGTTAGATAGAAGACCAAGATTACCAGTTTTAGGAATTAGGCGGAGAAGAGCAAAAGCAAAGTCAGAAGAAACGAAAGTCGAAGAAGAAAAGATCGAGTTGAAACAAGCAACGAGAAGAGGAAGCAGAGCAGGAAGAAAGGTTTTATAAAAGTAAGTGGAAGACCGTCAGCCCCAGGGGCGGAGCGGTCATTCAGACTAGAAATGGCAAAACGAACCTCCGAGGGAGAGATCGGTGAAACCAAGGAGGGGGAAAAAAAAGACGGGACCTGAGGAAGATGTGATAATAATGGAGAATTCTCTGCAGGCGGCAGGACCCGCAATCGAAACCGATCAGTGAAATACTGAAAAGTTCGATCACAGATCTGCACTGGATCAGAAACAGTTGAGCCATCTGGAAGCGAGAGAAAAGAAATGTTGGAACTCAGAGCACGGTGGGATTCAAGATGTCGAAGGTGTTGAAACGGGTCATCATGAAAATGTAACTTGGAAAACTTTAACCGGGTAAGAGACGAAGAAGCAAAGGAAGATAGAATGCTATGAAGTTGTGATTGAAGAGCTGCAAACGATGGATCTGAAGGAGAAAGGAACTGTAGTTTACGGTGAAGAATAGTTAAATCATGAAAGCGGTGAAAACGGGACGAAAAAGAGAACTGACGTGCAAACGATAGGATAGAAAGTTTGGTGGAAAGCCACAGAGCTGCTGGGTCAACCGTGAGAGGAAGTTCAGAAATGGATGAAGAAATAATCGAACGAACTTCGGCCTGAAACGTGGGATCGGAAAGGAGAAAATCATCGAGAGACCAAACCGGGGAGGGGGGGGGACAGAGAAAGAGGACAAAAATATTTCCAGAAGAACAGGACGATGGTCGGAGGAAACAGAAGGATGATGGGTTACTTCAACAAGGGAGGAGTGGAGGAAACTAGAAACATAAAACCGGTCGAGACGAGCCGCAGCATGCGCTAAGGCGGCCGGAGGAAACCATGTGAATTCACGGGACAGGGGGTGGATGGTACGAAATGCGTCAATGAGACAAAAATTACTAACTAGTTGAGACAGTTGGGAGGAAAGGTTAAGGCGACTCTCCCCGGAACCATCACGGTCAAGACCCGGTTGGAGAGTGCAGTTGAAGTCACCACCAATAAGAACGATTTCAGAAGGAGGAATTTGGAAAGAAGGGAAATCAAATGCGAAAGAAGAGCATCAGCATCAACCGATGATTGTGGCATATGCAAATTGAAAACATGAAAACGACGGGAAAGATAACTAAAGGAGATACCTTGAAAGGAGCCCAGCAGACTCTGTGACTCAACGATATCTGAAAGAAGAGAATGAAACCGAGTACGGAATGCAATCGCTGTACCGGACCCAATGTGCGTCCGGTAGTTGTGATAAAAAGCGTAGGGCCAGCGTCTCCAGCAGGAATACCCGGTCGCCAAGGAACAGTTCGTCTCCTGGAAGAGGAGGATATCTGTCCTCAGGAAACGAACGTCCTCGAAGACCAAAGCATTTGCGGCTGAAGACGCAAGGCCTCTACAGTTAAAGCAGAGCACATTTAGGGAAGGCATCACTGGGGCGGCTGCATCCAACCTTCCAGTTCTGCCTTCAAAACTTTAAGTAAATACGCCAACCGGCGAGCGTACTGCTCTGTCCCGGATGGCAGATCAACATTTAATAAGAACTCATGCAGGAACGTCAGTTGGGTTAGCATCTCCGGAAGGTGAGAGAGTTTACTTGCTATACAAGGGAGAGTAATCAATTTCGCCCGTCTGGGGCGAGCAATCAAGGCATACAGATCTGTGAATGAGAGGGGAGTTAAGGGCACCTCAATGTCAGCAAACATAGAGGTGATGTCAACCAGAGAGGGGGCAGGAGAGTCGTCATCAGATTCAGCAAATAAAGTTTCTTCAGAATCGGGATCGGTAACGTCCATGGAATCATCGTTCGGCAAACAGGTAAAACGGTTGTAGATGGAAACTGAAGAAGTAACAGGAGCCGGTCCAGGTGAGGGTGACGAGGATGTAGCCGTCTTCCTGGATTTCTGGCGGTCCGAGGAACTCGCACGACGGTTCGCTGAGCCAGGGGAGTTTTGCCTCTTGGTCCGCTGAACCTTGGGGGTGGAGGCCCCTTCAGACGCTGGCAACGGTGGAAATTCCTGCAGGTCAGTGGATGCCGAAGCAACACGGACCACTGGAGGTGATACGACAGAGGTGGAACCAGGATCGGCAGCTGGAACAGATTGAGTGGGGAGGGTGGGGGAAGAGTCCGGAGCGGTGGGCAGAGTCCCCGCTGGAACAGCAGCATCAAGTGATTGAGTTGGAACAGTAGCAGCTGTGGAATGTGGGCATGCCGATGCAGCGTGACCTTCACCCTTGCATCGGAAGCACTGAACGCCAGCAAACAGATTGAAAATGTAGGTCCGGGTTTCAGTTATGAGTTCCAGGGTGGTTGGCCGGTTAACTATTGCTTGTGGGGTTGGAAAGATGACTCTGTATTGACGACGACCGCCCTGAACATGTTTCAGGGGGGAGTCGCGAGCAGCAGCTGGGAGGTACTTTGTGGTACCAACCACTCGCCCCATGGTGTTAAGGGCATCAATTAATACCGAGTCAGGCACAGCTGTGGGTACTGGAGACAAGGTGACAGTCACTGGTCTTTGAGCTGCTGCAACTGGTTGGAGATGTACGGAACCAATGTCCAAGCCAAAAGCAAGGATTTTGTCCACTGCCTGTTGATGAGTGAAGTGCACGACAACACCCCCTCCCAAGCGGATAATAGACACAATGCTTTCTCCGGGTACAACTTTAGAAATAGCATTTAAATATTGGGGGAGGGGGGTGTCGCGCAGAGCAGGAACAAATACACTTAAAAGTAAGGCAGACGAAAGTTCCTTACCTTGAGGAGAGTCGAGTGGTAATGTTATCCTTAAAGCGGAAGCAACACGTGTAACTCTGGTCGCGAAGACACAGAAGCACTATGTAAAGTAGAAGTCGCACTCACAGCCGCGGCGAACGAACGAGACACAGGAATAGAAGAGCTGGGTACCTCTGACCCAGCCTCCGGCAAATTTGTAACCAGCGGTACAGTTGGCGACGAAACCACAACACTATTTGACTGAACACCATTCATGGTGGTCACGGAAGATACAGACGACGAAGAAAGCGCAGAGGAAGGAGATATAGACGGGTATATGGCACTCATGCTGGTGGAGGTAGTAGCCAGCCCGGCTACTAACCCTCGCGGCTCGAGCGTTGCAGCTTGCAACACTCAAGAACAGGCAAAAAACGAAAAAAATAAGCACGTACAGCTTGTACGCCTCACTACTTGCGAGGAAGGAACTCAGGTAATAACACACGAACTGTCAAAGAACAAACGCAAAAAAAAAACCACAAACTTCACACGAAACTTCTAATACTGGCAGGAGCTCGAAAAAATGCGACTGATCAGTCAGAAGCCAGCGCTTAGACCACTGCGCCACCGGGGCGGCCCGCTAATGTTGGAAAGTGAATGCAGTTTTTATTTTGCAACTTACATTCCCACAGGATTAGTTTTTTTATTGGAGGCTTAACGACCACCGTGAGCAATTCAGTGAGCTATAAGCAGTCGCTCGTCCCTAATTTAGGGTCACTGGTTCCAGGGAAGGGAGAGAGCTAGCGCCGTAAGACAAACACAACATCCATGCCTACAAAGACAAACACAACATCCATGCCTACAAAGACAAACACTACATCCATGCCTACAAAGACAAACACAACATCCATTGGAACCCGAACCCATCTCGGACGAATGATCAGAAGCCATCGCTTAAGACTACTGCGCCACCAGGGCGGCCAGAATTAGTTTGATCTCATAAGCTTTCACATAATCATAGAGATTATGAACAAGTTAACTTTTCCCAAGTAAACAGTAGTTCAGTTCATTGAGGTGACCAGAAATGTCGACAACGAATGCAAAATCACTTAACTGCTTCTCATCATGAACCTCGCTAAAGGGTTTTCCTTTGGATTCCATGAATTGTTGGACTTCGTACTTCAAAGAAAAAGACGCTAAAGCATCTTTCCGCAGCTCAACTAACGTACTTAAACATAATATGCTTCATCACCATGTTCAGTTGCCAAATCGCCCAAGAACTTTTGAAATTACCTGTGGTTGACATTTTTCGACAAGATAAAATTAACCACTTTCACAACAACAGTCATATGTCACATGTTCAAAGTTTGGGAAGGAATTCTCACACACATATTTTTGGCGGATGATGCAGTGGAAAGCCATGAACTTAGCACTGCCGCCATCCTTCACGTCAGATTTCTGTTCCCTTCTTTCCGGACAAAGCAGGCTCACCATCTGTGGTTATGACAGATATGTACTCAAGTCTAACTCACACTTAGCCAAGGTATCTCTTGGACTTGAATACAAATCTTAAGCCCGTGTATTGTCTTTGAGACTAACTACACTGGCTAATTCCTCTAATCAGGAAAGTTCCGCGCCAGAACAGAACGAAACCACATTTGATCGACAGAGCGAAGATAAGAACCCTTGTGAAGCCCGATGTTTTGCAATAATGTAAAACATGAGTTACGCGGTTTCGAAGACCAATCCCAGCGAATGGGAGTCATGCAAATCTTGCAAGCGTAGCTGTTGGAATGACTGCAAGACCTATTCAGAAGTCGCGATTGGCCACCGATTCAACGTTTCGTTCTGTTCTGGCGCGGGAGGTTGGGGGTACTTTCCTGATTAGAGGAATTATAGCCAGTGTAGTTGGTCTTAAAGGTAACACACGGGCTTCAGATTTGTATTCAAGTCCACTTAGCCAAGGTATCTCTTGAACTTGAATACAAATATGAAGCCCGTGTATTGCCTTTAAGATCAGCTACACTGGCTAATTCCTCTAATCCTTTAATCAGGAAAGTACATCAACCTCCTGCGCCAGAACAGAACGAAACTTCCACATTTGATCGACAGAGCGAAGATAAGAACATTTGTGAAGCCCGGTGTTTAACAATGATGTGAAACGTGAGTTACGCGGATTTGAAGCCCAACCCCAGCGAATGGGAGTCATGCAAATCTTGCAAGCGTAGCTGTTGGAATGACTGCAAGATCTATCCAGAAGTCACGATTGGCCACCGAAATAAGTGACATCACGTGGAACCAGTTGATTTTGATACAAAAACAGTGCAAGGCGATCCCCCCTACACATGACGTGCACAGGGTAGATGGATATGGCAGGAGGTTGCTTTTGACGTGACAGTCACATGGAGGGTTATACAGAGTCGTACGAACATAAGGTGTAATCCGCATGCCATCGTATAGCTATTGAAGGAGTAAGTGACACATACATTCGAGTGTAATAATGGTCGTCCCACCGTTAACGACAAACGGATCGCTAAAGCTATTTTCGACATGTTGATGAGCCATTATACAAGAGAGAGGACACTGTGCAATTGAGGCTTGCTCGTCGTGCAACACACATCTTTGTTTCACACACTTCATTTTGACATTTCAGTATCATGATGTAGAGTGACCTGGTTTTCATGACCGCAGTTTCTATGTCGTTCTCCGCCTGTATCAGCTTTAAGTTGATGTACGTATTCTCTGTTGCACTGCCCATGTATTTATCATGTTGCCACATAAAGTACGTGTGTACTATGTTAAGTTATCTCTCTTTCAGTGAGCGGTGCGCATCTATTACTTGCCTCATTCTGACCTGTGAAATGTGGTCGCTCTTCCCGGCGCTCTTTTCCCGACAGCACAACTCGCGTTGGGAAAGGTTGCGCATCGTAGCACTTCACACTAGTTTTTCTACTACCTGCATCTACGACGTGTGCAGGACGGCCGGCGCGGGAGGTGGGGTACTTTCCTTGTAAGTGAAGTTTCTATCAACGCCATGAATGAAATGGCTACTTGTGCAGTATCGATCGGATCTATGGATTCATTCATCACTACAGAATGAAATACCAACTCCTTGCACTTGAAATTGCTGAATACATTTGTTGCCAGATCCTCCACTGTTACACCAGACAAGCTAATGTTCGAAACAACTTGAGCTTGTGACGGGCAAAACACAACTGCACATCGAAGACATTTTTCCACAAGCTCTTTCCACGTTTTGCAATTTTTTCTGCTATCATGTAGCTAACGCGAACACTGTTTTCAGACTGTTTATTTACGGTATCTTGGAGAATAACGACTGCTGAAAATCTAGCTTGGCTTTTAATTCATTAATTTTTTCGCCCCAAAAATACCCCTTCAATCCAGAATATTTCGCACTGTGCTTCGTATGATAATGCCTCTTGATGTTGTATTCTTTCATTACCGCAACGCCCTCATTGCAAATAAGTCAAACTGCCTTGTTCTTATGCCCAACAAAAACGTAATGGGGCAACCACTTGTTCTGAAAATATCGCACTTTGTCTCCAACTTTCCTTTTCTTGCTAGCATAGCTCGCCATTGTGTACGCATTGGAAGACCAAACGGTTCTACTGACTGTAGTGTTCCAGCCGGCTCAGGTCAATTACTCGGCGCCCTTCTTATCTTCAATTAACCACGATCTTTGCATCCACTTGCTCCCTTCTTAAGCTCGGGGTCAAGCAAACATTCTCCTGGCATCCATCCTCGTAATAGGATAGCGGAATTTTTGGGAATAGAACGCATACGCGGCAAAAAGGGGCCGGACACTAGCAGACGCATCACTTTTTCCAGACACTAGCAGCCGGCGTTTATGACTCCAATAGATGGCGATTATATATTGTTTAAATTACGTTACGCAACATTTTATGGTAAATTATATTCTGAAACTCATAAAATTACTAATTATATGTTAGCAGACATTGTCATTTTTTTGAAACCCAATCTTCCCCACCCTCTCACACAAGCATTGTATTTATTTCCCATTGTGGATTTCGGCAATTACAAATCTGGCCCCCCTTCCCATACAAAATGCCGCTCCTGAAAGAATGTTTGGCATAGCTGACGTGAAATGTCTCGACGGGGCCCGGTTGAACACCCCGATTGTACAGCTACCAAGACCAAACAGACGACACGATGTAGCCAGGACTTTTATGTCAAAAACTGTTCCTAGTGAAAGTGTCTTCGGAAAATTTAAATATTCTGTTCGTAACATCCATTCGGTAAGTGCTACACGTAACTGCTGTGTTTTAAAACATTTGATTTATGCCTTTCCATTTACCTTGAAGTGTCAATTAAAACCATTTTCATGGAATAAACACTTTCTTTTGTAGCAGCAACATCCTCTGTCATAAACATTTTCAATATACTAAGGATATTAAGGTGCGTCGCATAAATATAGAGACAGTCCACTTTGCGCCGTGAACGCAATGCGAATATAGGTATAGGAAGCTGAAGTGGTACCTAATTAGACTAACCCTACAACAAACGTTTCGATCCGTTGAGATGACCGAATTGTGTGAAAAGAACACCACAAAGTGAAATAGTGTAATTTTAGGTGTCTCATGAATATAAAGACAACTATGTAAAGTAGCCACACGCAAATGACAAATTAGCATGTTGTACGCACACGCATGGGCCGTAATTCGGTCCAGCCTACAAAAGACAGCGGACCTGCCGTCAGACATTCATTTGCCGAAATGCAACGCAACAGTCAACTTTCTGGTGAGGAGGTACAGAAGATTTGAAAACTGAGAGCAAATGAATTGCCTGTAGCGAAAATTTGTAAAGCCATGGGGAGGAGTAGGACAGTCATTTATAAGACTTTATTGAAACGTGGTGAGTTAACTGCCAGAAAACGGCCTGGAAGGCTTCGAATAACAACCAAACAAGATGATCGTGCCATTATGCGTTTAGTTTCATCCCAAAGGCTATCACTACGTCAAGTTTCTCTGACTGTTGGCGTCACCGTCGCAAAAGACACAGTCCATGGACGAATCAAGGAAAGTCGCAACATTGTGCTCTTCGATGAGAAAAAGTTCAACCTGGAGGGCCTTGACGGTTGGAACTGCTATTGGCATGATTAACGACGCGAGCCACGCACCTTCTTCAGAAAACAGAAAGGAGGGGGATCTGTGATAGTCTGGGGAGCTTTTGCGTTCAATGGGACAACGGATATCGCTTTTCTGCAAGGCAGGCAAAACTCCGAAACGTATCACGACATACTCAGTAGCCGCCTTCTACCATTTGCCGAAACTCTAGCGGGTGTTGACTATCTGTCCCAGCAAGGCAATGCATCTATCCATCGGTCTGCATCAACGAAAAGCTGGTTTGACACTCATCGTGTGACCGTAATGGATTGGCCAGCACTCAGTCCAGATCTGAACCCTATCGAGAACATCTGGGGTATTCTAGCTTGAGATGTGTATGCGAATGGGCGGCAGTTCTCAAATGTGGTGGCATTGAAAGAGCAGATTGAACGAAGCTGGTACGCACTCCGTCCAGAACACTTACATCACTTGGTGGACAGCATGCCCAATTGGGTTTTCAGTGTTATCCACTATTCGTACCGGAGGTGCTCATAACTAGTAAGCCTTTATATTTTTGAGACAGCGTATTTCTGTTTTTTTCTTGTACTTGGCGTTGGAATTGTTATGTTTCCGTCAAACTATTGTGCAGCTGCGTGTCCTATGCTATTTTTGTTATAAAATAAAGTGTACATTTCAGCTCGTTGTTGTTTCATTTTTATTCGAGAATTTGTTCTATTTCTATATTTATGCAACGCACTATAGGTAAAAAGTATAATGAAAAAAAAAATCAATAATTAGGAAGCATACGCCATACACAAAAAGGCGAATACCCCGGATGCGTAGCTTGGTCTAAGCTTTGTCTTATGACCATTCCTCCGAGATGAGTCATGTGCGAATCATAGCAAGCCATGGTTGTTGTGTTTGTCTTACACCACTCTCTCCCTCCCTTGAAACCAGTGACCCCAAATTAGGGAAAGCCGAGTGTTTATAAACATTTGAATATGGGGTTCTGTGTCTTCCGCCTGTTGCATGCAAGCAAAAGAATAAGGAGCAGTGTAAACGTTTAACGGCTACAGTTTTCTTTGCGGGGGAGGGGAGGGGGTCACAACCACATTGCAAGCAGACGTCCATCTCACGTCCAGAACTAGAACCGGGGTTACTTGGACGAAGTGGTAGAAGGCTTAGACCGCTGAGCGACTGGGGAATAACAGCATCTGGTGTGGTGTAAAGCATGACTGCGCAATTGGAACGCTTTTCGCTGAACAATGACCACGATCATTCCACCCTTCCCTTTTTTTTCGGGGTTTCATGATTTCCGTGAGCATTTAAGCCAAACGTTGTTGTCTAATTTAGTTATTAGTTCCAGCGAAACGATACCATCAGTGCCGTAGGACAAATACGCCACCTGTGCTTCTTCCGGAACTCAAACTATGGCCCAACTCGGACGATTCGCCAGAAGCCCAAGCCTCGGACTACACGACACCAAGGCGGCACACAATCGTTTTCTTTGATAAGCTAGAAAAATTCTTGTTGCCACAGATTGCGAAACGTGAATCAAACATAGAGTTCCCCTAAGATGGGGCAACCTCACACTGCTTGTTTTGTGAGAAGAAGTTTCTAGACGGCCTTTTTTGGTAGATGGTTTGACCACAAAAGATTTTCCTGTAGGCCATGCAATTGGGGTAAAATCTGGCAGTTCTCCAGTTATAAACCCCCAATGGATTTTTTCACTGCTTGTGGATGTGCTTGAAGGGCATTGTCCACGTAAACAGAGTGAAAACCCTTCAGGAACTTTCTATAGCCAAAAGTCCTGACCTGATCAACATTGCTATCCTACAATCCACGTTGACTGAGTCGACCATTATAAAGATGCCATTTGGGCAACCGGAGGCGCTCATGCAAAAATGTATCATACCGTAAAAATAAGCTCCATAAGGTTTGCATCGCTTATATATAACAAGAAAAAAACAGTTTATGTGCATTACGAGGTATCAAATTTTAATTTTGTGACATTAAATTTACTGAGACGCTGAATTGCAAAGCACTACATTATAAAACAAAAAATTCAAGAATGATCACCTATATTTTGATCAACGTATACGAGTGCGATTATGAGCACGGTGAAAAAAATCTGCCATAGTTTCGTATGAAATCCTGATCCATATTTGTCAGACAAATCTTGATTCAGTTTCGCCAGAAAAAGCTGGACTAGGATTCCATGCAAAACTCTGACGAAAAAAGTGTAGTACACTTGTGTTTACATACGTTGATTGTTCTCACTATGAGTGCTGATCAATAAGCAACATCCGATTATCTTTAGCGGCGGATTAGGAATATGTAAATCTGTAGCTCCAAGCATGTCTCGCGACAAGAGGGCGTTGCTTGGCACAAGAGTTTAAATAAAATATCAACGGGCTCGAGAGCAGGTTCAAGTGAAAATGACGACTTAACTGAAAATACTGCTTCACTCGGAGGTATGCGGTGGAATGATGGGACGTGCAGTACCAATAGAAACATTGGCATTATCAGGAATCTGCCATGAAGTCACCTGTCTGTATTCTTGCACCGCAGCCTCAATACACGCCATGTTGTTGTTGAAGGTCTGTCACCGCGTTTCTCATCTATCAACGCATTACGCCTGCGTGCGAATTTTAAACACCCTTTTGATTCGCTCCGAACACTCATGACTTGAGGACCACAGATCACTTGCAGTCGCTGATATATCTCCGCAGCCGGCGTTTTCCATGTCCAGAGAAACCTAATCATCTCGCGAGTGCCTTCGAATGAACGCAAGTTTTCAGGCATCTGGTCATTTTAACTTGAATCTGTTCGCTAGCCCTCTATTTCTTTTAATTAAAATTCCTGTACCAAACAACGCCCTCTAATCAGAAGAAACTGAATGATAGCGATTTACATATCCCTAGTCCCCCTCCAAAAGTAATTGAAAGTTACTTATTGATCAGCCTACGTAAAATACCATGAGAAATGTATGTAGTTCATCCTTAGTTTGAAAGCACTGGTAAAAGAGTGCTTCAAGTTCATTCTGGATTTGAATAAATTATTGCAGAAGATTCAACGGCAGAAGTTACACCAATGAATGATAGTTTTAGCTACATATTCATTTTAAGTCAATGTGAGATATTTTTAAACATGGTGATTGCTTCACTCACCTTCAAGGAGATCATTTCCTCATCGTCAAATCCAACCCACTGATTTCCTTTGTAAGCATAAGGACCCATGATGTGAGGGTACGGAGCTTCCACTTCCCACTCGTCATCCTTTACTTTCTGACAGATCTGATGCAAAAAGAAATAAGAACAATAGAAAGTAAGAAACGTAATGTTTTCATTCATGCGTACATATACAAGGCAAGCTCATAAGACAAACAAAATGTATTGACATAACCAACCTTAAAAAACTCCATAATACCTTCAAGTTGGAACTGAAGAACAGATTCTCTGCTTTAGAAGGCCTAACATCAGAAGAAGTGGACATCTCTGAAGTTACCAGAAAAGTAACCAAAGCTCTAATGGAAACAGCAACAAAATTAGCTGGGTCTAAGAACAAGTTGCATGTGAACAAATTACCAGGAAAAACCAAAATGTTGATGCAAAAAAGAAGAGTGATGAGGACAACTAAAGAAGATGTGACTTCCAAAGTGGAATATATAGAGCTATGCAAGACAGTACGAAAAAGTATCACTGAAGACGTAAGGAAATTCAACTGTGAACTAGTGAGGAAAGCAATTGAAAACAACCAAAGCCTAAAGATAGCAAAGGGACATCTCAGTAAGGGAAGAAAACAGATTATGGGACTGAGAAAAGAAGATGGTTCAGTAACAAGAAATAGAGGCGAAATTTTGACAAGAGTGAAAGATTTCTACTCCAAATTATATGAAAGGGATGATACGTGTTCTCCAGACATCATGAAAGGTACCAGTACCAGAGTTCTTCCAGTCCTCACAGCAGAAGTTGCACATGCAATCAAGAACATGAAGCGGGGAAAAGCTCCAGGAGAATATGGAATTACTGTAGACATCATACAAGAAGCAAGTGGAGAAATTGAAACAGTACTCGCCCAAATTTTCACTCGATGCCTTAATGAAGGGAAGATTCCTGAGGATTGGAATGCTACAATGATCCTGCTGTATAAAAAAGGTGACATTGAGGATCTCAGGAACTACAGACCTATCAGCCTCCTATCAGTAGTTTATAAAATCTTCACTAAAGTTCTTTCACACCGCTTGAAGGTGAAAATGGACATGGCTCAAATGAGAGAACAAGCTGGATTCAGGAATGGCTACAGCACTATAGATCATATCCACGTACTGAGAACTAATTGAAAGAGCGAAGGAATATGAAATTCCATTGTGCATGGCATTTATCGATTATGAAAAAGCCTTTGATTCGGTGAAACCATCAGCAGTTACAATGGCTTTGAAATCCTGCGGTATTGAAGATGCGTACATTAATATTATTAATAACATCTATGAAAATGCAAGTGCAAAGTTTCGGCTGTTTGAAAATACTACACACATAAAAATTGGAAAGGGAGTGAGACAAGGTGACACCATATCTCTCAAGCTCTTTAATGCCACATTGGAAAATGTTTTTCAATCACTGAACTGGGAAAACAAAGGGATAAAGATTAATGGAGATTATCTAACTCCCCTTCGTTTTGCCGATGATGTAGTCATTTTTGCAACTACTCCATCAGAGCTGCAGAGTATGATCCAGGAATTTGCTGACAAGAGTAAAGAAGTGGGATTAAAAATGAACTTTCAGAAGACAAAAGCTTACGTATGGTGCAGAGACGCGGACCTTAACCAAAAGAGACACAGAAAGGCTGCAGACAACTCAAAGGACCATGGAGAGGTGCATGCTTGGTATAACCAGGAGAGATAAGAAGGGGAACTCGTGGATCCAAAAAATGACAAGAGTGGAAGACATCATAATCAGAGTTAAATCCCTGAAATGGCAATGGGCTGGACATACTGCCAAAAAGACAGGCCATCGATGGACAGCCGAAATTTTACATTGGATTCCAAGGGACAGGAAAAGACCCAGAAGAAGACCACATGAGAGATGGGTGGATGAAATTCGAAAGTATGCGGGAGTAACATGGAGGAGACTGGCATAAGACAGACCGTTATGGAAGAAACTTGAGGAGACCTTCGTCCAGCAGTGGATTGATAATGGTTGAAAATGATGATGATGATGATGATGATGATGGTATAAGGTGTGATCGAAAGCATCTAGACTGGACTTATTTGAAAAAAACACAAGACTTACAGATTTGAAACTTAACTGCCTTCAAAGCAGTTGCCTTCCGAAGCCGCACACTTAGTCCAGCAATGTTCCCACTATACTCGAAGCATTTTCGAAGTCATCTTCTGAAATAACGAACAGCTGCTTAATCGCATTCTGTTGTATCTCCACAATATGTTGAAACCTTTTTCCTTTCAAGTGGTATTTGATTTGGGGGAAGAGGAAAATGTCGCAGTGAGCAGAATAGAGTGACTGTCGGACCTGTGCAATGCGGTACTTAGCAAGAAATTGCTGCACAAGTTGCGATGCATGTGCAGGAGCTTTGCTATGATGGAGTTGCCACTCGCCGCTCTCATACAATGTCAGACTTTTGCTACGAATTGCGTCCCTCGAGCATCGCCAAACTTGATAGTAGTATTCCTTGTTGATTGTCTAGCCAGATAGAGTGTATCCATGATGCACAATTCCATCATGATGGAAAAGAAAGGGGCGGGGTCAGCATCGTCTTGACTTTGCTTCGGCTCTGTCGAGCTTTTCTGGTTCTGTGACAGTTTGGGGTCTTCTACTCAGAAAACTGAGCCTTAATTTCTGTGTTATACCCATAAACCCACGGTTTATCACCAGTTATTATAGTGTAACCAGGGCATCCATATTTATCAGAAGTGAAGTTCAGTAGTCATTTTAAGGATAGTGAATTGGAGCCATTTTCCTTCTATTCCCGCCATTTTGATGAGCAGGGCACAACGCTTAAAAAGTACGCTCTTTCTCACGCATTTCTTCAAATGGAGGGGTTTTAGATTTATGGTTTCGTGGATGTGCGAGAGGGGACAGCGTAGCCAATTAAGGAACTTTGCGTCTTCAGAGAGAAGGAATTTTAAGGAGTGTCCACGCTTTCTGTGAGAATGTGGATTTCACTCTTCTGCAGGGGACAATTTTTGGAGGTTTTTCTCAGCAATAGGACGTGGCACTCGGTTGCAGGAAGTTCGGTGGTAAGAAGTGAGAGCGAGGTGCAAAGAGCTTACTAGTCGGCGTAACGGAGATAATTAGTAAGCTATGGGGCTGATTAGGGAGAGGAAATACTGACCAGGCGGGAGAAGGAGATTCGACGAGTTTAAGAAGATAATGAAAGAATGAAAATGATGGACAATGCTTGGAGACATTCCCCTTGCCATTTGAATAAACATCTTCCTTACTGCAAGAGCAAAGCTTAACTTTAGTCGATTTTATTTATATTTCATTTATCTGCTCAAGTAAAATACGGGTTCAGTCCTAGAAATAAAACTCTTTGGAAGCAAATCATCAAACGGACCCTTCGCACTGGGTGCTGTAATTGTATAACTCAGTACCAGATGTCCTTGTGTCACGCTTTGAAGGATCCTTTACTACAACAGTTTATCGAAAGCCATTTGCTGTTTCCTTACCCCCTCATGCAAAATCAAATCACCCATTGAAACAAAAAATTTCTGCTTTCTACACATACGTATATCGTGCAGTACATATATGCTCAACTGAGGATTCCTTACAGAAAGAGCTTGATTTTTTTAAACGAACTGCAGTACACAGAGGATATAGCCCTTCCGTGACAGAAAAAGCTGTCCAAAAATTTAGGAAACCGAAGCCCGTCTGCTCGCTCACACCAGTAGACCTCCCAGTACGAACGAATTGGGCGGTTATCCCATTTGCTCCTCAGATTTGCTTCAGAATTTCAAAAAATCTCAAAAGTTTTAATTTCAAAGTTTTTTACAAACCCATAAACAAGATGAATTTTTACGGATCAAAAGACTACGTCCAAGACATAAATTCTTGGGGAATTTATCAGATACCTTGTGAATGTGGACTTTCATATATAGGACAGACCCGCAGGGCTTTAAGTTTCCGTGTGAAGGAACACAAGACTTACTACATACGGAACTATGAACTCAAGAAGTCATCAATAGCCCAACATTGTCACAAAAATAACCATAAATTTTTGTTTGAAAACGCTATTCTTATTGATAAACCTGATTCTTTTTTTTTTTTTTTTTTTTTGATTGGAGGTTTAACGACCACCGTGAGCAACTCAATGGGCTATAAGCAGTCGCCCGTCCCTAATTTAGGGTCACTGGTTCCAGGGAAGGGAGAGAGCCAGTGCCGTAAGACAAACACAACATCCATGCCTGACCGGGATTCGAACCTGAACCCCTTACGGACGAATGATCAGAGGCCATCGCTTAGATCACTGCGCCACCGGGGCGGCAATAAACCTAATTCGACTAACAAGCTTAATGTATTAGAAGCTTTCCACATATACCGGAATTCTTCACCACTTGTCAATGACATGACGTCTACGCCATTTCTTTCAAGCGCGTGGAAACAACTCACCAAAAACCGTGACCGTCAGAACTCTGATGATGTCACAATGATTTGAATGTTTACGCTCTATTCGTCCTGATGATGCCGAGCCAAACGCTCTGCGAATCTATAGTCGATGTATAATAAAACATTTAATTGTGAATAAACGTTGATAATTTTTTCTAAATAAACATCACAAGTGTGTAGTCTTGAATTGTATATAACACTGTAACAATAGTTTTCGAAAAGTTTTCGTCTTTTTCGACGCACTCAAGGAGGTCACTAACAGCTGAAACACGGCCTGTTTTAGCTCGCTGAGGGCAATTTTGGCACAAATTTGGCTGAAACTTGTCTTACACCCAAATCGTCAGTAAGAATCAACTGAACTGAAACAACACTAATGCTGGAAGTCTTCGGGAAACTCACGAATAGTGATTCGGCAATTTTCGAGCACAGCTGTGCGTATACAAGTTCAACTTTTTTTTTTTTTCACTTTTGCTGGTTGCTGGCTTTCCAGATCATTCATCACTCTCAGCACTTTCATGACCATCTTTAAAACTTTTATACCACTCATAAACTTGTGCACGACTCGTACAATCTTCCCTCCGCCGATAGACTTTCTGTAACTTTAAGTATGTCTTTGCAAGTTTCCGATACAATCTGACGCACATTCGTTGATCAATTTTTTCCGACATGACAAATGCGACGAGCAGCTTCACACACGAAAGAACAAAGCACTACTGTAAAAAAAGACAAAAAAAACAAAACCGGACGAGCAGAGAGACGTGAGTCATGGCACGCTCGTAGTAAATACCAAGGTCAACCTATGCCAAAAATTTACCCTCTGTGTCGCGCGATTTCAAACTTATGCAACCATTCTGGATATATATATATATATATTTTGTCACACCTCGTGTACATATCGCTATTTCCCTTCCGGTTTCCATGCTGTACATTTTTCCTTTGGATGGGAGAATCTGAAGGTCGCACGAGTGCACACGCATCGTAACTGCGCCCTGTCTTGAGCTTCCCCCGGCGCAGCTCAAGAGAGGGCTCAGAAACCACTGCTAGCAATCTGTTTAAAATTGAAACTTTTTCACCAGTTTCTGGTACATTTATAATTCGAATTTCTTCCTCAAAATGTACAGGACATGCTATTTACTCACACTTAGAAATTAAGGAGGGACTCAATAGTCCACTGAACTGTAGAACCGCGGAGTTTGTCGACAACAATGGGGACCGCGATTTTTCTTTTGTTGTTTGGGATTTTTTTTTTATTCGAGGTTTAACGACAACCGTGAGAACTCAATGGGCTATAAGCAGTCGCCCGTCCCTCATTTAGGCTCACTGGTTCCAAGGAAGGGAGAGAATCAGTATCATAAGACAAATACAACATTCATGCCTCACCGGGATTCGAACCCGAACCCCTTTCGGACGAATGATGAGAGGCCATCGCTTAGAACACGGCGCCACCGGGGCGGCAGTTGTTTGGATGTGTGAGATCGTCGTTCACGTTGTTGAAGACCCTCTGTGAGGTGTTCGAGCATTGCTGTTACTGCCAGCCACGACTTCCAGCTGCATTAGGTCCGTTTTTGTGATATCAAAGGTACAAGCCCCGAAGCAGTTGTGAAAGGCTGCACAGATTTCAGTTGGATTGTGCAACCGACATAGAGATGGCATTAGGTTATGGTATTTATTTTGCTCTGTCGAGCAGTATATATACACTACCCAACATTATTATTAATTCAATACAGTAGTTATATAGTATATGTGTAGATATTTATAATATCTCTCTATATATATAACTGGACATACTGCCAGAAGGACAGATCATCGATGGACAGCCGAAATTTTAGATTGGATTCCAAGGGACAGGAAAAGACCCAGAAGAAGACCACATGGGAGATGGGTGGATGAAATTCGAAAGTATGCAGGGGTGACATGGAGGAGACTGGCACAAGACAGACCGTTGTGGAGGAAACTTGGGGAGACCTTCGTCCAGCAGTGGATTGATAATGGTTTACAATGATGATGATATATAACTATTGTGTTTTATATCTAACTATTATACTAAATTAGTAATACATCGATGAGCCATTGCATTATGACCACCTATCTAATAACCTGCAGGACCCCTTTTAGCCAGCAAAACAGCTGCCATTAGTCGAGACATCGATTCGATGAGGTAGCGATAAGTATCCTGGGGTGTTTGGAACCATAATGTCAACAGCAGGTCCTCCGGTTCCCGTACATTTCGGGATGGTGGGGATTTAGCGCTAAACCGCTTTTCCAAGTCGAACAACAAATGTTCGATTGTTTTCATGTCAAGCGCGTTTGTACGCCAGAGCATTAAGGGAAGTTCACCAGCATGTTTCTCGAACCACTCCTTGACGATTCTGGCAGTGTGTCATGGGGTATTATCCTGTTGGTAATGGCCATCACCAGCAGAAAATGCAGTTGCCATGAATGGGTGAACGCGGTCCGCAACGATATTCAGATACCTGACATCTATTAGGGATTGTACTATTGGGATAATGGGGCCTAAAGTTTCCCGAGAAAATATGGCCTAGAGCATAACACCGCCGCCGCCGCCGCCGCCACCGCCGGTCTGTTTCCGCCCAATAGTGCATCCAGGTGCCAGCAGGGAACGCAGTTGCCATGGCAACTGCTTCTGTTAGTAATCAGGGTATCCGCGCTCGGCCGTCTACGTCATGCATCAGGAATCTTGATTCGTCAGACCAGGCCACTTTCTCCCAATCATCCATGGTCCAATCTCGACGACCTTACGCCCATTTCATGCGTTGTTAGGGATGACGTGCAGTGAGCATGGGGACCCGCTGGGTCTTCAGCTACGCACGCCCATGCACAGAAGGCTGCGATGAACTGTGTGCTGCCACATATTTCCGTGATCACCACTGTTGTAGCTGTGTGCGATATGTCATACTGTGGCTCTGCGGTTGCTGTAAACAATGTGAGACAACTCGGCTCCCCTCTGACATCCATGAGGTACGGATGGCACACGGCTAGACGACAGTTGGTCGTTTGGCCATCTGCACACCACTTTTGATACGCACTCACTACAGCAGTACGTGTACAACACAAAGCCGCGCCGTTTCCGAGATCTAGTTCAGAGGCGTCGTGCCATCACAATTTGTCCTTTATCAAACTCCGATAAATCGGTAGTTTTTCCCATTCTGACTAGTAACACTCTACTAACCGAAAGCCGGTTCTTGGATTGTATGTATACTGCTCTTTGAACTTTATCTACTCTAGAGTTCGGTCTACAGGTGCTCTTATTTCTCTAGGCTGGGGATGGTCATAATGGAATAGCTCATTAGTGTATCATCATCATCATTGTCAACCATTATCAATCCACTGCTGGACGAAGGTCTCTCCAAGCCTCTTCCACAACGGTCTGCCTTATGCCAGTCTCCTCCATGTTACTCTCGCATACTTTCGAACTTCATCCACCCAACTTCCACGTGGTCTTCTTCTTGGTCTTTTCCTGTCCCTTGGAATCCAATCTAGAATTTCGACTGTCCATCGATGGTATGTCTTTCTGGCAGTATGTCCAGCCCATTGCCATTTCAGGGATTTTACTCTGATCATGATGTCTTCCACTCCTGTCATTTTTCGGATCCACGAGTTCCTCTTCTTATCTCTCCTGGATACACCAAGCATGCACCTCTCCATGCTGCTTTGAGTTGTCTGCAGCCTTTGTATGTCTCTTTTAGTTAAGGTCCACGTCTCTGCACCATACGTAAGCACTGAAAGGATGCATTAATCAAACACTTTTCTTTTAAGACATAATGGCATATTGCTCTTGAAAATTATGCTGTTTCTTCCAAAAGCTCTACAGGCAAGTTTTATACGCCGATTAATTTCTCCATCAATGTGACCCTCACTTGATATCTGCTGTCCAAGATAAATGTAGGTATTGGTTATCTCCAGCTTTTTTCCATCAATCGATAATCTTCATTTCTTGTAAAAGCATTGTACATCACTTTTGTCTTCTGAAAGTTCATTTTTAATCCCACTTCTTTACTCTTGTCAGCAAGTTCCTGGATCATATCTGCGGCTCTGATGGGGTAGTTGCAAAAATGACTACGTCATCAGCAAAACGAAGGTGAGTTAGATAATCTATACACATAACAATTTAAATTAGTAATGTATATTAGGGAAAGATGGGGCGCTATAGAGACAGATGGGGCGCGATATTTTGTGATTTGCACCCGGGCGCTAAAATACATAGTTACGCCTCTGCACACATTTCTACATAATTATGAAAGATTTCCGTATGGAATAAACAGCTGTCAATAAGGCTCTTAGGAGCAACTTGAAGAAATGGAATAAACGCAGATCTATTTTTAAACACGTGACAATAATACACATATGGTGGAAGTTAGAATGAAGAAATGCACTGTGTGTGTGTGTGTGCGCGCGCGCGCGCGCGCATTCTTGCGCGGACATAGAAAATGCCACACCATGAATCAATACACGAAATGAGACGAAACTTATCACACATGTGCACACAAACACAGTATATGAGATAGGAGGGATTTAATTTCTGAGAAATATTACATAAGTGCGATGGCCGAGCGAGGAGACATTATAAGACCAGATGCAGTAAGCCGTATTACCGCCATGCTGGGCTATACATTCGGCAACACGGCGTGGCATCGGGCGAAACAATCTCTGAAGGGTGCTCCGACGTATCGCTGACTCTGCATCATTGGCATGTGTCCACAATTCGTCCACATTGTGAAGGAGTTGTGCAGAGGTGTTATGCCATCTGCCAATACCATCACACAGGTTCTCCATTGGGGAAAAGTCTGGGAATCGCGCTGTCCAGGGCGACACCTGGTAAGCAATGCCTTCCAATGTTGACAGTGTGCGGCAAGGCATTATCTTGTTGAAACTGGGAATCACGAATATCACTGAGATACGGCAATAAAACGGGATGAAGCACTTCATTGACATATCGTCGTGCTGTCATTGTACCCATTATGTGTACGTGTGGTGAAAAGACGTTGGAACTGATAGGGTCCCGAACCATGTCACAAGGCTGAGCAAGTAGTGGCGTAACTGAAAAACTCGCCCCCGCAAAAATGTCTTCGATGCCCTTTTGGGAAAATCTATTTGTATTCAATTAATGAAATTTTGAAATTCCATGTTATTAACTAGGCCTCATAGGCGTTTTAATAATTCAAATTCTTTGGAACCTGTATAAGTATTTTTCTTAAAACCAAAATTGATATACTTTATTGCGCATAACACAAATGCACACGTTGTAATAAAAATGACTGCCCTCATGCTTCTGTTTTGTAATACTTTTTATACCAATAAAAAGTATTACAAAACACTTACACCAAAGTTAATCATATCATGCAGATTTTATTCTTTTAGAGAACTAAGGCTAGCCTTTTTGAAATGACTCTCTATCGCACACACACAGCATGTAACTACGGTGTGTGCGATCGTAATTGCCGTGAATGCGATCGTAACTGCCGTGTGTGCGATTGTAACTGCCGTGTGCGCGATCGTAATTGCAGTGCATGCGGTCGTAAATGCCGTGTGTGCGATCGTAACTGCCGTGTGCGCGATCGTAAATGCCGTGTGCGCGATCGTAATTGCAGTGCATGCGATCGTAAATGCCGTGTGCCATGTATGCGATCGTAATTGCCGTGTGTGTGATCGTAACTGTTGTGTATGCGATCGTAACTGCCGTGTATGCGATCGTAACTGCCGTGCATGCGATAGTTCCGTGTGTGTCTAATGACCATTTCCGATTTATACGAAAATACAGAGCAAAGGAAACAAATAAAAAAGTAACAACTATGAAAATTGTGGCACAAAAAGAGTAAAATTACTCAAATTATTTACTCTTGAATATTAAAAAAGACACACTTAACATAATGTCTCAATATTTTGCACAAAGTAAAAGTCTTTTGACTGTATTATAAAAAATAAAAGGACACGGGTCTTTATTATCTCGTTCCCGCGAAGAACACATTTTAACTCATTATATTCTGAAGGATGCGTAGTTATGTGCAAATAAGTGCAACATAAAAATTTCATTTATTAAACTGATATTTCATTCGCTTTCCCTCATTAATATACCTGCACAAGAACTGTTGCTATGGCTATGAAAAGGGTCCTCAAGTCACCTGGAATAGCTGTTTTCCAGTCACTCAGTTTTTACAAACTAAAGCGAAAATGATTTCTTGTAGATTTTACTTATTTACTGAAAAAAAGTAGTAAACATTTATTTTCTTCTTAGTACTTCATTCAAAGCTACTGCGAAAATTGTTTTTTTTAACCAGTTTCATATGAAGTTTCCGCAAAGATTTTGAAAAATCTTTCTTCTGAGGCTAGAGGCCCTCTTACCCGTGAGCCCCCCCGCACTGCTGGAATTGCGGGAGCTATTAGTACGACTATGCTGAGCAGTCATATGACGCTCATGGATAGCAGCAAGATCATATGGGTAACCACGTCGTCTCCAGACTCTCAATCGAAGAACGTTGGAGCTGAGACAGAAGTGTGACTCGTTGTTGAATACGACGTGGCTCCATTCGTCTCGCCACGCATGTCTGGTACGGCACCAATGCAACCTCACGCTATGTACTGTGGTGAGTGGCAATCGTATTAATGTATAGCCGGAGCGCAAGCCCGTTTCCTACAATCTGCGTTTCACAGCCCACGTCAGTACGGGGGATGTCCGCAGGTGCCTGTACATTTCTGCGAATGTCTTCCTCTGTGAATTGTAGTGCTACTACAGCTTGCCGTCAAATGTTGCGATCAAGGCGTTTGGACGCTCGCCTACGTGCACCAGGCGACTCACGTTACAACTGTTACTACATTCGTACGATAGTTGTTGCATCCTGATGCGACGCAGAGACCAACTCCAGCCGTACGTAGCCCTATGATGAAGCCTCTGATAAAGGCGTTCGCGTGATGGCAGGATTCCCGATGACAATGACGTCACCTATAGGCAGTCTCACTCCTTACGCGTGCTTTCGCCACAGAGATCACTCCAATGCAATGGTCCACACAACCGGCTGTGTGGACCACTACATCAGAATGATTACCGATCCTATTCTAGAGAGTTTAGAATGAAGTTAAAATGTAATCGTGTTGCCTGAGGGTCCACGCGTATCGTTCTTCTCTGATTTTGTTTTTTTTAAATACAAAATGTAGCTGGTAGCACATTAAAAAACTGGAATTTAAATGCTTCAGAAATTTCATGCATTTTCATTTTTAAAGGAATGACAGATAACTCCTACAGAAGTAGGAAATAATTTGCATCACGAGAGTGTTATTACAGGAGAGCGGAAGAAGAGAGAGAAAGAGAGAGGAAAGGAATGAGGAAATGAGATAAAGAGAAAAAAATACGAAGAAAAAGATAGGGAGAGGAAAAGAGGAGAGGAAGAGAGAGAGAAAGAGACGAAGAGAAAGATTAAGGAAGAGTGATAGAGAGAGAGAGATAGCAAAAGAGAGAGAGGGAAATAGACGAAGAGAGAGAGAGAGGAAAATAGAGGAAGAGAGAGAGAGGGGTAGAGGCAAAGAGAGAGGGCAATAGACTAGGAGAGAGAGTGACAGAAAAAGAAAAGATGAGAGGAAGAGAGAGAGAGGATACAGAGAAAGAGACTAAGACAGAGATAGAGAGAAGAAAAGATGATAGGATGAGAGAATGAAATAGAGAGAGAGGAAGGGAGGGAGAAGAGAAAGAGATGGAGGAAAAGAGACGAAGGGAAAGAGAGAAAGGGAGGAAAATATGGAGAGAGAAAGAGATAGAGCGGAAAAGAGACGAAGGGAGAGCGAAAGGGAAAGAGGGATGAAGGGAGAGATAGAGAGGAAAAGAAGAAGAAGATAGATAGAGAGAGAGAAAAAGAGCGAGAGCGAGAAGAGAGAGAGAGAGAGAAAGAGAGCGAGAGCGAGAGCGAGAAGAAGAAGAGAGAGAGAAAGAGAGAAATGTCACTTCCATTAACATAATATTTTAACTGTTTGATGCAACCAATTGCAATGTTGGGCTTTAAATTTTAAAAACTTTACCTCGTAATAAGCTAAGTATCCTTTTTCTCTGGTGGCCACGCCTTCGTCACCAGGGCCGTCAGCAGGCGATTCTAAAGCTGTATATTTTTGGTCAGCGAGCGTGTAAGACCGGCCATATGTAGGAATACCAACGACAATTTTTTCTTTCGGGGCTCCCTGTTGTATGTAATAATCCACAGTCCATTCCTGAAAAAGAATTAACACAATGGGATGCAAGATTCGGCATTGACTGCAATATTAATAAATCACTGACTCTATTAACCACTATAATAATTAACAAATTGTCAGAATCTTTCTGAAGGAAATCAAGACTAAACCAGGCGAAGACATAATTATAACGGTTTGACTGGAATACCTTTCAATCACAATCTCCATTGAACATTGTTTTCAGCATCAAAATTCCTGAATGGACAACAGTGAGTAAATCCTTCGTTTCATTAACACTTAACGTTGGCGTGCTTTCAGTTTAATCCCAAAGGAGCCTTCATAAATTAATTCTTTTTCTCGGAAATATACTGTTGAATTGTGGCATTGCCACTGAGATCACTGCCATCCCAGATATTTTATAGTGATAACCACTCACAAAATTTTAAGAAAGAAATTTCATATGTACATGAAGATATTTTGTGAGATTCAAACATCATTTCCTCAAAGTAAGAACATCTGTCAAATCAAAATTACGGTTGATGTTAGATGTTACTTAATACGGATGTATCAAACGTACCAATTTACAACGATCTTGGCACACAACTCGAGCTTCACGGGCATCCATCATACGTCTCACACAAAGCCTTGTCACATATATCTAATTTAAACTTCACTTTGAGTTTCTATTTTCATGTAAATTCTGTTACGTATCAGTTTGATTTCTTCTTCTGGACGGCTCATTGCTTCCCCGAACTTCTTTATGTTTTGGCAACACCGACAATTGTCAAATAGTAAATATAACTACACCGAGAGCAAAAACTGTGTGGTGAACATGACGAGAACTGTGTGTTGAAAAGATTACTGGTTGATTTGCGTTCGAAAGTTAACTTCATACTACGAAAATGTAATAAACTTCATATATCATTTTGTTGCTGCATGTTTTAATGTTATAGCAAAGTTTCTGCAATCGTATGACTTCTACATTTGGAAGGAATAAAGCACTTTGACTTGAATGCAAGTTGTTTTCATTCATGCAAACTTTGCTTGTACCTTATTTTGTTAAAATTAAATGACTGTGTTTTTAATACGGAAATCAGCGTTATTTCACAAATATCATATTTTTCGCGTCGGCCAAGGTTTTGCTGGGCTCTGGCGTAGTTTCTTCAGGACGAATGGCACATAAATATTAAAATACCATGACATGCTATTTGAATACGGACGACAAATATAATAACGAGGGACTTTCCAGAAAGGTCTTCAATAAGACCATGAGGCGATCATTGGTCGCCATAGGTTATCTCACTATTGCGGCCTAACGCCACATCACAGGGCTCCCACTACTAACGCCACATCACCGGGTTCCCACTACTAACGCCACATCACCAGACTGAACGCCTGTACTGGGCAAAAAACATCAGCACTGGAACCAGGATGATTGGAGAAGAGTCTCCTGTTCCTAAGAGTCCCGTTTCCAATTGTTTCGCACAGACGGAAGGGGAGGATCTCGAGGAAACAGCACGAATAGAAGTACCTGACATGTCAACAAGGAACTTTTCAGGCAGGTGGAGGCTCGGCTACGATCTATGTCGTGTTCAACTGGCACACGTTAGGACCTCTGGTACATCTAGATGCATTGGTACACGTTAGGATCTATAATACATGTAGATGTATTGGTACACGTTAGGACCTCTGTTGCATCTTCATGCATTGGTACACGTTAGCATCTATGATACATCTAGATGTATTGGTAGATGTATTGGTACACGTTAGGACCTCTGGTACATCTAGATGTATTGGTACACGTTGGGACCTCTGGTACATATACATGCATTGGTACACGCTAGTATCTATAACACATCTAGATGTATTGGTACACGTTAGGACCTCTGGTACATCTAGATGCATTGGTACACGTTAGGACCTCTGGTACATCTAGGTGCATTGGTACACGTTAGGATCTATGATACATTTAGATGTATTGGTACACGCCAGGACCTCTGGTACATCTAGATGCATTGGTACACGTTAGGACCTCTGGTACATCTTGGTACATTGGTACACGTAAGAATCTATGATACATCTAGATGCATTGGTACACGTTAGGATCTATGATACATCTAGATGTGTTGGTTCACGTTAGGACCTCTGGTACATCTAGATGCATTGGTACACGTTAGGATCTATGATACATCTAGATGTATTGGTACACGTTAGGATCTATGATACATCTAGTTGTATTGGTAGATGTATTGGTACACGTTAAGACCTCTGGTACATCTAGATGTATTCGTACACGTTGCGACCTCTGGTACATATACATGCATTGTTACACGTTAGTATCTATAATACATCTAGATGTATTGGTACACGTTAGGACCTCTGGTACATCTAGATGCATTGGTACACGTTAGGACCTCTGGTACATCTATCTAGGTGCATTGGTACACGTTAGGATCTATGATACATCTAGATGTATTGGTACACGTCAGGACCTATGGTACATCTAGATGCATTGGTATACGTTGGGACCTCTGGTACATCTAGATACATTGGTACACGTTAGGATCTATGATACATCTAGATGTATTGGTACAGGTTAGAACCTCTGGTACATCTAGATGCATTGGTACACGTTAGGACCTCTGGTACATCTTGGTGCATTGGTACACGTTAGAATCTATGATACATCTAGATGCATTGATACACGTTAGGATCTATGATACATCTAGATGTATTGGTACACGTTAGGACCTCTGGTACATCTAGATGCATTGGTACACGTTAGGACCTCTGGTACATCTAGATGCATTGGTACACGTTAGGATCTATGATACATCTAGATGTATTGGTACACGTTAGGATCTATGATACATCTAGATGTATTGGTACACGTTAGGACCTCTGGTACATTTAGATGTATTAGTACACGTTAGGACCTCTGGTACATCTAGATGTATTGGCACACGTTAGGACCTCTGGTACATCTAGATGCATTGGTACACGTTAGGACCTCTGGTACATCTAGATATATTGGTACATGTTAGGACCTCTGGTACATCTAGATGCATTGGTACACATTAGGACCTCTGGTACATCTAGATGCATTGGTACACGTTAGGACCTCTGGTGCATCTAAATGCATTGGTACACGTTGGGACCTCTGGTACATCTAGATGCATTTATGAACGATCCACGCTACGTTTCCATCCTTGCAGACCATTTGCATCCGTTCGTGGTCATCATGTACCCACAGGGCAATGGGCCCTTCTAACAGGACAATACGCCAACCCACGGAGCCGTGGTGACTAGAACAAGGTTAGAAGAACCTTCAGCAGAAGCTTCTACATTGGAATGGCCTCCCCGCTCGCCGGGCATGAACCCCGTGGAAAATGTTTGGAATGTTGTGGAAATGTCCTTTTGAGATTTGGATACTTAAACAAGGTATGGAATAGAGTTATGGACAGCGGTGCAGAAAGCATGGGTGAGGATTGCTGTGGAACGCTTTCGTGACCTCGTGGACTCGATGCTTTACCGTGTGGCTGCCCTTATCAGAGGAAAAGGTGGGCGTTCCCGTTACCAGGTAGGTATTCAATGATTTCTGTCAACTCAGTGTATATATAACAACGTGCTTAGTCCAGCGCCACTCCCCCTTCCCCCCTAAGTCTAGAGCATTTTGCTACCCCATGTCATAGCAAGCACCTAACATACAGACGGAAGGAAACGCTTTGCTTTTAAAGAAACAGCTTGCGACACAGATAGAAAGCTCAAATGAAATCATTGATTATTATTCATGAGTACCAAAATAATTATTCGTTCGTTCCAAAAAATAAAAAAAATAATAATTCGAGAAAGTGCGCCATTTTCTACTGGGCCACAGAAAATTTTGTGGTGTCACGGTGGAGCAATTCGCTCCTTACTATAGCGAACGTTTACCTGGAAATGTTCATGAATTCTGTGGTACCGCAATTGGAGTATTTCAATCACGTGTCATTTCACAACAGGATGGTGCTCCCCCACGCTGGGGTATGTGTGTTTGTGATTTCCAGAATAAATAATTACCTGATGGGTGGATTGGAAGGCCTGGCCCGATCCCTTGAACGCGTCGCTTGATAGAAACAACCCCTCTAGACTTTTTCTAATGGGGTTATTTTCATGATACGGTAAATAAAACAAGGGCTCGTAACGTCAGTCAAAAAAAAAAAAAATTGAAAATCTTATCGATGAGAAAATCCTTGAACGAACTAGGGAAGAAATAGAATATTGTCCCGGGCTCCCATCTCGAGTTGTACTAAACTTTGTAAATAAAGCTCTGGGAGTTTGCATTTCAAATGCAACAAATCGTATCGAATTATTTCAATTCTTAAATTTTTTATTAATGCCTAAATTCATAAAGATAATTTATAGACATCCTAAATTCAAATTTTGCTAAATATCAGATTAAAATTTTGGTTGGATTAGTAAACGAATAGAGACCAGCGGACGTTACAAAATGCTTATTATTCAAACGAGTATGTACGTATATAAAATAATGCTTCTGATCACGAACTTCATTTTTTCATGTATTCATCGCACCCCTTGAAACATTTTCCCTAGAGGTAAAAGGTTCAATCACTACTTGAGACTGTATTGAAAGAAACTTGTTTGGCAGCATCACACGGAGAAAAACTGAATTCTTTCAATAGGTGTGTTAGCAGATAAGTGGCGTCAGCTCAGCTACTTATGGTTTCCTCTTTGTTCTTGCTGTGTATCCATCAGTAGCGTAACTGATTGTGAGTCCGGGATGGTGCAGCCTTTTTCTTTGTCAAATTAAGGTAACATTTCTCGCTTTTGTTTACTCGAATTTAATAAATCTTTCACAGACAGGCTTATAGATTTAAATTAGTCTTCATTTATAAATGACAAGACTTTGCCTTTAAAATTCGTAAATTCAACATGAAGTGGATCATTTGTCATAAGTGTGAGCTAGAAACTGAATCACATGATTTGAGACATAGGTGTAGCGTGGTGAGGGGGGGGTCACGTGACTAGCTCCAACAAATTTAGAAAATTTAAATGGGAAGGCAAGCTCACGATGGGGCGATAAATACACTGCCGGAAAGTGAAAAAAGAACACCAAGAAGGAATTGGCGGACGATCATGAAATTTACATATGTTAATGGGGTCGAGTTTGCGTAGGTGTGATGTTAATTTCGGGACTAACCGGTGAGCTCTTACGCCACAGCACGGCATAATATGCAAATTATCGTCGGTGGTACTGAAGGAGTACGGCGAAGTGAATGTAATCAGTCGTCGGCGTACGGACACGCGCGAAGACCCTGAAGAAGCTGCAATGCCTGGACATAGAAGACGTATATGATTTCAGCAGTTATCGGACTTTGAGCGAGGTCGTCTAGTCGGACTCCGCAAGGCCGGGTGGTCGTATCGTCGTGATGCGGAGCGAATTGGACGGGAAGTATCGGTGGTGGTACGATGGTGGCGTAGATGGTCCGAGGAACATTCCCACACGAGAAGACGTGGAACCGGGAGTCACAGACGGACTGATGAGCGGACCGATCGACGCATAAGAAGAGCGGCGTTGTCAAGCAGAACATCCACTGCGACGCAAATCCGAGCTGCCGTTGCACCTGAGGTGACTGTGCGAACAATCCACAACCGTCTACTGGATGCAGGACTACGTGCACGTGTGCCTCTGGCATGTGTACCTCTGACTCCAGCCCACCGTCAGGAACGGCTGCAGTGGTGTCGCCAACGTCATCACTGGAGAACGCAATGGCGATCTGTCGTGTTCAGCGATGAAAGTAGATTCTGCTTGGGAGCCTCCGATGGCCGTATGCGTGTTCGCAGACGCACAGGGGAGCGTCTCCACCCTTCTTGCATCCTCCAGTTACACACAGGGCCTACACCTGGTCTCCTGGTGTGGGGAGCGATCAGCTATCACTCCCGTATACAACTAGTGTTTGTACCGGGTACGTTAAACAGCACCTCCTACATCCCTACATCAAAAACATCATTCAGCCCGTTGTTGTGCCATTTGTAAGGTCGGTCCATCGGGGTGTTTTCCAGCGAGATAACGCACGCCCACACACGGCAGGTGCAACGCAACATGCACTTCAGAGTGTGAGACAACTTCCACGGCCTGCACGTTGACCGGATTTGTGTCCCATTGAGCACGTGTGGGATTTTATGGGACAACGACTTATCCGGTCTTCATGGCCAGCCACCACCATCCCCGATTTACGCGTCCAGGTTGAGGATGCTTGCAACTCAATACCCCAAACTTACATCCAACATCTGTACGACAGACTCCATGCCAGAATTGCACAGTGTGACGCAGTTCATGGTGGTTCAACCTCGTACTAACCATGTTACATGGAAATGTTATTTTTCAGTTTACCAGCAAATACAGCTGTATTTTGCCATAATGTTTTGATCACGTTATCCTCTGTATTCCGCTATTATGCTGTATAAATTTCGTTAGTATCAGACGTTTCCTTCTTGGTGTTCTTTTTTCACTTTCCGCCAGTGTATGTGTTGGAGGCTTAATGGAGTGACTACAAAGTTCAGAGAGGAAAAATCAAGAGCTTTTTAAACAAACACACACTGTTATACACGCTTTTTACATTCGGTTGTGATTCGTTCGTGAGGAAAAAAACAACAACAAAATGCTATCAGTGTAACGAACTCATTAAATAACGTTATTCGTGTATCAGCAAAAAGATTTGCGATATTTAGGAGAATTTATAATAAAAGGCAGGACTTAATTTTCAGAAAACTTAACATCTTGGCAAAAATACGCTTGACTGTTATTCGTTCATTATCAGCAGTGATTGTAGAGTAATGCTTAACATAACATTGTTTCATGAAAGAAATACGGGATTACGCCATATAATACAAATTTTGAAGATGACAATCCGATTTTTGGCGTAAATGTGACAAGGATGGTAAGTCAGATAATATCCGAAAATTTTCAAGTTTTCGGATATTATCTGACTTACCATCCTTGTCACATTTACGCCAAAAATCGGATTGTCATCTTCAAAATTTGTATTATATGGCGTAATCCCGTATTTCTTTCATGATTTATCTGCTTCTCCGGGCAATCACGGGATAGGATTATTAACCTCCAGATTCGCTAAACATGAATGCCGGTTGTTTCGACTAGCGAATCCTGTGATGGTTAAATTCAAATTGATCGGAAACTTGAATCTTGGTCGTTCTGGGTGGTGTAGTGGTTAGCATACCTATGCGTTTTCTGGGAGACGCGGGTTCGAGTCCCGCTCCAGGACGATGAAAATTTTCAAGTTTTCGGATATTATCTGACTTACCATCCTTGTCACATTTACGCCAAAAATCGGATTGTCATCTTCAAAATTTGTATAACATTGTTTGTTATGCATTTAAAAGACCTTAATTTTGTGACATTTACGGAGATACTGTTTCCGAGAGCTGCCTCTTTCCGAAAGGAAAAATTAGTTCACATTTTTTCTTGTTCCCCCAAGGCAAACATCACTTTATACTTATTCGTGCCTTCCCCCCTCATTTTTTCCTCACGCTGCACCTATGATTTGAGGACTTCAGATCTGGACGAGTTTTATCATGTCTGCAAGAAAAGAATGCAGCGTGCTTCATAATAACAAACGTCGTTTAGAGGAAAACGAAATTTCGCTGTCTAACGTGAGGGCAGGAATACGTGGCAGAAGAGAATAGGGGATTGACCAGCTTTACGCAGCGATGAAACCTTAATTTTATAAATTATCCTCCGCCTGTTTCTTTCGAATCCATCAATATATCTCTGAAATAAAACATTTCCACTGCTGCTAATTTATTATTACACTATATTGACAAAAGTCAACGGACACCTAGAAGAGAAACACAACATAGCATTTACTGACATACATTAGTACTGTATCAGTCCATCTTTGGCCTTAATTGCATGCACTGATCCTTCGAGACGTGCTTTCGACCAAGTTTTGGAACACAGCGATCGGTATGCGCTTCCATTCGGTACACAATGCTGCCGCTAACTGTTGCCTAGTAGAAGGCCTTGGCTTCAAACTTCTTATGTGGTGCTCTAATTCATCCCATAAGTGTTCTATGGAATTAAGATCAGGGCTCTGTGCTGGACAATCCACATACGATACGGAATTATCGTTAAACCACGCTGTAATAGTCCTTGCTTTAAGTCTCGCTGCATTATCCTGCTGGTACCAACAAGGCTCAGTTCCATAGTATTTCCACAGAGTTTGTAAAGTATAATTGACCAGAATATCGAGACAGACGTGCTGGTTAACAGGTTTGTCCATGATAACCAATGGACCGGGACCATGCTGCGAAAAACACCCTCACACAGGAACACTGCTAGCTCCAAACTTACCAGTAGGAACAGAACACTGTGGTAAATAGCTTTCTCCCGGCTGCCGCCATACCCATACATGGCTATCAGACTGATAGACCGTGTAACTGTATTCATCAGTCCATAGGACCCGTTTCCATTGATCTACGGTCCACGATAAACGTTCTTTACACCATGCTAAACGACGAGTAGCATTCTGAGTGGAGACGAACAACCACGGTAACCCATGAAATGCAGTTCTCTGCGAATGGTACGTGTTCATACATCGAGGTAACAGCATTTTTACTAACCTGTACACTGAGGTCTTGTGCAGTACTCCGTCGATTAGCTGTAATGATTCTCCTGAGGCTTCGACGTCCTCTATCACTGATTTTCTTTGGTCTGCCGGTACGTTTTGCTGCTTCAGTCACGCCATGTGTCTTCCACTTATTCAGTACATCCAAAACAGTTGAGCTGGGTATGTTTAAACGACTCTCGGTTTCTCTTATGGACAACACACTAATATAACACCCAACAATCTTTCCTTTCTCAAAGTCAGTTCTCTCCCACCGTGACATTTTCACTCAACCTCACAGTGTGATATGATCACGGTAGCTGCAGGCTTGTTTTTATACCGTTTGCAGCTGTACCGCGCATCTTAACAAGCAGCGGAACCGTTCATTTGGTTTTGAAGGTGTGTCCGGTATTTTTTGTCAATATAGTGCTTATATGAAAATGACCAATATATAACGTATATATATACTGTATGTGAAACCATCAGCAGTTACAATGGCTCTGAAATCCCGCGGTATTGAAGATGCGTACATTAATATTATTAATAACATCTATGAAAATGCAAGTGCAAAGATTCGGCTGTTTGAAAACACAACACACATAAAAATTGGAAAGGGAGTGAGACAAGGTGACACCATATCTCCAAAGCTCTTTAATGCCACATTGGAGGGTGTCTTTCAGTCGCTGAGCTGGGAAAACAAGGGGATAAAGATTAATGGAGATTATCTAACCCACCTTCGTTTTGCTGATGACGTAGTCATTTTTGCAACTACCCCATCAGAGCTGCAGAGTATGATCCAGGAACTTGCTGACAAGAGTAAAGAAGTGGGATTAAAAATGAACTTTCAGAAAACAAAAGTGTTGTTCAATGCTTTTACAAGAAATGAAGATTTATCGATTGATGGAGAAATACTGGATATAACAGACACGTACGTTTATCTTGGACAGCAGATATCAAGTGAGGGTCACATTGATGAAGAAATTAATCGGCGTACAAAACTTGCCTGGAGAGCTTTTGGAAGAAACAGCATAATTTTCAAGAGCAATATGCCATTATGTCTTAAAAGAAAAGTGTTTGATCAATGCATCCTTCCAGTGCTTACGTATGGTGCAGAGACGTGGACCTTAACTAAAAGAGACATACAAAGGCTGCAGACAACTCAAAGAAGCATGGAGAGGTGCATGCTTGGTATAACCAGGAGAGATAAGAAGAGGAACTCGTGGATCCGAAAAACGACGAGAGTGGAAGACATCATGATCAGAGTTAAATCCCTGAAATGGCAATGGGCTGGACATACTGCCAAAAGGACAGGCCATCGATGGACAGCCGAAATTTTAGATTGGATTCCAAGGGACAGGAAAAGACCCAGAAGAAGACCACATGGGAGATGGGAGGATGAAATTCGAAAATATGCGGGAGTGACATGGAGGAGCCTGGCACAAGACAGACCGTTGTGGAGGAAACTTGGAGAGACCTTCGTCCAGCAGTGGATTGATAATGGTTGACAATGATGATGATGATGATACTGTATGTATATATTGATAAATAAAATTTTTTGCTATCATTTTTTGGGTGAAGGTATTTTTTTTTTTATAATTTTCTGCTATCAGTTGTGGTGTAACTGCTACAGTCCTCAAAACATCGACACCATTTCGTTTCATCAGAAGTGTATTTTGTCTCACACGTGTCGAATTGAAGCATGTCCCATTTGCAAATGTGATAAACACGCGAAGATGGCATTTGTAACAAAGCTTTTCCAAGGGTAAGGATCTTTTGTTGCCCCTTTGTTTTCTCTTGAAAGACAAAAATTGGAAAATACTACGACTTTTTCCTATCGTCTACAGAGGAAACATTTAGGTTATGCCCGCAGGTTAACAGATCGCACGTGTTCGTGATCTTTGAAAATTTAAGAGAATTAAGCTACTTAAGTAATCAAAACAACAAAGAAAAAAAAACTTTAAGGAAAGTTTTGAGGAGAGAACTGCGGACGCACCCAAGCATTTCTAAACGGTTTAAAGGCGTTAGTTGAAATAAATACGCAAATACATATTCAACAGATATTTTCCCGCACAATTTAATATAGGAAAGGATTTAGACAAGCGAAGTGCAAGGTGTGTAACCAAAAACAAAGATGACTTTCTATCGTTCATGGAACGTTTCCAGATGAATTATTATTCTCGTAAAACTGTTGCTGCGTTCGGAGAGAAGAAAAATGATGTTTTGCTTTGGTGGCGTCCTAGATAAACACAAAAGATGCCCTCTTTTAATGCTTAAAATTAGTTTTTTCGGTACTGAAGGATTGCCACAAGAAATTATGCTCTGGAAGTAATGACCTAGCTTTGTAGGATTTTCAGTATCACTACAACACACAGGAGGAATATAGATATTAGTTTCACTCCCTAGCTCAACACCAAACAGTGGCGCACCGAGGAATTCCTGTTGGGGAGTTGTGGTGGGGTGGGATAGATGTATATTTAGGCATGTGTCTATACGCACATAGTATATATGTATATATACAGGTGGTGCACAACATACTACTGCCTCACCTTGACAAATGTCAGCCCCCCCCCCTTCTCGTGGTGCATCCTGTTCCAACTAAAGGGGCTCTGACGACCGCCAATAGCGGTATAACTATACCATCGGGATTAGAGGAAATGCTATCCCACACTCACCAACCCGTTTGGCCAGCGTGGTGAATTATGGCCAAACCCCTTCAAAATGACTCCACAACTTAAATCTTGGGCCCCGGTCTCCGGCAGCTGGAATGTACCTGGCCAAGGCAGCTATTGCCAGAAGGACAGACCATCGATGGACAGCTGAAAGTTTATACTGGATTCCAATTAAGGGACAGGAAAAGACCCAGAAGAAGACCACATGGGAGATGGGCGGATGAAATTCGAAAATATGCGGGAGTAACATGGAGCAGACTGGCCCAAGACAGACCGTTGTGGAAGAAACTTGGGGTGACCTTCGTCCAGCAGTGTATTGATAATGGCCGACAATGATGATGATGTTGATATGTATACATATATGTATATATTAAATCAAGAAAGAGTAATAAGCTCAATCAGAAAAACCCTCCAGCACCGCGCAATGCTGCAGGAGCTAGGAAAGGAATATATAAAAAACTTCATGTCTACTCCAAATCACAACACCATGAACATACAAAAAAGAAAAAAACAATAAAGGAACACTCAAAACAACCCAAACGCAAACCACAGAATCACAATACAAGCAGAAGGAAATTTCAAAGAAACACAGCAAAAATGAATACAAAAACAAAACGTAGGCAGCAGTCGCTAACCACTCTTCAGGGAAAGACATCACCGACCACTGACCACACTCAGTCAGGTTTCATGTGGGCGAACAAAAATCATAGCCAGAAGTAAAGATTAGTAAATTTAGAAGTAATTTAGAAATAAATTCGGTTCACCCAGTCTTCCCTAACTGACTTGGAATAACAAATTAAACAACACTTCCCAAAGCTTCAAGATAGTCGGAATATATAAAAATCAAAAGGATAAACAACTCAAACACCCAACCAACTGAACAACCCAGCAAACCCTAATTATTTACAGTGGCGACACCTAGTTTATCTAATACATTAATCAGCAATGGATGTAAAAGGATATGTAATTAATTTTCCAGGGCGACTCGGAAGAAATTAGTTTTTTTTATGTAGCCCGAAAACAATATTAGCCCATGGAGGAGAGAGGTGTAGTATTGATTATATTACATAATCTAATAATATAGGAATAATTTTGATTAAAAGTGTTTAAAAGGTTTCTAAAATGAAATACGCAAAAATCATATGGATAATTATTCTTAATACATACAGAAAAAAGCAATTTAAGCTGTTTAGTAATATTTGATTTATTATTACAAATCCCGGTAATTCTCAAAACCTGAGAAACAATAACGTTTCTATGAATACTAATGGAAAGATTAGAAAACCAATTACTCGTAAAAATAGCAGTAAAATTAAAACAAGCTCTTTTATCGTAGACATCAGTAATAACACCGTAGTGGTCTGAGTGAATAGCCAAATCAAGAAAATATGAATAATTACCTGAATCTGCCTTAATCAAAACTAAATTTTTGGGTAGATTTTTGCTGCGATAAGTACCAAATTATTTGAACTGAAAATAATCAAATCATCAACATATCTAAAAGGATAAGTATCAATAAGTGTGGAACGAAATTCATAGAAATGTAGCTATAAATTTGCCAAAACACCCATAGGAATGCCCTTAATTTGAAAACATAAGTTTCTAGAATCATAAACATAGTTGTGCATGATACAAAAATTACATAAGGTATTCTAAAATCCTTCTTCAACAGCCAAACAGTTTCTAAATTCAGCAAAATAATAATTTAAAATATTCCTCAAGTCATCAAGATCTATGGAAGTGAACAAATTGCTGAAGTCATAGGTTGTTATGTCGAAATTGTCACCTTGTCTCAAAGCAATAAAATCCAACACCTTTTTATTCATTCCAATAATCCAAGTGTTGGAAAATTTTTTTCATAAATATAATTAAGTAGTCCATGGAAAGTAATACCAGCTTGCTTATTATAACTTCTTATTCCACAAGTGATGAAACGAAAACCGATAGAAATTTTATGGAATTTTGGAGTTGCAAAAATATATGGGAATTCCAATTGAAATTTCTTGATATTTAATAATTTATTAAAGGCAATCAATTTTTTCTTTAATACAGAAACATCAAGTCCAGCTATGAGTTTATATGTAGTGCCACCAACAATCTCAGAAAACATGGTTTGATAATAAAACTTCTTACAGATAAAAGCATAGTTATTATTACTTTTATCAACAGAAGTTACAATAAGCTTTTCTTGTAGTTTTTCAATCTGGGTCTTTATATCTCTCCAATTCCTGATGCATCCTGTTCTTCTGAAATTTTTTGTAATGGACTTAAAAATATCTTCTATTAAGTCGCTACGGGTAAGCGTCGGAAGTCACGACTGGTATCTTAGCAACGACGTGCAACAGTCACACAGCTCCCCCACCACTGCAACAGCGATGCAGTTCGACCAATTTCCACATGCACATACGCCGTACCTTGCTTCTCCTGGGGTTCCACAGCCGGAGATCAACGACAGTACCCATGATAGCAACCATCACACACAACCCTCATCGAAGAATAGGATTCTTTGGCTCTAGAATTCCTCAACAACCTAGTGATGAGTATGTATCGTCGTTGTGAGAGTTGTCTGTCTGAACAAGATGATCACATTCCTCATTAAGACACATTTAAGTTGCATTCTCATATCTCACCTTGTAAATGTCATCCTTGTCACAGGTTTGTCCGTGACGGGATCGAAATGGCGTCCCCTCACTCCGGAGTAAGTTGTTCTCCCAACTAAGCTACACGGACGGAATGCAGCGCTACAGATTTATCGTCTTGACACGTGATTCCCCTCTGTAGTATGTCACATCATCTCCCTCTTAATTTTTTTTTTTTTTTTGAAGCGAAGTGAGAATTTTTATTAATTCCAGATGATGTGTGGAACAAACATCACGCATTTTTCGAAGAACCCAACGGGCAGTACATCCATTTTTACGTTCGGGCGCCAATGTGGCAACACAAGTTTGTCCTTGACCTGGATCGAAACCACGCCCCCTCACTCCGGACTAAGTTGCTCTCCCAACTTAGCTACACTGACGGAATGTACCGCTGTAGATTTGTCGTCTTGACATGTGATTCACCCCTGTACTGCGTCACACCCTGTATACACAAAATGTGTACATATTAGTCTGTTTCGAAATGTTTATTACCAATATAATTGCGTCTCTTCATATGCCAAACGTATCTAAAAGTTGTTGCATGCTTTCATTTTTATGCCTGAGAATGTCTTTCGGACTTTAATTTTGGACATCAATACATTTGCTAGAGCAGTGATGTCCATGTTTTTCGTGTGTATAGAAATATCATGCGCTGGATGTGGTTTTTCTTTGAGTAGCCCCAAAGGTTAGTACGGAAATATAAATTCAATAACCTGTTAAACAGTTGTCTATTCATTTGTGTACAAAGTGGCAAGAAAAGTCATGAGGCAAGACAACATCTCAAGAATTGCGACAACTATCGTTCTATTTTTTGTGTGCAGGTGTATAGGAAACCCGTATAGGGGCTACATTCGGAAACGAAATCGTGTACCCGCTCGCTACCGACAGGTGGAGATAAAGAGGTTATCAGACGTTTTTTCTGGATCTTCAGAATGCCTTGCCTGCTGAAAAATGACAAGAATAGGAACTCATGAGGTGCTCGATAAGAAAATTGGTTCTTATTCTAACGTATTCAACAGGAAACCACAAAATATCAGAATTTTTTTCGATCTTCAGAATGCCTTGCCTGCTGAAAAATGACAAGAATAGGAACTCATGAGGTGCTCGATAGGAAACTTGGTTCTTGTTCAAACGTATTCAACAGGAAACCACAAAATATCAGAATTTTTTTCGATCTTCAGAATGCCTTGCCTGCTGAAAAATGACAAGAATAGGAACTCATGAGGTGCTCGATAAGAAACTTGGTTCTTATTCTAACGTATTCAACAGGAAACCACAAAATATCAGAATTTTTTTCGATCTTCAGAATGCCTTGCCTGCTGAAAAATGACAAGAATAGGAACTCATGAGGTGCTCGATAAGAAACTTGGTTCTTGTTCTAACGTATTCAACAGGAAACCACAAAATATCAGAATTTTTTTCGATCTTCAGAATGCCTTGCCTGCTGAAAAATGACAAGAATAGGAACTCATGAGGTGCTCGATAAGAAACTTGGTTCTTGTTCTAACGTATTCAACAGGAAACCACAAAATATCAGAATGTTTTTCGATCTTCAGAATGCCTTGCCTGCTGAAAAATGACAAGAATAGGAACTCATGAGGTGCTCGATAAGAAACTTGGTTCTTATTCTAACGTATTCAACAGGAAACCACAAAATATCAGAATTTTTTTCGATCTTCAGAATGCCTTGCCTGCTGAAAAATGACAAGAATAGGAACTCATGAGGTGCTCGATAAGAAACTTGGTTCTTGTTCTAACGTATTCAACAGGAAACCACAAAATATCAGAATTTTTTTCGATCTTCAGAATGCCTTGCCTGCTGAAAAATGACAAGAATAGGAACTCATGAGGTGCTCGATAAGAAACTTGGTTCTTGTTCTAACGTATTCAACAGGAAACCACAAAATATCAGAATTTTTTTCGATCTTCAGAATGCCTTGCCTGCTGAAAAATGACAAGAATAGGAACTCATGAGGTGCTCGATAAGAAACTTGGTTCTTGTTCTAAGGTATTCAACAGGAAACCACAAAATATCAGAATTTTTTTCGATCTTCAGAATGCCTTGCCTGCTGAAAAATGACAAGAATAGGAACTCATGAGGTGCTCGATAAGAAACTTGGTTCTTGTTCTAACGTATTCAACAGGAAACCACAAAATATCAGAATGTTTTTCGATCTTCAGAATGCCTTGCCTGCTGAAAAATGACAAGAATAGGAACTCATGAGGTGCTCGATAAGAAACTTGGTTCTTATTCTAACGTATTCAACAGGAAACCACAAAATATCAGAATTTTTTTCGATCTTCAGAATGCCTTGCCTGCTGAAAAATGACAAGAATAGGAACTCATGAGGTGCTCGATAAGAAACTTGGTTCTTATTCTAACGTATTCAACAGGAAACCACAAAATGTCAGAATTTTTTTCGATCTTCAGAATGCCTTGCCTGCTGAAAAATGACAAGAATAGGAACTCATGAGGTGCTCGATAAGAAACTTGGTTCTTATTCTAACGTATTCAACAGGAAACCACAAAATATCAGAATTTTTTTCGATCTTCAGAATGCCTTGCCTGCTGAAAAATGACAAGAATAGGAACTCATGAGGTGCTCGATAAGAAACTTGGTTCCTATTCTAACGTATTCAACAGGAAACCACAAAATATCAGAAATTTTTTCGATCTTCAGAATGCTTTGCCTGCTGAAAAATGACTAGAATAGCAACTCATGAGGTGCTGTTGAAACAAAATTAGAGCATTAGCTAGTGACTCGCTCCACTCACCTCGCCAACTTCCCGTGAGATGTAGTGGGGATGTGCCAACACTTATTCATTGTCATACCGGTGTCATTGGCCTGTAAGCGAGCGTGAACGTATACTTCCAGTGACACGCAATAGATTAAGAGCATTTCTGATGGTCCAAAGATCAGGATGTCTGGCATTAGAAAACCGTTGTGTAAACACCCGTTCCGCTGCACGAGCATTCCGGTTACTTTCACCATAAATCAAAACCATTTCGCAAAATTCCTCGTTCGTAAATGCAGACACTGCTCGAAAGGGGAAATACGATCGCACACGGCCTTTGTTAAATCTACGCCTAAGACCACAGTACCGGATAAACCGCTGCTTTCAAGCATGAGACGCTTAACTGACAACATTAAGTACCTCGCACACACCATTAAATATCGTACTAAACGAGTAAATCTCGAGAAAGTGGATATGTATGCAAATTTACGATTTTAGATTGGGGCTTAAACAACTACCGCGAGCAAGTTGATGGGTTATAAGCAGTGGCCTGTCCCTAATTTAGGGCCACTGGTTCCAGGGAAGGAAAAGAGCCAGTACCCTAAGACAAAAACGCCACAGGTGCGGCCAAGTTCCTTTGCATCATTTGTTTCGTGATAAACGAATTATGTACTATTGTTGCCACGAGTTCTTTTGCATAATTTGTTTCCTGACAAACGAATTATGTACCATTTTTGCTAAGAGTTCCTTTGCATCATTTGTTTCCTGACAAACGAATTACGTACCATTTTTGCTAAGAGTTACTTTGCATCATTTGTTTCGTGACAAACGAATTATGTATTATTTTTGCCACGAGTTCCTTTGCATCATTTGTTGCCTGAGAAACGAATTACGTACCATTTTTGCTAAGAGTTCCTTTGCATCATTTGTTTCGTGACAAACGAATTATGTATTAGTTTTGCCACGAGTTCCTTTGCATCATTTGTTTCGTGACAAACGAATTATGTATTAGTTTTGCCACGAGTTCCTTTGCATCATTTGTTTCCTGACAAACGAATTACGTACCATTTTTGCTAAGAGTTCCTTTGCATCATTTGTTTCCTAACAAACGAATTATGTATTAGTTTTGCCACGAGTTCCTTTGCATCATTTGTTGCCTGAGAAACGAATTACGTATCATTTTTGCTAAGAGTTACTTTGCATCGTTTGTTTCGTGAAAAACGAATTATGTATTAGTTTTGCCACGAGTTCCTTTGCATCATTTGTTTCGTGACAAACGAATTATGTATTAGTTTTGCCACGAGTTCCTTTGCACTATTTGTTTCCTGACAAACGAATTATGTATCAGTTTTGCCACGAGTTCCTTTGCATCATTTGTTTCCTGACAAACGAATTACGTACCATTTTTGCTAAGAGTTACTTTGCATCATTTGTTTCGTGACAAACAAATTATGTATTAGTTTTGCCACGAGTTCCTTTGCATCATTTGTTGCCTGAGAAACGAATTACGTACCATTTTTGCTAAGAGTTCCTTTGCATCACTTGTTTCGTGACAAACGAATTATGTATTAGTTTTGCCACGAGTTCCTTTGCATCATTTGTTTCCTGACAAACGAATTATGTATTAGTTTTGCCACGAGTTCCTTTGCATCATTTGTTTCCTGACAAACGAATTATGTATTAGTTTTGCCACGAGTTCCTTTGCATCATTTGTTTGTGACAAACGAATTATGTATTAGTTTTGCCACGAGTTCCTTTGCATTATTTGTTTCCTGACAAACGAATTACGTACCATTTTTGCTAAGAGTTACCTTGCATCATTTGTTTCGTGACAAACGAATTATGTATTAGTTTTGCCACGAGTTCCTTTGCATCATTTGTTGCCTGAGAAACGAATTACGTACCATTTTTGCTAAGAGTTCCTTTGCGTCATTTGTTTTGTGACAAACGAATTATGTATTAGTTTTGCCACGAGTTCCTTTGCATGATTTGTTTCCTGACAAACGAATTATGTATTAGTTTTGCCACGAGTTCCTTTGCATCATTTGTTTCGTGACAAACGAATTATGTATCAGTTTTGCCACGAGTTCCTTTGCATCATTTGTTTCCTGACAAACGAATTACGTACCATTTTTGCTAAGAGTTACTTTGCATCATTTGTTTAGTGACAAGCGAATTATGTATTAGTTTTGCCACGAGTTCCTTTGCATCATTTGTTTCGTGACAAACGAATTATGTATTAGTTTTGCCACGAGTTCCTTTGCATGATTTGTTTCCTGACAAACGAATTATGTATTAGTTTTGCCACGAGTTCCTTTGCATCATTTGTTTCGTGACAAACGAATTATGTATCAGTTTTGCCACGAGTTCCTTTGCATCATTTGTTTCCTGACAAACGAATTACGTACCATTTTTGCTAAGAGTTACTTTGCATCATTTGTTTACTGACAAGCGAATTATGTATTAGTTTTGCCACGAGTTCCTTTGCATCATTTGTTTCCTGACAAACGAATTACGTACCATTTTTGCTAAGAGTTACTTTGCATCATTTGTTTCGTGACAAACGAATTATGTATTAGTTTTGCCACGAGTTCCTTTGCATCATTTGTTTCCTGACAAACGAATTACGTACCATTTTTGCTAAGAGTTACTTTGCATCATTTGTTTCGTGACAAACGAATTATGTATTAGTTTTGCTAAGAGTTCCTTTGCATCATTTGTGTCGTGACAAACGAATTATGTATTAGTTTTGCCACGAGTTCCTTTGCATCATTTGTTTCGCGACAAACGAATTATGTATTAGTTTTGCCACGAGTTCCTTTGCATCATTTGTTGCCTGACAAACGAATTACGTACCATTTTTGCTAAGAGTTCCTTTGCATCATTTGTTTCGTGACAAACGAATTATGTATTAGTTTTGCCACGAGTTCCTTTGCATCATTTGTTTCCTGACAAACGAATTACGTACCATTTTTGCTAAGAGTTACTTTGCATCATTGGTTTCGTGGCAAACGAATTTTATACAGTAGAGCATCGATTATACGTTTCTCCAGGGACCGAAATAAAAAACGTATAACTTTAAAAAAGCGTATAAACGAAACAACAATTTTTAACGATAATTCTATAGAAAATACAAACCCCTATATTTTAAAAATACGCTATTTACTATAGGAAGCAAATGTTTGATATGCTTATCGCTAACAGAACACAATTCTTTGATTTAATCGCCTTTCATTTTCATACAATTTCTGGAATAGATATGTACTGTAATTCCACTTTTGTTAAATGCGGATCGTCATACACTTGCTTTAAAATTTGCATATTATCGCTTAGCGACAGGGCTTTTCTTTTATGAGAAGGCATGTTGATTTGAAGAGAAGGGCAAACGGGAACCTTTAAGACAAACATCAGAACAAAGATCTCCAAACATAAGTCAAAGTCCTAAAGTCACACTAATTACAGAAGTCCGTTTTTGGCAGAAGGAAGAATGGTATCGCAAACAAGAAAACACTGCTTTCACCCCACTCCTTTCATAAGAACAACGTCGTAGTTTACGGGAGCTGGCACTTGACACATCTCCATCCTTCTCAGAAGATGCCTGATGCCTAATTAAGGGAACATGAAGAAACGGATGTTTGCAGTAAAAAGACCACGTGGTTCTCGTTATTCATCTAAGGCTCAAAAAGAGGAAATTTGTTTTTTCGCTAGAAAATGAAAACGTGTAAATGGATTTTTTTTTTTTTTTTTGGATTGGAGGTTTAACGACCACCGGGAGCAACTCAATGGGCTATAAGCAGTCGCCCGTCCCTAATTTAGGGTCACTGGTTCCAGGGAAGGGAAAGAGCCAGTGCCGTAAGACAAACACAACATCCATGCCTCACCGGGATTCGAACCCGGACCCCGTTCGGACGAATGATCAGAGGCCATCGCTTAGACCACTGCGCCACCGGGGCGGCAACGTGTAAATGAAGCTTACATACTGACGAATAACGTACAACTGAAATAAATTAACATTTTAGCCTATTGGAGGCTGCTGGGACTGCAGCAATTCAACGTATACACCAATGAGACATTACATTATGACCACCCCCAGCCAAGAGAAATGAGCACGCCTGGAGACCGAACGGTGCCGCAGGTGAAATTCACACAGCGGTATACATACAACCAGAGGACTGGCTATCGGTTTGTAGAGTGTTCGGAGTCAGAATGGGAAAAATCTGCCGATTTATCGGAGTTTGATAAAGGACAAATTGTGATGGCACGGCGACTCGGAACTACAATCTCGGAAACGGAGGGGCTTGTGACTTGTTCGTGTGCCGCTGTAGTGAGTGCGCATCGAAAGTGCGCAAACGACGAACCGTCGTCCAGCAGTGCGTCGTCCACAGCTCATTGCTGATAGAGGGGAGCGGAGACTGTCCCGCATTGTTCACAGCGACCGCAGGGCCACAGTGCGACAAATCACCCGCAGCTACAACAGTGGTTATCGGGGCGATGTGTTGCAGCACACAGTTCATTGCAGCCTTCTGCGCATGGGCCTGCGTAACCAAAGACCCAGCCGAGTCCCCATGCTCACTGCACGTCATCGCCAACAACGAATAAAATGGGCTCAAGATAATCGAGATTGGAACGTGGATGATTGGAAGAAAGTGGCCTGGTATGATGAATCAAGATTCCTGGTGCATCATGTAGACGGCCGACTGCGGATACACCGATTACCAACGGAGACTATGGCACTTGGATGCACTATTGGGAAGAAACAGGTAGGCTGCGGCGGTGTTATGCTGTGAGGGACGTTTTCTTGGGACACTTTATGCCCCATTATCCCAATAGCGCAATCCTTGACAGCTGTCAGGTATCTGAACATCGTTAGGGACCAAGTTCACCCATTCATGGTAACTGTGCTCCCTGCTGGTGATGGCCATTACAAACAAAATAATGCGCCATGCCACACTGATAGAATTGTCAAGGAGTAGTTCGAGGAACATGCTGGTGACTTTCTGTTAAAGCCCTGGCCTCTAAATTCACCTGACATGAACCCAATCGAACATTTGTGGTTCGACTTGGAAAAGCGGGTTCGAGCTATATAACCCCTCCCCCGAAATGTACGGATACTGGAGGATCTGCTGTTAACATTACGGTACCAGATACCCCAGGATACCTATCGCCACTTCATTGAATCGATGGCTTGCCGAGTGGCCGCTGTTTTGCGGTCTAAATTGAGTTCTACAGCTTATCAGGTAGATGGTCATAATGCAATGGCTCATTGGTTTAAATGATAAAAACATATAATAGAGAAACGTTATAATCAGGGCTCTACTGTTCTATTTTTGCCACGCTATACAACTTCGTCATTGACTTTGTTGCCGTATCTCCACAACGGGTAAGACAGCCACTTTATTTTCCTTCGTTGGGGTCAACGGAGTCCAACGTTTATTCACCATGTAGCGCCCATACGGGGTTCCTATACACCTGCACAAAAAGTAGAACGCTAGATCAGTGGCTGCGGAACCGCCCGGGCACCAGGGCCCTGGCCCGGTCAATAATTTCAATAATTTTAGCCAAGATTTTTTTATATTTATTTGGCATATGTGTGATTTTTTGTTGTAATGTGCCTTAAAAAGTTCCTCTAGGTAAGTGGTCAGGCGGTCCTAATCCCTAACAAAGCTCCTTAGGCATTGTTTTTCTTCCGTTTGTTCCGGGAGGCGGGAAGGGAGGGGTTCACCACGATTCGAAATTGAGAGCCCGTCAACGAACTTCACTTTCCGCAGCCCCTGCGCTAGATATCATAGTTCTAGAGAAATTGGCCTGGTTCATGACTTTATTCGGCCCGGTCCATAAATGTTTATGTTAATAACTGCATACATTTTTTGGCTTCCTGGAGTGAATTGCATTGAAACATTCTGGTCTGAATTGCAATAAAAAATCTTCACGTATGCGCTGATAATTCGAATTTTGCATTAAAACAATCAGTTTTGGCGACTAAAACTTACCACGTTGAGATTTCTTCTAGGATCTAGATCGCTCATATCGGTGCGCACGAACAGAGGAGCATGGTGGTCCGTCTCAGGCTCGTAAGCCGTGTGGTAGTCATACGTCAGGAGGTTTAGGAAATCTGCGTTTCTGTTAAAGAGAAAACAAGAAAATCTTTAAAGAATTCTGATATTGATCGTTAAAAAGTTAAAGCCATATTTTAATAACAGGAAGTTCGCATGGGGTAGACTGAATGATGAAACACACAATGGCAGCGATCATATCTGCACATTAAAACGGATTTTAAAGGAATTATGAACAGTCGCCATGGGAATATCAAGCCATATTTCATCCTATTAAAAAACTAATGAAACCAAATGATACTAAGTAGAGTTCAGTGGGGTAAATTGAACTTGAAAAACAATATATTAATACATTGCTTATTGGTGCTACTTTCACAAGGGGCTGAGTCTTCTACATGGGAGCACTCGGGACACACAGCCATCATGCGTAAAATCATTTTGAGGTATTTCTCGGAACCCAACCCACCCCAAGAAATCGCATGCTCATCACGGCAAAAGGTGAATGGCGGCTGTGTCCTAAGGAATCCTTTGTAGAAGGCTTAGTCCCTGGTGAAAGAGACCCCAATAAGAAATATCGCGAGTAAAACTCAGTTAACCCCACTGAGTTCTACTTAATCTTTTCTGATTTCACAAGTTTATTTAATGGGACAGTTTTCCTGCATTGGATTTGCAACTGTTCACTAATACACAGATAAATAAAGAAAACTACCAGGTTGGTTGGCGTGCTTAAAATCGTGCTTAAGAATACATTTGCGGAGCCAGTCTGTCAGTGTACTTTCAAAATTACATTACTGAAAACACGACTGTAAAGTACCGTATTATTCCGTGTATAAGACGATATTTTTTTCCAAAATGTTTAGACCAAAAATCGGGGGTCGTCTTATACACGGAGGTAACCGGTTGAGAGAACCCTGCGGTTACCGCGGCGAAACTGCCAGCACCTCTTATCCCCTCTCCCCACTACGACTTACAAATCTACTGAGTCACTGGCGCACTGACTCCCAGCAATTTCTATTAAGCTTCCTGAAAGTGATGCATAATTTCATTGTTTGTATCTTAAAAATATTATCTAATTTCTAAATAAGACAGGGTGTTCTAATATACTCCTCATACTGACACTTCCTGAATTTATTGTACAAGTAGATCAAAGTTTAAAGAGGTAATATATATTGAATTTATGAAATAAACTTATGTACTTACCACTGAGAAGGAATTTGTAGAGGATTTTATAATAAATGTTCAAAACATCAAACAGAAGTGTGAGTCACGGAAAAATTATCATTGGCCGCCACCGGGAATCGAACCCAGGGTCTTCCAGTTACGCGCCGGATATGCTTCCACTGCACCACAGCGGCCACAAATTCCTCCGGACACACAATTGCCAAGCCAATTGGCAGATTGCTGCTTGGAGCCCCGCACAATGCTGGGGATTCACCAAAGATGGTAAGCAGCAACTGAACAAATAATTAGAAGGCGAAGGAATGATTAATACGGACATTTGACGTGGACTAGGGACATCAAACAGAAGTCATCGCTCTTTCCACGTTTATAAGTGAGTCACAGAAAAATTATCATTGGCCGCCACCGGGAATCGAACCCAGGGTCTTCCAGTTACGCGCCGGATATGCTTCCACTGCACCACTGTGCGGGGCTCCAAGAAGCAATCTGCCAATTGGCTTCGCAATTAGTGTATGTGAGTCTGGAGGAATTCGAGGCCGCTGTGGTGCAGTGGAAGCATATCCGGCGCGTAACTGGAAGACCCTGGGTTCGATTCCCGGTGGCGGCCAATGATAATTTTTCCGTGACTCAGTTATAAACGTGGAAAGAGCGATGACTTCTGTTTGATGTTCCTAGTCCACATCAAATGTCCGTATTAAATGTTCAAAATGTCTGCCATTTTTCTGGAGGCATAGCCGAACGCTTTTGCGCATATTTTGAGATACACGTTCCAAGATTGCAGGAGTTGACTTCTTGTACCGTTTGTGTAATTGAAGTTTTCAGCTCATTTATTGTGTGGGGATTATCTGCATACACTTTGTTCTTTAAATACCCCCACCGAAAAAAGTCAGGGATGCTTAGATCTGGAGAACGAGGTGAGCAAAGATTTTTCGTGATGAGGTGATTACAGAAAAATTCTCCTTAGCATGTCCATGGTTTCATTACTGGTATGGCACGTTGCACTGTCCTGTTGGAGCCAAGAATCCCGTTCATCCAATACTAACAACGCAACAAATTGCTGGATGAGTTCTTTGTATACAGCGCCATCTACAGTTGATTCGAAAAACAGAGGGCACACGATTTTTCTACGCGACACTGCACACCACACACCAATTTTCTGGGAGTGCAGCGGTTTTTCGTGTAATGACTGGTGGTTTGTTGTAGCCCAAATACGGATGTTTTGTGCGTTTATGAAACCACTGAGATTAAACCATGCTTCATCGGAGAAGAAAGTTTTGTCCGAAACGGCAACGTTGTTACGAATGAATTTCCGTAACCACTGACAATAAGACGGCGCTTCTCATTGTCTGTCGGCTTTAACTCCTGTACGACCTTCACGCGGTAAGCACATAACTGCAAAGCTTTTAGAGCCTTGTGCGTCGGTCCGCGTGACGCACCCAGTTGCTGCGACAAACGCCTTACGGATTTTTGAGGAGACTGCAATATTCGACGTTCGACGACATTCTCCAAGTCCGTTGTCACAGCATTCGGTCGTCCACTCCTGGATCTGTCATCCACGGAACCTGTATCACGAAATCGTCGTACGAGTTGGTACAGTGTATCTTTACTTGGTACCGGATCATCAGGATATCTCTGCCGTCAGATTAGTGCACACCTTTCGTACGATTTACATTCAAAATAAGCTTCAATAAGAGCGATTCTCTGAGCGCGCGCTAAGCTCGTTCTGCAGTAACGAACAAAATGGACTGCACTTCGTTTCCCAGCAGCTCCACCTTCGAAGCGCCTCCTAGGGATGACTCCTCACACCCACTGGTACTGTAAACACGCTGTAAAATTTAAAAAATTAAAATAATAACCTTACGATAAATTTTAAAAGTTAGGGTACGGAAACTTTTAAGACACCCTGTATAAATTTCCAAATTTCTTTTTTTATATATTACCACAGACTTTGTCTGTGATATTACCTAATTTCTAAATGTACTTCAATGATATTACCTAATTTCTAAAAAAAATATCAAATGCGTCCTTTTTTTGTAATAAAAACATTGATTTCTTAATTTCCGGTTCGAAAAATTAGGGGTCGTGTTATACATGGGGGCGTCTTATACACGGACAAATGCGGTAATTCTACATATCGATTCACTCGACCCATTCCTGTGTACAGCTACACAATAAAAAAATGATCTCATTTAGTTACTCAAAATGTTACCTATCATGATCGAAAACTGAGAAACTGAAAAGCTGTGTGTGACGTCATGATTTTCTTTCCGTGTCTTTTAGAGATATTAAAACGACGCACTTCTTTACTCCAGGATGAGATAGCTTTGAACTGTGACGTAACGCGGCCCTGAGGTCATGTAAGTATAAACAAACCAAATGTTTGCTATGGAAACAGCATTTACAAACGGAATTACAACCGAGTTTCCGTATTCACACATAGTAAGCAACGGTATCAAAATCAAGAATGGCTTGCAGTTACAGATTGTAACGTATACCAGGAGATGTGACGTACCTGCCAGCAGGACGCACACGACATAAAGGCAGATAGGAATCAGAATAAACGTCCGCGTAGCTCAATTGGTAGAGCAACTTATTCCGGAATGAGGGGACCCGGGTTCGAATCCTGGCGCGGATAAAAATGACGGAGAAATTTACTTCGTTATAAGATCATGTCCTAAAGGATCTTTATTTGATGCTCCAGCCAAGGTACACCAGGAAACAACAACTGAACACAATTTTCCAATCGTCGTAGGAACAACTCCAATCGTAAGAGACAAATCCAATAAGATAGTAACTTCAAAATTAACGATTAGTAATAGCTTTTAAGCACCGTAACATACCACTTTCATCGATCGTTTAGATCTCATTGATAGCTTTCACACTTATCACAATCTGGCAGCAATACAGTCCTGTTTTATCTCAATAAACTTGACTTGACTGACTGCCAGTATGACCAAAAGAAATAAAATTTTGGGTGTTCTGAAGTGGCGTTCAGTGCAGAATACATAACAAAAGGTAACCGATATTCACATAACAGTAAGCAACCAAAAACAGCAGATTGAATAAGCAGTACATGCCACATGTGTCATCCATGCCAGTTCAGATATTCACGAAGTTCGCTTGGAATCGGGAGTTGACCCACCCAGTTCATCTGCATCCTTAAGGGCATCCCAATGTTTTAAAAGTTGGGCTTTACCTTTTGAAATTTTAGAAAAAAGATCTTCATATGAAGAAGTGGGAGAATATTATGATGCCACAACAATACTTAAAATAGAAAAAAAAAGACCTCAAAGGAAAATGCTAGTTTTTAAAGCTAGTTCTTTGTGTTTTGAGGAATTGGTTAATTCTTTTCTTAACAGCACATCGAAATTCAAGATTTACAATTCACTTTAGTAAATTTCCATGGTATGTTCTGGTCCTCTTTGTTTTTCCCCCCCCCCTTTACCCGGGCCGTAAAAAAATTGCGAGAATTTTAAAAACGAATGAACGTGAGTGTGAGGATACTTAAGTTTTTTTTTTTTTTTACATTTTTGAGACGTATTGAGCCAAGGCCGTCTACAAAACACAAAGCCGTGAAATTAGAGAGATGAGTTCCCTCCGTTTGTGACGTCACCTCATGTTACACGGAATGATACGTCAGAGTCGTGTTTGAGGTCAAACACCACAGCATTGAAAACCATTCGGAAGCCTTTGTTTATGCGTGGCATCACTAAAAGAGGGAACTCTTCTTTCAAATGTCATGACCTTGGCCTTGATTGAGTTCACCTTTGTTTTTCATTTCTCTCGCCGAACTACAGAAGGTGAGTCGAAAGTTTTGCAATATTTGCATAATTTCATGTGCTGCGGCAGGTATGTCACGTGTTTAAACTAGTTCAAGTCGCGCACTTCAATCAGTCGAAAGGGATATAAAGTGGTAGTCGTTGCTGTGAACAGCACTGCATGTCATCGTTCTGTCAGTGGTTGGGACGTTTAAAAAGGTGAACAGCCGCAACCGGCTAATTAGGGAACTTTTCCTTTACGGGTTTGAACTCTGCCTTAACGCTGATCAAGCAACATGAAACATTTGTCATGCGAAAGGGGAAGGTTCGGTGAACCACAGCACCGCAACCAGATGGTTCATTCAATAAATTTCGCTAAGGTGACAAATTCCTCGACGATCAGCCAAGGTCAGGAAGGCCGCGAACCGTGGATTCGGAGGATGTGCGCCAGGCTGTAGAAGCAAATCCGACAACCAGCACTCGGAGATTATCAGGCGAGCTGGGCATATCACAGACCACCGTGGTTCGTCACCTTCAGGACCTCAGCAAGGTCTACAGGAGCTGTCGCATTGTTCCTTGCAAACTGACGCCAGCTGAAGCAAACCTCCGAGTGGAAGTGTGCACGAAACTCCTAGAAAACCCGCACGATGTACGTTTCAACAAGATAATCATTACGTGCGATGAAAAGTGGATCTCTCTTGTCCCGCTTTTTTTTCCGTGACCCAAAAAATTCTTTGAGATGCCGGAAGTTGGGTGTAAAACTTCCAAACGAATCGTCATTGCCATTAACATCTAATCTTCCAGACAGAAAATCTGTACATATATAAAATGGTAAGCCGATTAGTGGCGCAGTGTCTTAGAAATATGAAAGCTGGAATTTTCTGTTTGCATTTGACGTTACTATGACTACTTTACATAGTGACAGTGACGTCATACATTACTAAGATCATACGCACCCATCTTGGAAGGGCACTTGCCCTCCCTGGAAATCTAGCTATGCCATTTCTGTTCTTGAAAGGTACTATTATATAAAGATCTGGGTGATAACACTAATGTTGATTGCTAATTTTTATGTTGAACTTATGGATGTGTGTTTATGCAATAAAAGTATGAAAAACGTTTAAAATTTACAGTACAGAGGATGTTCAGAAAGTAATGCCTCCATATTTATATGCAAGCCTAGTGGCAAGCCATAATATTGAAACAAAACAAGAGCAAAGCTCAGAATTTCTACTTATTCACATATTTTATTTTTCTATATAGTCCCCCCCGCTCGATACAGATACCAACGTTTAATAATTTTTTTTAACCCGTCTCTGTAAAAATCTTCAGGTTGTTCTCAAAATCATTTCCTCGTAGCGGCTTCAACATCTTCGTCACAGGTAGGGCCGTCGTTAGACTTTGAGATCAGGATAGGCAATTGGTGGGCGAGCATTATTTTTGCTGGGGAAAGCTTCATAGTAACATTTTATTACGAAACACTGAAAGAACGAATTTTTTACGATCACCGTGAGCAACTCAATGGGCTATAATCAGTCGCCTGTACCTAATTTAAGCTAACTGGTTCCAGGGAAGGGAGAGAGCCCGTGCCGTAAGACAAACACAACATCCATTCCTCACCGTGGTTCGGACCCGGATTCTTCTCGGACGAATGGTCATAACCCAGCTCTTAGACCACTGCGCCACACCGGCTGGAACGAATTAACTCGGGGTTAACAAAATTGGATGACATCATCTCGAACGAATATATCCGCTTTCTGAGAAGTATGTCGAACGCGACAGGAACGAGTAAACCTGCGTATCAAAAAGCGTTGCTTTTGCCTTACGTTTATCGTTCTAAGTGGTAAATTGGGGGTATGATTGATATTAATTCTTGCTTTCTGATTATTTTTTCCGCTCCGAATGCTCAGAAAAGGGCGACGAACCTAAGGAAGAAGAGAAAAGGTGTTTGAGTAACTTGTTTCTATTCAGTAGCATGATGTCCATACTGCTTCCGAATCATTCCTTGGGTAATGGGACAGAAAACAAATGACTATAAGGGAATCAGACTACATACTGTAAGACTAAGGACGGTAAGGGAACATTTACAACCAGCGACAGATTTATAATCGGTACCCCTGGGATGAAACAGGGAAAGAAATTGTTTTGTCGTAGCTTTTGGTATAACCCGGTCACTATGGAAACAGTTGAGGAGCTCAGGAAGATTTGGGCAACTTTTCGTTCAGGTACATCGACCGTTTAAAGGGTAAATGCTTTTCACTACCTGCTACAAAGGAATCCGTGCAGTCTTCACCCCTTCCACCTGAATACACACACATCATCATCATCATCATCATTGTCAACCATTATCAATCCACTGCTGGACGAAGGTCTCCCCAAGTTTCCTCCACAACGGTCTGTCTTGTGCCAGTCTCCTCCATGTCACTCCCGCATATTTACGAATTTCATCCACCCATCTCCCATGTGGTCTTTTTCTGGGTCTTTTCCTGTCCCTTGGAATCCAATCTAAAATTTCGGCTGTCCATCTATGGTCTGTCCTTCTGGCAGTATGTCCAGCCCATTGCCATTTCAGGGATTTAACTCTGATCATGATGTCTTCCACTCTCGTCATTTTTCGGATCCACGAGTTCCTCTTCTTATCTCTCCTGGTTATACCAAGCATGCACCTCTCCATGCTTCTTTGAGTTGTCTGCAGCCTTTGTATGTCTCTTTTAGTTAAGGTCCACGTCTCTGCACCATACGTAAGCACTGGAAGGATGCATTGATCAAACACTTTTCTTTTAAGACATAATGGCATATTGCTCTTGAAAATTATGCTGTTTCTTCCAAAAGCTCTCCAGGCAAGTTTTGTACGCCGATTAATTTCTTCATCAATGTGACCCTCACTTGATATCTGCTGTCCAAGATAAACATATGTATCAGTTATCTCCAGTTTTTCTCCATCAATCGATAAATCTTCATTTCTTGTAAAAGCATTGAACATCACTTTTGTCTTCTGAAAGTTCATTTTTAATCCCACTTCTTTACTCTTGTCAGCAAGTTCCTGGATCATACTCTGCAGCTCTGATGGGGTAGTTGCAAAAATGACTACGTCATCAGCAAAACGAAGGTGGGTTAGATAATCTCCATTAATCTTTATCCCTTTGTTTTCCCAGTTCAGTGATTGAAAGACATTTTCCAACGTGGCATTAAAGAGCTTCGGATACATGGAGCTTCGGATACATACATGGATCTAACTAGTTACTCCACTGGTGTCAGATAGAAGAGTTGGTAAAATGTCGCCTTCAACTTTTTGCTTGCTCTGAATGCATTGTCTTAAACCGCTTTTCAAAGTTTGGCATATTTGCTTATGAAAATAGTACTGTACTTGAACAATTTATTTTTAAAAAAATGTCGTTTTTGTTTATTTAAATCAAATTTTAACGTCTTGTTACACAGACACAATATCACCCCCTCCTTAACTTCCTTCCTTCAAGCAAGCGACTTTGCCTTGCACTCCTCTCCTACAAAGCAATCGTCAGCCGCTTTCTGCACTTTCACTATCCCGGGGAACTTTAAGAGCGCTAGTGTAGCTTTAGACTTCCCTTTTCGTTTTGGAATCCCATATTTAGTAACTGAAACAGACAGCAGAGCAATTAGTAATGATCTCCTTCAGTGAATTCCTGTCCACTCCCCTCGTTCTCCCCTGGCCATACCAACATGAAAGAGAGGCTTAAACTAAAAATTTAGGAGAGTGAAGAACAATTGTATTTTCATGGCCCTGCGGGCGATATTTCGATCATTTCTGTGGAGAAGGAAACAACTCATTTCATAATAAAACACAAGATTTGACAAAATGCAGATTACATTTTAAAGTTAAATATTCTGAAAAAATGGCACATTTTGAACTTGGTGGGCAAGACAAATTTCAGGGTAGGCTCAAGCCAACCCTCGCCCCTTCTTGGCGACGTTCCTGGTCACAGGCGAACTGAATTCCTTTCATACGTCTCTTGAGAGCAGAAAACAATCAGAAGTCGGACGGCGCCGAATCTGGGCTGGAGATAGGGTGTTCAAGAGCTTCAAACCCAATTTTCTGTATGGCCTCTGAAGTGAAAGCAATGGCGTGGGATTTGGCGTTGTCGTGTTGCAGAATCATTGGCTTATTTTCCCCACGCACGCAGTTTATCTTTCGCTTTAACTTTTTTAAGGTGTCAGAGTTGATTTTCGTACTATTGACCATGTAATCCTGATGAATAATACAGACAGAAGTGGACGATTCCTTTCACACGCCGTTTTTATTTCCAGGAGCTTTTTTTTTTTTTGGCATTGCCGGAGAACAATAATACAGTATTTACAGCTACGTTCAAGAAATTCCATTTTCACTTTCGATGGCTATATAACCAAGCTTGAATTTTTCCATTTTCCAACTATTCCAAAAAACTTTTTTCCTCTCTATAGGTTATAGGCGTCCCCTAGTTTTTCGCGCTCCCCCTTCTTCCCCCACTTTCCCGTTGTGAAATATTATTTAAGGCTCCTAAAACAAAATTAGTTTTGCACACTTTCGATAATTTCTGCATAGATCATGATAGCTTCTATTAGCACACAGGCAATACATATTAAATATCATCATCATCATTGTCAACCATTATCAATCCACTGCTGGACGAAGGTCTCCCCAAGTTTCCTCCACAACGGTCTGTCTTGTGCCAGTCTCCTCCATGTCACCCCTGCATACTTTCGAATTTCATCCACCCATCTTCGATGTGGTCTTCTTCTGGGTCTTTTCCTGTCCCTTGGAATCCAATCTAAAATTTCGGCTGTCCATCGATGGTCTGTTCTTCTGGCAGTATGTCCAGCCCATTGCCATTTCAGGGATTTAACTCTGATCATGATGTTAAATATATATATAATTGCCATTTCAGGGATTTAACTCTGATCATGATCATTAAATATATATAATATTATACAAATCCCCGTTTGATACAGATATATACACTATATTGACAAAAGTCATCGGACACCCCTTCAAAAGCAAATGAACGGATCCGCTGCGTTGTTAAGATGCGCGGTACAGTTGCAAACGGTATAAAAACAAGCCTGTAGCTGACCTCGATCATATCGCACTGTGAGGTTGAGTGAAAATATCGCGACGGGAAAAAACTGACTTTGAGAAAGAAAAGATTGTTTGGTGTTATATTAGTGGGTTGTCCATAAGAGAAACCGAGAGGCGTTTAAACATACCCAAGTCAACTGTTTTGGTGTACTGGATAAGTTGAAGGCACATGGCGTGCCTGAAGCAGCAAAACGTACCGGCAGACCAAAGAAAATCAGTGATAGAGGACGTCTAAGATTCAGGAGAGTCGTTACAGCTCATTGACGGAGTACTGCACAAGACCTCAGTGTACAGGTGAGTAAAAAAGCTGGAACCTCGGTATGTACACGTACCATTCGCAGACAACTTTATTCCATGGGTTACCGTGGTCGTGCAGCTGCTCATAAGACTTTCATCTCCAGTCGGAATGCTACTTGTCGTTTAGCATGGTGTAAAGAACATTTATCGTGGACCGTAGATCAATGGAAACAGGTTGTACGTACTGATGAATCCAGATACACGATCCATCAGTGTGAGGGTATGGTTGCAGCAGGGGAAACGCTATTTACCGCCGTGTACTGTTCCTACGGTCAAGTTCGGAGCTGGCAGTTTACTCGTGTGGAGGTGTTTTTCGTGTTATGGTCCCGGCCCATTGGTTATCGTGGACAAACCTGTTAATCAGCACGTCTACCTCGATATTCTGGATAATTATGTCCTACCAAATCTGTGGCAATACTATGAAACCGAGCCTTGTTGGTACCAGCAGAATAATACACCGAGCCATAAAGCAAGGACTGTTGCGGCGTGGTTTGACGATAAGTCCGTATCATGTGTGGACTGGCCAGCACAGAGCCCTGATCTTCATCCCATGGAGCACCTATGGGATGAATTAGAGCGCCGCATAAGAAGTTTTGAGCCAATGCCTACTACTAAGCAACAGTTAGCGGCAGCATTATGTACTGAATGGATGAGCATACCTACCGCTGTGTTCCAAAACCTTGTGGAAAGCATGTCTCGAAGGGTCAGTGCATGCATTAAGGCCAAAGGTGGACGGACACCGTACTAATGTATGTCAATAAATGCTATGTTGTGTTTCTCTTCTAGGTGTCCGGTGACTTTTGTCAATATAGTGTATAAACTATATAAAAATTAAAAATCTAGGAAGGGGTCATATCCACAAAAAGGAGTGCAGGCTAAGTGCGAAAGATCTATTGAAGGAAAATATTTCTACTCGGCAATTCAGTTGGTCTGTCGGTTTCAGAAACCGATAGAATATCCTTACTATTAAGCAGCTCAGAAAAATTAGGCACTGGGGTTGCGACTGAGTGTTTTGACTGAAGGCTGAAGGGGTCAGTCGAAACATTAATTAAGATCAGATGTGGAGATAAAATACTTCTCCTCTATCTGAGGGTTAAGAGGAAACAAGGAAGTCTTCTCCAACCTGCCAGGTGCAGTGAAAATTGAAAAAAAAAAAAGGATTAGTTATGGAGCCTGCTTCAAGTAAGTGTGATTTTTCTCCGGACAATAATTTAAATTTAAGTCTTATGCAATGATAAAAGAAAACACTTTTTTAACATTACAACGAATGCTAAAGAAATTATCATTTGCAGGGGAGGGCCCGACGGATGTCCCCACCGGACCGCGGTGGCTTGTGGGTCTATGTTATGCCACTACTCTATGTGCCATAAATTTCGATTTCTTTTTTATAATAATAATGATTTCACAGTAAAAAAAGAAATCCTTAAAATGTTTTTAAACTAGTAAGTAGGTTTTAGACTTTTTTCAAATAACGGGCTCATTAGTTTCCATTTACATTCATTGGAGCGCACTGAATACCGCTGTGGTGGAAGAGGCGACACTCATCAACTAGTTGCCTTGGCTGCTTTGACGAAGCTTCAGAAAACACTAATGAATGAGCAGATAAGCGCTGAACTGCGCATGCGTAAAACTGTTTTTCGGGTCTGGCCGCCTTTCTGTTTAACTGCAGCAATTTTGCTTTCCCGTCGTCGGAGAGGGAGCGGATGTTTCTCGTTTGTGGAGTTAAGCAAGCTGTAACGTTCACTCGTGTAAGTAAAATGAACAAAGGGACTTCCTATTGGAATACCCTAAATTAAGAGCTACTCTTCTTGTTATGTCTTGCGAACATACAAATAGTTTGTTTCAGATTCTGCGATTTACAAAACAAGTCGCTGCTTTTTTGATAAAAGCTACGAATTCAAGGAAAGGACAACAACTTTGGAAACGATTAAATGCTTCCTGTACATCCCTTCTTTCTATCCAGTTTTACGGAATAGTTCTAACAGAGAATCAGTCTTTCTGGCATCATATTCGATCTATTGGGTTGTCGGAAAAGTCATGCATATTTTCGCACCCGATGGCGGTTGAGCGGTTTTGGAAGTACTAGAGGCACGCGCAGCTCTGTTATCGCTATGGAATTCGACAGGTGCTAATTCTAGCTGCAGTCTAAAAGAAATAGTGAGCGATTTGGTTGATTTGTGGATATTTGACATCAAGTTGAATATGGAAGATCAAACTGTGAATTTTCGCCATATTTTATTGCTTTACTTCCGTAAAGGGAAGAACGCGCGTTAAGCTTGTGAAAAGCTGCGCAAAGTGTACGGTGATAATGTTCTACAAGAATGTCAGTGCCAGCGGTGGTTCACGAAATTCTGTGCTGGTGATTTTAACCTCAACGATGCTCCTCGGTCCAGGAGGCCAACTGAGGTTGATGACGACCAAATCAAGGCATTGATCTAGTCAAACCCACGTTACACGACACGAGAGATTGCAGACACAGCACATCCATCATTCAAACGTTCACGACCACCTGAAGAAGCTGAGATACGTAAGCAAGCTCGATGTGTGGGTTCCTCGTGAACTCAAAGAAGCTCAATTGACGGCGCGTATAAAGATCTGCGATATGCTTATTAAACGTGAGGAAAACGATCCTTTTTTGAAGCGACTGATAACTGGTGACGAAAAGTGGATTGTGTACAACAATGTGCTGCGCAAACGGTCTTGGTCCCGACATGCTGCTTCGCCTCAAACGACATCCAAAGCAGACCTTCATCAGCGGAAGGTTCTGGTCTCAGTGTGGTGGGATTTGAAAGGTGTCGTGTTTTTCGAGCTCCTCCCACGGAACCAAACAATCAATTCGAATGTGTACTTTCGGCAATTGGACAGTTTGAACGAATCCATCATCCAGAAACGTTCAGAGCTCGTTCATCGTAAAGGTGTTGTGTTCCATCACGACAACGCTAGGCCACACACAAGTTTGATCACCCGCCAAAAATTATTGAAGCTTGGGTGGGATGTGTTGCCACACCCAGCATACTCGCCTGACCTTGCGCCGTCAGACTTCCACTTGTTTCGCTCTCTTCAACAGTCCTTGCATGGTATAACGTTCAATTCAGATGAAGCTGTAAATAAGCACCTTGTACAGTTTTTTACCACGAAAGACAGGTACTTCTATGAACGAGGCATTCTGCAGCTCACTGAAAGATGGCTAAAGGTTATCGGACAAAATGGACATTATATCATTGACTGATCTTTGTTCTTTTTATCAATAAATTACCTTTGCAAAACATGACTAAAATACGTCATGACTTTTCCGATAACCCAATATTTGCCAAAGTGATCGAATATGATACCTTGTTACGCAGACTGATAGGTGAGCGACAACTGAATGATTAATTAGTTTTGAAGTCGGGGTAAAGAGGACGTAGAAACCCCACCATTTCGCGGAAAGTAGGCTAAGTGACTTTCCGCAGAAGCTGCCATTAAAACGTAACATTTGACATCTTTTCCGCCCTTCGTCAATGACCCATTTGGTGCATTCCGGCCTCGGCCTTACCTTTGCGATCCGACGGACGTTTATCCAGTTAATCACTGATATCACTCGAAGACGGGCTTCCCAAATTGTATGTAGTCTGAGGCTCACGATTCTGTCTTCAAGGGCAAAGGTGGCATTGACCTGAATATTTTTCCGCTTTAGGCAGAACATTCTGATAGAGGAAAACTGGAAAATAGAAAATAAGGCAAGTGGCTTGCCGAAATTGCTCTGGAAAGATTTCCAAAGAACCACCGAGCAAACGAGTGTTTTGTAGCACGATCGCTTTGTTTTTTTTTTTTTTTTTCATTACTGATTCGACCTAATAACAATAAAGATGACATGGAATTCGCGAATGTAATGATCACTTCTTTTCTCAAAATTTGCAAATCTATTACGCGAAGGATATTACAAGATTATTTTAACGGTGCGATCAGTAGCTTTTCCAATAAAAAGATCGAATTTTAAGAGAAAAAATTGCATCAGAACAGCTGAAAACGCATGGTCGTCATTACTACAGTCAGAAGAAAATAGAATTCTTCTGGATGCAAACGTACTGTTACGTTTCCTAGTAGAAAACTGAAAAAGCAAAAGGCATGTTCGTAATATTGATTGTGTTTAGAGCTAGTTAATTGAAAAAGTAATTCAGCAAGACTTGTAGAAACGGAGTTTTCATCGAACAAATAAGAACAAAAAAATACACGCAGCGATCAGGAAAAACTGGCATCATAAAATACGATAAAGGGATGTAACACTGTGTAGTAATCGGAAGAAAAATAATTTTCCAATTCGGACTTCTACATGCTGAAACACAGCTTTAAGCACAAATGGTGTGCAATGTTCCCCACCGGGATAATCACAAAAATCTGTGGACATCACCAAAGAACAATTTTCACTGGCGAAAAACGTTTAACAGTGCATGTAAGATGTTGGCCAAATTTGAAGCTATCTTTTGCAAAAATAATGTTTCAAGTAGAGCTTTTAGTAGATGAGATTTGGAGCAAAATGCAAACATACGTTTACTGTACGTCGCAGAAACATGCACTTACGCCGTCTAAAGGGAAGATTATGCATCACAGAAATCCTAAAGTGCACGATTCACCATCTTCGGGGTTATACGCTATTCGGCACAAAAAGACGTTTTCGAATCCCATTCATAGACACTGAGATATCATATCTACAGACGAACGAACGGGCGTACAAGTAACTCTATGGAAACTGTTGGCGTAGTTATTCCTAAGTATTGAAGTGGACGCTATACCGTCAGAAGAATCGTTGTTTGTAGGTTCCTATGTCATTGGAGCAGGAAAGTAAATAAATAAATGGCTCAACAACTGAATGTACCGACAGGTGATTTCGCTCGCACGAATCCTTATCGTAACAATAAAAGGATGACTTCGCACAATACGTCCAATGAAATGAGAAAACTCACCGTCTATGTACGATATTTAATAAAATACGAAATATATTTACTGTTAAAATACCCCACTAGCACTTTCGGGGTAACATTTACCCCATCATCAGGTGGAACAGAGGCAATGTAGTACTTTTTTATATATTAGTGCAACGATGCATTATGGGTACAAGTCAACAAACGTCGCGTGGGTCGTGACCGTTGCCATTATAACAGTGTGAAGAGTAAAATGTGTATATATGCAATTATACTCTTCACACTGTTATAATGGCAACGGTCACGACCCATGCGACGTTTGTTGACTTATACCCATAATGCATCGCTGCACTAATATATAAAAGAGTACTACATTGCCTCTGTTCCACCTGATGATGGGGTAAATGTTACCCCGAAAGTGCTAGTGGGGTATTTTAACTGTAAATATATTTCGTATTTTATTAAATATCGTACATAGACGGTGAGTTTTCTCATTTTATTTGAATCCTTATCTTCTGACTGGGAGAGAAAAGGAAAATATCGGTTAGTCAAAATAAGTAGTATATACTTTCAGCAGGGAGATTGGTATTTTTAATGGCTTTCTCCATGTATTTCCCGCCAAAGGCTGTTCTCATTCTTCCCTACCTACATGCCTGTGCAAAAAACGTTCCCCTCTCTCTCAAGTCCCATGCAAGACTCTCCTTTTTATGACTACTGTATATTTTTTTATTTCTCTCTCTGCCGCTTGAAGGACGATGCTCGTGACGTAAGAAATTGTTAATTGCTGATGGTCGAATTCCCACTCGTGGTGTTTCTCCGAGAAAGTGTTTATCCTCCAACGATGTGGGATGAAGGAGGGCGGGGGGGGGGTTCGTTGGTGGTCTACAGTCAACGAAGGAATGTTTCCCCGATGGATCTGTTAAGCGTCTTTTTTATCTGAAGGTGGATTTCTAGCTGCTGTTTTTCGCGCGTTGAGTAACCGAAATCACTATTTAATTATATTTTAAATATTTCTGTATAACATAACGCACCTTGTTCCTTTCAGAGACATTCTATAACAACCAGCGTGCTCTCTTTGGCACGATGTTGGGCGAAGTTAGTCACCTGATACAAATAAGCCAACATTTCAGATACACGACCAATTGCTACGCACATTGTTTTTGTGAGAGGGAGAGTTAAAGGCCACGGTGAGCATTCAAGGCTATAGGCAGTCGCCCGTCTTAATTTGGAGCTATTGGTTCTGACGGGGAGGTTGGCAGGGCCAGGGTATGGCTCGAACGATTGGCCAGAAACCCGTGCCTCTGACCAGTCGGGAACTACAGTGCTGTCCTATGCACTTGTCTCGGTCTTAATGCTACTTCAGTACTTGAAAACTTTATTTGTCGAGAAACACGAAACATTTATATGACACCCCACCACTGTCACGTATGAGTCAAGTGGACAGTAAAGCAGCGAAAAGCCTGCCGGAGTAGTTTAGTTGGGAGAACAACTGCTCCGGAGCAGGAAGATGTGAGTTGGAATTTTATCTGCAAAAAAAAGGTTATAATGCAAAGTTAATTTTGCCGCAAAGATTTATTTGTACACTGTGCACAGCGCATTAACCACAGCGCAATTCTTTCGAAATAAGAGTCATTTCGGAAGTTACTTTATACACTGTTCAGAAAAAATCCTCAAGCTGCTTAAAAACTTAAAAAAAAACGTAATTAAAAAATATTGACAAATTTAGAAAACGAATATTTGAACTAATAATTGCGTAACTTTGGTAACAAAATAATCCCCGATGAAAAATTGCCGCTTTCGGCTGTCGAAATAAAATAAATCTTGTCACTTTATTTTAGGATAAAAATCAGGTATCTTTTTTCCAAACATCCGTGGAACCCTCCTTCGTGAAAAAAAACTGATTATAGTTTAAATCTTACAAGTATACAGTGAATTCCGGAAGAAGTTTGGTGTTATAAATGTATTCTAGATTAGAGGGGCGGTGGAAAGTGAAGTTCTTTTACCGGGCCCGAAATTTCGAATCGCGGTGCACCCCCTACCTTCCCGCTTCCCGGAACAAATGGAAGAAATAAAATGCCTAAGGAGCTTTGCTAGGGTTTAGGACCACCTGATCACTTACCTAGAGGAACTTTCTAAGGCACATTAAAACAAAAAAACGCACATATGCCAAATTAAAAAAAATAAAAATCTTGGCTAAAATTATTGAAATTATTGAACGGGCCCGGGTGGTTCCGCCGCCACTGCTAGATTATCACCCGATAACTCATAAGTTAAAATTCAAAACAACGAATTTTCCATCGGGATTACTATTGCTTACTAGTTTTCGACCGGGGTCAAAGCGATATTTTTTGCTTCTGTCAGAGTTCGTAACGTCTATAAAAGTGAAAACGTATGTGGATTGTTTTTACACCACGAAAAGCTTGCACTGGATCAATGCCATTGGTAATCTTGTAACACGCGGGCACTCAGAACTTGTCACTCGCGCGTAGTAGCTCAAATGTTACTTTTACGTTGCACTGCTCTCTGGTTTTCAAAATCGAAACTTTTTCAACAATACAATCCACTTACGATAAATCGTTTAGCGACTGGCCTTCCGTAGGGTTACATTTATTCAATTACCGATGATGTAACCATAAACGATTTTCTATATCCACACGCTGGGAAACTTTGACCAGACAGAGAGCTCGCGACACTTTCGTTTGTAGGGCCGCGGATGGCATAGTGGTCAACGTCCGTGGCTGCCACGGAAAAGTCTCAGGTTCGATCATAGGCAGGTACGAACGTTAAAACCACTAAATACCCGCCGTACGTCGGATGAGCACGTTAAGCCGTCGGACCTCGAGTACTGCCCCTCCAGGTTATAAATAAGGGCGTCTTCCTTACCCTCTCTACCTAGCTTCCGTGTCACTTTCCTGTCGGGCACTCTAGCCCAAATCTCCTAGCTCCCTACTGCTAAGGGTTGTTTAAGACCTAAGGCCAGACACTCCCTTTCTAAAATCCTCCGCATAAATCTCAATCTCTTGTTTTGTAAGTATAATTTTGGGTGGTTTGGCAGTGTAAACAGCTCTTTTGTTCCTAGTTGCAAATTCATTGAAAAAAAAAAATCTAAGAAGCACAATAGCAACTGTGCCGCAACTTAAAACGTAGAACTACGTCAACTGCCATTATTTCATGACACTATCTAACTAGTTCTACGTCCTTAAAGTATTCAGCGAAGGACAGTTGACGTATCCCTACGTTCTAGGTTGCGTCACAGTTGCTACTGTGCACCTTCGATTTTTGTCGGATATAAAACTTTTAAGAAATAAAATGAAAGAAATGTCTTACTTTATTTACTTAAAAGCAACTTATACTATATACTCCTACAATTCATAGTAACTAATGCTGATCATAAATTAATGTTATCAGAAGTAGAAGGCGTATCATCGTTGTCAGTAGTTATTGCTAAAACTGTTTCTGAAGAAATCGTTCTTCAGAAACAATTTTAAAATCCTTAGTAGCCTTGTTATAAATTTGACGATACGTCTCGGGTCTAATGGTGCTCTTCCTGTTGTTGCTCTTTTTTTAACTACGAACCGGAATTTTATTCCACAGTTAATCTTATGGTAATCTATATGTGCCAATTAAGAGCCAAATACACATTACTGGATATCGTAAGTAGAAGACTTTTCTTTAAACCTGTCCGTTATTGCTATTTAGTGTCTAATTAGTTCTATGTTGTTTAATTAAGCTATGCAAAGCAAGACTTAAACTTTACAGAACATTTTAATATACAGAATAAGCTTTACAGTGAAGTATGTTAGGGTTTTAGTTGCAGCATAAGCAAAAAGCAATACATACAGTCCATTTCACACTAAAATCCTACAAAGGACATGAAATTATTTCTATTTCCTAATCCCAAAAATCTGAGAATTTAATAAACATCCATAGAAAAATTGGGATTAATTGCTTAATAAGATTATTTCTGCAAACTTATCAACATAAAGGGACTGAGAATCATTTTCGAAATGTTCATCTTCAGATGTGAGTAACAAATTCGTGCATGAATACTTACTTAGCAATAACGGATACATCAAATCCTAAGTCAATGTAGTCTTTGATGGCAGGAACAGCAACGGATAGCAATAGGCGGTCTTTCCCATGTGGAAGTCGTTCTCTGTCAATGGCTGATCTAAATTCCTTAAACACAATAATTCAACCGATTAGAACACGAAAACGTAACTTGTTATTTTTTAAGTACAGTTTTGTAAAGAAACCATAGATTTGGAGAGTATACACACTTCACCAATTTTTGATCAACGTAAAGAAAGGTAAAAGATCAAATTTGGGAGCTGATCCTATATTTATTATAAGAAACTTTTCTTAGGGGCACTTAAGACATCAAAGCAAATTATTCCCCAAAATCTGTTTAAAATGTCACCACGAACGAAAAAGAACTGTCCTCCTGCCATTCATATTTCCATGGATATTCACCACTTCGGTGAAAGTCACTCTCACACTTTATATTCCCCTCTAAAGACCATATTTAGAGCAACATATAGTTTTTACAATTCATTGGTTGCTATCGCCTAAAAATGCCATCGTTGTTTACTGCGAGGGCTGATCAATAACTAACTTTCGATTATCTTTGGCGGTGGATTAGAGATACGTAAATCGGTACCTCCCAACGCTATTATATTATCCTGGCTGGAAGGAGTTGTTTAGCGAAGGAGTTGGAATAAGAAGGCAACGTGCTAGAGAACCGACTCAAGCGAAAATGATTACCCGCCTGAAAACGTGGTCTCTCTCAGAGGTACGCGCGGTGATTATGTTGAACGAGGTGACATGTGGTACCTAAAGAAACTTTGCATTTGCAGCAATTTGACGCAGAGTAACTCGTCTGTCTTCTTACACCAGAACATCCACACACGCAAAGTTGCTGCCTGTTGTTGATGTTAAAGGCCTGACAGTTCGATTCTCATCCATCAACGCATTGTACCAGTGTGCGAATTTTGAAATCCGTTATAATTCCTTCCAAACGCTCATGACTTGAGAACTACTGACTTCTTGCAGTTGGCGATGGATATTCGCTGCCGGCGTTTTCCGTTCCCACAGAAACACAATCATCGCCGCGTAGCTCCGAGTGAATCAATATTTCCAGGCGAGACATCATTTTCACTTGTCTATTCTTCAGCGCGTTGCGTTTTTATTCAAACTCCTGTGCCAAACAACGCCTTCCAGTCAGGACAGTGTAATGACGATTGGAAATGCCGATTTACATGTTCTTAATCTGACACCAAAAGTCATAATATGTTACTTATTGATTAACCAACGAATAACCATGCGTATCAGCAATAAGGTCGGGCCAGAACAAATCCAACAGCTATTGAGAAACATAGAGTTTTCGTTTCTTAACTGCCTGGCCATACATTCCGAAACAGTTAGAATTGGATCAATTCTAGTAGCACAGAATGCTTACACACACATGATAAAAAATAGACACCAGTCGTTATGCCATTTTTGCTATGTAGTGGAGTCTATATTGCAATGTATGCTCGAATTCCCTTTAATATAGTTTGCAGGACAACGTCAGTGAGTAGGTGACACCAGACGAAGATGCCTCGACCCCAGGAAGCGAAGGAACTAAACGACTTTCTGAGAGGACGAATCTTGGGTCAATCGGATCTCGGAGCCAGCCAGCGTCAGATTGCTGTAAACCTGCAAATTCCTCTTGCCATATTTAATCTAGTACTAGTGGAATTCAAGGAGGCAGGCAACAAAGCATCAGCATCACGTACGGATCGCCCTTGGCCATCCACAATGCTATGGTGTCTTCAATGACAATGCTAAGGTGTCTTCAATGACAATGCTAAGGTGTCTTCAATGACAATGCTAAGGTGTCTTCAATGACAATGCTAAGGTGTCTTCAATGACAATGCTAAGGTGTCTTCGAGCTGTCAAGCGTTCTGTGGAAACCAATCCTCGTAGCAAGGCCGCTGAGATTGTTGAACAACTCCAAATGAGTTCCAGAACTTCTCAGCGGTATCTTCACCCACTTGGTTATCATGGAAGAGCGGGTCGACGTAAATATCTTTGCGAGAAGCAAATATTCGCCGCAGATTGGCACGGGCGACAGACATGATTGGGAGATCTTTAGCATTTTGGCACACTGTCATATTCTCTGATGAGTTCCGATTTCCACAATTTTGAGACAGTGGCAAGCCCTGGGTGGGCGATTGCCCAGTCAGGAATTCAACTTGAACGACTTACAGCCAACTGTGAAACATGGCGGTTTTTCAGTCATGTTATGGGGAGCCATATGGGTGATTGGTCGTTCAATTCTCATAGAATGTGAAGGCATCACCAATGCACAAAAATACATAACCATCCTTTAGAGAGGCCTGCTACCAATATTCTCTAGTAGTCAGATGTCAAAGGCTTCCTAATGGCGCTCCATGCCATAGAGCAAAACGCAGAGAAACATGGCACGAACAGAATGCCATCTAGAAACTGTTGTGGCTAAACTAGAGCTACGATACGAACCCAAATGAACACCTGTGGGACATATTGGATGAAAAATTAGAACGGACACCACAGAAAGTTACTAACAAGTGACACCTGCTGGCCTTGTTACGTGAATCGTGGGCTCAAATCCCACAGATCACCACTGCAGATCTCATTTCCACAATGCCAAGTCCTACGTAATGTAAAGGGTATGGATATCAGATATTAAATCCAGCTACAAATACAGCTCCTTTCATTCCATGCGGACAGAAAAATATTAACAAATCAGGTGTCTATTTACTTATGTGATGTCCGCTGTGACGTGCCTGCTCCGCAGGACGCATATGAGATAAAAGCAGATAGCAGTGCGAGTACATGCCAGTGTAGTATAGTGGATAGCACTCAGAGCTCCAGAGTTGGGGGTTCGAATCCCTCCCCCGGCATAAAAATGTTGGAGAAATTTACTTCGTCAAACTGTGTATACGTTCAATTGCCAGAGTTTGAAAATTCACGCTGTTGACTTTACCGATGTCGTCGTTCAGAAAAGCAGCACTTATTCTCTCAGAGACCTGGTTGGCTAACAACGATAACGTAGACATTCCGTGATTCGAATGTAGCGTTAAATATCGAAGAAACAACGTTAGTGCTGATGGTGTAGCTATTTATCAGAAACGCTGCATGCATGTTGTAACTCCTCACATGGAGATTGTTTTTCGTCAAACTTCAGGGTTCGGAGTTACTATAAGATCTATAGGAAAATTGTTTCTATGAATGTACGATGCCTAAAACTTTGCTATCAGTTGTGTTATACATATAGCCGGGTACTAAGTTCGACAACATTACAGAGTTTGTTCAATTTGTACTTCTTCCCTTCACATAAAAGCGACTGGAAAAGCTCCAAAAATTATTATTTGATGCCGATAATATTAGCCGGAAATTTCAATATTAACCTTACTAAGCCAGAATCTAACCCCTTTGTCGATTTCCTAAATGAAGAGAACGAAATGTTCGGTCTGACAGCCAGCCTAGATTTCAATGTTACTACGACAAAGGGGAATTCTATAGTCGATGCTATTTTCCAGAGACACTTGGGTAGTCTAGAATCACAAGTTTACATATTATAAGTTACCACAAGCCTATTGTATCAACTTTACTTGATAAGAATGCAACGAGTTCTGCGCAAATAAATGTTTACTCTCGAATCACTCCTGGTACTTCACACCCATGAAGATCTTGGAATGCGAATGACGCATAGCATAAATTACCTACGAAGAGTATCATGGTAGTCCCTGGACTTTTTTTACGATTTGCATCAACCAAACTAAGAACGGCCTCTTTCATGGAAGATAAGGGAATGCCTCAATCTTTACTATTGCTATGGAAACCATACAACTAGTTGAAATCCACGAACTTCTTAAAAGTTAAATAACAACAAAAGATAGTTCATTCATACAAACGAAATGTGCAATGCCACCCAAACATCACAATGTGATTGACGGGTATTTTTGATAACAAACCTTCACAAGCTGAGCGTATCCGGACTTGTCGGTGTCGTTGCCTCCTTCTCGGAAAGCAGGATACTCCCAGTCGAGATCCAGCCCATCGAAGCCATTCTCTCGAAGGAAATGCATGGCGCTCTTGATGAATTTCTGACGATCTTCTGGCGACTCAACAAGACGAGAGAACCTGAGTGTAAGAAAAATGCAAATTTAACAATGGTGACATACTTCAAACACATTTCTGTAGGTAAGTTTATGTATCATGAGAACGTTCGAGGAAGACAGTCCTCGAAAATTATTTGGAATCACATTTAATAATGTTTCCCGAATCTTAAAATTAACAAACCATTGCATAAATGGGATGAATGTATAGAACATGTGGAGAAATGGAGTTAGCACATAATTCTAAATTCATGCAACACTTTCCTTGGTTTAATTCATTCATTTGTCTTTCTGTCATTCAGTGTGATACTCAGCATATTTCTCTCCATTCCGACTCCTTGATACAGTAAATAAAATCTGTGACACGTGTCCTTGTTCTTGTCCATTCATTTGTTTTTTCAGTTTAATACCCATTAGTTTTCCCATCTTTTTTGTGAAACATTATATACAGTACCTACTCTTCAGAAAATCGTATTAGAAAATTCTTTTCCTCAGACTCGCTGTAACACTGAGTGGCCATTTTATTATGACCAACCCCTCGGTACTTCGTTGGGCCACCTTTTGACTTTAATAATCCGTCGATTATATTATTCGTGGCATGGACTCCACGAGATGTTGATAGGTGGTTTGTGGGATCTGAGACCATGCTTGATGAATAGCACTTTCCAGGAGTGTGAGATTGCAGGGTTGTGGATCCAGCTGTCTGATGGCTCGTTCAATTTCATCCCACAAATTCTCAATGGGGTTGAGATCTGAAGATTGGGGGGGGGCACCTAAGCAAAATAAACTCACCGGTATGTTCCTGAAACCAATCCTGTACAATACGAGTACTATGGCAGGACGCATTATCTTGCTGAAAGTAGCCAATGCCATTGGGATAAACCATCCACATGACAGGATGATCTTGGTCCGCAACGATGTTTAGATATGATGTGCCAGTCAGAAGTTGATCAACACGAATTAAATGGCCCAAAGCATGCCAGGAATACATTCCCCAAACCATAACGTTGCATCCACCAGCTTGAAGGGTAGTAGCAATGCATTTGGGGTCCATGCTTTTGTGCTGTTTCCGCCAAATTCTTACTCGGCCATCGGCATGGTGCAACTGAAAACGAGATTCATCGGACCACATAATTTGTTTCCAATTATCGGCTGTCCAATCTTTGTGCTCCTGTGGGAAACTGGAGGCGTTTTCTCTTGTTAACTGCAGGCAGCAAAGGTGTTCGAACAGGCCTTCGGCTGCCATATCCCATCCAATGCCGTGTACGGCGAACAGTGCGTGCAGAGATCATTTGAGGGAATCCTTGATTAAGATGGTCTGTAATTTGCTGCACTGTTGCCCTTTTGTTGTCTGTTGCCAGTCTGGACACTCCGTTCCGCCCGAGCAGTCACTAGTCGATGACGACCACACGTTGCACGTAGAGACCCAGTTTTTTGGCTGACAGTCCAGTCTTTAAACACTTTAACAACAGCTGCTCTGGCGGTTTCGGTGATACTCGCTCCATGGCTCCGAGCTTCTACAATCATCCCACGTTGAAAGTCCGTCAAATCGCATTTTTTACCCATCTCGTCACCCAAAAATCACTTCTACTACTGTCGCAAGCACTAAGCTTTCCCTTTTTATACTAGCCTCGCCCTCTGGCTGCAACAGCGTGCAGCCGTAGCTCAGTTGCTTAAAACTGTCAGGTGGTCATAATAAAGTGGCCACTCAGTGTATAAGTCATTATCTAAAATGTACTTTAATCACATATACTTTACGCTCGAAGTAATTCCCTTTTCCCTTTATCATGTCATTAGCGCATCTTACAATGCATTCCAGCATCCTTTGCACATCTTACAATGCATTCCAGCATCCTTTACACAGCAGCTAGGTTTTTTCCTAAACGAATTACTGCTTCTCGGGAATTACACCTAAAACCATCCCCCCCAATACTTCCAACCTCTGCCCAATACAATACTTGCCATCTTAACGGAATATACTGGAACTTTTAACAGTGGCAAGATATTCTGTTCAGCGGTGAACTCAAGTTTCGTAGAATACTATGTGATGGTAAAGAACGTATTCCTGGGCTTACGTGAGACATAACCAGAATAGCATAACCGAACAGCGCGCATGTTGCTCCGAGCGTTTTAACCCTTTAACCGACTGGAACGAATTAAAAACAAGTTAGTAAAATCATGCAATGCACTGATTATGATACGCTTTCCAACATACCAGAAATCAATACTCAAATTATGAGGATAATGGCTGTAGAATAAATCTCGCTCCTAAGCCCTGACCTTTGACCCCATTTCGATGATATTAAACAGAATCGGTTAAGTACACTTCCGGAACAACATGATAAAGTTTAGTCTCAATCGAAGCATTTTTACTAAAGTTATAACATATAAGGGCGATGGATTGAATCCCGCTCCTATGTCCTGACCTTTGACCCCATTTCGCCGATTTCCAAAAGGATTCCTTCCCAGGTAGTCCTCTACCGCAATCTAAAATTTCATCGAAATCGAACCATTTTTACGCAAGTTATGACGCATAAAGGCAATGAAATGGATCCCGTTCCTATGTCCTGATCTTTGACCCCATTTTGTCCATTTTCAATAAGGTTCGTCCCCAGGTGGTCCCCTACCACATACTAAAATTTCACTGAAATCGAACTACGTTTACGCGAATTATCGTGCGGGCGGACGGACAAAGCTGGAACATATACGCTTCTTCAACCTACGGTTGGAAAGCGTAAAAAATGGGCCGAAATCAGCTGGAACGAATGCATTCGCTGTCTAAGAAGCGGACCGATCGCAGCTGGGACGAGTGAATTTGCACACAAGAAAATTCTGCTTTTTCCTTTGCTTTTTTATTTAAAACGGTCATTTAGGGGTTGATTAATACTTATCATTTCCGACTAATCATCTGCTAAAAGGACTATGACAATGGCAACTAACGTACCAAAGAAAACTGATGCTCGAGTCACTTGTTTACACCCAGTGGCAAGATGTCCGAGTCAGAGGGATTAGCTCTTCCCCATCATTCCTTGGGTCATGGAGCATAGGTAGCACTTATAACCAGTGATAAGTTTATTGTCGGTACTGGTGAGATGAGGGAGGGAAAGAAATTGTTTTGCCCCAGCTTTCGTTATAACATGGTAGCTATGTGGACATTTCTGTTTGGGGTACGCAGACAATTTTAGGCACTATTTACTTTAGGTACATCGACCACTTAAAGGGTTAAGTTCTTCACTCACTTTTTTTCAGTTCTGCAGCAGGCTTAAACCCGTCTTTGTATAAAACTCTAATCTGACATTTGACGTATATCTCTAATTTACCTGGACTGCTTAAAGGGTTGAGTTCCTCACTTACTTTTTTTCAGTAGTATTTTTTTAGTACTGCAGTAGTCAAAATTGCCCCTGCATAAAACTCTAATTAATCTGACATTTGACTTATATCTCTTATTTATCTGGACCGCTTAAAGGGTTGAGCTTCTCAGTCACTTTTTACCAGTAGTATTTTTTTCAAGATTCAATCTGCAAAACGCAATTTCAAATTTTATAATACGTTATTTACAAAAAGCACTTCGCCGATATTTTTCCATGGAATGCAGGATTTACCTACTCAGCTTTTGTTGAACGCATTCACGTACTCATGTGTGGTATATGTCAACTTAATTTCAAACAATGTATAACGAAGTAAATTTCTCCGTCATTTTTATCCACGCCAGGATTCGAACCCGGATCCCCTCATTCCGGAACAAGTCACTCTACCAATTGAGCTACGCGGACGTTTTATTCTGATTCCTATCTGCCTTTATGTCGTGTGCGTCCTGCTGGCAGGTACGTCACATCTCCTGGTACGTTACATCATCTCCCCCGTATTATTATTATTATTTTTTTTTGTCGAAGTTCTGGAGAAAGGATTCTCTTATTTTTTATATCTCGCGGTGTGGAAATAACATCACACCAATGCGAGATTTTTGAACGGTCGGGTCATCCGGATAGTTCGGGCGCCATTATAACGAAGTAAATTTCTCCGTCATTTTTATCCACGCCAGGATTCGAACCCGGATCCCCTCATTCCGGAACAAGTCAGTACCAATTGAGCTACGCGGACGTTTTATTCTGATTCCTATCTGCCTTTATGTCGTGTGCGTCCTTCTGGCAGGTACGTCACATCTCCTGGTACGTTACAAATGTTTAAGTATGCGTATATAGCAGCAAGTTTGGGATGATTTGTAGGAAACACCGGAAGAACGCACTGAGACCTTCTGTAGTACGCAACATTACAGAAGTTGGGCATTATCTCTAAGGACTGAGGCCAGATAATATTGGCTTTTCCCAAAGTTTACTGTTCAATGCAAATCTGAGTTCTGTTAACAGCGTTCTGAGTTCAGCAAAGAATGGTCCGAGGCGTAGTTTTTGACAGCTCGTCCGATCTGCGTCCTGCTCAGAGATTCGGATGTGGCATGAGTGGTGTGTTTATAGCCAGCGGTCCTAAATTTGGCAAGGACGACTGATTATAATTCTTAGAGCTATTTTACGCAGTTTAATTAGCTCATGGCGGTGGTTAAACCCCAAAACAAAATTTAAAAAAAGTTAAAGATATCTTAGGCACTTCAGTGCGTTGCGTCTGATTTATAAATCATTTGCATGGGTTCTCACTTAAAATGAATGATGCCTATCTTAAAGGTGTGACTTGCTCAAGAATATTACTGTTGTCTTTTTTTTTTCAGTGTGCTGGAAGTTTCAAATGAAATATGTTTAAAGAAAATATTACCCAAGAACCAGAAAGGGTTCTCGCTGGTAGCGAAAAATTCCCAAGTACAGAGTCAATTCAGAAAATATAAGAAATAAAGTAAGATTAATTTTCTTCTCACCTTTTAGATCCTTCGTTCCATCCGCCAACTGCTATCATGGTCTTTAAATTCGAATTGTACGTCTTGAGTCCCACGAAGGTTTTGTAGTTCCCTGTGGTGAAAAAAATGTGGTTAAGGTATCAGTGAACGCAGAAATCTATATTCCAGCCTGAGAACATAGGAATATTTTATGCACAAACAAATTTTCCTCTGCTACGACAGTCGTATTAAAATTAATTGCTCATAGGAGTGAAATACGCATAAAAATAGATGCATTTTTACATAAGGTACGAAAATTTAACATTTGTTGCATCTTTTCCACAAATATGTGTTGATGAATAAGTTGAAATGAATTGCTGTGATTGAATTCTTAACGACGTGTATCTGCAGAGCTTCAGACGTTCATGCCAGGCTGAGAAGAGTGTACGATGAACAAACCTTAGAAGTGTCGCTAATACAAGAGTTGCGTGCTTGATGCAAAAGTTCATCGCAGAAGAAACGACCACCTCAAGGAAAAATCACAAAGTGGAAAGAATACCGTTGAAAACCGAAAACAAAAGGATGACTTGATTCGAGCGGACTTCGCGTCCTGGAGATCACTCGTCACTTGCACTGACCTCAAAATGCAATGGAAACATTCATCACAGATTTAGGTTACCGGAAAGTGTGATCCAAATGGTCTCTCCTCAAACGACATCTATCTTGAAAAATAAGAAAGCGGAGATTTCCAGTGAGTTGTTGGAGGTATTTAACCACTATAACGCAACCCTTTTTCGTGTGCGAAATTGGTGTTACGCTATGTCTAGAACCATGAATAAGGAAATGTTGAACTAAATGAGAATACCATGCAATAGATGCACAAAATAGCTCCAATTTAAGGTTTTACGGCCAGACAAAACATATACAGAAGCCAAACTTACGATAACCTTTTATTGGTCCTGCAACGAATGATGACATCCACAATATAGCACTGCTAGTATTACACTTCACGTATATTCTAGCTTAACAAAGACAGAACATCTCCACACAGACACACACACGTACCCTAAGCAACTACAGTATCGTCCTTTATATCTAATGCTCTTATCACATTCATACGTCACTCTCTCTGACCTCGCCAACCTCATTCATGTGAAAGAGAAGATATCACGTTAAGTTTGGAAAGTGCAAAACAGAACAAACTCAAAGTTACACAGGAAAAGGAACTAAAAATGAAAGTTATATTAGAATATACGTCACAACACCATTAGGAGACTATTTTTTCCCGAATAGTGTGACAGGATATGAGATATTGACTATATCTCTGATCCAGAGAATAAGAATCGGTCGATGCGGTGAGAAACATAGCACCTCTCCCAGGCTTTATGAACTCACAACTATGCTGTGTGGTCTACGATGAAGATTTCTGTCTCCTCGTACTGCTTTGTCATGGACGCACCGGTGACACAGAGGTCTAAGCGCTGACTTCTGACCCTTCGTCCGAGATGAGTCCGGGTTCGAAACTCAGTGAGGCATGGATGTTGTGTTCGTCTAACAGCACTGGATCTCTCCCATCCCTGGAATCACTGGCCCTAAATTAAGTAAGAGCGATTGCTTATAGCTCATCGAATTGCTCACGGTGGTCATTAAATCCTCAAACAGACAGAACTATTGGGGGTGTGCAAAAGTTCTACCCGTTTTTGTAATAGATGCAAATTGCGATCGGAGTTGTTACGTCACAGATAACGCTGTGAAGCCGAATTTTCGGCCAATAAAGCGTGGAGAAGTAGAGCAAATAAAGGCACTGGGTTTGTCCGAGTAAATCATTCGTAACGGAAATCACGGACGGTGTAACATGGCATGCGATAAGAGGCACACTAGACATTGTTTACTGTACGAGTTCGATAAAGGCAGTACTGCAGCCGCGGCTTGCAGCAACATCTGTCAAGTGTAGGGGAAGGATGCAGTTTATGATAGCACATGTCCCCGGTGGTTTCGGAAATTCCGCGACGGAGACACCTACGTCCTGAAAGTCCATCCGTGGTTTCCGACGAGGATGTGAACCAAGCCATAACAAATGACCCACATCCAACTGTTCAGGAATTAGCGGAAACGTTGTCGGTACACAGAACAACAGTCGAAAGACAGATGCATGCGCTTGGGTTCATCACCAAAATCGATAAGTGGGTTCCGCACCAGCTTTCTGCAAAGCAACGAGAGGAGAGAATCCGTACCTGTGTTTCTGTGCTTTCTCGTCACAGAAATGAACCGCTTTTGGGACGAATTGTAACGGGTGATAAGAAATGGGTACTGTACCGTAATGTAAAGCGTCGACGGACTGTGTGCCGAGGTGCGGAGTCTGCTCCACCGACCTGAAAAGGAGTAGTGCATCCCATGTTGAGTGTTTGATTGGTTGTCCAGGGAATAATCCACTGGGAGGTGTTGGCACCTAACCGAACGATAAATGCTTATCTCTACCACCAACAGTTGGACATATTGCGAGAACAACTGACATCGAAGCGGCCAGCACTCGTCAACCGCAAAGACGTGATCCTGCATCATGATAAGGCCAGACCTCATGCTGCTTTAATCACTCGGCAAAACTTACTGGACTTCGGTTGGGAAGTGTTACCTCTCACCGGCGTATTCCCCTGATCTGGCACCTATACGGACTACCACATTTTTCGATCATTACAGAACGACTTCGCTCTCCAAACCTTCGATGATGTGGACGATGTGAAAACGTCATTACGTGACTTTTTTTACTCTAAATCACACACCCAATACTCGGTCAAGATTCGAATCCAGTGGCCAAACGTATTTCCGATGCAGGTACTTTCCCTTATCTGGAACCTTTTCTTTTTGTATCGAATTTAAAGAGCACTATGGTCAACTCCAAGGGTTTAAGCAGTCTACCGTTTTTAATTTGGGACCAAACACACCCATCATGCCTCATTCGGGACTCGAACCCGGGCTCAGCTCTTACGAATAGCCAGTAACCTATTCCTATAGAAACTAGAGATCATAGGCTCCTTTCAGCATTAGGTGCTGATGGAAGAAATACCTTATAACTCAACAAAATCCAGCACAGAAGGTAATGGTGCCTTTTTTTTTTTGGATGACTAGTGTGTTATCTTAATGGATATCCAGGAACATGGGCTCAACAGAGCGCTTTATTATGCCTCTGAAGAAGCTTCATGAAGTCGTCAACACGAAAAGGCCGCTGAAAGTCTCAAACTCATTCACCTACACCACGACAACATCATAGTGAGTTCCCAGATGAAAATTCATGGCACAGTACTGTATGAGTATATTTGTACTGACGAGCATAGCCGGCCAGGCACCCCATAGCATATGAAAAACATACAGATATTTCAGTGTAGCGATTCGTAAGGCACACACACACACACATTAAATATTTCGTGAAGGCAGTGTGACTATGAGAAAAAAAGAAGAACTACGAGATCCTACAGTGACTGCTGGTGGCTGATTGCCATCAAATGTGTAAAGAGATTGCCGCTTTGCTCCATACGACATATCTGTTGCAAAACTGTGCAATGTAAAACAAATTCTGAAATTCCCGAGCCGATTTCTGATCAGTGATTTCTTTCGCGAATTAACGAAGCACGTTTCTGATACAACTTTTTCCTTGAAATGACGAGAAAAAATTCTGAATTTTCAGAAAACCTTTTTCAATCCCTTTCTTATATTGACGGTAAATTACAGTTTTTAAGATGTGTTAATGGTAAATTCTGAATTTTCAGAAACCTTTCGGCAATTCATTTCTTATATTGACGGTAAATTATCGTTTTTAAGATTCGTTAAGGGTAAATTCTGAATTTTCATAAACCTTTCCGCAATTCCTTTTTTATATTGACAGTAAATTACCGTTTTCAAGATTCGTTAATGGTCAATTCTGAATCTTCAGAAACTTTTCCGCAATTCCTTTCTTATAATGACGATCAATTACCGTTTTTAAGATGTGCTAATGGTAAATTCTGAACTTTCAGAGACCTTTCCGCAATTCCTTTCTTATATTGACAGTAAATTACCGTTTTAAACATGTGTTAATGGTAAATTTTGAATTTTCAGTAACCTTTCCGCATTCCTTCCTTTATGAACGGAAGAGTTCTCACTTTTTCTGTATCCATATGACAAAAAAATCCCCGGAATACTTGGGGGTTTGAGTATTTATTAAATTTCGATAGTCTGTCGAAGTATTCGATTTTGAAGTTCTGTAGTGAGATCGGGTATCGTGGATAGTATATCGCATGACTTTGGGTTACTGTGGCACAGGATATTTCTTCTTTTCTACCCAATTTTGTGAACCAGATATTATACACTCAGCGTCAAAAAAATGGTTGCACCCAGAAGGAAGCAACAAGCAGGAATGGAACTTACTGCACGTTATTTTCAGAAATTTTCCGTGAACTCACACCACTTATTTTTTACAGTGTGTGTAACCATTTGAATAGCAGAGCGGAGTATTTTTTGGGGGATGATTAGTTTGGATTCTGGAAAGATAGAGGAAGTAGGTATGCAATCGGAGTAATGAGGACTATATACGAAAGGAATATAGAAGTAAACAAAGAAGTTTATATATGTTTTATCGACATAGAAAAAGCATTTGACATGGTGAATTGGGGAAAGCTGATAGAAGTGCTAAGTAAAATAAGATTACATTGGAAAGACCGAAAGTCAATAGCTGAATTATACATGAACCAGACCGCCATAATAAAGAAAAAAGTAGGAAAAACAAAAAAATATGTAATTGGCAGGGGTGTAAGACAAGGATGCTGTGTTACCAACGATCTTCAACATTTCTGCAGAAGAAATGAAAAAAGGAGCATTTGATGAAGATAAAAGAGGAATCACTTTTGGAGGAAGAACGATACAAAGTATTATATTTGCAGATGACCAAGCAATATTAGCTAATACTGAAGTTGAACTACAGCATCTAATGCAAAAATTTGAAAGTGTATGTTTAAAATATGGTATGAAAATTAACACAAAGAAAACAAAAACGATGAGAGTCTCTAGGAGACCATGAAACGTTGAGGTGATGATGAATGAAGATAATGTACAGCAAGTGAGACTATACAGATACCTAGGTAGCATAATCCAAGAAAATGGAAAATGTGACATGGAAATAAAACAAGGAATTAATAAAGTAAAATATGCATTTTACAACAAGAAAAATTTGTTTGGTAATAAAATGAATAAAAATTTAAAGAATAGGCTTGTTAAGGGCTATAAGCACACCGGACAAAAAAAATTACGGAATGCTCATTTTATTGGTTAATATGGAGTTACATCACCACGAGCTCGAAGCACAGCCTTGATTTTCTTTGGCATGCTGTCAATATGGGAGCGGATGACATTAATGTCTAGTTTGCCCCACGCCGCGAACAACTGGTCCCGCAGAGTAGTCAAATTGGGAGGGTGTTGTTGTTTCTTCTTAACGTCCCGTTCGAGCATGTCCCACATTTTCTCTATAACATTGAGATCAGGAGAATTGGCGGGCCAGGTGAGATGTGGGACGTTGACCTCATGTTCTGCAAACCAATCCTGCACATAGGCAGCTTGATGGACAGTGCAGTTGTCGTCTTGATAACGTGGATCTGAAATGGCGACATCTTGGAGGAACTGGACTTATGGCAACACCTCGTTATCCAACAGTTTCACGTAGTCCACCGCTTTCATGCCATTAGACACGTGAACTAAGGGACCCACCACAGCACTGGATATACAACCCCAAAACATGACACTTCCACTCCCCTTCTGTACATCCCTTTGCACACACTCTGCGTTGAAGGCTTCTGCGGCCTTCCGCATGACCCTGAATCGAACATAATTGGAATGCAGGCAGAACCTAGATTCGTCCGAACAGATGATGCGTCGCCACTGTTCTGTGGTCCAGTGTCGGTGTTCCCTCGCTCATTCCATCCGCTTTTTCTTGTGTATGGCAGACAGCTTGGGGCATACCCGAGCTACACGACTGAATATTCGTACACCATGCAGTTCTCGTCGATGAGTTCGTTCGGAAACAGGCTGACTGGGTCCCGCATTGTACTCTTGCAGCCATTCTTGCCGGGTTTGGAACCGTTTTGCAGTGGATAATCGCCCCAGACGCCGACGATCACGGTTGCTCATGATGGTTTTTCTGCCGCAGCTCCTCCGACGAGAATTGTCTCTAGCCAACTCCTTCCACGCTAAATGAACACTACTGACTGTGAACTTGGACACGCCAACAAACTCAGCCACCTCCGTCAGCGAATGACCATGTTCACGACCAAAGACGATAGACTCCCTTTTGTCACTCTGTTACGTCTCCTTTTCTACACATGGTACTACTTGTAAGCAACAATAAAACTGAATAGGCATGCACGTCTTACAAGGCTGGAAAAGTAAAAAGTAACATGCACTACATTCCATTCCATTATATACACGCATTTGTCTCTGCCTGACCAGTTATCAACTGTTCCTCCGGATGAGAGTATTCCGTAATTTTTTGTCCGCGGTGCTTATTTGGAGTATAACTTTATATGGGGCAGAAACATGGACAATCAGGTAGAAAGAAGCTAAAATGTTGGAGGCATTTGAAATGTGATTATAGAGAAGGATGGAAAAAATAAAGTGGATTGAAAAAAATACCAACGATGAAGTGTTGCAAATACATGAGGAAGAACGGGATATTCTAAAGACCATAAGAAAAAGAAAATATATCTGAATAGGACATGTAATAAGGGGAGACAGCTTATTGAAAAGAATGATAGAAGGGAAAATTGAAGGAAAGCGACCAAGAGGAAGGATACGAATAATGCTGCTTGAGAGAAGGAGAGGACTAAGGATCTTGATATAATGGGCACAGGAAGCTAATGCTTGAAAGAAGGAGACGACTAATGATTTTGATATAATGGGCACTGGAAGCTATATGCTGAGGAAGGAGACGACTAATGATCTTGCTATAATGGGCACAGGAAGCTATATGCTGAGGAAGGAGACGGCTAATGATCTTGATATAATCTGCACAGGAAGCTATATGGTGAGGAAGGAGACGACTAATGATCTTGATATAATTGGAACAGGAAGCTATCTGCTGAGGAAGAAGACGACTAATGATCTTGATATAATGGGCACAGGAAGCTATATGCTGACGAACGAGACGACTAATGATCTTGATATAATGGGCACAGTAAGCTATATACTGAGGAAGGAGACCACTAAAGATCTTGATATAATGGGCACAGGAAGCTATATGCTGAGAAAGGAGACGACTAATGATCTTGATATAATGGGCACAGGAAGCTATATGCTGAGGAAGGAGGCGACTAATTATCTCGATATAATGGGAACAGGAAGCTATCTGTTGAGGAAGGAGACGACTAATGATCTTGATATAATGGGCACAGGAAGCTATATGCTGACGAACGAGACGACTAATGATCTTGATATAATGGGCACAGGAAGCTATATGCTAAGGAAGGAAACGACTAATGATCTTGATATAATGGGCACAAGAAGCTGATGTTTGAGAGAAGGAGACGACTAATGATCTTGATATAATGGGCACAGGAAGCTATATGCTGAAGAAGGAGACGACTAATGATCTTGATGTAATGGGCACAAGAAGCTGATGCTTGAGAGAAGTAGACGACTAATGATCTTGATATAATGGGCACAGGAAGCTGATGTTTGAGAGAAGGAGACTACTAATGATCTTTATATAATGGACACAGGATGCTATATGCTGAGGAAGGAGACGACTAATGATCTTGATATAATGGGCACAGGAAGCTATATGCTGAGGAAGGAGATGACTAATGATCTTGATATAATGGGCACAGGAAGCTATCTGCTGAGGAAGGAGACGACTAATGATCTTGATATATTGGGCACAAGAAGCTGATGCTTGAGAGAAGGAGATGACTAATGATCTTGATATAATGGGCACAGGAAGCTATATGCTGAGGAAGGAGATGACTAATGATCTTGATATAATGGGCACAGGAAGCTGATGTTTGAGAGAAGGAGACTACTAATGATATTTATATAATGGGCACAGGATGCTATATGCTGAGGAAGGAGACGACTAATGATCTTGATATAATGGGCACAGGAAGCTATATGCTGAGGAAGGAGATGACTAATGATCTTGATATAATGGGCACAGGAAGCTATATGTTGGGGAAGGAGACGACTAATGGTCTTGATATAATGGGCACAGGAAGCTATATGCTGAGGAAGGAGACGACTAATGATCTTCATATAATGGTCACAAGAAGGAGACGACTAATAATCTTTATATCATGGGCACAGAAAGCTATTAAGTATTGAAGAAGGAAACAAGGTACAGAGAAAACTGGAGGAAGAGAATTTGTTGAGTTACCGTTGGATCTGTCAAAAGACTTAACGCTAATGATAATGATGAACCATCTACGCCAGTCCGATGTGTTGGGGATTAGCTTTATGAATTTCAGGGAATTTCTTACGGTATATGTGTTGGGGATTAGTTTTATGAATTTCAGGGAATTTCTTACAGTATATGTGTTGGGGATTAGTTTTATGAATTTCAGGGAATTTCTTATAGTATATGTATTGGGGATTAGTTTTGTGAATTTCAGGGAATTTTTTATGGTATATGTGTTGGGGATTAGTTTTATGAATTTCAGGGAATTTCTTGTAATATATGTGTTGGGGATTAACTTTATGAATTTCAGGGAATTTCTTACAGTATATGTATTGGGGATTAGTTTTATGAATTTCAGGGAATTTTTATGGTATATTTGTTGGGGATTAGTTTTATGAATTTCAGGGAATTTCTTACAGTATATGTGTTGGGGATTAGTTTTACGAATAAATTTACTTTTCTGTGAGCACCTGGTATGTTTATTTATGAAGGCTTTGCACCCGCACAACAGCAGCAAGATTTCGGGGATTATTTTTTTTTTTTTTTTTTTATTGAATGTTTAACGACCAGCATGAGCAATTCCACCGCTGGTTCTAGGGAAGGGAGAGAGCCATGGCCGTAAGACAAACACAACATCCATGCCTCACCGGGATTCGAACCCCTTCTCGGACCAAAAATCATAAGACAGCGCTTAGACCACTGCTCCACAGGGGCGGCATTTCGTGGGATGGACTCTATCAGATGTTTGGAACGTTCGGGTGGTATTGTGACACACGATTCCAGGACAGCCGTCCCTAAACCATCAAGAATTGTCGTTTGTAGGTTTTGGGCTTGAATGCGTCTTCCACACATGCTCAGTCGGATTCAAATTTGGTGAGTGAGTGGGACATTCGGGGATTGCGAAGTGACTGATATGCCTCTTGAACTATCCCTTCTCTGAGTGCGAGCAATGAGATGTAAAGTTTTTTGTTAAAAGATGGCATTATGCAGAAGAAAATGGATAAGATTTCCAGGCGTAAGTGATCAGCGATCAATCTACATAGCCTTGGGCGCGGTGAGAGTGGCCTCAGGTACAAGGGTTTCCCAAAAGAATCCAAGTAAACACGCCCCAGGACATTAAACCGCAACTACCGATTTGTAACACGCAGACTTCACAGTTGCGATCCATGGCCTCGTGTGGTCTGCATCACACACACGCACTTTCTCGTCAGCGTGTTGTGGATGGAACCATATTTCGTCGGACCACACTACACGTTTTCAGTTTTCAAGGTTCAGTGGTGATGTTCCTTTGCTCACAGACGCATAGCCAGGCGACATGCTGTACAGTGGAACAAGCCCTTTTCTGCAGGTGGCGACTTCTCACTCGGGAGCCAGTTGTTCTCTTCACTAAACTACACCAACGAAGCTTATCGCTTCAACTTTGTCATCTTGACATGTGCGTCACCTGTGTAGTACGTCTCATATATCCCCCCTTGAGAATGGCGGGGGCACGAAATCGCGGGTTTCGGTTTTGCCGTAAACAATGCTTGAAGGGGTTCATTTAGAAGGAATTCTGATTAATTCCAGACGATGTGTGGAAGAAGCATCACACATTTTTGACGCGTTGAAGAAGGAATCGTCATTAATTCTAGACGATGTGTGGAAGGAACACACGCATTCTTTTCGAACCTCACGGCCAAGAGATTAGTATTTTACGTTCGGGCGCCAATATAACGAAACAAGCCAATTTTGCCGCCTTCTCGCTCCGGAGGCAGTTCTTCCAACAAAACTACACCGACGAAGCTTATCTCTCCAACTTTGCCATCTTGACATGTGCTGTTAACATGGGCACTGGATATGGATATCGTCGCCCATAGCCTAGCTGTGCCATGGTACATCGAGTGGTCTTTGACTAAATCTTCGTAGGTGCCCAGTCAATGAATGGCGATGTTACCTCTGTAGCCCTCTGTTCCAACGTTGTAATACGAGAGAGGCAGTAATCACCGCGAACAAAAACGACCCCGCTATGGACAGATTTTCCCCTCTCGGCTTCCCGATTTGATGTTCACCTACCTGGTACACACTTGCGAAGTTCGCAAGTTGAAATCTGACCTTCTGCAGTCTCAGTGACGAAGCACCAAAATTCATCGCACCGATTGTCTGCCCACGATCGAGCTCGCTCACGACGCCGATTTACCCATTAATACAGTCGCAGGTAGTCCTAGGTTTTGTATGCTACCAATTTATAGCCCGCAAGTGGAGTGGACATATTTCTGTGGAGCGATAGACCAGACTAGTGGACGGTGTGGTATGTATAATAAACTGTGCTTTCAGTGTATTATGAGTGGAATCCTACTTTTGCCTAAAAGTTTTTTTTTTTGGCTGTACGACTAAAACACTTTAAAATTGGAGAGAATAATGCACTAGGCAATTTGCCTCTAATTTTAAATTGACTTAAAATTGAAATTTTAAAATATACGTACAGTGTTGTTTCTCAATATGTATAAATTTCAGATAAACGAAAGAGTTAAACAATATGTACGCGTGAATGGTGTTTTATCAAAATGGTTTTCCATTGGTGTCGGAGTCAGACAAGGTTGTGTAATGTCACCATGGATGTTTAATAAATTTATGGATGCGTGCATGCGTGATGCCAAGATGGACAGCACTGGTTTGTCTTGGTGATATCCATGTGTGCAGATTGTTCAATGCTGATGACACAGTCTTGTTGGCAGAGAGCAAAATTGAGTTGCAGAGTATGTAGGACATCCGTGTGTGCAGATTGCTCTATGCGGATGACACAGTCCTGTTGGCAGAGAGCAAAATTGAGTTGCAGAATATGTAGGATATCCGTGTGTGCAGATTGCTCTATGCTGATGACACAGTCTTGTTGGCAGAGAGCAAAATTGAGTTGCAGAGTATGTAGGACATCCGTGTGTGCAGATTGCTCTATGCGGATGACACAGTCCTGTTGGCAGAGAGCAAAATTGAGTTGCAGAATATGTAGGATATCCGTGTGTGCAGATTGCTCTATGCTGATGACACAGTCTTGTTGGCAGAGAGCAAAATTGAGTTGCAGAGTATGTAGTACATCCGTGTGTGCAGATTGCTCTATGCTGATGACACAGTCTTGTTGGCAGAGAGCAAAATTGAGTTACAGAGTATGTAGGACATCCGTGTGTGCAGATTGCTCTATGCGGATGACACAGTCCTGTTGGCAGAGAGCAAAATTGAGTTGCAGAATATGTAGGATATCCGTGTGTGCAGATTGTTCAATGCTGATGACACAGTCTTGTTGGTAGAGAGCAAAGTTGAATTGCAGAGTATGTAGGACATCCGTGTGTGCAGATTGCTCTATGCTGATGACACAGTCTTGTTGGCAGAGAGCAAAATTGAGTTGCAGAGTATGTAGGACATCCGTGTATGCAGATTGCTCTATGCGGATGACACAGTCCTGTTGGCAGAGAGCAAAATTGAGTTGCAGAGTATGTAGGACATCCGTGTGTGCAGATTGCTCTATGCGGATGACACAGTCCTGTTGGCAGAGAGCAAAATTGAGTTGCAGAGTATGTAGGACATCCGTGTGTGCAGATTGCTCTATGATGATGACACAGTCTTGTTGGCAGAGAGCAAAATTGAGTTGCAGAGTATGTAGTCCCGGATGTACGAAGTTTGCATGAAATTCAAACTGAGTATAAATAAGGGAAAATACATTTATGGTTTTTGAGCGAGGAACTGTCAGCCCTGAATGTAACATAAGTCTAAATGGTACAGTGAATGACCAGGTGAATGAGTTTGTGTCTTTAGGAAGCATGTTTGACAGAGAGAACAAATTAAATGGTGAATTTAGTAGGAGAGTGAATTCTTCATTGAAAGCCATGGCTGCTTTGGGAGGGTTTCACAGGAATGATGGGTTCTCAAGAGAGTCCCGCATGGCTGTGTATGAAATTGTAATTGTTCCTACTCTGATGTATGGCAGTGAAACTTGGGTACTGCAGAAGAAATATAGGAGTCGTTTGTGTGCTGGAGAAATGCGTTACTTACGGGGGGTTTACGGAAAGACACGTTCTGATCGGTGAGAAATGAAGATGTATTGCAGTTATGTAATGTAAAGCAAAATGTTGTAAGTAAGATGGAGACTAATATGCTTCGGTGATTTGGCTATGTTGAAAGAATGAGTGATGAGATGCTTACTAATGGGTTTTTTAGCCAAAGTGGCAGGAAGGAAAGGCAGAGGAAGGCCAAGAAAATCACGGAAGGAACAGATTCAGGGGTGTCTTCATGAGAAAAAGATTATGAGTATAAAGTATAGAAGGTCTTGTGCACGTCGTATGATGGATGTTAGTAAAGCCCGAGTTGTGTGTCTGTAAATGAAGAAGTTTGATACGGCAACAGTAAGTAAATAATCAGTTAAAAATTTATCTGGTAGTTTGTATTTCTTCGTGAAGGTAACTTCTGTATCTCAGAGAACAGCTTAGTGATATGTAGTGATAAAACAATTTTAAGTTTGCGCAACTGTTGTATGCGCGACACATATAGATAACTCGAAGTCCTACGCAAAATTATTCAATCAACAAAAATTAGAAAGAAAACACACATTTTCCGATTTCAGAGTTAACAATCAAAAACGTGATAAGAAAATGCGTTAAATAACTCACCTTTTTCCATGTCATTGTAGGGATCAAAGGGACTGAGCTCATACTCTGGTGAGAGTGAGGCAAAGGCGTAGATTAAGTGAGTACACAAGTAAGGATTAATGTTCTGAGGGGTGAATTTAGCCAACCCTGGCCTGTACACAGCCCAGTTAGAATAATAACACACAAGCTTCAGGTCAGAAACATCTCTTTTTCTCACATCATCTGTTTTGATTAAAGAAAAAGATGTATTAATAAAATAAGTGCAAATAACGTATTATGGAAAACGTAATTAATATCAAAGAAACATTATGACATATATTCAGCTCTTTCCTTTAAAAAGGCAAATTGTATTTTAAATCACTTGTACTGAAGGAACGTTACTTTTGAATTTTCTTTACAATATTATCTAATATTTCTACAAAAAATAATAAACTGGTTGCATGAAAACAAAGTTATAAGTAATTTCCGACATTGATGCGCGAACTGGAAACAAGTGTGCTACCAGTTGTTTTCCAGCCGAAAGTTTCATGCCAACAGATATTCACAACCAAATAAAAATGTATGCCTCGTTATGGAAGGTGATATGAACTTTAAGAATGAGTAACGTTGTGAACGCACAAATGTGTCGGTGACGGAGATTGAGCACTCATCCTTCTGCTCTGGAGCTGAATACTTTTCCAATTAAGCTGCAAAGACGGAATTTATCGCTGCAGTATTGCCATGTGTTTATCTACTCTGTAGTACGTCACACATTCCGTCTCCACCCGAGAATGACAGGGGCATGAAATCGCAGGTTTCGGGACAGCCGCAAACTGTACTTGAATCAACTCTCAGTAGAAGAAGGAATTGTCACTAATTCTAGGCTATGTGTGGAAGAAGAATGTATAACGTCTATATCATTAGGTATGAATACGATGGAACACTTCCTTAATTAAACCTTTATGGCCAGACGAAACATTTAAACAGAAGTCAAACTTACGGAAATCGGCTTCATTCCAGGACTATATCAATAGATCAAATATCACATTTCAACATAATTCACAAATCACATCTCCAACACACATCCAACATCCCACACGAGCAACCAACTGTTGTATCGTAGTTTTTATCTATCGTTCTTATCTCATACAGTCATACGTCACGTTCACTCTGACCTCAGATGTGTTGCCCACAGTATTCGTTTGAGAGAGAAGATGTCACGTTAAGTTGTGAAATATAACTGAGAACAAACTCACAATTTACATAGGGAAAGAAACAAAAAAGGAAAGTTAATTTAGAATCTTTGAAGCGAGAAGGAATTTTCTTCAATCTATATATTAATTCTATAAGTTCTTTTTACTGTGAGACCTATTTTGTGAGAACGCCTGAATGTAAAAATATGGTTCAGGTATCAAAATAAAGGTCTTACCATATAGATGTGCCAGTCGAAGAAAAAAAAATAAGATTGGAGTAACGGTTCGGGTGTTCTGGGACGGCAATGTTTCCATGTAAAGTCAATGGGAGAAGCGTGCAGTTGACATCCGATTGCCTGCGGTTGACTCACGCGCTGTTGCCCGCGGAGGTATGGAAGGACTCAGATATTCCAAAGTCCGAAGTCTCTCTTCTCAGCGAACCGTTGTGCAAAACAACGATAGCAGGAATTTGTTTGAAAGTTCTAATCGGAACAGCGAACACTCGAAGACCTGATTGCGTTGTGCCATTGGACTGTGTGATGTATATATACAATTTAACATTCATTCGATTCAGTTTATTCACGTAGGTAAGACGTTTCCCATTATGTAAAGATGTTAATAAACGTTTTATATGAGTTTATTCTTTTCAAAGAAAAAAAAACTTATCGTAAGTTCCGACGGGTTTCGTCTACCGGGGGAAAAAAACTATTCGTCGATTCCAACGGGTTTTGTCTACCGGGTTCGAATCCCTGTGAGGCATAATTCCATTCAGTTTATTCACATAGGTAAGACGTTTCCCATTATGTAAAGATGTTAATAAACGTTTCATATGAGTTTATTCTTTTCAAAGAAAAAAAAACTTATCGTGAATTCCGACGGGTTTCGTCTACTGAGAAAAAAAAAAACTATTCGTCAATTCCAACGGGTTTTGTCTACGGGGTTCGAATCCCTGTGAGGCCTAATTCCATCCAGTTAATTCACATAGGTAAGACGTTTCCCATTATGTAAAGATGTTAATAAACGTTTCATATGAGTTTATTCTTTTCAAAGAAAAAAAACATATCGTAAATTCCGACGGGTTTCGTCTACCGGGGAAAAAAAAACTATTCGTCGATTCCAACGGGTTTTGTCTACCGGGTTCGAATCCCTGTGAGGCATAATTCCATCCAGTTTATTCACATAGGTCAGACGTTTCCCATTATGTAAAGATGTTAATAAACGTTTCATATGAGTTTATTCTTTTCAAAGAAAAAAACTTATCGTGAATTCCGACGGGTTTCGACTACTGAGAAAAAAAAAACTATTCGTCAATTCCAACGGGTTTTGTCTACGGGGTTCGAATCCCTGTGAGGCCTAATTCCATCCAGTTTATTCACATAGGTAAGACGTTTCCCATTATGTAAAGATGTTAATAAACGTTTCATATGAGTTTATTCTTTTCAAAGAAAAAAAAAACATATCGTAAATTCCGACGGGTTTCGTCTACCGGGGAAAAAAACTATTCGTCGATTCCAACGGGTTTTGTCTACGGGGTTCGAATCCCTGTGAGGCCTAATTCCATCCAGTTAATTCACATAGGTAAGACGTTTCCCATTATGTAAAGATGTTAATAAACGTTTCATATGAGTTTATTCTTTTCAAAGAAAAAAACTTATCGTGAATTCCGACGGGTTTCGTCTACCGGGGAAAAAAACTATTCGTCGATTCCAACGGGTTTTGTCTACCGGGTTCGAATCCCTGTGAGGCCTAATTCCATCCAGTTTATTCACATAGGTAAGACGTTTTCCATTATGTAAAGATGTTAATAATTGTTTCATATGAGTTTATTCTTTTCAAAGAAAAAAACTTATCGTGAATTCCGACGGGTTTCGTCTACCGGGGAAAAAAACTATTCGTCGATTCCAACGGGTTTTGTCTACCGGGTTCGAATCCCTGTGAGGCCTAATTCCATCCAGTTTATTCACATAGGTAAGACGTTTTCCATTATGTAAAGATGTTAATAATTGTTTCATATGAGTTTATTCTTTTCAAAGAAAAAAAAACTTATCGTGAATTCCGACGGGTTTCGTCTACCGGGGAAAAAAACTATTCGTCGATTCCAACGGGTTTTGTCTACCGGGTTCGAGTCCCTGTGAGGCATAATTCCATCCAGTTTATTCACATAGGTAAGACGTTTCCCATTATGTAAAGATGTTAATAAACGTTTCATATGAGTTTATTCTTTTCAAAGAAAAAAACTTATCGTGAATTCCGACGGGTTTCGTCTACCGGGGAAAAAAACTATTCGTCGATTCCAACGGGTTTTGTCTACCGGGTTCGAATCCCTGTGAGGCCTAATTCCATCCAGTTTATTCACATAGGTAAGACGTTTTCCATTATGTAAAGATGTTAATAATTGTTTCATATGAGTTTATTCTTTTCAAAGAAAAAAACTTATCGTAAATTCCGACGGGTTTCGTCTACCGGAGAAAAAAAAAACTATTCGTCAATTCCAACGGGTTTTGTCTACCGGGTTCGAGTCCCTGTGAGGCATAATTCCATCCAGTTTATTCACATAGGTAAGACGTTTCCCATTATGTAAAGATGTTAATAAACGTTTCATATGAGTTTATTCTTTTCAAAGAAATAAAACGTATCGTAAATTCCGACGGGTTTCGTCTGCCGGGGAAAAAAACACCAAACTATTCGTCGATTCCGACGGGTTCATGTCTGCCGGGTTTGAATCCCGGTGTCCCGGTGAGGCATGGATGTTGTGTTTGTCTTACAGCACTGTTTCTCTCCCTTCCCTGAAACCAGTGACCCTAAATTAAGGACTGGAGACTGCTTATAGCCCAAGCGTTGGCTTATGATCATTCGTTCATGAAGGGTTCGAATCCCGGTGAGGCATGGATGTTGTGTTTGTCTTACGCCACTGGTTCTCTCCCTTCCCTGGAACCATTGACCGTAAATTAGGGACGGGCGACTGCTTATAGCCCATTGAATTGCTCACGTTGGTCGTTAAATCTTCAGTCACAATAAAAAAAAAATAACGAACCTGGACCATTGTCTTTACTTAAGTGGTTGAATGAATTTGTCAATGAAATAAAGTTTATATTTGTTGTTTCATATCAGTTTATTATTAAAAAAAAAAAAAAGCTTACCGTCGATTCCGACTAGTTCCAGGTGATTTGTGGAACGAACGTCACACATTTTTCGAAGAACCTAATGGCCAGTAAATCAATGTTTACGTTAGGGCGACAGTGTGAAAACTCAAATTTGTCGTTGACTGTGATCGAAACCACATCCTTCTGCTCCGGAGCCGAGTGTCTTCCCAATTGAGCTAAACCGACTGAATTTACCGCTGCAACTTTGCCGTTTTGACATGTGCTTCACGTACGTAGTACGTCACAAGGTGCAAAGCAAATTGTGCGGCAACAGCGTCAAAAAGAAACTGATCCCAACTCACTGAAGAATTGTTATAAGAATGTTAACTGCTGATGATCGCTTATAGCACTATGTAGACAAGTTCTCAAATTCGAAAATTTAACGATGGGCATGCACTGGTTCTGGAAAATTGCCTACTGCGCTTGAGGAAAGTAACTGGGCTCCTCAACCCCTCCCCCATCCCCACACACGTGAATGGAGACAACTGAGCTACATCAATGGTCAATTATTTAGCAACAGATTAGAAAAATATAACAGTATCCATAGCAGTTAGCATATGTTTCAATTACAAAAAAAATATATACTCTTTAATAGTAAATTAAATGAATCCATATTTAGGTAATCACTATATGAAAACTAGGAATGGGACATTCGAATCCTTGAATCCCGCGAACCTTGGAAAAGATTCGAAAACTCGAATCTTAGCGCGTTTTTTGTCATTCGAATCTTAACCTAAAAAACTTGGCGTTTGGTGCTTGTTCAAGAGCGATATTTGTTTGATTTTTTTGTCAGCGTGAAATCTCCATTAAAGGTTTCTGATTTTTTTACATTGCCCTGAAAGAGTTCAGTGTTTAGTGTTTTTATTAACTCTTAAAACAAACATGTTTTTGATTTTTCGTAATTTTCTGGAAAGAAATTACTCAATTTAGAGTTCCATGTTTAGTGTTTATCTACATTAGCTCTTGAAATAATTCTCCCCACCTCTACACTTGCTTTGATTTAAAAGGTTTTGGAACTTTTGTTATTAAAGAAGAATATCAAAAATGTGAATTGTTACTAAAATATTTTTTTGGTCAAATTATGTTCAGAAATGAACCTCAAGAATCAAGAGTTATGTACTTCATATAGTAATAATAAATTTCATTTGTATCTTCTTATAAGTATGGGTATATTTTTTGAAAACTGTATTCTTGAATTTGTTTTTCATTAAGCACAGACTTCAAATTTTGCTTCAATTAAAAGCTTTTAATTTTAAGTAGAAGTCTTTTCCCCCCTTTTTTTCATATAATTATTCTTATATGAAGGATTTGAGAGATTCGAAAAAATTGAGGATTCGTCCCACCTCTAATAAAAACCCTTTTCTGCACATAAACAAGTTAGTTAAATGATGCAATGCATTGATTATGATACGCTTTCCAACATACCAGAAATCATTACTCAACTTCTTACTCAAGTTATGACGATAATGGCTGTGGAATAAATCTCGATCCTGTGTCCTGACCTTTCACCCCCATTTCGATTATATTACACAGAATTGGTTCAGTATGCCTGCGAAACAACATGATAAAGTTTTGTTTCAATCGAAGCATTTTTACGTGAGTTATGACGCATAAGGGCGATGGAATGAATCCCTCTCCTATGTCCTGACTTTTGACCCCATTTCGCCCATTCTCAATAGGATTCGTCTCTGTTGGTCTCTTACTAACCACATACTAAAGTTTCATCGAAATCGAACCATTTTTACGCAAGTTATGACGCACAAGGACAATGGAAATGATCCCGCTCCTATGTTCTGACCTTTGACCCCATTTCGTCCATTTTCAATAGGGTTCGTCCCCGCAATTTCATCAAAGTCGAACCATTTTTACGCAGGTTATGACGCATAAGGGCACTGGAATGGAATGGAATGGATCCCGCTCCTATGTCCTGACCTTTGTCCCCATTTCGTCCATTTTCAATAGGGTTCGTCCTCAGCGATCTCCTACGACATACTAAAATTTCATAGAAATCGAATCATTTTTACGCAAGTTATGACGTATAAGGGCAATGGAATGGATCCCGCTCCGATGTCTCGACCTTTGACCCCATTTTCCCATTTTCCATAGGGTTCGTCCCCAGGTGGTCCCCTACCACATACTAAAATTTAATCGAAACGAACCATTGTTACGCGAGTTATCGTGCGGTCGGACAGACAGAGAGAAGGACACACAGACAGTCGGACGTACAAAGCTGGAGCATATAGGCTTCTTCAACCTACGGTTGGAAAGCGTAAAAAAGTAAGATACTGTTGAACAGTGGTACTGAAGTCAAAAGGTATCGAGACTGGATTTATTTTAGAAAAATGTACAAGACTTACAGATTTGAAACTCAATCGCCTTCGAAGTAGTCCCGTTCTGAAGCCACACACTCGGCCCAGCAGTGTTTCCACTGCTCGAAGCATTTTTTGAAGACATCTACTATAATAGAAAAGAGCAGCTTCGTCGCATTCTGTTGCATCTCCTCAATATCTTGAAATATTTGTATTTTCAAGCGTTATTTGTGTTTTGGAAAGAGAAAAAGTTTCAGGAACAAATTCTGGAGAATAGGGTGGTTGTCGTACTTGTTCAGTGCGGTGCTTATCAAGAAACTGCTGCACCAGTTGCGCTGCATGGGCTGACGCGTTGCGATGGTGGAGTTGCTACTCGCCAGTCTCATGCGATGCCGGCATTTTGCGACAAACTGCGTCCATCGAACGCCGCAAATCTTGACAGTAGTACTCCTTGCTGATTATCTGGCCTAATGAAGCGTATTCGTGATGCATAATTCCCTCTTGATTAAAAAAATGTCAACATACATGTGGCATTGCTCCGGCTCGGTCCTGCTTCTTTTTTTTTTTTTTTTTTTTTCGTCTGGGAGAATTTTTGGGGTCTTCCACTGTGAAGTCGGTGCCTTAGTTTCGGAGTCATACTCATAAACCCACGATTTATCTCCAGTTATGATAGTTTTTTAAAGGTTTTCGTCGTTTTCGAGGTACTAGCTGAAACACGCGTCTCTTCTTTGCTCAGCTGAGAGCAATTTTGGCGCAATTTGGTTGAGACGAGTGTCATACCCAAATCGTTTTAAAGAATCGAATGAACTGAACCGACACTAATTTTAAAGTCTTCATACGACTCACGAATAGTGATTCGGCAATTTTCCAGCACAGCTGGACGCTCAACTTCGATATTATTTTCACTTTTGTCGGTTGCAGGCCTCCCAGACCGTTCATCACTCGCAACACTTTTTTCCTTTTTGTGATTGACGGTTTAACGACCACCGTGAGCAACTCAATGGGCTATAAGCAGTCGCTCGTCCCTAATTTAGGGTCACTGGTTCCAGGGAAGGGAGCGAGCCAGTGCCGTAAGACAAACACAACATCTATGCCTCACCGAGATTCGAACCTTTCACGAACGAATGATCATAAGCCAAAGCTTGGGCTATAAGCAGTCTCCCGTCCCTAATTTAGGGTCACTGGTTCCAGGGATGGGAAAGAGACAGTGCCGTAAGAAAAACACACAACATCCATTCCTCACGGGGATTCAAACCCTTCACGAACGAAGGATCATAAGCCAACGCTTGGGCTATAAGCAGTCTCCCGTCACTAATTTAGGGTCACTGGTTTCAGGGGTGAGAGAGAGCCAGTGCCGTAAGACAAACACAACATCCATGCCTCACCGGGATTCGAACTCTTCACGAACGAAGGATCATAAGCCAACGCTTGGGCTATAAGCAGTCTCCCGTCCCTAATTTAGGGTCACTGGTTTCAGGGATGAGAGAGAGACAGTGCCTTAAGAAAAACACACAACATCCATGCCTCACGAGGATTCAAACCCTTCACGAACGAATGATCATAAGCCAAAGCTTGGGCTATAAGCAGTCTCCCGTCCCTAATTTAGGGTCACTGGTTTCAGGGAAAGGAGAGAGCCAGTGCCGTAAGGCAAACACAACATCCATGCCTCACCGGGATTCGAACCCTTCACGAACGAATGATCATAAGCCAATGCTTGGGTTATAAGCAGTCTTCCGTCACTAATTTAGGGTCACTGGTTTCAGGGATGGGAGAGTTACAGTGCCGTAAGAAAAACACACAACATCCATGACTCACCGTGATTCGAACCAGGAGCCTCCTCGGAGTAATGTTCATAAGCCAGCGCTTATTCCACTGCGCCACCGGGGCGGCTGAACACTTTTATGACAATCATTAAAACGTTTATACCACTCATAATTTTTTTTTTTTTTTTATTGGAGTTTTAACGGCCACCGTGAGCAACTCAATGGGCTATAAACAGTCGCACGTCCCTAATTTAGGGTCACTGGCTTCAGTGAAGGGAGAGAGCCATGCCGTAAGACAAACAAAACATCCATGCCTCACCGGGATTCGAACCCGGACGCCTTTCGGACGAATGATCAGAAGCCATCGCATACACCACTGCGCCACCGGGACGGCCTCGTAAACTTGTGCACACCTCATACAATCCTCCACCATAAACTTTCTGTAACTTTAAGTATACGTCTTTGCAAGTTTAGCCAAGTTTCTGACAAAATCTGATAGAAATTCGTTGATCAATTTTTTCCGATATGACAAATGCGACGAGCAGCTTCACATACGTAAGAACAAAGCACTACTGTAAAAAAAAACCGGAAGAGCAGGGGAGAGGGGTTCACGGCATATTTGTAGTTGGTTATAGGTCAACCTGCGCTAAACCGCTTCTCGCTGTGTCGCGCGATTCCGAACTTAAAAAACCAGTCTGGATACTTTTTCATCACGCCTCGTGCAAGTGCAGCTGTTTTAAAAGTTACATCTTCTGATCCTGGGAAAATTCCAGCCCGAAAATTTGGTGGTATTCTTGTTTTTATTTATTTTTTTCTCTTTTTTTTTTTTTTTTGAAAGCATTCAGAGCATTTTCATGTCATTCTATTTTCGGGATTATTATCAATGGCAATCAGGCAGTGCATCTGTTTAATACATGATTTATGGTTTGTAAACAATATTCGATGACCCTTTTAAGCGTGGAGTGAAGAGTTGCATTTGTGTAGCGAACAAATTTAGAGTTCGATCAGATAAGGAAGCGACAGGGATAATTTTTGTTTTGTGGTTTCTTTCCTCCTTGTGCTTTGGAGTAAGAGGGAGCACTGGGAACGTTGCTTTCATTGAAGCAACATTAGCAAGGTGAGAAATGCTGCATTCTTAAAAATCTTTTAAGCAAAGTGGGACGAGCAATCACTAATACTACGGATGAAAGTTCAGTCGATGTAATTGTGTCAAACTTTCTGGTAATCACCGAATTTTTCCCTCGGTGTTTAAAAGGCTGAACGTAATCGCAGAACACCGACGTAGTTGCTCCTGTGTTTTACATTGTGAGAGAAAAACAACGTAAAATTTATCCGTCATCTTTGATTTTGCAGATAAACATGCTCTTTCCCGCTAATTACCCACCTGTCACGACTTCTTACGTTTGCAGAAAATATTTATTTATTTATTTGTTTGTAGAATTTCAGGTTCTTTTAATGTGACGGGCAATTTTCACTCAAAGTAATATTCTTTTCTATGTTTCCAGAACTGGTTTCCATCAATTAAAACACGGCCATGGTAAAGCAAGTGATAATCTTGTCTTTTTAATTAAAGAGTTCCCGTCTGATATTCATCTCAAGGCATGATTCTCATGATCTGTACTTCTTATTCAAATATTTGTGACGTACTACAGAGGTGAATCACGTGTCAAGACGACAAATCTGCAGCGATAAATTCCTTCGGTGAGCTTAGTTGAATGAGCAGATAAATTCCGCCGGTGTAGCTCCAGAGTGAGGGGGTGCTAGTTCGAACCCCTTCATGGACAAATTTGTGTTTCGCATTTACTCCCGAACGTAAAAATAGATCAACTGGCTGTTGGGGTTTTCGAAAAATGTGTGATGTTCATTCCACACATCGTCTGGAATTAATGAAAAATTCCTACTTCGCCTGAAATAAAAAAATATATATTAAGAGGGAGATGATGTGACGTACTACAGAGGTAAAGTACGTGTCGAGACGACAATTCTGCAGCGATACATTCCGTCCGTGTAGCTCAGTTGGTAGACCAACTTACTCCGGAGTGAGTGGGCACGACTTCGATTTACGTCACGGACAAACTTATGTTTTCAGATATTCAGCAGATATTAAACACTGCGGGATCAATATTTTGGGACTTATTTGTAGTTCCATCATGTTTAGAACAGAATTCATTCATTTCGTCAGACATAATTGAACTTCCATACACGTCTGGAAGTGGGAGAGTTCCAAGAAAAAAGTAGATGTTTTCTTTCATTTTCTACTATGGTGACAGTAACTCTAAACTGAGACTAAATGATTTTTTCTAGTCTTCAAATTTAATAGGTCTCAAAATATAATAATAAAAAAAACGACTTTAGAACTCTTTCGAACAAATCAGATAGCATTTTTATTTTGGATTTTATTTACATCAGTAGAAAAATAACAACCAAAACTCATACGAAACTTAAAGTAGCTTTCGATCCGTTTTATAGTGTAGCAGCATAAATTACATATGAGCGTATTGCTTCCGTTGTCAACCAGATGGCTTTTTCCAGTTAACAAAACAACTAAAACAATGCAGAAAAAGAAAAGCACTGTTTCACATACTCAAAATTTTAAAATTGCAAATAAGAATTGTTGACGTGTTCTTTAAACCCTGCACTACATGTATAGTGAGAGTAACGAAGGGTATTACATTAAACTGTATGTTTAGGCGTTACAACAAACTGATGCTTGTTCGCTTGACGTATATTTATTTCATATTCTTGGCTTCGCTAGAATTTTTATATTTTCTCTAACTATTGTTTCTTTATGGGTGGTGCATGTGATTATACATTCTGTATCATTCCGTCTAGGGTTGGATGCCTCTCTAGGCTGGGCTGTGTATTGTTTCACTCTTTTATATCCATATTGTGCTCCTTTGTCCGATTCCTATGGATCTTTTGGGTATTCCGGTGCAAAACTTCACAGTCCCATTCTGATATTCCAGAATAAAATATAGAAAAACCGTTGTTTACGAGAACTAAGGACTAAGTTCTATTATCTCAAGAACGTGCTTTGAAAAATAGGTTACAATGTTGCAATAAGGTCTTCAAAATCAAGGAACTAATAGAATTAAATGGTTATTCTGGAATATGAAAAGTTATGCAGTGCAGTTAAAAAAGTACATGAGTACCTTTTGGCTTCTAAAATATTAATTGCATTGCCTTTTTAAAAAAACTTAACGAAGACAAAATTATACGTAGCACTTAGAATTTTGTCTAGAAAGGTCCAAATTCTAAATGAGAGAATAAGGAATAATATTTAAAGTGCCCGAGATTTCATAGAAAGCTCAAGAAAAGTCTCTTTCGAAACTGTCACTTTAATTCTAGCCCTTATCCTCTCATTTCCAATTCTCAAACAAAAATACCAGACAACGCTGGTATTTTTATGTTTAAGAATTGGAAATGAGAGGATAAGGGCTAGAATTAAAGTGACAGTTTCGAATAAGGTTCAAGAAGCAAAATTGCGCTGGCATATTCATGTTTTGAGAAGAGACAATGAATGCGTGGGCCGCAGAGTTCTGGACATCGAGCTTCCTTGAAAGCAAACAACAGGAAGACTTAGGATGAGATGGACGGATTGTGTAAACAATAACATAAAGAACATCTATCTTTTTCCATGCATCCACTTGTTGTAACGACAGTTCTCCACAATATATTTCCAATCAATGGAAACATTGCATGACTAAAAGACTGCAATCATCCTCTACCGAGACCTTACCGTTACAGAGGCCTGAGGGCATAAATTTTCATACTTAATCACGTTGTAAAATCTAATACTCTTTGATTTTGTACCTTGTTTGATATTTGCGAGATTACATTTTCTACTGTATTTCCACTATATTAAAATGTCTAACTGTTCATTTATTTTATGTTTTCCCTTTCCTTTTTTAGGTTCAGTTTCCGTATGCTGTGTATACAGGGTGTTCGTAAACAAACTGTTTTGACAAAAGAAGAGGAGTGATAGTACCCATCAAGACAAACAATATTTACAATGGAACCTAGGGTCGCATTCCACTCTGAGTGTCAGAAAAGAGAAACTTCGAAATACGTCCAACAAGCACAAGTCGTCACCTCAGACGTCATTTCTTTCGTGCCGGAGAAGTAGCTCATCGCCAGAACATCACCGTCAAACATTTACCGTATGCAAATTGCCAGAGAAAAGACGCAGCATCGACAGTTGCAGCTGATTGGCTTATCAAGGTGCAATAGACACTTCCTGAATGCCACATATCCCGCACGATGGATTGGACGTGGCGGACCTGTGACATGGCCTCCAACCCACTGAACTTCTTTTGGGGGCACATGAAATCATTGGTGTACGAGACGCCTGTGGACTTCGTGGAAGATCTCGTCGCGAGAATCGTCGTTGTAGCGGACAGGATAAACACGACACCAGGAGTCTTCGAGAGCGTACGCCAGTCTTTCATTCGCCGGTGTGAATTGTGCAACGGCACCCGTGGCCGCCACTTTGAGTATCTACTTTGAGTCTGTCCCTGATCTCCATAAATGGGATTGTGCAACTTATGATGTCGTTAATTCTCTTTCTTTGCACTGTTGAAAGTTCAACTTGGACATCTAACTTTACTCTTTTCTGACACTCAGAGTGGAAATGCGACCCAAGGTTCCATTGTAAATATTGTTCGTCTTGATGGGTACTATCACCCCTCTTCTTTTGTCAAAACAGTTTATGAACATACTGTATATTCTTTTTACACTACATTATTTATGTTTCCTTTTTATAATAGTATGTATGAATTCACTTTACTTTTTTTATCTACTTTTACGTCTACTATGTCGTGTATGGCACTCCCTCCTCTCTTATTTAACCCTACTTTTCATGGGTACTATTCTTTTTTGCGGCGCAACCATTTTTGCTCACCCACAGTGTCGCTGTCAATGTATATCGTCTCTATATATACGGTTCCATGTTTTACACGAATTTTCATACATCTGAGGAAGAGTCCAAGGTAGAACAGAAAGATCTAATGTGTTTTATCTGTTTTTAATATATCATCTAGTTTTAACTTGTGTAGTACACTAATAAACCTACTGTGCTTCATGGTTCACGAGTTAATATACACAAGACAGAAAAAAAAACATCCGTATATGTGACTCCATCTAGATGTTTGAAAAATTATGCTGTAGAAGATGTGAAAAGTATGCAACATAAAGTAAACTTTTTCCAGTCGTACATTTAAAAGCAGTGATATGGAATAGAATAAATCTCTAGATATATAGCCTTGTGACGTTTACTTTTCTGGAGGCGAGACTGTGTGTCGGAAGTAGAACAAACCATACGGATCATTTTTCACACATTATTTCAAAATCCTAGTAAAAGGTGTCTACAGACGTTGCGTACCAACACTAATCAGACGATTATTTTTACTTACTTCGTATACCGAAGGGCATGATAAATAACGCTCGGTTTACTTTGTTGAAAATCAACAGCCACTTATTCTTGCGTATTAAAGTTCATGAACACGTACTTAAGATTTCAAGTCAGCTTAATCAGAGGGACTTCATCTGACCAACTAAACTGCACACGAATATTGCCAGGTGAGGCATGCATGGTGTTCTGTTCTTATCAGATGGCGCCTTACTCTCTCGCTTCCGAAAAACCAGTGACCTTAAATTGGTGACGGGCAACTGCTTCTAGCACTTAGAGTTGCTCTTAGTGGTCGTTATAAATCCCAAAACAAACACTAATATAAGTATTACGTTCTGAATCAAGGGCGTAGTTATTAATTTCCAGCAAATCTTAACTTCATATTTTCAAGTTTCTAACACAGAACGTATAAGTACACATTCAACGCTTCATCGGCTTTGTTTTCAATAGAATTAAATCCTTTCACCAATTTTCACGTTCTAAGCTGAATTAATTCTGCTTCATCGGCTGTGCTTTGATTCAAAATTAAGTCCCTTTTCGTTCGTTCTAACTGAATTTGTTCCACTTCATCGATGTCGTTTTAAATGGAATTTACTCATCATGGCTTACGTTTTAAATCTGAATAAGCTTTCCTCCTTGGGTTTTATTTCAAAGCGAATTCGGTTTGTCTTACAAACTGCGATTTAAACTGATTTAAGAGAAGTTTTATACTTCGTTTCACATCGGGTCATATTTGGTTGAGTTCCTTCACCCCATAGCACATCATTCTTTTATGGTCTCCTTTAAAAATACAAGTATTTTGTTTCAAGGTTTCAAACAACTCAGCTTCAGAGTTATAACGGTGTTCGCATCATCATCATCTAGACGGTGCAATCTTGAAATAATTTTCACCAGACAAATCTACAAATCTCTTTACATAGCTTACGCTTGACGGACAAAATTAGCCAAATTTTAGTTGTTGAATTTGCATTTTCGAGCCTGGTAAAAATGCATCAGAGATAATATTTAAAAAAAATATGGTTTCAGATATTCTAGATTAGACGGTCATGAACAGAAACCATTGATCATCACAGATACAAAATAACAGAAGGTTCAAATACAGTAAGAGTTGTATATTCGATCTTAGATGAATCGACACATTACATCTGAATTTCTTAGCACGTCTTTTGAAAAACAAGGACGTGCTTATACGATCTTATGTTACAACTATGTCCGTCCGTCCGCTGTCACTTCTTAGGCAACGAATGTATTCGTTCGAGCCGATTTCATCCCATTTTGCTAATCCCCAGTTAATTCGTTCCAGCCTGTTGAAGGGCTAATTTGTAAAGCACAGCCCGGCCCGTTTCGGACTAGCCAAATTACAGTGCTGCCCGGTCTAAACTCGAAAATTTAGACCCGGTGAGTTCCCGGCTCATTTCAAATTTGCAATTTACATTCCTCTCTGGTCTAAGCTCCAAAGTTCAAGTCCCGGTGCATTCTTAGCTCGTTTCAGATCCGCAATTTATGGTCCTGCTCGGTTTAAGTTCAAAACTTCAAGGCTCGGTGCGTTCCCCGGATCTTTTCAGATTTGCAACTTACAGTACCTCCCGCTGATTTCTATTAAAGGAAGTGCCATTTTGGTGTCTCATTCCTATGTTTTCTGTTTTGGTTTGTGATCCTCGTCACCGCTACACCTTTAAAGGGAAATTAAAGCCAACAAATAAAGCTCACAGAATGAAAACGAAGTTTCATTTCAACGTTTTAGATTTCAGCCGTTTGAACTGCAGGTGTATTGACGGTGGTGATAGGAAGCATGATACTGCATTATTTTTATTGACTAATATAAATGAAATGTCTTTTAAAATGTATTCATTTGGAGTATATCACTTTCTGAGTGTGAATACAGTCAGATTTTGAAAAAAAATTAATTTAATTTAAATCAGTAGTATGGGAAGGAAATTTATGGAATAACTGATTAATTCATAAGTCAGTCTTTATTTTGCGAACTGATTTTCTTTTACTTTAAGGTGTCTACAAGAAAGCTGAATAATCTAGTCCAGCAGCCCGTGCAGATCTTTAGGATAGAGCTAGGTTTTTTTTTAATTAGTTCATATTTTGTTAAAAAAATCATGAACCTAAATAAAATTCCAAGAGGTAAAGAATAGCTTTTAGACACCGGAAGAGAAATAATCCTTAACTTAAATGAAACTTTTTTGAGAGACCATTTAAAATTTTCAGTTGCTCCGAAATTTAAAGGTAATTAAAATTTTACTAATATTAGTGAAAAATGTTAAAATGATTTTCTATAACGCCTATCTTACTCTACAATAGCATTTAGACGAATACATTTTTTTCATCCTCAAATTGTGTGACTGTAAAAAAGGAAAAGAAACGTGACAGAGACTTATGAAGCAGCCAGAGAAATTATGGATCTAAAATACTTTTTACGCAGGATTATAAACAGTACTGTTACTGAGGCTCGAGTTGTCTTACCAAATGTCAGTCTTAATTTTACAGTGAAACAAACGGTAAAGCTGATAGACTTCATGTGTTCTTCTACTAATAAAAAATGCGAAGAAAAAACTGACATTTGGTAAGACAACAGTACTGTTATTGAGGCTCGAGTTGTCTTACCAAATGTCAGTCTTAATTTTACAGTGAGACAAACGGTAAAGCTGATAGACTTCGTGTGTTCTTCTACTAATAAAAAAAGCGAAGAAAAAACTTTAAAAATTTCATAATTTAAATTATATTATCACTAAATAAAGAAACGTTCCCACGCTAATGTTTTATTCATAACTTATCAGACACTGAAAAGAACAGTGAAAAAGTATTTCAAAGTAAAGGATCCAGAGAATAAGTACGTGAGCTGAAAGAAGAGGAGTTCGATTGCATTAGCATTATATATACTTTTCTTTTTCTTCCTTTCTTTTCTCTCTCTCTCTCTATTTTTTTTTCTTACGCTGTAGGAAGATGTCATCCGGAAACCGACAAACAAAAGCAAAATGATGTTTGAATGTTTAAAGGATGAAGACTGTCATTTTTGATTAAAAGAAAACAATGTTATTGTAATGGAGATAACCATAAATTTGCTATGCATGAATTGAACTTCAGCAAGCATATAAAGTGTGCGAACGTAAATTCACAGGCCATTAACTCTTTTCTTGTATTGAAAATAACTTCTAGGGGAAAGTCGAAAGCAGAAACGGGCACTGACTTCATTACTCACCAGCTAAGGACATTTTTCAAAACACATTGGCCCAAAACATTAGGCTACAGTTCCGATATTTAAACTACAAGAAAGGTAAATTTGGAGGACAATACCTTTTCTTAGATTAAGCTTCTATGCTAACATTGCACTGAGCAGGAGCTGTTGAACTCTAGGGAATCCATTAAAAGAGCTAAAATATGTCATCAGCATATGGAGTATTTGAGACAAATATTTGGCATTAATTTAATTTGGACAGATTGTGATAATATGGATTATATATGATTAAAATACGGATGTCATTGGATTTTCAGATATTTTGACAAAAGGTCACAGCCTAATACACTTTTTTTTCTTGGTTTTGTCATCTAAACAGTATACGATCCAGGGCATACGTATGCGCGGAGGGAGCGCAAGGGGTTTTACCCCCCCCAAGTGTTTCTTTTTTTTTTTTTTTTGTTAAAATGGATCTTCTCACTCTTTTTTATCATACATTAGAAAAATGCATCAATTTACATTAGAAAATAATGCTCTCACTTTTTCTTCTACTTTTCATTAGTTTCTATTTTTGTCCTGATTGATTTCAGAAACTGCCGTTTTCCGTAGCTCCCCCCCCCCATAAATTATATTATATATACTCCCCTCGCAGAGTCAGCATTTTTCTTGCAATAAAACCAAATTTTACACTGCCGGGTGGGAAAATGTGCTATTTTTTATTTATTTTTTGAAAACAGGTCTATTAGAAACGCAGATATAGTGACGAATGTTAACACACTGTTGCGCCCATTCATGATGAATCCTCCCTGGCCTAATTAGTTACAAATCTAGGTGTGATTGCTTTTACGGATCCTCTTTCTACATTCTTTTCTGTCAACCTGGTTTTTAATCTCTTCCCCTTTGTGTCATGGTTGACAAAATCCTTCCATCTCACTTTAGGTCTTCCTTTACATTGAAGTAGCAAGTCATTAAGAACACGCATAGCAATCAGATACGTGATATCTCCTACGTACGCAGCCAGACATTCTCCCGACTGAACTACGCCGGCAAAGCTTATCGCTGAAGCTTGCCGTTTTGGGCTTGCGTCACGCATATCCACCCCTTGAAAGAAGCGGGGGCACGACATCATAGGTATCGAATCCGCCGATAAATCATGCTCGAAGGAGCTCACTATAGAAGAAAGAATTTGTATTAGGAGCTCACTATAGAAGAAAGAATTGTATTAGGAGCTCACTATAGAGGAAAGAATTGTATTAGGAGCTCACTATAGAAGAATAAATTTCTTTCTTCTATAGGAGCTCACTATAGAAGAAAGAATTTGTATTAGGAGCTCACTATAGAAGAAAGAATTTGTATTAGGAGCACACTATAGAAGAAAGAATTGTATTAGGAGTTCACTATAGTAGAAAGAATTTGTATTAAGAGCTCACTATAGAAGAAAGAATTGTATTAGGAGCTCACTATAGAAGAAAGAATTCTTTCTTCTATAGGAACTCACTATAAAAGAAAGAATTTGTATTAGGAGCTCACTATGGAAGAAAGAATTGTATTAGGAGCTCACTATAGAAGAAAGAATTGTATTAGGAGCTCACTATGGAAGAAAGAATTGTATTAGGAGCTCACTATAGAAGAAAGAATTGTATTAGGTACTCACTACAGAAGAAATTCTATAGAGGCTCACTATAGAAGAAAGAATTTGTATTAATTCCCGATGATTTGTGGCGGAATCATCACACATTCGGGCGTCAATGTGCCCGAATGTGAAAATAAATCCCTTTCTGCGCATGGTAGGATTCGATCTTCCGTCTTCCTGCTCCGGACATTCTCCCAACTGAACTACGCCGGCAAAGCTTATCACTGCAACTTACCGTTTTGATTTTCGTCACCTCATTTCTGGTGACAAAACTCATCCACCTCGGCATCTTCATTTCAGCAATATTTAACTCATTCAACAAGCACCTTCTCATTGGCAGCTTCGCAGCTTGCTGGATAACAACCTTCAAAATCGGACTTTTTGAGCTTCATTGCCATTCTTCCGTCACACAATACCCACCTCATGTTCCCATCCTGCTTGCACTCTGCTGTTCCCTTCTCACTTCAGACATATCTTTCTCCAGAAATGTAATTGGATGTTCTCACTCTTTTGATCACTTCTTCTTGAATATTAACACCCTTAATTAGATTTCCTCCTTTTCTATTGAAGCACATAGTCTCCGTTTTGATTCTACTTATTTTTAATCCCCTGCCTTCTAAAGCTCTTGTCCAGTATTTCAGCATTTCTTCTGTTTCATTTTCACTCATGGTACGTAAAACTACATCATCTGAGAACAACATGATTCACGATGTTTCTTCCCTTACTGCTGCTGTTGCCACATCTAGATCAATATCAAGTAAGAATGGGTTTGATGCTGATTCGTGGTTTACTCCACCTCTCATATTTAATATCCATGTCTGTCCAAAAGCTACTTCTGACACACGAAAACACTCTTCTTTTCAAGCATGCGCAAGAGAACATTTGTTGACATTTCGCGTGGAGTAGCACAGGTTTATTTCACTTCGGTAGCAATGTTTCAGTGTCTCACATCGTAGTTCGTACTTAAGTGTCATTGAAGTATCGGACATGGCTCATTTCGTCTACACCATACTCATTGCGTATCTCTAACTTTTCTTGCCTATTTTTTAATGCTTCAAACAGAATTAAGTCGCATATTTCTGCTTTGAAACTCATGAAATACAGTTCTGCTCCTTAATTATGAGAGGTTCCTATCAAAGGTTCGTACAAATACACATAACAAAGATCTTTGCACTAGCTAGTAGCTATGCAAACTTGAGTGATTATACACAGTCTAGTCACACTATTGTGACCACCTCCTACTTTTGACGTCAACAGTGCGTAGGCAATGAAAGAAGGAACGTGTTGTGAGCTGGCTTGGAGGGTATATAAAGGTGTGCTGTAGGCATTCTGAAAGCATATAGGGATGACCTCAGGTTCGATCCCAGGCAGGTACGAACGGTCAAACCACTAAATACCCGCCGTGCGTCGGATGGGCATGTTAAGCCGTCGGACCCCGGGTACTGGCTCCCCGGTAATAAATAAGGGCGTCTTCCTCCCCCTTTCTACTTCGCTTCCGTGTCACTTTCCTATCGGGCACTCTAGCCCAAATCTCCTAGCTTCCTATTTCTAAGGGTTGTTCAAGACCTGGGGTCAGACACTCCCTTCCTAAAATCCTCTACATATGATCTGATGATCTGGTCTGAAAGCATATCACTCATTGCTGTCATAGATAAAATCAGCGATTTATCAGATTTGCAAAAAAAGGATGATTTTCGGCTTTCGGGACAAGGGTGGCAGTATTTCGGAAACAGAGCAGTCTGTGAACTGTTCACGTGCTACTGTGTTTAAAGTGTACCGTGATTGGAGAAAAGGCACCACTGCGAATATGCGACATAGGAAACTGTGGAGTACCACATGCCATTGATGTGACAGTTGAATGTCGGCTTTGAAGGTGCGTCAGGGCCGATCGACATGGAACTGTGGAGCAACTCACTGGCCGAATGAACCAGGGAGCTACCGAAAGTGTGTCTAAAACAACAGTTCATCGAACCCTGCTGCGCATGGGGCTCCGATGCCGACGTATGGTCACTGCACCTATGCTAACGAAGGTGCATGAGCAGAAAAGGCATACATTTGCAAGGCAGTATCGGAATTGGACCTCCGCTGATTGGCAAAGGATTGCCTTCTCTGACGAGTCACGTTTTCTGCTTAACCGAACGGATGGACGTTGGCGTATAAAGCGAGAAACATCGGAGAAAAAACACTCTTCAACCATTGCTGGAAGAACACAAACTGGTGGGAGCAGCGTTATGGTCTGGGGAATGTTTCCGTGGCATTCCCTGTGTCCACTCATACTTGTGGAAGGCTTTATGGGCCGAATTCGTTATGAATTCATCCTTGCAGACCACGTACACCCATACACGCTGGTCTTCCCTGGGACGGATGGAATCTTTCAGAAGGACAATGCGACGAGTCACACAGCTAGAAATGTCCGAGAGTGGTTGGAAGAGCACGATGAAGACTTCAAAGTACTTCCCTGGCCCCATAATTTCCCAGACTTATACCCAATTGAGCATCTGTGGGACCACCTCGATCGTGTTGTTCGCTCTGTGGATCCTCCGGCACGCATCCTCCAACAGCTGTCAGATGCACTACAGTCAGCATGGCTTCACATACCTGTGAACACCTTCCAGCACCTTATTGAGTCACTCCCAGCCCGTCTAGCTGTTGTCCGCGTTGCACACGGCGGCGGTTACTCTGGATATTAGCTGGTGATCTCAAAAATGTGACTCGACCGTGTATCTATCCATATATCTATCTATCTATCTATCTATCTATCTATCTATCTATCTATCTAATCATCAACAAATATCAATCCACTGCTGGATGAAAGTCTCCCCAAGTTTCTTTCACAACGGTCTATCTTGTGCCAGTCTCCTCCATGTCACTCTCACATGCTTCCGAATTTCATCCACCTATCTCCCATGAGGTCTTTTTCTGGGTCTTTTCCTCTCCCTTGGAACCCACTCTGGATTTTCGGTTGTCCATCAGTTGTCCGTTCTTCTGGCAACATGTCCAGCCCATTGCCATTTCATGGATTTTACTCTGATCATGAAGCGTTCCACTCTTGTCATTTTTCTGATCCACGAGTTCCTCTTCTTATCTCTCCTGGTTACACCAAGCACGCGTCTCTCCAGGCTTCTTTTAGTTGTCTGCAGTCTTTGTACGTCTTTTTTAGTTAAGGTCTACGACTCTGCTCTGTACGTAAGCACTGGAAGGATGATTAAACACTTTTCTTTTAAGGCACTAGGGGCTGTGCCTCAAGGCTTGCTACGCTCGTTTCCAGAGTAGCGCTCGAGCCCTGCAGCCCGATCTTCAAGTATATCACAAAAAAAAAAAAAAAAATCAAAATGTTCTCCTAATTGTTTAATACTTTTTGCGCTGTATCGATTCCAAGATGGTGGCTTGTTTGCAGTTTTTGTTTCGCTCCTGGTGAACTCCGTGTTGGATTTTTGCGGAACCTTTTTCAATTTCCTTCTATTTTTATTGAAGGACTTTGCTCCGCCGCCATTCCGAAGTTTCCGAGTTTTTTTACTATCGTTATTTTTCGGAAGGGTGGACTTTTGTCGTTTGAACTTATAGCACTTACTAAATTTACCACTAAGGAAAACAAAAGTGGTCCAAAAGGCATTTCCGTAAACCGTAAACCGTTATGCTTAACCGTTGAACAACTGAAATAGCTTTACCAACGAAAAATATGTATAACAAATTCTCTGCGTAACCATGGCATCAGGTCACGGGACCGGAACATTCTTCTGTGGTTATCGTAAAGACAGACAAGCCGTTCGTTTCTTTCCTTTTGCGTCTTAAAGAAATGCTGAAAAATCAGAAAATGACTTTTTCCTGATTTTTTTTTTTTTTTTTGGTAAAAAAGGGATGATAGTTGTAAGTTTATGCTGTAAAAATTGCAATGCGTTATGATTTATAGTTTGCCATATATCCGTTTTTTTAAATGGATTCCATCGCGAAATAGAGAATTTTGTGAAATGTATCTAAATCGAAAGTCAAAAAAAGGGGGACGAGGTGCAAAAATTGTCATGGCACTACATGCCTACAAAGTTTCGTGGTTCTGTTGCTGTTAGTGTGTCCGGAACGCTAACTAATAGCACTTTTTTGCTTACCTTAACTTTGAAATACAATAAACTCTTGAAGTATCGCCAGAATCAAAAAATGATTTATTTCAGCGTGTTTTCCAAAAATGTTTCTACTAACTATGTAAATTTCATATTTTTGTGTTCAATACGTTTTGCGCTGCGAGCTAGGAAAGCAAGAGTGTCGCGAAATTTCTAAAACAGCGGCGGCAGTTACTTTTTTTTAGAATAAAGAGATAATGGCATGTTGTTCTTAAAAATTGTACTGTTTCTACCAAAAGCTTTGCAAACAAGTTTTATACGTCAATTATATTTTTCATCAATGCGACATTTGCTTGATATCTGCTGTCCGGGGTAAATGTAGGTATTGGTTTTCTCTAGCTTTTCCCCATCAATCAATAAATCTTCATTTCTTGTAAAAGAAAATGACAGACAGATATGGAAGAAACTTGGCAAAGTCTTCATCCTGCAGTGATTGATAATGGTTGACAATGATTAAACTATTATGCCTAGTACAACACGATCTCACTCACATATACATACAATTTTACTTTGCTGTCCCCAGCAGGTTTTGTGAGAAACTTTCCGGACCGGTATTGCATCGTACGAATTAAAGAACGTTCATAGCGCTCGTTACTTTCGATACATATTGGATTCTGTTTAAAACTTCGGATCTGTAAAATAAACAATTTATGCACGGATCATTACTTCATCTCCATTTACTTCTCGCATCAATTGATATTTTTCTTCCTAAAATAGGGAAAACGTAGCTTATTGGTTATTTACTGTATAACACCGTTGAATTCGTGTGTTTGCAGAGAAACGTAGTAGTGCTGATAAGTTTTTAGCTGTTTTCCATTTCACATACTCTTAGACAGAAAAACACTTTTGCCATTTCAAAATTTATTTTTATGTATCTGTCCGACCAAATCTCAGAATTGTAGCCTATCATTTCAATTTTTAACAGGTCTGAAGTGACAATGATGCAAAACAGCACAGATTTCACCACAAAAGAGACAATAATTCTGTTGTTAATTCGTTCCAGTCGGTTAAAGGGTTAAATGCAGCTGAAAAATAAAATTGAAGAGTGCGCATTCTTGCCGAATATTCAAAGTAAGCAAAGCACAAATAACGAATCTTTTGAGAAAGAGGCGGGAAATCGGCAAAGTAGTTCACCAATCTAAACGAAAACAGCAAAGACGTTAAAGTTTGCAAAACTGAGAGCGGTGCAATTAATTCTAAGGTTTTCAGTTGTCCTAATTCAATTCGATCAAAGAAGATTCCAGTTAGCAGCCCTCTGGTACAAGAGAAGGAATTAAAGTCATGATGTAACATAACTAATTGATATGTACGTATTTAGCAGCATGCAACGAAATACGTACATTATACGAGTACGTCTTTTATTTTTAAGATACAAAAACGTACATATACTATAACGATGTACACGTATTTTATTATTTCTCACTGTTGAAACAGTACAAAAATATGAACATCTAATCGGAAAACATCATTTTAAATATATATTGTACTATGTGTTTAGTATGTAATTTTTTATGCTGTTAGTCCACTTAGGCTCAAAGGGCTTACTGTATTTCCTTATTTCGGAACACATTCTCTTTGGGGCTTACTGTTTTTTTTTTATTTTGGAGTACACTATTTTTGGGGCTTACTGTATTTCCTTATTTCGGAACACACTCTCTTTGGGGCTTACTGCTTTTTTTTTATTTCGGAGCACACTATTTTTGGGGCTTTCTGTATTTCCTTATTTCGAACACAGTATATTTGACGGCTTACTGTATTTCCTTATTTCGGAACACACTCTCTTTGGGGCTTACTGCTTTTTTTTTATTTTGGAGCACACTATTTTTGGGGCTTACTGCATTTCCTTATTTCGGAACACGCTACCTTTGGGGCTTTCTGTATTTCCTTATTTCGAACACAGTATATTTGAGGGCTTACTGTATTTCCTTATTTCGGAACACACTATCCTTGGGGGCTTACTGCATTTCCTTATCGGAACACTCCGTGAGCAAGAATCTGTGATGCTATAAGGATTCAACCAGGTTCCTAAGTTTAGGTCAATGGTTCCAAGGAAGGGACGTAACCCGCGCCATGGGCAAAACACAACCATCCATATCTCATCCGGGACGCGAACGATTCGCCAGAAGCCTCCCCTCTGACTACTCGGCCAAGGGGGCGGCAAAACACATTTTGATCTTAGTTAAGTCTCTCCATTTTGCCGCTTGAATGTCATGAATCAATTAAAAAAATATAAAAACATATGGAAATTTGAAAAGAGAAAGAGTACTACCGAATATTTTGGAACGCTTGTTGAGAGTACGGCTTTGGAAAGAAGCACATGTTTACGAATGCGGATAACTAAATCAGACTTTTTTCACTGGATTTCATTCCCTGCTACTGGCTTTGGAATTTCCGTGTCTCTTTTCCTGCCTCAAAACCCGTTTTATTGAAGTTCAGTAAACTTTACAGCGTAAGGAAAAGCAAACTCGTGTTTCGCTTTCCGAATTTTTCCGTTGTTCTTTTAACGCGTATGGTAGTGTATTTTTACCATTTCTTGACAGATACACACACGCACGCACATTAAATAATCTACGTCAATCTAAATCGCTAGCAGATGCGTGAACTGACTGCCGACGAAGTAGGAAGTAGTGTAGTACTTACGGCTGCTTTCCGCTTCTGCTCCGGAGACGGAGGTGATGATAGTTACCAGAGACAGCACCAGGTGGCTCCAGAAGTCCATCGGCACCTGAAAATGGAAACGATTAAAAGAGTGAGTTCAGCTTCTCGTATATTAGATTGCAGAAAGAGAGACAGCACGCTAAAGAAAGAGAGGCGGAGGATGAAGGCTGCCTGCCTAGCTGATGCACCCCTAGGGTGTAGGTCACCCATCTAACTGCCGAAAAGGGAACTATGCCAATGTCAGGGAAACAACCTCGTTCGCCGCATGTATTCCAGTCGGTTTGAATTTGCACGCCGGGTTGCCTCCTTCACAGGCACGAATTTCTCCACTCTTGCTCGACTTATTCTACGTGAGTATGGAAAGGGAAAATGAGAAACAAAAGAAAAATTCCTCTCTGATATTCTGTTAAATACTCAGATTAAGGAACGCCGTTAAGAATTAGAATAAAAAAAAAAGAAATTTAACATATAAAGTTTCTTTTTAATCTCATGAGTTTGCTCTGATGTAGTTTCTTTACATTCTCATACGGGCCTCCAGCCTCCAAGCTTCTTTTTTAATTTAATACTGAGATCTTGTCGTTTGGGATGTGTTTTATTTTTTGTTGTTTTTCTATTGGAGGTTTAACGACCACCGTGAGCAATTCATTGGACTATAAGCAGTCGCTAGTCCCTAATTTAGGGCCACTGGTTCCAGGGAAGAGATAGAGCCAGGGCCGTAAGACAAACACACTGTGCCACCGGGGCGGCGTGATTTGGGATGAAACGCTTGCTAACAGAATTGTATAAATACGAAGAGACATATACGGAATCCATTTCCTCCCAGCGAAATTTTTGACGAACTGCTAGCACAAAAATTTGTGAATGACAAATCGTAAACGGGGGATCTTGAACTTGCGGAACGTTTACAGCTTTCCCAAAAAGGGGTTCTGGTTCCGTGTGAGGTCAAAACGTTCTGGATAGCCTTTTATGCACCACAAGCACCCCGGTAAAAATTAGTTCCATGCCTTTATTTGCCATTTTCCCGGTTCATTTCAATCCCTTTTATAATTTTTTTTTAAATCGTGGTGTAAAGTAGTGCAAGGCCTGTACAAACATATATTTCAAATTACCGTTGAACAAATCCGTCAGAATTAGAATTATCATGAACTCAAAATTCCCTTAGCCACCTCCGCTAGAAAGAAAGTTATAACAAAGATGAAAAGGTGATTAAATAATTTGTTTTGTTAATGTTTTACAAAATACGTACTTTAGATCTTTGTTTTATATGTTTAAAAGTTTGTGTGCAAGCTTATAGCAAAATACCATTTCAGTCTGAAAGAAACTATATTTAGCATTTAAAGTCTCCATGATGATTGTCCTTAAAGAAACAGTCAGGGACTGTCGTTTTAAGTAAAGTCTTACAGAACCAATCACCTTTGTTTCCAAATCCAAGCTTTTCAACTCTAAGAATGAAAGGATTTTCATGTTCTGCACTAATACCTATCTTGTACACTATGGCGATTCAGTCTGGCACTACTACTTTTGTGTCTGAGATGGATAAGTTTCCTAAAAGTTTTCACCAATTGTGACGTACTACAGAGGTAAAGCACGTGTTAAGACGACAAATTTGCAGTGATACATTCCGTCCGTGCAGCTTAGTTGGGAGCGCAACTTACTCTGGAATGAGTAGGCGTGTGTTCTATCCCGTCACGGACAAACTTGTATTTTCACACAATATACGGATACAATTCGTCAGTAATTCGTACTGCCGCCCCGGTGGTGCAGTGGTCTAAGGCGCTGGCCTCTGATCATTGTCCGTAAGGGGTCCGGGTTCGAATCCCGGTCAGGCATGGATGTTGTGTTTGTCTTACGGCACTGGCTCTCTCCCTTCCCTGGAACCAGTGACCCTAAATTAGGGACGGGCGACTGCTTATAGCCCATTGAGTTGCTCACGGTGGTCTTTAAACCTCCAATCAAAAAAAAAAAAAAAAAAAAAAAAAACAAATTCGTACTATTTGCATTACATCGTTCCCATGATAAATTACACTTGCGACTTGCAAAGCAATGCCTACTTTTCCTCCTCTCGAGTTCTAAGCTGTCACACTTTTGTAAGCAAGAACTCTTACCCTCGCTGTACGTTTTGCTAGAACTTTTATTTAGTAACTTCTGAAAGCTTCCGAGACACAATGAATAAGACGTCCTAGAACTGTGGTGAGGTCGTTAAAAATCATTTTTAGGAAACCGTGCCCCACAGTTGAAATATGACTATAGAATCAGGGTTAAAACAGATACTGGACAAACTTTGTCTCCGAGAGAATTGTCAGAAACATTAATGGCAGAAACGTCGGCCCATCAGCTCTGTTAAGAAAGGTTCGTCGGCTGGATAAATATGTACTTCATCTGTCCATGAATGGTCAGTGGACTTAAAACTAGATAACGAAGCTTCAATTGGGGAAAATTTCCAGGCACAACCTTTAGACAACGTACTATAATCTATAAACAGTGGGAAAACAACACAATTTTTTGGCATCGTCCAACATTACTAAGAATTACGTACGACGGGATGCTGCAAAGTTCTCGGCCTAAACCACTTCCTGTAATTGTAGCATTATTTGGTCACTGCAGCTCGAAAGAGTGTTCTTTCGTATTATATAGTGCCAATTTTCAGACTAATAGTTTTCTGTTTTTGTTTTTTGCAGATTTTTGACGTCTTGAACTGAATCATGTCAAAGCAAAGTGTTGAATTTCCGAATGTGAAACTCCGTGCTACCATGAAATTTCTGTTCCTGCAGAAGAAAACTGCAACGGAAATCTGTGAGTGTATGACGCAAACAATAAGTGACAAGGGCACTTCGTATTCTACTGTGAAGAAATGGTGTGCCAACTTTCAGCACGGAGAGACTTTGAGTTGGAAGGCGTTTTACTGACTGCCTATCTCCCGAAGGGCCAAACAACATTCAACAAATACTATTTCAACTTGCTGCGCCAATTAAAGGAGGCGTTGAAGGAAAGAAGGCAAGGAAATAAAGCTGCGGAAAGATGTTCTCTTTTTGCAGGACAATGCGCCTGCTGTCAAGGCTGGCAAAATAATGGATGTTTTGAGGGATATCGGGTTTAAGTGCATAAACTATCCACCCTACTCACCAGACCTTGCTCCATCAGACAATTTCCTGTTCCTAAACCTTAAAAAAAGTTTGAAAGGGAAGCACTTTTCGAACAGTAGAATTCACTATTGGTGTTTTTACAAAACTTAAATAATAAAGCTAAAACAAACAATTTTTTTCCCTCACACGAAGAAGAAGCTGTCGAATGTAATTTGAAACCATCTGATTCTGCATCAAACGAAGAAAAAGTGGTTTAATAGACTCTCGGATGTTGCGTTAATACGAGATAAATAATATCTTGTAAACGGAACTGTTGAATTTTGTCAGTCCTTATGGAAAGATTAATTATTTGAGAACACTTACATCTTACATGGAAAAGGAACATATATGTACTGACAAGATTCACCGTTGCATTTATGCAAAAGAGTAACTCTGTTGCTCTTGGCGAAAATGCATTTATGGCACAATTTATTGAAGTTGCAGGAAATCATGGTCATAAACAGATGTGCGTTTCGAAGTAAATCATAAAAAAGTACTTCTAATTAAATATTTAAAAACCTATCCTTTAATCAACGCAATTTTAAATAAAGTGTTATACTTCGTCGTGCTGTGTGAACAATTCATTTGGTGTTACACCTTTGTACAGGATCTTGAATAAGATTCCCGGATACGAAGCTGGTAAAGCAACATTTCTTTACGAAATACCCTGTGCGTGTTTGATGAACACATATACATGTATACATGCCTACCAGAAAGTATGGGGAGCTAAAGCAAACCTTCTAAAAAAAGTATTTCGCAGCACCAACACATAAATTTCCCGATTATATAAGAATATCACTATAACGTTATAACATTTTGGTGTCAGAAGTGAGATATCCTACTTATATCTCGAATCAGTATTTTATTTTGTTTTTCATACTATCCAAGAAAAATGAAAAGCATAAACACAGGTGCTATAACAGAGTTGATAGGAAACATTATTGTTTTAACAAAGACATCATTAATGTGCATTCACATTTTTTGCCTTTCCTATTTTCAATTTGTTCAAAAGAAATGAAAATCAATTTTTCCTAAAAAGAACATGCTTGTCGTTTTCGAATTTTCCTTGTGAGTTCGCGCCGTGTGTTCTGAAAAATTGCGCGCCATAAACTCTACTTGCATTTGTTTATATTAAATTTAAAATGTCAGCGTATATGTTTATACAGACTCCTGAGCAGATACAAATTATAACAACCGAAAAATGAACGGCGGTGGATATTTATATTCAGCATTAATTCTGAAACAAAACGTACTCGCCGATTCTGCATCAGATGTTTTGTTTATTTTTCATTGACTCTTTTTCACGAGGCATGTAAATTCATGCATCAAGAAACACTTTCTGATTTAATGTACGTTACGACAATTGGCATCTTGTGAGAACTTCAAGAACGAAGTTTGTAGCGTTTCAACCAAGGAAACTGTTAGAACAAGACTTATGGAGATGCCCTGGGTCTCTTAGCCGTGAAGCCGAAAAGTGTGGGAATTTCGTCGTTGTTTACATGATACCTTTGTAGTTTCAGAATAGTGTATTTTTGATTGCACAAATAGGGTTAATATCAAACCGTAATGAATTTTAAATTAAGTTTTCAATTTAACGTTATATTTTGTTCTGAACTTGCGCTAACGTTCATGTATTCCAATTTAAAATAGAAATGGGAAGACGCCTCAAAATAATTAAGAATTTTATAAATCCAGCATTTGTTACACATCGGCAGCAAGTTACGATGCAAAATTAGAATATTTGCAACGAAAGAATGCGATTCAGCTAACACAAAATGCATTGGAATAGCCTTGAAACCACTAGCTTTCCCACACTTTAATGGCTACCCCTCGCGGTTATATGCTGCACGCAAAGCGCTATTGCTCCATTAACAACGGCATCTCCAGATATCTCATTCTAACCTCCTTGGTTTTAATACAGTCACCAACAAGTTGTATTCTCAAAATTCGAAGGATGACAGTTTTCGTCTTCAAGATTCGAACGAATATTAGAAAGCCTTGTTTACAAGAATCGAATGATTTTCAGCAAGTTTTCTAACATCTGGGAATTTAGGAAACTTTTCGAGAGGCTCAAGACAAAGTCTGAAACTATGGGACCTGTGCCGCCCAAGTGGCCTAAGCGGGTTCGAATGCCGGTGAGGCATGGATAATGTGTTTGTCCTACGGCACTGGCTCTCTCCCTTCCCTGGAGTCAGTGGCCCTAATTTAGGGACGGGTGACTGCTTATAGCCCAATGAGTTGTTCACGGTGGTCGTTAAACCTTCAATCAAAATAGAAAAAAAAAAAGATAGCTGTTATCATGTACCAATCCAGAACCGTAGACCATCATCTACGCACTGTCAAATTTATTTTGTGCGTGCTTTTTGTTTGTTTGGAGGCTTTTTTTTTTTTTTTGATTGGAGGTTTAACGATCACCGTGAGCAACTCGATGGGCTATAAGCAGTCGCCCGTCCCTAATTTAGGGTCACTGTTTCCAGGGAAGGGAGAGAGCCAGTGCCGTAAGACAAACACAACATCCATGCCTCACCGGGATTCGAACCCGGACTTCTTACGGACGAATGATCAGAGGCCAGCGCCTTAGACCACTGCGCCACCGGGGCGGCGTTTGGAGGTTTAACGACCACTGTGAGCAGTGGTCCGTCCCTAATTTAGAGCCACTTGTTCCAGGGAAGTCAGAGACCAGTGTCGTCAGACAAAAGCATCATCCATGTATCAGAGGGATTCGAACCCGGACACATCGTGGACGAATAGAGAGAAGCAAGCGTTTAGACCACTGTGCCACCGTCAAAAGACAAACTATTGATAACGATATATGCACTGTGACATCTACATTTATTTTCACCTTCCTCTTGAGTTTATGTATTATTATGTAAATTTGGTATCTTCTCGTTAAACGTTTTTCTGACTTAACGACACATTACTTCTGTCGACGAGTTTTCAATGTTGGTAATCACTGGTAGTAGGTCAGAGGTCAATAAAACTATGTGTATGGGCGGAGCGTTGACGTGAGAGCGAAGTACGAGGTGAAATAAGAGCGAACGGCAAGATTGTACGAGCAGATATATACTAATTACGCTTTGTTGCAGAGAGTAATCAAATTAGTGAGTTTACAGCTTTAAGTGCTTGATGTTTATCATCATTTTGTTATTGTGAAGTGAATATCAGCATTAATATCAGCATTGTTCTTGTTTGGCATGCTTATCTACTGAATAAAGCTTGGACATTGAAATAGTAAGTACCGTAATTTTCGGGCTAAGTGCCGCGATTCTTATGTTAAAAAATTGCTACTTACCTTCCCTGCTGCTATTATATCGATGCCGCGCTCTTACCTCGCTTTTTTTTCCAAACCATTATCGATTAAACAGCAATTGTAAGTTTGTGTGTGATATCACTCTCACAGAAAATAGCCGTGAATTTCTCCCCGTTTTTGAACCATACGTTTATCTTTGCAAGGTTATTGAGAACGAGAGGAAGATCCGTCATTTTCACACGGTGACTTTGCTATTTTCACTTTCCTTGCACACTTGCACTCAGCAAAAGTTTTAGAACACAACAAAATCTATCAAAAATACCCGAATTCAGTGTTATGTTCACCAAATTTAATACCAAAGAGAAAGGTACAAATTATAAGACCTAACACTTTTTCATAAATGCAACTCGTAATGTACCTTTACTAATGTATGCAAAACTATTTATTTTCACACTTTAACCAGCTGGAACGGATTAACTCGGGTTTAGCAAAATGGGTTGAAATCAGCTCGAACTAATATATTCACTGTTTAAGAAGTGAGTCGAACTCTGCTAGAACGGGTGAACCTGAGAATCAGAAAGTGTTGATTTCTTCTCAGGTTTGTTACTCAAAGTGGTAATTTATTTATCTATTTATTTATTTTTTTGTTGGAGGACTAACGGCCACCGTGAGCAACTCATAGGCTCTAAGCAGTCGCCCCTCTGTAATTTAAAGCCACTTGCTCCAAGGAAGGGAGAGAGCCAGTACCGTAAGACAAACACAACATCCATGGCTCATTGGGATTCGAACCCGGACCCCATCGCGGATGAATAGACAGAAGCCAAATCTTTGACCACTGCGCCGCCGGGGCGGCAAGTGGTCATTTGGGGGGAAGGGGTTGATGCTAATCCTTTCTGACTGATTACCTATTAAAAGGGGCTACAACAATGCCGACGAACCTAAGAAAAGAGAAAGTGTAAGTAACTTGTTTCTACCCAGTGGCATGATGTTCGTGTCAGGTGGGGACTATTTGGTTCGTGTCAGGGGGGACTAAAAGTGGCTACAACAATGCCGACGAACCTAAGAAAAGAGAGAGAGAGTTTAAGTAACTTGTTTCTACCCAGTGGCATGATGTTCGTGTCAAGAACGTCGGTGAATGGAATCCCGAATCTCTCGATATCTAGCCGATCGCGTTAGCCTTACACCACGATGGCCAACAATCCACGGCGCTGTGAGTGTTTTTCAGTCAGCTTCTGACATCATAAATCCGTAAGATGGGCTCAGCTACTGAGATGTCTCCATCTGGTGGGCATTAACAGCATTGGCTATATATTAATTGTAGCAGTTAAATCCAAAGGGCGAGATCCAAAGTGAAAATCCTCCAAATACGTGGCGTCAGTGAATAAACAAATACATCGCTCTTTCCACGTTTTACCAACACACAGCAACCGAAAAATTGTTATTCGTTAAGTTCGAAAAATGTAAACGAGAGATAAAATTAACACATGGTGTAGAAATAAAAACAGTAACTTAAGAAGATTATGCCACAAGCAATTGCATTCGATTTATATCTTTAGATTCCTGAACGCGTGGGCTCTCAAGTCTTAAATGTATCAGGTCTCCACATAAATATTGCGATAGACTAATTTCAGCGCCGCGGTGGCTGAGTTGTTAGAAGCTTGGTCTTCTGTTGTCTAATTGCCTATAAGCTGAGTTCCCGACTGGATATACACTGAAGAGCAATTGAATTAGAGATACCTGTCTAGTAACGTGTAGCACCACCTTTCGCCCTGATGACGGCGGCGATTCGTCTCGGCATGGACTCGACAAGACACCGGAAGCGTTGGGAAGCCATACGGAACCACGACCACTGAAGAAGCTCCCACAGTTCACGAAGATTTGATGGGTCAGAGCCTCAAACATCTCTCTCGGTGGCATCCCAGATGTGCTCGATGGGATTGAGGTCAGGTGACCTAGCTGGCCAAGGAAGCAAGGTCATGTCGGTGGAGTGTTCATCCAACCATTCGGATATAATTCGGGAGCGATGGCACGGTGCATTGTCTTGTTCCAGGATGAGGTCCCCAGTGGGATGTTGAAGACGCACAAACGGGAGCAAATGGTCGTTCAGGATATCCCGGTAACGTTGAGCTGTGAGAGACGATGTCACACGTACCAGGGGTCTCATTTCAGTCCACGTAAACAGTCCCCAGACGAGAATGCCACTCCCACTAGCTTGAAGCGTACCCTGCTGGCAAGAAGGATCCATCGCTTCATGTGGTTTGCGCCGCACTTGTATCCTGCCATCCGCATGTGAGATCTGCGGCTGCCGTGAATAAATGTTGACGCCTGTCGTGCACGTAATCCTAGGTAACTGACTGTTTTCCCACATCCTCCACGGGGAATCCCACTGTGGTCTAACGCTTTTCCTCCGCATCGCAGAGAGAGAGAGAGGACGATTGGAGAGCGATCGTATTATTTAGAACCCATTACAGAGCAATCGTATTACAACCCGAAGTCAAAGAGCCGAACACTTTCAATTTGTAAGGCATTCAGTGTTTTAAAAGTGAAACTAGGCATTTATTTAGGCAAAGCTAAATATATCTTAAAGCAAAACATGGATCTTTAGGTTAATTACTGTGCGTGTTCGAATTTTTTCATAAAAATATAACTAGCAGCTGCAGTACGCCCCTTCATCCCCTGCGCCCCCCTGCATCTGCGGGGACTGGGGGGGCGCAGGTGATGTAGTTACGCCACTGGCTATTGCTGCATTACGCGAATAGAGATAAATTTCAGCTGAAGCATATCTTCGAATAAAAGTTTATTAAAAATGAGACCCATGTTTCTTCAATTAACGAATCGTCTCCTTATGACATTTTAAGCCATCGAAAGCCTTTGGGCTACCTGGATTACAAACTACGAAAAGCTTAACTTTCAGTTTGGGTTTAAGTTTAACTGAAAGTTGTGATTTCGAAAATTTTGAAAAGTTCCATTATTGTAGTGGTCTCTATAAAATTATTGAAAGGGCAATAGTACATGTTTTAGATCTAAAAATTAGGGACTCCGAAACTTCAGCAGCAAGGACAAAACTTCAAGTAACTCTAGCATATTGTATGTATGTGTGTTTATGTGCGTATGTTCTGTAAGTCCTTCATTTAATCACACAAAGGAAAAGGGAATGAACTACCTGCATGGTACCATGAATTAAAATATAAAATGCTTAAATTCACGTCAAACCTACGAAAGTGAAATACACAGGTGACATAAACATAAGTGAAAATGGCCTAACTGAATTCATTCCATGGAATTTTGAATTGGAAACTGAAAAAAAGAGGACGATCCAGGAAGTGATGGATTGGCGTTAAAAAAAACCCCAGAAAAAGATTGAGATCGAGGCCAAAGACACAGAGAAGTGAAGAGACGATGGATCGAACGGATGACAAGTGGGTGGGTGTGGTGTGGTGTGTGTGCGCTTTAACACTGGCAACCACAATTTGCACCCATCCAGCAGCAATTCACAAAATGTACAGAAAGCAGTACTTTTCCACAAATTCAACATTTTCGCCACTTCAAATGGCTTTTCACGGCTTTAATTTGGTCATAGTTAGTAAAGAGGTTAACTCATTATAATAATAGCCCCTTTTCTTCGCTTTCCTGAAATGCTTATAAAACGGTCTTTAAAAGCACGAAATGCTACTCAACTCAGTCTAATAAAAAGAAATTTCATGGGGTCTGCTGTGACGAAATTTAAATGTGGGAATAAAGTTTTTAAATGCTGTAGTAGATTCGGAATTTTCGTGTTTTACAGAACGCTTTATTAAACTTTTCGTACTACTGAAAGAAGTTCTTACACTTAATTCAAAAAGCTTTTCGTTATAAAGATTATTTCCATATGAGTGTTAAGAAATGCATTCTGAATTTCATAAATAGATAATTAAAACAAGGATATCATCATCATCATCATTGTCAACCATTATCAATCCACTGCTGGACGAAGGTCTCCCCAAGTTTCCTCCACAACGGTCTGTCTTGTGCCAGTCTCCTCCATGTCACTCCCGCATATTTACGAATTTCATCCACCCATCTCCCATGTGGTCTTTTTCTGGGTCTTTTCCTGTCCCTTGGAATCCAATCTAAAATTTCGGCTGTCCATCTATGGTCTGTCCTTCTGGCAGTATGTCCAGCCCATTGCCATTTCAGGGATTTAACTCTGATCATGATGTCTTCCACTCTTGTCATTTTTCGGATCCACGAGTTCCTCTTCTTATCTCTCCTGGTTATACCAAGCATGCACCTCTCCATGCTACTTTGAGTTGTCTGCAGCCTTTGTATGTCTCTTTTAGTTAAGGTCCACGTCTCTGCACCATACGTAAGCACTGGAAGGATGCATTGATCAAACACTTTTCTTTTAAGACATAATGGCATATTGCTCTTGAAAATTATGCTGTTTCTTCCAAAAGCTCTCCAGGCAAGTTTTGTACGCCGATTAATTTCTTCATCAATGTGACCCTCACTTGATATCTGCTGTCCAAGATAAACATACGTATCTGTTATCTCCAGTTTTTCTCCATCAATCGATAAATCTTCATTTCTTGTAAAAGCATTGAACATCACTTTTGTCTTCTGAAAGTTCATTTTTAATCCCACTTCTTTACTCTTGTCAGCAAGTTCCTGGATCATACTCTGCAGCTCTGATGGGGTAGTTGCAAAAATGACTACGTCATCAGCAAAACGAAGGTGGGTTAGATAATCTCCATTAATCTTTATCCCTTTGTTTTCCCAGTTCAGTGATTGAAAGACATTTTCCAATGTGGCATTAAAGAGCTTCGGAGATATGGTGTCACCTTGTCTCACTCCCTTTCCAATTTTTATGTGTGTTGTATTTTGATGCGTAACATCACAGCCTCTCCTTGACAAATGTCAACCCCGCCTTCTCGTGGTGCATCCTGTTCCCACTAAAGGGGCTCTGACGACCGCAAATAGCGGTATAACTATACCATCGGGATCAGAAGGTATATATATCATAAAAATATCGCGCGAATTTCTTTTTGTGGTATACATGAAACCAAAACATGTTATTCATTTTGATTTTTTAAGGAATTAGTGCTTGTTACGATCACCCGATTATTTTCCATGAATCATTCGTTAGTCGCCATTCTTTTTTTCTTTCTTTTTTGTTTTTCAGTAAGGAAATCACTTCTCTCTGGCCTCAAGACCTACTCTTGTTTCTCCAGCAAATAAGTGGGCCGTTACTCACTGCTGCAAATTCTGAGATACGTCGTTAGTCAGTCAATCAATCAATCGGTTCTTTTCTTGTTTTACTAGATTCATTCTCATCTTTACTCCTGTTTTTCCTGAAAACATACCCACCAGGTTGCAAAACCTCACCAGAATTTTGATTTAATTTGCTTAATTAAACAAATTGATGTTTCTTTCAGCATTTCAATCATCCTTCGACCACAGTCCTCGTCCTTTCTGGTGACCCTGAGTATGTTCTTTTATGGTAGCTAGATCTACTACTTACAGTTTCGTCCTTGTGTACCACAGAAATAAAATAAACTGGTGTAGCATTTGAATTTAATATGGTCACACACACACACACACTCTCTCTCTCTCTCTCTCTCACACACACACACACAAATACAAAGTGATCCCGTTACAACCATACAAAATTTTAAATATGATACAGAGTGGCATTCAAATATCGTCTAGGTGTTGTTTTAGCACGTCGTTTTTAAATACTGTAGAGTCTTTTAAGTTTGATGCAGTCGTTGAATTGATAAACTAATGCTCTTAGCTAACGCAAATTACAAAATTTGGTTTGCTAAGAACAAATACCTTACAACAATTTCGAGTTGTAGAGGGTATACTGTTTAAGAAATGAAGTTATAATCCTTTAACAAAAAATAATGTTGTAGAGTTATACTGCTGTAGAGTTATAAACGAAGTTACAATTCTTTCACAAAAATTAGAGTTGTACAGGTATACTGCTTAAGAAATGAAATTATAATCCTTTTACATGCTTACCTGACTTAAAATTTTACAACATAAAAGGCCAGATGAGCAAAGTTAAGGAAGTATCGGTGTGTAACCGCCCATTTATTAGCTGGAGAAACAACATTTTGTATGGCTGTATATATATATACACTGAAGAGCAACTGAATTAGAGACACTTGTCTAGTAACGTGCAGCACCATCTTTCGCCCTGATGACGGGGGCGATTCGTCTCGGCATGGACTCGACAAGACACCGGAAGCGTTGGGAAGCCATACGGATCCACGACACCTGAACAAGCTCCCACAGTTCACGAAGATTTGAAGGAGGGGGGGTCAGATCCTCGAATATCTCTCTCGATGGCATCCCAGAAGGTGCTCGATGGGATTGAGGTCAGGTGACCTAGCTGGCCAAAGAAGCGAGGTCAGGTCGGTGGAGTGTTCATCCAACCATTCGGATACAATTCAGGAGCGTTGGCACGGTGCATTGTCTTGTTACAGGATGAGGTCCCCAGTGGGATGTTGAAGACGCACAAACGGGTGCAAGTGGTCGTCCAGGATATCCCGGTAACGTTGACCTGTGAGGGACGATGTCACACATACCAGGGGTCTCATTTCAGTCCAAATAAACAGTCCACATATGAGAATGCCACCCCCACCAACTTGAAGAGTACCCTGCTGGCACGAAGAATCCATCGCTTCATGTGGTTTGCGCCGTACTCGTATCCTGCCATCTACATGCATAAACATGAATCTCGACACATCAGTCCAGGCAACATTTTTCCACATGTCTAGGGTCCAGTGACGATGTTCCCGCGCCCATGATAATCTTTGCACCCTGTGATGTGCGGTAAGCAGCGGTACCCTTGTAGGACGATGGCTTCTCTACCCCATAGCGAGGAGATGGTTCTGGGTGGTGATGGCTGTTTACACGTTTTTGTGCACCAGCGTTAAATTACCGAGTGATTTCTTGCACTCTGGCCCGTCTATCCGCTGCTACAATGCGAGCTAGCCGACGATGACCCCGCTCATCCACACGCTGCTGTCCACGGCAGTTGGCCCTTGAAGGGATGGTTCTACCGGATTCGATGTACTCACGGTGCACCAGTGACACAGTGGCTCGGGAAAATCCCAGTGCCTAACCAACTTCCGAGATGGAGTGACCCATTCGTCGGGTCCCGACAATTTGCCCACCATCAAATGCGCTTAGATCTTTCGTCTTACCCATACTGCGTCCGACTCTTACTGATTCCCGTCGCATCACTCTTTATATTGTCGGATCGCTGCATACGTCATGTTTCCGTTTACAGGGCCGCCCACAGCGCCACATTTGCATAACGCCTGCTGTCTCTAATTCAATTGCTCTTCAGTGTATATTATTAGTAAGAATACCCGAAAATAAAACGAACAAAGCAATAATATGAAATATTCAAAATTCAAAAAAAAAATGCTACGTCAGTGAGCTTCAATATATTGGACAGTCATCAAATGCGTTACATATACTGTAACGTATACTCTCGATTCACTTTCCTTTTGATTTTTACTATCTCTGGTTATTTTATTTTACTATGTAAATTATCTTCTTACTGATCGAGATGTTATTTCTCCCGCTGAATGAGATCTGGCAATGAGTGTAAGTCATGACGTGGTGGTAGCCAGTATAAATAGGCGCGTTCAACGATACGGAGAGAGAGTTTTTTGTTGATGTGCGTAGGGAGAGCTGTTGTTGTAAAAGTGAGCTGTGGTTTATGTGTCAGAAAGCTGTTGTTGTATAAAGAGATCTTCGTTTATGTGAGAGCGAGAAGTTTACCAAATAAAAGATTGTCATAGTAAGTACGTCTTTCTCAGTTCATAGTCTTGTCAGATCTCTGTCTGGCTGTTAGGTTTATTTCATTAGTTGATTATTATTAACAACCAGCATAAGACTTTATTCATCTTAATTACTACTACAACATTACTAGCAGTTAAAAGCTTGTTCATTATTGTTACTACACTACTAGCAGGAAAGTTTATTCATGATATAATAATTAACAAACAACAAGCATTAGAAGAAGCTGAATTCATTATAACTCAGTAGCAGAAAAGTTATATTCATTATAATTGGCGCCCGAACTTTTCTCGGACACGAGATCTTGACAATTATTACCCATGTCTTCCTTACCTGAGACAACTTCAGTTTTTCACCCTAAATCAAATTTGGATGGTGATGGGATCAATTTCGACCATCTGCAAGAAGCCTGTGGGGTTCACTTTGATATGAGTGATCTACATGTACCCAGGCATTCTTCACAATTTCGTAATTCACCTGCTTCCTATTACTCTGAGTCGCGGGTCGTACCTGAGGGAGTTCAATCCTCTCAGCGAAGCAGAATGCTGGCCCATTTCGTGCCGCATGCAGGAACAATTCATTTCAATGGGTTGGAGGGATCCTTAAAGTTCCTCGAAGATTTGGAAGATCATTTTGATCTATACAATATTCCTGAAGACTGCAAAGTACAAATCGCAGGCACTTCCTTGAAAGATACCGCTAAGACCTGGTATCGGCAGTGGAGAGTGTCGAACCCGGATTCTCATTATGAGAATTTCCGAGCAGAATTTTTGGAGGTCTTTCCTTTCGGCCTCAGTCGAGCTAGCCTTGCACAACAACTTTTTTCTCGTCAGCAAGGACCCAACGATAGCCCTGTTGCATTTGCGTTGGAAACAACACGCTTATCTTATGGGATCCACATGCCAGTCATGTCGACATGTTGGACACCCTATTGTAGCAGCTCGACCCATTTTTACAGGATTTTCTTGAGGTTCGAAACCCTGCTACAATTCATGAATGCCTTCGCCTCATACGAACGTATGAAGAGCGACATGGCAAACATGGTTCAACTCACCATGCTCGGGCACCCCGCGAGGCTTATTACGAAAACCCTCAGCGGCATAATAGGCCTAATAACTTTCAGCGCGAGCATACACAAGTGCACGCCCAAGCTTCATACGTTCCACCACACAGAAGAGTGGCAAACCAACCGCGAGTTTCTGAACAATCTTCGGGATATCGTACAAATGCACAGTATGCTCGACCCCGTTCCAATCCGCAGCATTCGGAACGTTTTCATGCTCAGGGCAATGATTATTTTTCTTCCCGTGCTGAGGGAAGAAGTAATAGATATGAAAATGTCAACAGACATGCGGAGTTCCCACAGCAGGTTTCACGCAGTTTTCCTCATCGTGAAAATTTTCCCGATACCCGGCAGGGTCGAGGTTTCAGACCGCATGATAATCCAACCAGGAATCCTTTAAACTTCCAAAGGAAGTAGACCAAGGGTCGGTCCTGCTTCCTGATACCAAGCATTCTGACCCTAAAACAGTATTAGTGACTGTCCAAACTCCTCAGTTGCCTGATGTATTCTTGACAATTGAAGATATTATTGTCGAGACAAAGTTCGACACTGGTCCTGAAATATCAGCCCTAAATACGAAGTTTTGCACTGACAATTTTCTTGCAATACTCGTTCAGCCTGCGGCGCAGTATTTGCGAGGTGCAAATAACGAAATCTTCAGTATCACAGGAACTGTCACATTATCTCTAGGGCTGGGAAAGGCTCGTTTTACGCATTCTTTCTTGCTTATAGACGAACTACCTGTTAAATGTCTAATGGGAATGGACTTTATTAATACGTTTCAAATAACTCTGAATTTCGTACAACATGTGATTTCCTTTCCGGAACCTGTCGAAATGATTCCTACGGTTCCTATGGATATAACGAGTTTGTTATTGAGTAACCAATTGAATGAGAGGCAACGAAACCAGCTTTCTCTACTTTTGCAGGAAAGCCCTGGTTTATTTTCTGATCAACCTGGTTTCACACAGATGGTTTATCATGTCACTGACACTGATGGTTCGAAACCGATAGCGACGAAACCTTACCCTTGTGCTCCACATAAGAAACAGGAAATGCAACGTCAAATTTCTGAAATGATTAAACAGGGCATAATAAGGGAATCAACAAGCGCCTGGGCTGCTCCTGCCTTTTTGGTTCCAAAGAAACAACCCAATGAATTTCGTTTCGTGACAGATTTCCGCAAGCTCAACCAAGTCACAAAAACGATCAATTATCCACTACCTGTCATGTCGCATATTTTGCATGACCTGTCATCAACTAAATGGATGTCAACCTTGGATTTGGCGAGTGGATATTGGCAGATGGCGGTACATCCGGACTCTGTCGATAAAACAGGCTTTGTGACTCCTTTTGGGGCTTATGAATACCTACGTATGACCTTTGGATTAGCTTCTGCACCTGCTACTTTCCAAAAGCTTATGGATACGGTTCTCAGACCTGTTCTGGGTCCCCATGTGCATGTATATTTGGATGACATTATTATTGCATCCGAGACTTTTGACGAGCACCTTTCTCTGCTCAAACAGGTGTTCCAACTCATATACAATGCTGGCTTGACGTTAAAACCTAGTAAATGCCAGATAGCGAGGGACGAGATTGTATATCTGGGGTTGAAAATCACTCCCCACGGCTTATTTACGGATAATGAAAAAATTAGGCCTATTGTTGACTTTCCTCGGCCTAAAACAGCAAAAGAACTATCACGCTTTCTGGGAATGACCGGATGGTATCAGCAGTTCATCCCCGCTTATGCTACAATCTGTGAGCCATTTTATGCTTTGAAACGTAAATACAAGAAGTTTGTTTGGACACCTGAGGCTTAAGCTGCGTTTAAAACACTGAAGTATGCGTTGACTCAGCCTCCTGTGTTGGCTTTCCCGGATCATACTAAGGAATTTGATATTTATACTGACGCATCGGAGTTGGTCTTGGTTGCGTTTTGTCACAAGCTGGGCATCCAATAGCTTTTGCGTCTCGTACTTTAGCCAAAGCTGAACGCAATTATTCAGCTACGGAACGTGAATGTCTTGCTGTAGTGTATGCTCTTGACAAATTTCAATGTTATCTTAACGAATTGACAGTTAACATAATTACGGATCATTCTGCCCTTCAATATTTGAATTCTGAAAGCACCTATCTCAAAGACTTATGAAGTGGGCTCTGAAGTTACAAGAGAGCAATATCAAAATTTCGTATCAGCCAGGTCATAAGAATCAATTACCGGACGCATTGTCTCGCGTTCCGATTAGTGGGGTCCCCACAGAAACTACTCCTGGATGTCAGCCTTTACTTCTAATAGCTGATATAACATCCAGAGAGCAGATAATGGCAGAATTAATAAATGATCCAGATTTTGGGGATATCTATAATTTTTTGCTTGCGGGTTCGCCCCTACACAGTGACCCTTCTCTGGCTGGGAGGTCACAACATTTTGAAGTCATAGAGGATCTTCTTTACTATACAAAATCTAGGACTACTAGGGCAGATTTTCGCCCATGTATTCCGCGAACCCTTAGAATGGCCCTTTTAAACGAATTTCATGACAAACCTCTTGCAGGCCATTTAGGTATTCGCCAGACCCGTTGTAAATTGCGGGATGTTGCCTATTAGCCTGGCATGTACCAAAGTGTGCTCGCATACGTTCAATCATGTCACTTGTGTCAGATTAATAATTACCGTAATGTAAGACCAGCCGGTCACTTGAAATCTAGTTCAAGTTCTCATGTTTTTGACATTATTTCAATAGATTTATTGGGACCTTATCCTTTATCTGTTAAAAAGAAAGCTCGTTACGTGTTAGTATTAACTGATAATTTTTCGAAATATGTTGAAGTTTTTCCCATTAAAGCCGCTACGACAGAAGTTATTTGTAATGTATTAATTAATGAAGTATTCTCTAGATATGGTGCACCTAATAAAGTAGTTTGGGATAATGGTCCACAATTTATTTCTGACATTTTTGAAAGAATGTGTGCGAGACTACACATTAAGCATAAATTCATTTCCCCATATCATCCCCAGAGTAATCCTGCGGAACGAGTAAACCGCACGCTGGTGAAAATGATTGCTACATTTGTCATGGATCATCATGAACGATGGGATGAATATCTTGAGCTTTTTTCGTTCGCCCTCCGCTCGTCTGTTCACGAATCTACTAAAATTACTCCTGCAGAACTTTTTCTGGGTCGCAAAATTAAAACCCCTTTTGAAAATTTAACGGGGATTATCGACGAACTAAACCAGCGACCAACTCCGCAATCAGTACGAATCATGGCAGAAAAAGCTCGTGTTGCAATGCTAGGAGCACAAGCGGCTCAAGCAAGATATTATAATACTAGGCGTAGGGAACCAGATCTTGTCGTTGGAGATCTCACTCTCGTGGAAACGCACTTCCAGTCTTCTGTTTCTCATACTTTAGTGAAGAAATTTGCACCCAGCTACGAAGGTCCATATCGGGTGGCAAATGTGTTTGAAAATAACATTGTTCTTGAAAAACCTGACAATCAATTTCAATACGTACACGTTGCTCAGTGTCGCAAGTATCATGAACGAAATATCGATTTTATAATCAACCCTACTCAACCTTCTGTTCCACAGACTCAAGAGTCTATATCTCACGATCAACCTCCAGAAATTTTGGACGAACCAATAAACATTTTTGAAGAATCTCCAGTGATTTTTTCTTCACCCTCCTCCTCAAGACGGGTTTCCAAACACGCAACCTGATTCTCCCATGAGACCAAGGCTCGAATCAAGTTCTTCAAATACTAGTATCGTTCCTTTCCCTCCAACCATTGCCAAGACTATTGCTGCACCATTTCCTGATAACTCTGCACCAACACAAGCTCCTACTTCCTTGAATACCTCGTCAGAGAGTATTCCTATAAGCAGAAATAAACATCGCCCTGTACGACCACTAAATTACAGCAGCGACTCAGAGGCTTCAGATATTTCGGGTTTATCAGTTATGGACAATAATTTGACTATTCCTAAACGTCAGACACCAATTACAAACCGTCCAGTAACACCAAAAGCTCGTCAAAAACGTAACTTGTCTCCCCAATCTGCTTCGCCGCAACAGCGACGAAGGCAGAGATCCTTGCATCCGCCTGGGTTTCGCCCCTGGAACCTACGCTCAGGGCAAACAGGGCCGATGCCTGCTTCTACTCTCATGCCACGAGGGAGAAAACGAAAACAAACGATGTGGCCGGAGCCACGTCCGTCCAAAAGAATGCTGGAAGGACACCACGGGCCCCAGCACAAAGGGACTACATATCAAAAGCCTGGGGGAGCCCGTTCCTGTCAGCCGCAGAGATTTCCGGACCGACAGACTTCAGCCGTTCCTGACCGTTCCTGTCAGCCGCAGGGATTTCCGGAACGACGGACTTCAGCCGTTCCTGTCAGCCGCAGGGATTTTCGGACCGACAGACTTCAGCCGTTCCTGACCGTTCCTGTCAGCCGCCTGGATTTCTTGACCGACAGACTACCGATGTTCCAGATCCATTCAAGTCCTTGAAACGCGCTACGCCACCTGAATTTACCAGTCCGATTAGGCCTGGAAAACGTTATCGTACTAGAGTTTTTTATGCGTCCTCGAGATAAGTAAGTTCTCGTGGACAGGTTCTTTTCTCCGTTTGTTGTTTTTCCTGCACGACCAGTTGGCGTGTCAGAATTTCTTTTTTTTCGTGTGGGCCTATGCATTCTTTTTGTGTATATATGTTTTTTTTATATTTCTTCTATGTCCATCTACTTATCCAAATTTTTTTATATATATTTATGTGCTTAGGGGTAAAATAATAAAATTGTTACTGTTAGGCAGCTCCAGGCAATCTTCGCTGCTGATACAGTTGGTGTGTATTCAACGATAATATGAGAACGTAATTTGAAATTAAAAAAGTGATTCCTGCTAGGCAGAATAAAAGGAAGGTATGCCGATGCAGGTTTGTTTTGTTCAAGTATATAAAGTGTTTCACAGCCGAATACAAATTTCTTGATTTTGTCATGCCAAGTTTGATATTGTAAATACTGCTGCCACCAAACAACAACAAAAAAAGAGGTCGATAAACGTCATTCAACGAAGTGTAAGACTTACACTCCAAAATTGATAGTATAACGAAGTAAATTTCTCCGTCATTTCTATCCGCGCCGGGATTCGAACCCGGTCCCCTCATTCCGGAATAAGTTGCTCTACCAATTGAGCTACGCGGGCATTTTATTCTGATTCCCATCTGCCCCCATGTCGTGTGCGTCCCCCCGGCAGGCACGTCACATCTCCTGGTACGTTACATCATCTCCCCCTTATTTTTTTTTTTTTTCGAAGTGCTGCTCTTATTTTTCCTATCTCGCGGTGTGGAAATAACATCACACCATTACGAGATTTTGAACGGTCGGGTCATCCGGATAGTTCGGGAGCCATTATAACGAAGTAAATTTCTCCGTCATTTTTGGTCTACGCCGGGATTCGAACCCGAGTCCGCTTATTCCGGAACAAGTTGCTCTACCAATTGAGCTACGCGGACATTTTATTCTGATTCCCATCTGCCCCCATGTCGTGTGCGTCCCCCCGGCAGGCACGTCACATCTCCTGGTACGTTACAATAGGTTTTTCGAAAAACACAAAAAAAAAAAATTAAGGGGGAGATGATGTAACGTATACTCTCGATTCACTTTCCTTTTGATTTTTACTATCTCTGGTTATTTTATTTTACTATGTAAATTATCTTCTTACTGAACGAGATGTTATTTCTCCCGCTGAATGAGATCTGGCAATGAGTGTAAGTCATGACGTGGTGGGTAGCCAGTATAAATAGGCGCGTTCAACGATACGGAGAGAGAGTTTTTTGTTGATGTGCGTAGGGAGAGCTGTTGTTGTAAAAGTGAGCTGTGGTTTATGTGTCAGAAAGCTGTTGTTGTATAAAGAGATCTTCGTTTATGTGAGAGCGAGAAGTTTACCAAATAAAAGATTGTCATAGTAAGTACGTCTTTCTCAGGTCATAGTCTTGTCAGATCTCTGTCTGGCTGTTAGGTTTATTTCATTAGTTGATTATTATTAACAACCAGCATAAGACTTTATTCATCTTAATTACTACTACAACATTACTAGCAGTTAAAAGCTTGTTCATTATTGTTACTACACTACTAGCAGGAAAGTTTATTCATGATATAATTATTAACAAATAACAAGCATTAGAAGAAGTTGAATTCATTATAATTCAGTAGCAGAAAAGTTATATTCATTATAATACGTGTGAACGGACATCGTTCAGACATTCGTTTGTTTAAAGAAAAGGAGGATGTCGAGTTGACACATTACAAGTGTAATGATTTTGCAAACACTACTATCAGAATTTTGGCTGTTGAGGTAGATTTGGAGCGTAGATTATATCTTGAAAACTATTATATGCTACATCATAAAACTCTTTATCCTTACGGTTTAAATAATAATTTCAATGGTAAGAGAATGTCCACTTGTGAAGACAGTAGAAATAAAGAAGTTTTTTATTTAATTTTTAAGTTTAAGCCTACTTTACACGAGGTCTCCAATGCTCGAAGACACCAAGAGATCAAGCCGTTATTGGATTTTCAGGCTCTATTAACTAAACTGGACAATACGAGAACAAAAGTAGTCAAGAATTACCGTAGATACATTTTCTGTTTAAATATTAGAAAAGTTAGAAGCCTAAGTTCGTTACATCAAGATTTCATATATGCTAATCAACATTTGCGACACGTGATCAATGACCATATCAACTTTAGACTTTTGCATTATAAGTCATGAATCAAAAATGGGGTGTACCTGGTGTTTCGGTTCTTACACACTTGTTATGACAGGCTCAACTTTGATCGAATTTTTGAGAAGTGCGAAACCTTTCTTCCCAAACTAGACATTGACATTTCAATTTGTTTCAGAGCTTTTATCGATTATGAAAAAGCCTTTGATTCGGTGAAACCATCAGCAGTTACAATGGCTCTGAAAACCTGCGGTATTGAAGATGCATACATTAATATTATCAATAACATCTATGAAAATGCAAGTGCAAAGATTAGGCTGTTTGAAAATACAACACACATAAAAATTGGAAAGGGAGTGAGACAAGGTGACACCATATCTCCGAAGCTCTTTAATGCCACATTGGAGGGTGTTTTTCAGTCACTGAGTTGGGAAAACAAGGGGATAAAGATTAATGGAGATTAGCTAACCCACCTTCGTTTTGCTGATGACGTAGTCATTTTTGCAACTAGCCCATCAGAGCTGCAGAGTATGATCCAGGAACTTGCTGACAAGAGTAAAGAAGTGGGATTAAAAATGAACTTTCAGAAGACAAAAGTGATGTTCAATGCTTTTACAAGAAATGAAGATTTATCGATTGATGGAGAAAAGCTGGAGATAACAGACACGTACGTTTATCTTGGACAGCAGATATCAGGGTGAGGGTTACATTGATGAAGAAATTAATCGGCGTACAAAACTTGCCTGGAGAGCTTTTGGAAGAAACAGCATAATTTTCAAGAGCAATATGCCATTATGTCTTAAAAGAAAAGTGTTTGATCAATGCATCCTTCCAGTGCTTACGTATGGTACAGAGACGTGGACCTTAACTAAAAGAGACATACAAAGGCTGCAGACAACTCAAAGCAGCATGGAGAGGTGCATGCTTGGTGTAACCAGGAGAGATAAGAAGAGGAACTCGTGGATCCGAAAAATGACAAGAGTGGAAGACATCATGATCAGAGTTAAATCCCTGAAATGGCAATGGGCTGGACATACTGCCAGAAGGACAGATCCTCGATGGACAGCCGAAATTTTAGATTGGATTCCAAGCGACAGGAAAAGACCCAGAAGAAGACCACATAGGAGATGGGTGGATGAAATTCGAAAGTATGCAGGGGTGACATGGAGGAGACTGGCACAAGACAGACCGTTGTGGAGGAAACTTGGGGAGACCTTCGTCCAGCAGTGGATTGATAATGGTTGACAATGATGATGATGATGATGTACCTACTCTGTGTAAAAGATTGTTTAATTACCGAGAGGTTACTACAGTATCCAATGCAGTTCATATATTACTTGTAATTGTCAGTGCACCGCATATGTTCCTTTTATTGATCATAATCTCGGACACGTGGTTACTGGAGATTTAAAGGTTGTACAAGATGAGAATTTACGTAATCTCATGTTACAAGAGACTAATTTCAGACCTTCCAGATTTTTAACTGTTAATTACATGTTGAACTGTGCAAGAGAGGACTTGATCAGCTTTGGACTAAAAAATTCTTTAATGTTTAATGTGCCATATCAGACTTTCATGCCTTGGATTTCTGTTTTGTACCGACTTTTAAAAGAACAACTTATATTTTTACAACATCATACCATTTTTAAAGTATATAACTCATTATAATCCTGAAACTTAAGAATCTTCAAAAGGATTTTATCTTTACTAGTGTGTACAAAGTGAGCAACAATTTTGCTCTAATCTGTAAAAATGCTTATTGTGAGTTTTTACAACAAGAACTAAATGACGGACAAACTTATGAAAAAATAAAGGATAAACGTGAAGTGATTAAAAAAGATTATAGCTCTTTTACGAATATTGAAGATTAGAAATATCAAACTTAAGTTCCCGTTTATGTTTGCCACTCCCAAGTTTCACAAGGTACCGACTAAATTTAGATTATTACATCAGCACGTTTTAGTTATCACAGAAATGCCGGTAAGTGTTTTGAAAAATTTAAAATTATGCTGTCTCTTATTACTTCTACTTAGGTTATTGCTAATAATACACCGGTCATCAATTATTTAAAAACATGTCAACCTAGAAGTACAAGTATACATAGATTTGATTTCGACAACTTATTCACGTCTATCGACCTTAGAGATTTAAGGTATGTGTGTGGCCAATATTTTGATAGATTTCAAAACTATCTACATGTTCGTAGAGAATACTACAACCTTGTGTCTCTATGCTTGTTTAATAATTACATTAGTATAAGTGGTGTTATTTACAAACAGACTAGAGGTATGCCAATGGGTTATACTTATTCATCGGTATTAGCTAACTTGGTTCTGCGATACTATGAGGAAACTTATTTAAAGAACAACTGCTTATCAGGTGGTGCCTGTTTCAGATATGTGGACGATTTGCTAGTTTTTGATGCTGAGAACTTTGAACAACTGCCTGAAAACTTTTATCCAGATGGTTTGATCCTCAATAAAATGAGTGTTAGTGATGCCGACGTCAATTATCTAGACACCAGTATTTCTTTGTGTAATCAAGCTTGGACTACTAAGGTATATGACAAACGCAACTCATTTACGTTTCCCACTCTTCGTTTTATTAGTTGTACTTCTAATATATCGATTAGGGTTCATAGAAATTTGATTATTTCACAATTTTTTCGTTTTGTCTCAATTTGTACCAACAGGCATGATCTTATAGCTGTTATCAGTGAATTTCTGACACAGCTTCAGACAAACGGATATCCAAGGAGATTTGTTGTTAGTATGTTACATAAATTCGTAAATTACTTGAGGGTCCGAAGTTTAGTAGGTGGCAGGTGGCATTCTCCTTTAAACATTTGCTTCGTCATCAATATTTTGTTTCTTTGCTTCACCTTATGCTTGGTGGTCTTTTTTTCAGCTTTTCGGTGGGGTCGTCTTGTGTATATGTTCAAAATATACCCAATACTCGTGCATTGCTGCTCGGAATAAAGAACTTCTTTTTATTAAGACCATTGTGATGGAACATGGGTATGATGTTGGTACTGTGAAAAAGTTGTATGCTCGGCATAGGAGAGGTAATTCGACGTCGTTGTGTGTTGAGCGCGAGCAGATTACTTATGTGGGATCAATGTCTTTCCTTCCACCGGTTACAAATGCATTACGGAGAGTGTGTGAAAAACACAAAAAATATTTTGGTGATGTGGCCTCTAACCTTCGGAGTAGGCTTAGGAAGGATCGTGAGCCCCACAAACCCATTCAAGAAGTGCGGGGCGTGTACTGTGTGCCCTTGAAGACCGACGTTGCTGCTGCTCCTAATTCACGGTACATAAGATCCACTATTCGTAATTTGGGATTAAGGACTGCCTGAACATCAGTACACTGTAAAGACTGGATCTACAACGACTGCTCTTGCACGCCTGGTTAAGTCTGGAACTCATCTACCCTCTTGGTCTGAGACTTATTTATTACTTAAGACCAGAGGTAGGTATATGACTCTCTTCGCCGAAAGTTTGTTTATTGACGTTTTTAAGGACGTATGTTGTAACGATGACTTACCTGCACATGTAAATGCACCATGGATTCGCTTATTTAACTCTTTGAGTCGTGCGAAGTACCCTATTGCGGGGGTTGATAGCGGACCTTGTGTTTTTTTATCACTTCGGTGAGTATGTATTTGTCATCTATTTGGTGTTTTCTTTCCCAGCTTTGTTTCTCGCTGTAATAGAGTTGTGACGCGGATATCATGTCACTCACCAAAATCGCTGGTTTCTTCGGGACTACCTATAATTAAGTGTGTGTTCTCCTAGCGCCAGTTCTTTTAACCTGATAACGCACAGGGCGCCTGTTGCGAAAGATCTTTTTCTACATAATATGCCTTTTATTAGTAAAATTCTAACTGTACGTTTTGGGTTGGTTTTCTACATGCTTAGACAGCTGCCTTTTTATTCTTACTGATTCTTATTCAAGTGACTAGTTTGGTGATCGAAGTGCGTATTTTTCTTTTTCTTGTTGTAACTTCTTTTTGGTGTTGTAATTTCATGTACGTGTTTTTAGGTTGGTTTATTTATTATTGCTTATTTATGTTCATGGGTTGGCTTAGGGAGTGCATCGTCAAGTTTAGGTTATTACCTCCTGTTTTCGATTATGAAAAGCCAACCATTAAGCGACACTCCCCTGATGATTACAGCTTTTTTGTTGTTTTTATCCATTTTATTTTAAGTTTGTTGGTTGATTATTTTGTTTGATTTTCGGGAGGTAGGTTTTTTTTTTTTGCTCAATTATAAATATATATATATATATACCCCATCAGAGCTGCAAAGTATGATCCAGGAACTTGCCGACAAGAGTAAAGAAGTGGAATTAAAAATGAACTTTCAGAAGACAAAAGTGATATACAATGCTTTTACAAGAAATGAAGATTTATCGATTGATGGAGAAAAGGTGGAAATAACCAATACCTGCATTTATCTTGTGCAGCAGATATCAAGTGAGGGTCACATTGATGAAGAAATTAATCGGCGTATAAAACTTGGAAGGAGAGCTTTTGGAAGAAACAATATAATTTTCAAGAGCAATATGCCATTATGTCTTAAAAGAAAAGTGTTTGATCAATGCATCCTTCCAGTGCTTACTTATGGTGCAGAGGTGTGGACCTTAACTAAAAGAGACATAAAAAGACTGCAGACAACTCAAAAACGTGGAGAGATGCATGCTTGGTGTATCCAGAAGAGATAAGAAGAGGAACTCGTGGATCAGAAAAATGACAAGAGTGGAAAACATCATGATGAGAGTAAAATCTCTGAAATGGCAATGGGCTGGACATACTGCCGGAAGGACAGACCATCGATGGACGGCTGAGGTTTTAGACTGGATTCCAAGGGACAGGAAAAGACCCAGAAGAAGATCACATGGGAGATGGGTGGATGAAATTCGAAAGTATGCGGGAGTAACATAAAGGAGACTGGCACAAGACAGACAGTTGTGGAAGAAACTTGGGGAGACCTTCGTCCAACAGTGGATTGATAATGGCTGACAATGATGATATATATATATATATAATTTTTTTAGGTCTCTCCGAAAAAAGCGCTCTTAGCAAGTTTTTCAAGTCCCTGATTTTCTGGATAAAAAATCAAATTTTTACTGGCTGCTGAAAATCCACTGAGCTCGTTGACCCAAGCATTAGAACTGAACAAGTGATATTTAATTTCTAAAGGACTGAAGATTTTTAAGAATAATTATTTTCTTGTTTGTGCTACCGCGGAAACACCTTGTATTTCGGATCATATTGTTTTACCCCTTAATCAGTGAAGTTACAAATACGCTGTGTAAGTTAACTTTTCATTTTACTTTTATTTTCCCCTCTTGCTCTCTTTTCTTCTCCCTCCCCCCTACCGTTGGGATATACTAGTGGGTGTGCTATCGGACCAAGGTGGTCAAGTCAGCATATTTCGTTCTCCGCGGACATCCGTGGGAATGACCAAAGCAATTACTTTATCGTGGTGGGAAGGAACAAGGAATCCTCGTAACTTAAGCAATGACTGTCCCCAGAGTTAGTGTTGGTGGTGGACAGGTATCCCAGGTTTCCAAAGAATCACATATTGAAGCCCGAATACCGACCGAGTGAATAGCCACCGCAAAAGCTCACGACAGTGTCTATTGGACGTGGACTCTTGTAAACATCATAAACTTTACCAAAATTTCACGAGAAAGTCGAATGCTGTCACAAGTAATAAGCTGCCATAATCTTTTTCTTTTTCACCAGATACAGGGAAATATATCGGGGGTCAAGTTACGAAACTCGTCTCCTGCCCGGAATACCAAATGGGGCTATCTACTTGAGCAATGGCCCAGGGGCCCACCTGTGGCCGTCAAGGTGAAGCACGGGTGAGCGCCGCCGACCAATCTGGCCCGAGGCGGAGACGCCAAGATCACACCCATACCATGTGAAAAATTAAAGGGGCTTGATATATACACTGAATTTAAAATGAAAGCTATAATAATAGCAGCAAAGCTGTATGTTCAGTACAGAGTAAAACGCCCGCCCGAGCATATAGTGAGCGGAAATCTAACATAATTCGATTATGTAAGATAGCATAGTTACGCAAGACGACTATACGTTAAGAAGACTTTATGTACAATATCGCTGGCAGAGGTTTATGCTTCTAATTCTAGGCATCTTTACCTAGAATTATGTTTTCCAATTCTAGGCATCTTTACCTAGAATTATGTTTTCCAATTCTAGGCATCTTTACCTAGAATTATGTTGTCTAATTCTAGGCATCTTTACCTAGAATTATGTTTTCCAATTCTAGGCATCTTTATCTAGAATTATGTTGTCCAATTCTAGGCATCTTTAACTAGAATTATGTTGTCCAATTCTAGGCATCTTTACCTAGAATTATGATTTCTACTTCTAGGCATCTTTACCTAGAATTATGTAGTCCATTTCTAGGCATCTTTACCAAGAATTATGTTGTCCAATTCTAGGCATCTTTACCTAGAATTATGTTGTCCAATTCTAGGCATCTTTACCTAGAATTATGTTGCCCAATTCTAGGCATCTTTACCTAGAATTATGTTATCCAATTCTAGGCATCTTTACCTAGAATTATGTTGTCCAATTCTAGGCATCTTTACCTAGAATTATGTTGTCCAACTCTAGGCATCTTTACCTAGAATTATGTTGTCCAATTCCAGGCATCTTTACCTAGAATTATGTTGTCCAATTCTAGGCATCTTTACCTAGAATTATGTTGTCCAATTCTAGGCATCTTTACCTAGAATTATGTTGTCCAATTATAGGCATCTTTACCTAGAATTATGTTGTCCAATTCTAGGCATCTTTACCTAGAATTATGTTGCCCAATTCTAGGCATCTTTACCTAGAATTATGTTATCCAATTCTAGGCATCTTTACCTAGAATTATGTTGTCCAATTCTAGGCATCTTTACCTAGAATTATGTTGTCCAACTCTAGGCATCTTTACCTAGAATTATGTTGTCCAATTCCAGGCATCTTTACCTAGAATTATGTTGTCCAATTCTAGGCATCTTTACCTAGAATTATGTTGTCCAATTCTAGGCATCTTTACCTAGAATTATGTTGTCCAACTCTAGGCATCTTTACCTAGAATTATGTTGTCCAACTCTAGGCATCTTTACCTAGAATTATGTTGTCCAACTCTAGGCATCTTTACCTAGAAATATGTTGTCCAATTCTAGGCATCTTTACCTAGAAATATGTTGTCCAATTCTAGGCATCTTTACCTAGAATTATGTTGTCCAACTCTAGGCATCTTTACCTAGAAATATGTTGTCCAATTCTAGGCATCTTTACCTAGAAATATGTTGTCCAATTCTAGGCATCTTTACCTAGAATTATGTTGTCCAATTCTAGGCATCTTTACCTAGAATTATGTTGTCCAATTCTAGGTATCTTTACCTAGAATTATGTTGTCCAATTCTAGGCATCTTTACCTAGAATTAGACAACACAACGTTGTGAAGGAGTAATGAAATGATCTACTGACAGGACAGTGAGATGAGAGTCTTAACCGGACGTAAGGTAGGATGACCTTTTTCTATCCACAACCAGTCCAAAGTTGTCATGCTCATATATATATATATATATTATATATATATATATATTATATATATATATATATATATATATATATATATATATATATATTACTTAAGAGCAAAACTGAAGACTAAGGAAAAAATTTTAGAATTTAAAACGAAGGGTGCAAAATAACCTGAAAATCAAAACGCGCAACGCAGCAGTTTTGAAAATTCAGAATTCACATACTATAAAGATACCTAAGCAAAAAAAATACATATATAATTTTGACTCACACCTAGTACAACATAGAAAAGGTTATGTATCTACCTGCGTGAGTAAAAGGAGAAAAGAAAAAAAGAAAATAAAACAACTGAATGTAGAAGGTGTCGAGAATACTGAGCCTTGGCTTTATCAAGGACCAGCAAAAACTCTGCATTTTCTCACTTCCACAAAGACCTAGTTGGAAATGGGTTTCTGCAAGGCCATAGATGCAAGTAACATTCCCACCTAAAATAGTTTAAAAAATATATATATAAGTCATGTCCTCCGTAGAGTAGCATGACCTAGCACTAGTTAACAATTTCGCTTGCATCCATTAACCTTCATGGCCCGACCCATGCTCTTCATCTGTTACTATTAAACAGAGAGAAGAAGATTAAAGAGAACTCAAGCTGTGAGAGTGACATAATAAATAGAAATGATTTTCAGCTATAACGAAATTCCAAGTTCGTTTGAGAGAGAATTTAAACCTGAAAAACAAATTTTACATTGCAATTAAAAAAGGAAATGTTAATTTATAACGAACAGATTTTTGAAAGAAAACTTGAGTCTAAAACCCCCTACTCTACAACTTATGACAGCACGAAAACGAGAATAAGTTAAAGATAATAATTAACTAAAGAAAACTTTGTGAAAGTTATATACCTTAAACAGTTAGTTGCAATATGTACAAAGTATTTCAGCAGTGCTTTAAGTGCATAATTAATTAGTTATTAAGAACTTAACTACTTTGAAAAAACAGCGCATAGACAGCGCATAGAAAAGGAACAAGCTTAGCCATCTTCTGTTCCTAGGTACCACAAAAGACGCTCAAAGTTACAAAGAAAAGTAAGAGTTAAAACCCGCATAAATGTTAACAGACAAACCAATGCTTAAAAGCTGAAAAGCTAAAAAACGACAGAGAAAGGTACATGAAGTACAAACATTGAACTTATAAAACCTAGAACCCAAAAACAAGGAAGAGAGCTTACCTCTTGAGTTACAAAAACTTTTCTCCTCACAAGAGGAGAACATGGCTGACCTCTTCCGCCACTCCCTAGACGCTGGGGGGCAGTGAGGGTGGGGCTGATGGCCTCCTCATACAGCAAGAAACCAACGCGCGGAGATTTTAACCAGAGAAAAAATATATAAACTTAAGACTGTGGATCTGTATGATCAGAATGAGCAGAATTAACTCTCCAGAATACATGAGAAATATTATAAAATACACGAGCAGTTTATTTAATAATCTTTGCATGTATTAAATCACCTTAGTGAGCTTCTATAGATTAATCAGAATCTTATTAATTTTAATGTTGGTTTTACTATTTTTAGTATAGCTATCCTAGTGATGAATAACTGGTTTTCTTTTTTATTTGTTTTTATTTTCTTTTATAAACAGATTTTTAAGCTTTTTTTGTGATTTTGTTTATATTATTTAATTTTTTTTTGTTTTAATAGGACCGTCATATCCATAGCACTAAGGTTCCTTTAGGTAGTTAATAGGCATCCTCTAGCCAACTTCCTTACGGCTTTGATTGGTCAGAATCATATTATTAACTGTGTAGAAAATTAAAGCAGATCTGCCAACCTTACTCTATTATTCAGAATAATTTTTCTTAAAGTTCTTTTGATGAAAGAAGAAGGAATTTCGTTCTCTAGAAAACTTTCTAATAGTATATTAATGTGGTAATTGAAGTCCAAATTGTTGCTGCAAATTCTTGAAATTCTTAGGACCTGAGAAATTAGTACATTCTCAATTACTTTGGTTGAAATGTTATTATTCCAGTGTAGATATTTAATTACTTTGAAAGGAAAATTAACTCTTTTATCAAAGAGGCTAATAGATGGGTTACCTCTGTTGAGCTTAATGCTTAAGTCTAGGAACTCAAGTTCCTGATTACTGTGGTTGGTTTTACATAAGTTAAGAGAGCTAGGATAGATATTATCAAAATCACTCTCTATAACTTCGGAATTATTGATACACAGCAGATCATCAATATATCTAAAAGTGTAAAGGTAGTTATCTGAGCAGGTGGGGTGATTTTTAATGAATTTATATTCCTTAAAGAACAGGAATAGATTAGCGATATTCGTGGACGTTGATGTTCCCATTGGAATACCGTTCACTTGCTTATAGAGAGTATTATTATATAGATATGGTTATTTTTTATGCAGCAATTGAGATAAGAGTTCCAAGTTCCTACATCAACAAATTGGTTAAGTTTAAATTCTGCATACAGCTCTTTAAAGGTAGTGATTATATCTGATAGAGGCAGATTAGTATATAGGTTTTCAAAATCATAACTATTAATATCTAGGGGACACACTTTGAGTATAGTAGAAATTACTTCTGCATTATTATTAATTATCCAAAAATCTCTGTACATCAAGTTAGAACAGTTTCTAATGTGTTTCAAAACCTTCTTTAAGACATCTTCAAAAGCAAGATCTATTTTCTTTTTATGACTCCTTACTCCACTAGCTATGAACCTGAACTTCACAGGATCCTTATGAAACTTAACCGTTGCAAAAAGAAATGGAAATTCAGGCCCATATCTTCTAGTTTGCGGAATTTTAAGTTTCTTGAAGAATGCCTTAAACCGATTTTCTAACTGCTTGGTAGAATAACTTACGGGCTCGTATGTTACTCTATTATTGAGTTCCATAGTTAACAATTCAAAATAGAACTTCTTACAGATAATTGCAAAATTATTGCTAGCTTTATCCGTAGTGGTAAAAATAAATTGGTCTTGTAGTTTGGAGAGTGACCTTTTAGCTTCTCCAGAGAAAAAGAGATTTCTGTCGAAACAAAAGTCCAGACCTGCCAACTCACCGGTGAAGCTATTGATTATATTATATTTCCATTCTGCGAAGGCCTCAATAGGCTGATTGTACGTTAAACTGGTTTTTACGATGTACTTATTTACATCTTGAGTGAAGCTCTCAAGAATCCTTTCTTTGGAAATAGTGAAGGAAGGTCTGAAATTAGAGCCATACTCTAATAAATTCCTAAGCTTTTCATTTTCAACAAAACTCAAGTTTCCGGTGATAATATGGTTGTAATTCTTATCATAGTGAACTGTTTCTTTATGTTCATCACAAGAACAAGTAGTAATTACAGGAATGTAGCTCGAAGAGTTAAGTTTGTAGTTTTTAACTATTGACCCTAAGGTCTTAACATATTTAAAACTTACAATAGACTGGTGCCTGTGGATGGGAAAAAAATTGCATTATTGTAGAACAGCTTCCTTACATTGAGATTATCGTAGGCTTTATTTAGGAACCTGATGGTAACAAAATTACTGGAAAATTCTTTAAGAGAAATTTTATCTTTAAGAATATGTTTAAGAATGTCCAGAACCAAAGCAAAAACATGCTTATCAACATGGTCAGCAGTTTCATTCCAGAATTTGAAAAAACATTTAAGGACAGAGTGCTTGAAGGACTTGAGAATTTTGTAAGTATTTTTAACAAAATTAGTGCCAGTTTTAAAGCTTTCCAGAGTTTTTAGCAAGTTAGCAAAATCAACTTTGCTTGATGTGCGAAATAACCTCTGTCCTCTATTACCTCTAGAGCAGCTCTTATTATTAACAAGAAAGAAGAGTTCACGAATTGAAAATTTATGCTGATTATGCTTATTGTCAGATAGAGTGGAATTAAGGCCATAGGGATAAAGAGACTGATGCTGCAAAATTTCAAGGGATTCAGTTTCTAGCCGAGCATAGAGGTCAGGGATAATATGTAGTACCTCTATTTTCACTTTGTCAAAACCATGAGTATGGAAATGCTCTAATTCAAAGGTAGAGTACTGGTTGGCGTTTGTGGAGGGGTTCACTCCTGAATTAGAGAACTTGTTTACTAGAGACCTGTGACCATTAATCCTAAGATGAAGAGGATTTTTACTTTGGCCAATATAGCTAAGGTTGCAGACAGTACAGGTGAGCTTATAGATGGTATTGTAGGCTTTGCAAAACTTGTTGGAGCAATTATCCTCAACAGAAGAATACAGGTTAGGATCTGCAGATTTACATGTCAAACAACGTTTGTCATTTCATAACTTTAGATTACCTTTGCCAGCGAGTTCATACACTATGGGAAAGGGTGCTAGCCTAACCGAGCGGGAGGACTTAAAATATCTGAGCTGACCTCCAATCCTTTCATCGTCCTTAGAACTCCACTTGGGCCAAAACATACAAATTCTGAGCAAACCAACTAGGAAAAACTTTTTAGAAATAAGCAGTCCAAGAAAAGACCAAACTCGAGTATAAACTACACTCCAAAAAGCTGCATCCAAAACATACTAAAAAGAAAAAGTAGAAAATGAAAAAAACCTCAAGTAAAAAAAATAGTAATAAAAAAATAATAATAATAAAAAATAATAAAACATTTCAACTAGAATTTGCGCATGAGCTGCTAAATAATAAATTGAAATTAGTTACTTAAGAGCAAAACTGAAGACTAAGGAAAAAATTTTAGAATTTAAAACGAAGGGTGCAAAATAACCTGAAAATCAAAACGCGCAACGCAGCAGTTTTGAAAATTCAGAATTCACATACTATAAAGATACCTAAGCAAAAAAAATACATATATAATTTTGACTCACATCTAGTACAACATAGAAAAGGTTATGTATCTACCTGCGTGAGTAAAAGGAGAAAAGAAAAAAGAAAATAAAACAACTGAATGTAGAAGGTGTCGAGAATACTGAGCCTTGGCTTTATCAAGGACCAGCAAAAACTCTGCATTTTCTCACTTCCACAAAGACCTAGTTGGAAATGGGTTTCTGCAAGGCCATAGATGCAAGTAACATTCCCACCTAAAATAGTTTAAAAAATATATATATAAGTCATGTCCTCCGTAGAGTAGCATGACCTAGCACTAGTTAACAATTTCGCTTGCATCCATTAACCTTCATGGCCCGACCCATGCTCTTCATCTGTTACTATTAAACAGAGAGAAGAAGATTAAAGAGAACTCAAGCTGTGAGAGTGACATAATAAATAGAAATGATTTTCAGCTATAACGAAATTCCAAGTTCGTTTGAGAGAGAATTTAAACCTGAAAAACAAATTTTACATTGCAATTAAAAAAGGAAATGTTAATTTATAACGAACAGATTTTTGAAAGAAAACTTGAGTCTAAAACCCCCTACTCTACAACTTATGACAGCACGAAAACGAGAATAAGTTAAAGATAATAATTAACTAAAGAAAACTTTGTGAAAGTTATATACCTTAAACAGTTAGTTGCAATATGTACAAAGTATTTCAGCAGTGCTTTAAGTGCATAATTAATTAGTTATTAAGAACTTAACTACTTTGAAAAAACAGCGCATAGACAGCGCATAGAAAAGGAACAAGCTTAGCCATCTTCTGTTCCTAGGTACCACAAAAGACGCTCAAAGTTACAAAGAAAAGTAAGAGTTAAAACCCGCATAAATGTTAACAGACAAACCAATGCTTAAAAGCTGAAAAGCTAAAAAACGACAGAGAAAGGTACATGAAGTACAAACATTGAACTTATAAAACCTAGAACCCAAAAACAAGGAAGAGAGCTTACCTCTTGAGTTACAAAAACTTTTCTCCTCACAAGAGGAGAACATGGCTGACCTCTTCCGCCACTCCCTAGACGCTGGGGGGCAGTGAGGGTGGGGCTGATGGCCTCCTCATACAGCAAGAAACCAACGCGCGGAGATTTTAACCAGAGAAAAAATATATAAACTTAAGACTGTGGATCTGTATGATCAGAATGAGCAGAATTAACTCTCCAGAATACATGAGAAATATTATAAAATACACGAGCAGTTTATTTAATAATCTTTGCATGTATTAAATCACCTTAGTGAGCTTCTATAGATTAATCAGAATCTTATTAATTTTAATGTTGGTTTTACTATTTTTAGTATAGCTATCCTAGTGATGAATAACTGGTTTTCTTTTTTATTTGTTTTTATTTTCTTTTATAAACAGATTTTTAAGCTTTTTTTGTGATTTTGTTTATATTATTTAATTTTTTTTGTTTTAATAGGACCGTCATATCCATAGCACTAAGGTTCCTTTAGGTAGTTAATAGGCATCCTCTAGCCAACTTCCTTACGGCTTTGATTGGTCAGAATCATATTATTAACTGTGTAGAAAATTAAAGCAGATCTGCCAACCTTACTCTATTATTCAGAATAATTTTTCTTAAAGTTCTTTTGATGAAAGAAGAAGGAATTTCGTTCTCTAGAAAACTTTCTAATAGTATATTAATGTGGTAATTGAAGTCCAAATTGTTGCTGCAAATTCTTGAAATTCTTAGGACCTGAGAAATTAGTACATTCTCAATTACTTTGGTTGAAATGTTATTATTCCAGTGTAGATATTTAATTACTTTGAAAGGAAAATTAACTCTTTTATCAAAGAGGCTAATAGATGGGTTACCTCTGTTGAGCTTAATGCTTAAGTCTAGGAACTCAAGTTCCTGATTACTGTGGTTGGTTTTACATAAGTTAAGAGAGCTAGGATAGATATTATCAAAATCACTCTCTATAACTTCGGAATTATTGATACACAGCAGATCATCAATATATCTAAAAGTGTAAAGGTAGTTATCTGAGCAGGTGGGGTGATTTTTAATGAATTTATATTCCTTAAAGAACAGGAATAGATTAGCGATATTCGTGGACGTTGATGTTCCCATTGGAATACCGTTCACTTGCTTATAGAGAGTATTATTATATAAGATATGGTTATTTTTTATGCAGCAATTGAGATAAGAGTTCCAAGTTCCTACATCAACAAATTGGTTAAGTTTAAATTCTGCATACAGCTCTTTAAAGGTAGTGATTATATCTGATAGAGGCAGATTAGTATATAGGTTTTCAAAATCATAACTATTAATATCTAGGGGACACACTTTGAGTATAGTAGAAATTACTTCTGCATTATTATTAATTATCCAAAAATCTCTGTACATCAAGTTAGAACAGTTTCTAATGTGTTTCAAAACCTTCTTTAAGACATCTTCAAAAGCAAGATCTATTTTCTTTTTATGACTCCTTACTCCACTAGCTATGAACCTGAACTTCACAGGATCCTTATGAAACTTAACCGTTGCAAAAAGAAATGGAAATTCAGGCCCATATCTTCTAGTTTGCGGAATTTTAAGTTTCTTGAAGAATGCCTTAAACCGATTTTCTAACTGCTTGGTAGAATAACTTACGGGCTCGTATGTTACTCTATTATTGAGTTCCATAGTTAACAATTCAAAATAGAACTTCTTACAGATAATTGCAAAATTATTGCTAGCTTTATCCGTAGCCTCTTTGATAAAAGAGTTAATTTTCCTTTCAAAGTAATTAAATATCTACACTGGAATAATAACATTTCAACCAAAGTAATTGAGAATGTACTAATTTCTCAGGTCCTAAGAATTTCAAGAATTTGCAGCAACAATTTGGACTTCAATTACCACATTAATATACTATTAGAAAGTTTTCTAGAGAACGAAATTCCTTCTTCTTTCATCAAAAGAACTTTAAGAAAAATTATTCTGAATAATAGAGTAAGGTTGGCAGATCTGCTTTAATTTTCTACACAGTTAATAATATGATTCTGACCAATCAAAGCCGTAAGGAAGTTGGCTAGAGGATGCCTATTAACTACCTAAAGGAACCTTAGTGCTATGGATATGACGGTCCTATTAAAACAAAAAAAATTAAATAATATAAACAAAATCACAAAAAAAGCTTAAAAATCTGTTTATAAAAGAAAATAAAAACAAATAAAAAAGAAAACCAGTTATTCATCACTAGGATAGCTATACTAAAAATAGTAAAACCAACATTAAAATTAATAAGATTCTGATTAATCTATAGAAGCTCACTAAGGTGATTTAATACATGCAAAGATTATTAAATAAACTGCTCGTGTATTTTATAATATTTCTCATGTATTCTGGAGAGTTAATTCTGCTCATTCTGATCATACAGATCCACAGTCTTAAGTTTATATATTTTTCTCTGGTTAAAATCTCCGCGCGTTGGTTTCTTGCTGTATGAGGAGGCCATCAGCCCCACCCTCACTGCCCCAGCGTCTAGGGAGTGGCGGAAGAGGTCAGCCATGTTCTCCTCTTGTGAGGAGAAAAGTTTTTGTAACTCAAGAGGTAAGCTCTCTTCCTTGTTTTTGGGTTCTAGGTTTTATAAGTTCAATGTTTGTACTTCATGTACCTTTCTCTGTCGTTTTTTAGCTTTTCAGCTTTTAAGCATTGGTTTGTCTGTTAACATTTATGCGGGTTTTAACTCTTACTTTTCTTTGTAACTTTGAGCGTCTTTTGTGGTACCTAGGAACAGAAGATGGCTAAGCTTGTTCCTTTTCTATGCGCTGTCTATGCGCTGTTTTTTCAAAGTAGTTAAGTTCTTAATAACTAATTAATTATGCACTTAAAGCACTGCTGAAATACTTTGTACATATTGCAACTAACTGTTTAAGGTATATAACTTTCACAAAGTTTTCTTTAGTTAATTATTATCTTTAACTTATTCTCGTTTTCGTGCTGTCATAAGTTGTAGAGTAGGGGGTTTTAGACTCAAGTTTTCTTTCAAAAATCTGTTCGTTATAAATTAACATTTCCTTTTTTAATTGCAATGTAAAATTTGTTTTTCAGGTTTAAATTCTCTCTCAAACGAACTTGGAATTTCGTTATAGCTGAAAATCATTTCTATTTATTATGTCACTCTCACAGCTTGAGTTCTCTTTAATCTTCTTCTCTCTGTTTAATAGTAACAGATGAAGAGCATGGGTCGGGCCATGAAGGTTAATGGATGCAAGCGAAATTGTTAACTAGTGCTAGGTCATGCTACTCTACGGAGGACATGACTTATATATATATTTTTTAAACTATTTTAGGTGGGAATGTTACTTGCATCTATGGCCTTGCAGAAACCCATTTCCAACTAGGTCTTTGTGGAAGTGAGAAAATGCAGAGTTTTTGCTGGTCCTTGATAAAGCCAAGGCTCAGTATTCTCGACACCTTCTACATTCAGTTGTTTTATTTTCTTTTTTTTTTCTTTTCTCCTTTTACTCACGCAGGTAGATACATAACCTTTTCTATGTTGTACTAGGTGTGAGTCAAAATTATATATGTATTTTTTTTGCTTAGGTATCTTTATAGTATATAATATATATATATTATATATATATATATATATACATACACCGATGAGCCATTTCATTATGACCACCCCCAGCCAAGAGAAATGAGCGCGCCTGGAGACCGAACGGTGACGCAGGGGAAGTTCACAGAGCAGTATATATACAACCCGAGGACCGGCTTTCGGTTAGTAGAGTGTTCGGACTCAGAATGAGAAAAGCTTCCGAATCATCGGAGTTTGTTAAAGGACAAATTGTGATGGCACGGCGCTTCGGAACTACGACCTCAGAAACGACACGGGTTGTTCATTTGCCGCTGTGGTGAGTACGTATCAAAAGTGGTGCACAGATGGCCAAACGACGAGCCGTCGTCCAGACGTGTGTCGTCCGCAGCTCATTGATGCCAGAGGGGAGGGGAGACTGTCGCTCATTCTTCACAGTGACCGCAGGGCCGCAGTGAGACAAATCACACGCAGCTACAACAGTGGGGACCATGGCAATGTGTCACAGCACACAGTTCATCGCAGCCTTCGGCGCATGGGCCTGTGTAGCTAAAGATCCAGCCGGGTACCCATACTCACTGCACGTCATCGCCAACATCGCATGAAATGAGCCCAAGATCATCGAGATTGGACCCTAGATGATTGGAAGAAAGTGTCCTGATCTGAATAATCAAGTTTGCTGGTGCATCATGTAGACGGCGGAGCGCGGATACGCCGATTACCAACGGAGGCTATGGCACCTGGATGCACTGTTGGGCAGAAACAGCCCGGCAGCGGCTGTGTTATGCTGTGGGCGATGTTTTCTTAGGACACTTTAGGCCCCATTATCCCAAGAGCACAATCCCTGACTGCTGTTAGGTATCTGAAAATCGTTGCGGACCATGTTCACCCATTCATGGTAACTGTGTTTCCTGCAGCTGATGACCCTTACCAACAGGATAATGCGTCATGCTACAATGCCAGAGGAGTGGTTCGAGGAATGTGCTGGTGTCTTTCTGTTAATGCCTTGGCCTCCAAATTCACCTGATATGAACCCAATTGAACATTTGTTGTTCGAGTTAGAAAAGCGGGTTCGTTCTAAATCACCTCCACCCCGAAATGTACGAGAAGTGGAGGACCTGCTGTTGATATTATGGTACCAGATACCCCAGGATACCTATCGCCACCTCATTGAATCAATGCCTTGCCGAGTGGCCGCTGTTTTGCGGTCTAAAAGGGGGTTTTACAGCTTATTAGGTAGGTGATCATAATGTAATGGCTCATCGTTGTATATTATATCGCATTCCAAAAATCGTAAAGCATATGAAAATCAAACTTTTTTTTGACGACTCGATCTGTCTATAAAAATCCTGAATCTAGATTAAGTGAAAGCCTGACAACTAAGAATCTGAGACCATTGTTTCAGTGTGAAACTCATGAGTTAACAGCATTTCTTTTCTGTGGATCCTGAGTGCATGCATTTGAAACCAGAAGGTTGAATATTGGTGATACATTTGAAACCAGAAGGTTGAATATTGGTGGTACATTTGAAACCAGAAGGTTGAATATTGGTGATACATTTGAAACCAGAAGGTTGAATATTGGTGATACATTTGAAACCAGAAGGTTGAATATTGGTGATACATTTGAAACCAGAAGGTTGAATATTGGTGATACATTTGAAACCAGAAGGTTGAATATTGGTGATACATTTGAAACCAGAAGGTTGAATATTGGTGATACATTTGAAACCAGAAGGTTGAATATTGGTGATACATTTGAAACCAGAAGGTTGAATATTGGTGGTACATTTGAAACCAGAAGGTTGAATATTGGTGATACATTTGAAACCAGAAGGTTGAATATTGGTGATACATTTGAAACCAGAAGGTTGAATATTGGTGATACATTTGAAACCAGAAGGTTGAATATTGGTGATACATTTGAAACCAGAAGGTTGAATATTGGTGATACATTTGAAACCAGAAGGTTGAATATTGGTGATACATTTGAAACCAGAAGGTTGAATATTGGTGATACATTTGAAACCAGAAGGTTGAATATTGGTGATACATTTGAAACCAGAAGGTTGAATATTGGTGATACATTTGAAACCAGAAGGTTGAATATTGGTGATACATTTTAAACCAGAAGGTTGAATGTTGGTGATACATTTGAAACCAGAAGGTTGAATATTGGTGATACATTTGAAACCAGAAGGTTGAATATTGGTGATACATTTGAAACCAGAAGGTTGAATATTGGTGATACATTTGAAACCAGAAGGTTGAATATTGGTGATACATTTATGATTCGATTGTACTACGACACGAAACAGTGGAGCCAAAAAGAGTTACGTCCCTGTGGTTTATCGTTTTTTAAATATGGCATATGCGTGTGAGTCATGAAACGCAAAACCAATTTTTCATCCAAACCGAAAGTAAACAACAAACCCTTCTCTGACGGAATCAAGGTTCAACTTTGGCTACAAACTTAATGTTTCTAAAACAAATTGTGTTCTTTTTTCTGGTCGAAGGGTTGTGGCAGTAACTACTTCCCGGATCTATTTGAATATTATTCCTTTGGCTTTTCAGGCAAATGTAAAATTTTTGGGAGTTCATCTGCATGAAAATTTATGGTTGGATGCACACGTTGATGCATTTGCAGTTAGGTTGAGATCTCGTATTGGAGTTTTGTCCAGGATTTCGAGTTGCTTGCCAATTAAAATAAAGTTAGTACTTTATTATTCTATAACGAAGTAAATTTCTCCGTTATTTTTATCCGCGCCGGGGTTCGAACCCGGGCCCCCTCATTCCGGAATAAGTCACTCTACCAACTGAGCTACGCAGACGTTTTATTCTGATTCCTATCTGCCTTTATGTCGTGTGCGTCCTTCTGGCAGGTACGTCACATCTCCTGGTACGTTACATCATCTCCCCCTTATTTTTTTTTTTTTTTTTTTTTTTTCTTTCTGAAGTGTTGGAGAAGGGATTCTCTTATTTTTCCTATCTCGCGGTGTGGAAATAACATCACACCAATGCGAGATTTTGAACGGTCGGGTCATCCGGATAGTTCGGGCGCCATTATAACGAAGTATATTTCTCCGTCATTTCTGTCCACGCCAGGATTCGAACCCGGATCCCCTCATTCCGGAATAAGTCACTCTACCAATTGAGCTACTTTATTCTGATTCCTATCTGCCTTTATGTCGTGTGCGTCCTTCTGGCAGGTACGTCACATCTCCTGGTACGTTACAATTCTTTTATTTTCCCACTTAGGTCTTATTGTCTTTTAGCTTGGGGAATGACAACTGGAGGAAATATTAATAGAATTTTTACTTAGCAAAAAAAAACTTGTTCGATTGTTAAATCCATCGGAAAATGTGGATAGTTTGTTCTACCGTTATAAGTTACTTATTTTTGAGAAACTACATTTTCAGACTTATGTTGTTAATGCATGAGCGTGTCTATGCTAATAAGTACTTAAATCTAATTACTGTGTGTCGTCCTGCGCATGCGTATCCCACTCGTGGATATACCAATTTAGGGATGCCCAGAGCTCGGACAAACGTTTTAAAAGAGAGTTAAGGAAATACTTGATACACAGTTAATATATTTCTGGTTTGATTATCTACAATTGTGATTATGTAAATTGCAATTCCATAGGAGGATAGTCTCTTGAATTGGCACTTTTGATTTTTACTAGGGGACCTGGGGATCGTCAGGCCTTCACTAGCCTTTTTACCTTGCTCCCTGCTATGTTGTACTATAGTTGATTGAATAAGTGCTTGAATGTACGTAGTACTATTCGTATTGCCACACGTGTTTTGATATTACTACAACTTCATTTGTACTCTGCATTTTATGTAAATTATTATTTTATAATATTTGTATTTGCATGTTTGATGGTTCATGTGATTGTGTTAGTTGTATTATTATTCATATTTTGGCATTTATGTGTTATATTAATGCATTTCTTACGTATATGTATTGTATTTGTTTTGTGTTTGCATATGGTGCGATTTGTATTTGGTTAATCTTTTTTTTGGTACAGAAATTGTATGTGCGATTTGATTGTATGCTAAATAGTGTAACAAGGCAAAATTAAAATTAAATTCAAAATCAAATTCAATCAAATTCAATTCAAATTCACCAAGAAACTCAGCAACGCTGCCTGAGTTTTCTCAAAGTTGTAACATATCTGGTTATGTATAAGAGAGTCAAATAACCGTGTATTTTGATAGTGTGAAATTCAAATTTTAATGTATAATTGCAAAAAAGGGTATACATGAATTACGTATAACCGAGTCAAAAAGCGATAGTAAAATATATGGACTAACGTATAAAAGTGAAAAACGTATAACTGAGAAAAGTAAGTGAAGTTCCAGTGTATGTCATGAATTTTCAGGTATACATTTTTTTCTTCCCTTTTAGAACAGAAACAGTGAATATGTTTCATTCCAAGCATCGAAATTTTGGTGAATGAACAAAAGGACATCGACATTCCGATCTATGTTCTTTTAAATGATGTGTCGGAATAACAATTATAGAACAGCTGCCAGACGAAAATTGTCCTCGAGGGATCCATCCTGTATTTACTGCTGTTACATAAAGCAGGACTTGGTTGAGGAGGGGGGGATCATTGTATGTAGGGCAATCGGTTAATATCTGCAATAAAATATTTCCTGTTGTGTTACTTGAACCCAAGTTTCCCGGAGTTCGGAGCATCTAATTAGAGTGTAATGCACACACATTACGACATCTGAGTTACACGTTAAAGAGAATACTCCATACTTGATTATTGTCAAGATGTGAAGAAAAAAATTGTTCAGAACTTTTCCATAATTACGCGCATATGAACTTATTTTTCACCGATTTCCTCGAGGGGAGATGAAACAAACGCTAATCTTGAAGATCGACACGGAACTCTTCTTTTTTATTTTTACGGCAGTTTTCCTCTAATCACCAGTTATGAACCACATGCACAGCCATTTAATTTTAGGAATCAAAACTTCAATACTTGCAGCTGAAATGATGATTTTTCATAATTATTTGTAACACTTCAGTAAGCAAATTTCATTTACTTAAAACGGGCAGATGAATTGACTCTCTCAACAATTTCGCCAAAGATTACGTCTTTCTCTAGTCATGTTGATGTTTCTTTGGTGGCATTAGAAACAAGTATATAAAATTCAATATTGCCGATTTTATCAACAGTCGGGGTCAATTAGCGTCCCTATTGTTAGAAAACACGATTTTCATTAGAAAATCTGAACACTCAGGGCTGTAGTTTTCAATTAAATACACCAATGCAAAAAATAAAATTTTAATAAAATATAAACTGGTGTCCAAAATTAAAATGATAAATACGAATTCGAGAATATGTTCAAAACAAGTCGACCGATTGTTAATCTTTTTTCAGAAATATGTGCAAGGGGAAACGCAAATTCTACGAACACAACACAACACTGTGCTACCTCCTATGAATCTATGCAAATTGGGACCGAACGTCATCAAGCTGGGAGGCACGTGACTTTTATAAACGTTGTTCTGAGCGGGATGTGGCAATTGAAGCTTGAGTTGGACTGTTAGTGAAAGAATGGCTCCACACCATTGTGAAAACACAAATTTGTCCGTGACGGGATCGAAATCGTACCCTCTCACTCCGGAGAAAGTTGCTCTCCCAACTAAGTTACACGCACAGAATGTATCGCTGCAGATTTGTCGTCTTGACACGTGCTTTAACTCTGTAATACGTCACACCATCACTTAAGACTCTTTACGATGGAAAGCGATTGGTAGATTGGAAGCCGGACAATCGCAAGCTGAAGTAGCACGGTGACTATGTGTCGAGGCAAGTGGTGTCCAATCTCTTGAGACAGTTGCAAGAAGCGGAAACAATAACGAGCCTTCTCGTTATTGTAGTGAGCACGTAACCACAGGTCACGTGCTCACTACCGTTTTGGGCCCTTGCTACAGTTGCTCTTCCACGTTTTAGAAGTGCAGCAGTTTTGCTGATAACAGCACCATTCTTTCCAGAAACCATTATCAACCCACGCTCCAAGTACCTTTAGATTAAGTCGTTTTCTCATTTGACTTCTAGCGACGTATTTAGAAGTGCTGCTGGGAGAGTTCCTGTTCAGTTGACTACGTTGCAGTTTTGACGCCATGGCAACCAATGACGTGCCGGCTTATTTGCATAAAAGATTCTGCTGGTCCTAATAAATTGTGGTCGCTCAGCGTGTATATACACAGTCGTATCAGAATAATTTGACCCCCCTACCTAATAATGGGTATAACCACTCTTGGCTCGTATGACAGCGGCAAAACGGCGTGGCATGGACGGAATGACACCCTGGAAGGTTGCCCGAGGCACACGTGCCTATTCGGACTGCAGCAGAGCACGGACGTTCCGGAGATGGCGTGGTTGTGGGGCGGCACGTCGAACCTGTCGATCTAAATAGTCCCACAAGTGCTATATGGGATTGAGGTCGGGCGACCAAAGAAGAACGGAGACATCGATGCCGTGTTCCTGAAACCAGTCACACACTCCCTTAGCGACATGGCAGGGCGCATTGTCTTGGTGGTGGACACCATCACCACCAAGGTAAACGCCCAACATGAAGGGATGCATGTGGTCAGCGAGGATGGACAGGTAGCCATTGGCGTTCAGGGACCCGTCCAGTGGTACCAGCGGTCCCAGGTCATACCAGGAAAACCAATGACGTGCCAGCTTATTCGTATAAAAGATAACATGTACACCGACCCCCAACATGTACACCGCCACAGCCGGCCTGTACTTGATCGACAAGCGTGTTCGGATGTTGGTTCTCGTGAGTCTGACGTGGTATCCGCCACCGCCCGTCACTTCGGTGGAATAGAAATCTCGATCCTTCGGAGAAGGCAACCTTTTCCCACTCTTCTAGTGTCCAATGACGGAAGTCCCATGCGAACTGCAGGGGTTTTTGCAGATGGTCCAGGGTTAACATGGACGCCTTGACGCAGCGTCGACTCCGGATACCTATGCGCATCAGGGTTCACTCTGCTGTTATCCGGGACACGTAATGTGCGCTCTAACGTTCATTTGCATGGTCAATTGCTGCGCTGTTTCGTATCGATTGCCATTTACCAGTCGATGGACGCAAAGTTTTCCACTGGGGTTGATGGCCTTTGGGGCTCCACAGTTATGACGTCATGAAGTACTCTGTGTGCCAGTGATCCATTCTTGGTAAACCCTAACTACATCCCATCTCGCGAACAACCCAGGAAGTCTACTGTTTCTGAAATGCTTCTAGAACCCTCGGCGCGGTAGCCGATTTTCATTCCCTTTTTAACATTCATCAAATCACTACCTCTGCCCATTGTGCTCACGTAACGCACTATGGCCCATCTGTTCTGGCCGGCCGCTTACATCGTCCACCGTGTGTTTGACCTTGCTACGTGCATTCTGTGAGCCGCCTGGGCGGGTAAACTGTGATTCCGGGTTGGTCGTATTATTCTGATACAACCGTGTATACGTTATGTATACGATCGAGTCTCGTTACTGTGACCACCAGCTAATATCCAGAGTAACTGCCGTGTGCAGCGCGGACAGCAGCTAGACGGGCTGGGAGTGACTCAATAAGATGCTGGAAGGTGTTCACAGGTATGTGGAGCCATGATGACTGCAGTGCATCTGACAGATGCTGGAGGGTGCGTGGTGGAGGATCCATAGAGCGAGCAACACGATCTAGGTGGTCCCACAGATACTCAATTTGGTTTAAGTTTGGGGAATGAGGGGGCAATGGAAGCCTTCATCGCGCTCTTCCAACCACTCTCGGACATTTCTAGCTGGGTGACACGTTGCATTGTCGTGCTGGAAGATCCAATCCGTCCCAGGGAAGACAATCAGCATGCATGGGTATACGTGGTCTGCAAGGATGGATTCATAACGAATTCGGTCCATTGTGACTCCCACAGGTATGGGTGGACCAAGAGAATGCCACGAAAACATTCCACAGACCATAACACTGCCCCCACCAGCTTGTGTTCTTCCAGCAATGGTTGAACAGTGTTTCTTCTCCTATGTTTCTCGCCTTATACGCCAACGTCCATCAATTCGATGAAGCAGAAAACGTGACTCGTAGGAAAAGGCAATCCTTTGCCAATCAGTGGAGGTCCAATTCCTATACTGGCGTGCAAATGTAAGCCTTTTCTGCAGATGCACCTTCGTTAGCATAGGTGCAGTGACCATCCGTCTGCATCGGAGTCCCATACGCAGCAGGGTTTGCTGAAGTGTCGTTTTAGACACATTTTCGGTAGTCCTGTAGTTCATTCGGCCAGTAAGTTGCTTCACCGTAGCGTGTCGATCGGCCCTCATGCCCTTCGAAGCTGACATTCACCTCTCACACCAATGTGGTGCTCCGCAGTTTGCACGTCGCTTATTCGCACTGTTGCCTTTTCTCCAATCACGGTACACTTTAAACTCAGCACCACGTGAACAGTTTACAAACTGCGTTGTGTCTGAAATACTGCCACCATTGGCCCGAAAGCCGATAATCATCCCTGTTTGCAAATCTGATGAATCGCTCCTTTTATCCATGACAGCAACGAGTGATATATTTTCAGAATGCCTACAGCACACATTATAAACCCTCCAAGCCAGCTCACGAGACGTGCTTTCTTTCATTGGGTACGCGCTGTTGACGTTAAAAGTAGGAGGTGTTCACAATAATGTGACTCGGCTGTGTACTTAGGCTCAATAAAAGTATTATGTATCTTCTGATTACCTTTAGCGGTGCATGAGGTATATATAAATCGGTGTCTCCTAACGTCATCACACTCTCCTCACTAGAGGGCGTTGTTTGGGGCAGAGGCGTTTGAATATAGTGGTAACGTTCTTGAGAACAGATTCAAGTGAAAATGACGACCTGCCTGGAAACATCGTTTCACTAGGAGGTATGCGCTGGTATTAGGTTGGGCGGTACCGGAAATAACATTTGGAGCAATCTGACTCAAAGTCACGTGTCCGTCATTTTGCACTAAGCTACACTGCTGCCCCCCCCTCTTCGTTTGTTTCAGGCTTTAACAAAGATCATGAGCAACTCTAGCAGCTATAAGGCAATTGCCCTTCGCTATTTCGGGGTTACTGGTTCCAGAGAAAGTACAGAGCCAGGGCCATCAGGAAAACACACTACCCACGCCTCATCAAGGACTCAAATCCAGGTCCATAGCGAACGAGCGATCAGAAGCAAAGCCTCTGGCCAATCGGCCGCCAGGGTGGGCATTGCTGTCTGTTGTGAATGTTAAAGCCCTGCCACTGCGTTTTTCATCCCTCAACTCATTTCGCACGTGTGCGGATTTTGAACATGATTCTGACACGGGCATAACTTTAGGACCGTAGACTACTTGCAGTCGGCTATCGATCATCATTGGCGGCGTTTCCCGCGAGCACAGGAACCTAAAATACCGCGCTCACCTCCGAATGAGACTAAGTTTCCAGGCGGATCATCATTTTCATTTGAATCTCTTCTTCAGCAATTATCTTTTTATTCAAACTCCTATGCCGAACAACGCTGTCGTGTCACTACAAGTTATGGACGTTAGGGGACAGCGATTTACGTATTCCTAATATGCCGCCAAAGGTAATCGGAAGATACTTATTGAGTAGCCCTCACGTATTGTATAACGGAGCTAAGGTTTTTGAAGGTGAATGAACTGGCGCATACGAAAAGCTGTGACAGGAGAGCTATTTCAATCTCCTTGATTACATAATTCGAGATCTCAAGAGTCAGGAGAGACAAAAGGAACTACAGATTCTTTATTTTCAACAGGTAGCACTCTTATATTTATTTCCGGTGTTTTCTCCCTCTGTTCATACACTATCTACCAACAAGTAATTGGACACCTCTGCAATCGACGATATCTGCGGTCCTGATACACGTCACGGCCGCCGCCGTTAAATATCGTGTGGGAAACAACAACGCAACCTGTCGCATGCAAGATGCCACGCAGTTCGGAGCTCTTTGATTTCGAGAAAGGTGTAATCGTCGGGTATAAACAGAAATGGCCGATCCATACGTAACATATCCAGCTAGTTGAAATACTCAAAATCGACAGCGGCCTACGTGATTGGCAAGTGGAAGATAAGTGGTGACTGTCGGAATGTGCCCTGACCCGGCAGACCCACAAAACTGGGAGTTAGAGACAGACGGGTGCTCGCCAGAGAAATTCGGAAGAACCGCACCAAATCGATGGGCCACATCCGCGAGGAGTTTCAACAGGCATCCGGGAGTGTTCTTTCGATGAATACCATCCGTAAGGAAGCCCATCTGCTCGGTTATCATGGACGTGCTGCCGCCCACAACCCATTGATCACCAAGTCCAATAACATTGCTCGGCTAACGTGGTGCAAATAACGTCGACAGTGGACCGTTGAACAGTGGAAACAGGTTCTCTGGAGCGACGAATCAAGGTTCACCCTCTACCGTTTGGATGGAAGGGTCTGGGTTTGGCGTCTGCCTGCAGAACTTCTCCTGCCGGAATGTATTGTGCCAACAGTGAAGTTCGGCGGCAGTGGAATTATGCTATGGGGTGTTTCTCTTGGTATGGCACGGGACCCTTGGTCGCAATTCCTGGTAGAATCAACGCCGAGACCTACTGCACCATTTTGGATGACCATGCGCTTCGCACGTTGTGGCAGTTTTACGGGGTGGACACATGTTACTCTCAGGATGATAATGCTACCTATCATGTTCCGAGGTCCACCATGGCTTCGTATGGTGACAATGGGGTTAATCGAATGGACTGGCCTGCGCAGAGCCCGGACCTTAACCCTATCGAGTACCTCTGGGACGAGTTGGAGCTTTGATTCAAAGGGTGCCCCCACCGTCCGAAATCGGTGAAGGACCTGACCTGTCTTCTTCAGGCTGAGTGGAAGAAAATACCGCTAGCCGTCGTACAGCGCCTGGTTGAGAGTATGCCCCGAAGGGTAGCAGCTGTAATCGCCGCTCGTGGAGGCTACACCAACTATTGAAGGTGAATAAACTTCGTTTTCCTTTGCTATCACAGGTGTCCAATTACTTGTTGGTAGATAGTGTAGAAAGAAGCCTTAGATGCATTGTTCAGGTTTTGACGATATCCTGTAGTTAAACTGATAGCACCAGTAGTAACACTTGTAGTTAGTTTTTAGCATGTCTTTTGTAAAAAAAGAAAAGAAAAAAGATTATGCTTTTGTTATCGGTTTGTCCGTCCGTTCGTCTCTACACCAGAGTTGGAAACGGGTCAAAAGTTTCTGACCCGGACGTCCCATGACTGGACCCGACCCAATCCAGACCCGTAAACTGACCCGGACAGATCTGCTTTGAACTATAAATTCGAAACTCAATTTATATATATATATATATATATATATATATATATATGGGATGTAAGGTCAGGTGATGCGTAACATCACAGCCTCTCCTTGACAAATGTCAACCCCGCCTTCTCGTGGTACATCCTGTTCCCACTAAAGGGGCTCTGACGACCGCCAATAGCGGTATAACTATACCATCGGGATTAGAGGAAATGCTATCCCACACTCACCAACCCGCTTGGCCAGCGTGGTGAGTTATAGCCAACCCCCCCCCCCCCCCCCAAAATGACTCCACAACTTAAATCTTGGCCCTCAGTCTCCGGCAGCTGGAATGTACCTGGCCAAGGCAGCTGGAATGTACCTGGCCAAGGCAGCGGCCAGTGCGACATGAAGGCAGAGGGTGCTAAGAATCCCCGGAGGACCGGACTAGGCTGCCATCTGATGCTGACCTCGGCTACGTACAACGGACGCTCCCTATCTTCTGATTCAAGGCTTCTTGAATTGGAAGAGGAACTACAAAGGATCAAGTGGGACATCGTCGGGCTAAGTGAGGTAAGGAGAAAAGGAGATCTCATTGAACTGAAAAGTGGACATCTCTTCTACTATCGTGGGGCAGATACTGGCAGAACTAGTGGTGTTGGATTTATAATAAACAAGAAACTGAAGGATAAAGTTGTAGAAGTTGAAAGTTCCTCTGACAGAGCTGCACGACTCGTTATCCAACTCTCGAGAAGATACCAGGCTCAGATTATTCAAACTTATGCACCCACCACAAGTCATGCTGAAGAAGAAATTGAAGAATTTTATGACGAAATTCGTGATCTAAATAATAAAGGTAAGCAGCACTTGAAGATAATTATAGGAGATTTCAATGCAAAAATAGGGCAACGGCAACAGAACGAAACTTCAGTAGGTAAATTCGGTCACGGCAACAGAAACCAGCGTGGAAATACTCTCGTAGAGTTTGCAGAGGCAGAAGGTTTTTTCATCTTGAACTCCTTTTTCAAGAAAAAGCCACACAGGAAATGGACATGGAGACATCCAAATGGGACGACAAGTGAATATATATACATATAAACGTAATATACATATATATATTCATCACAAATAACTGCTTGATATTTAATAACTGAAATCCTTTTTTAATAATAAAATTTGGGTACTTGCTAAATTTTAGTGCCATTTTTAGTGCCACTATTTTGCGTAATCCAAAAGTAAAGGCTGACTATCACCGTTACCGTGAGTATATATTATAAATGGGAATCATTATTTACGATTACAGAAATGTATTTTTTAAAATGTATTTAGATTGTTCACTCTTTCCACGCTTTGATGCAGGTGCGCATACTTTCATACGGTCCGTTAGATTTTTGGTTCCATAACCTCTTTTTACACCGTCAACATCTTTCTTTGATGTTATACACTTTCCACATTTTGAACAACAAGCAAGACCAAAAAACACAGAATTATTCACCGGTTCCTTAATGAGACGAAACAATTTCCAGCATTCACTCTTCCCCTTGTGGTTTTGAACAAGCACGTATTTGTTGGCCTTGACGCCTTACTCAACCTCCTTAATATTAAATCCATCCATATTAACAAATAAGGAGTTAATTTCGACATGACATGTCATGGGAACGGGATGTTAGCACATCAATCGAAAACCTCTGAATGCTCCATATTAAAGATGCGATGTGAAAAGTAACTCTTTGTCATACAGTGAACTGCGCATGGAGAGAGTGAATCAGCTGAGAAGCAGGCGAATGGCGTTTGGCTGTACCTTGCCCTGGACAATCGCACTATAAAAGAACGCAAAGGAAGTATCTTTTTACGATATGGTGTCGGTGTGTCTGAGGTCGGTCGGTCGGTGGAAATCGTCGTTGCTTTAAGAAAGAGACGACAATATTTTCGCATGGCAAATCATTATTCACTCCGTGGGCACCAGTATCAACTACAGAATTCCACAACGCGCATTTTTCTTTGGAATATATTTTTCTCTTTTCAAACATAAAACTGGGATAAGACCGGGTCAAAATCGGGTCAGGAATACCTTGACCCGACCCGATGGACCCGCAAAAAATTGGCGGCCTGTTGATCCGTAACCCGTTTCCATCTCTGCTATAGACACCATATCCCTGCAACTATTAGACCGATTTGAAAAATTCTTTTTACATTGGGAATCTTGAAATATGCAAATGATGATCCTTCATTTCGTTTTGTTTTTTTTCGATGTACAATTTCGACGCTAGAGGGCGTAAATATAAATGATATCGAATTCAAAATACATTTTATTCCATAAATTTGCTTCTAAACATCCGATTGAAAAAAATATTTTACCTTTCGATTCCATTTATGTCGAAGAGTATTTTAGGTGTAGTTACTTTTTCAAGTTACGCATAGTTTTTCCTCTAGTGAGCGTAAAAGTAAATTGCGTTTTCCCCGATATCTCTACTTCTGAAACTCCGATTTGATTTTTTTTTTTCTTCAGAGGATAAAACTCTTGATGAATAATCTGTTGAATATAACTTCTTATTTTTGGTAAAGAATCGTATGGCCACCAGAACGCATAAGTGTTAATTTGTGCTTCTGATGTATTTGCTGCAAAATCTGGACATCTAAAGACTCGATTGAAAAAAATTCGTTCGTGGACAGATGCCACTCACGTCAATAAACATTTTCGGAATATTTTCTCCTTAAATACTGCATGTTTTTTTTTCCGCCAGGGGTAGTAGATGTATATCTTATTTTTGTCAATATCTCTACTTCTAAGAGTGCGATTTGAAAAATTCTTTCTTTGTTGGATAGCGTCGCCGGTGGGAAATGTTTTCCATATAATTTCAAGATTTTTCAACTCATAGACTTTCCACTAGGGAGTGTTATGGTAAATTGCGTTTTCCGCTTTATTTCTGCGTCTAAAACTCCGATTTGAAAAAATGCTTCCTGTATCGCATACAACTCCTGATAAGAAATGTTTTTCATATAATTTCTAATACTTGGTAAATAATATCAAACAGAAGTTATCGCTCTTTCCACGTTTATAAGTGAGTCATGGAAAAATTCCCATCGCCCGCCACCAGGAATCGAACCCAGGTCTTCCAGTTACGCGCCGGACATGCTGAAAAAATCGCTCTCTCCACGTTACAAGTGAGTCACGAAAAAATCCTCATCGGCCGGTGGCGGCCGATCAGAATTTTTCCGTTACTCACTTATAAACGTGGAAAGAGCGATGACTTCTGTTTGATGTTCCTAATCCACGTAAATTGTGTGTATTAATGATAAAGAATAGTTTGGCCACCAGGGGCATAAGTGTTAATTCCTACTTCTGATGTATTTGCAGCAAAATCTGAGCTCCTGAAAACTCGACTGAAAAAGATGTTCCCTGGACCGATACGTACACATCGAAAAACCATTTGAGAATACTTTCTTCTTAAAATAATGCATGTTTTTCCCGCCAGGGGACGTAGATGCATATCTTATATTTGACGATATCTCCACTTCCAAGAGCCCGATATGAAAAATTCTTTGTTGGAGAGCGTTTCCGCTGTGAAATGTTTCTCGTATAATTTCAAATTTTTCTTAGCACACAAGTCTGCAACCAGAATACGTAAGTTCACGATTCCGTTTACAGCAATATCTGCGGGATTGAAAACCCGATTGAGAAACGTCTTTCTTCGGTGAGATAATACTGTTTTCCGTACCGGTTCAGTTGACTTTGAACAGCTTTCATTAATTTCATTCGCGTCAGAACTCATTCAAAAGACGTGCTCATTACACCCGAAAATTCGGTGTCATCTTTCTCGTTGTCTTTTCTGCTCAGACTTGCATATGCAGAACGCGGCGGGTTATGAAGGTTTGTTTTCAAATTTCAGCTTGTCAATTCACAAGCCATATGCCACTTGACGTGATACAGGATTGTACTGTTTGCAGTACAAACAAGAAAGATGATACCGAATTTTCGGGTGTAATAAGCACGTCTTTTGAATCCGTTCTGACGCAAATTAAATTTATCAAAGTTATTCAAAGTCAATGGAACCGGTATGGAAAATAATAGTATCTCACAGAAGAAAGAAGTTTTTCAATCGGGTCTTTAATCCCTCAGATATTGCTGTAAACGGAATCGTGAGCGTACGAACTCTTAGAAACAGAGTTATCAACAAAAATAAGATGTGTCTTTACGTCCCTTGGTGGGAAAACCATGCATTATTTTAGGAAGAAAGTATTCACAAAAGGTTTATCCATATGAGCGGTATCGGTCCAAGAAAAAATTTCAGTCGAGTTTTCAGGAGCCCAGATTTTGCTACAAATACGTCAGAAGTAAAAATGAACACTTATGACCCATGGTGGCCAAACCATTCTTTACCAAACATTGGAAATTACGTGAAAAATATTTTCCGTCAGGTCTTGTATGCGATACAGGAAGAATGTTTTAAATCGGAGTTTTAGAAGCAGAAATAACGCAGAAAACGCACTTTACCTTTATGCACCCTAGCGGAAAGTCTATGATTTACTTGAAAATTTTGAATTTATAGGAAAAACATTTCGCATCGGAAACACTATCCAACAAAGAAAGAAATTTTCAAATCGGACTTTTAGAAGTAGAGATATTGACAAAAATAAGATATACATCTACGCCCCTAGCGTAGAAACCATGCATTATTTCAAGAACAAAATGTTCCTAAAATGCTTGTCGACATGAGTAGTATCGGTCCACAAAAGACTTTTTTTCAATAGAGATTTTAGAAGCTCATATTTTCCTGCAAATACATCAGAAGCGGAAATTAAGACTTACGCCACCTAGTGGCCAAACATTTTTACAAAAATTTGAAAATACTTTCAAACGATTTCCCATCAGGAGCTGTATCCGGTGCAGAAAGAATTTTTCGGATCGGAGATTCAGAAGCAGAGATATAGGGGAAAACGCAATTTACAGCTACGCCCCCTAGCGGAAAGTCTATGAATCACTTGAAAATTTTGAATTTATAGGAAAAACATGTCACACTAGAAACACTATTTAACAAAGAAGGAATTTTTTTAATTGGACTCTTAGAAGTCGAGATATTGACAAAAATAAGATATACCTCTACGCCCCCTGGCGTAGAAACCGTGCACTATTTTAAAAAGAAAATGGTTCTAAAAGGTTTTTCGACATGAGTAGTATTGGTCTACAAACGATGTTATTTTCAATCGAGAATTTAGAAGCTCATATTTTGCTGCAAATACATCAGAAGCGGAAATTAAGGTTTACGCCCCCTGGTGGCCAAACCATTTTTTTACAAAAATTAGAAATTATGTGCAAACGATTTTCCATTCGGAGCTGTATCCGGTGCAGAAAGAATTGTTCAGATCGGAGATTTAGAAGCAGATATATAGCGGAAAACGCAATTTACCTTTACGCCCCCTAGTGGAAAGTCTATGAATTACATGAAAATTTTGAAATTATATGAAAAACATGTCACACGGAAAACACTATCTAACAAAGAAGGAATTTTTCAAATCGGACTCCTAGGAGTCGAGATATTGACAAAAATAAGATATACATCTACGCCCCTGGCGGAGAAACTGGAATATTTTAGGAAGAAAATATTCCAAAAAGGTTTATCGATGCGAGTGACATCAGTCCACGAAAGAATTTTTTCAATCGATATTTTAGAAGCTCAGATTTTATGGCAAATACATCAGAAGCAAACGCTTACGCCCCCTGGTGGCCAAAGTATTCTTTACAAAAAATTCGAATTTATATGCAAAAGATTGTGTATCAGGAGATGTATCCACTGAAAAAAAAATTTCAAATCGGAATTTTGGAAGAAGAGTTATCGAAAAAATTCAATTTACTTTTACGCCCCCTAGCGGAAAATCAATGCGTAATTTGAAAAAGAAACTATATCTAAAATACTCTTCGTCATAAATGGAATCGAAAGATAAAAGATTTTTTTCAATCGGATATTTAGAAGCAAATATGTGGAATAAAACGCATTTTTAAATTCGACATCATCTGCATTTACGCCCTCTAGCGGCGAAATTGTACATCGTAAAAAAAAATACGAAATGAAGGATCATCATTCCCATATTTCAAGCTTTCGAATGCAAAAAGATTTTTTTAAATCGGACTAACAGCGATACCGTGGGTACAGACGGACGGACGGACAAACCGATAACATAAAGCACGATCTTTTTTTACAAAAGACGTGCTAAAAAGCTGCCTTTTTAAAATCATGTGCTCCAAAACTTAAAAGTATATTGATAAATTAGATGAAAATGTCATTTTTTGAGTCAATATCAGTAAAGAAAATCAGCATTCTGAGGATTAATTTATTCTAGTAACTACGTAATGATCATATATTCTTATATTAAGAATAAAAACTTGTGAAACTGCTTCAGGAGAACACGGAAGTAGTGCTTGAAGTTACTCGGATTAAGAAATGCCCCGTCGCTGAGGAGTTCTGAAAGAGGGCACGCCTCAAGTTTAACTATTACTACTGACGTGAGAATCGGTATTTCCATCGGCCACACCCTGAAAAATTAATATAAAAAAATGTGATAAAATAAAGCAGTATAATCGAAAACGCTAGACTGATGATGCGGAAAAGTCTGAGTCATTCATCAATATTTTATTATTCTTCGCTGCAAAATTTGATGATGCAGAGTTTGAATTAATCGATAATGTGCAGTACATTTACTATATATAAAAAAGGTTGTGTATTTTCAGATGCTATTAGAATGAATAATGCATCAGAAACGAGCATTTGTGCATGGAAATCAGCAAAAAAATATCATCTTCTCTTCTGAGCCTGCGAAATCATTTTTATACATACAGAGGTGAACACAATGTACGCGTTAGAACTTTATAGTGTCTTTTTCTTCTGTATATCAAGCTGCCTCCAATTTTCAAAAAAACAAATGGTATGGCTGAAATAACATTAGGAAAAAAATTGCGAGAGGAAAGTAGTGAAATAATATGTACCTTAAACATATCCAAATTTATTTCTCACATTTCAATTACTACGGAGTACTTTGCGAATGAATTTCTTTTTTACATATTTTAAGCAGTTTTAGAGCACTTTGAATTGCTAGGATCCTTTTAACAGAACGTTCTTCAGAAGATAGCTTGCAAGACAAACATACTGCAATCAGGTTCTCCAGTGAAAAAAAAAAAGAAAAAAGACGACTGCAAATATGGTTCGATTAAAATTAGGGTGAAATATTATGTACTTCTCTCTTTGCAACGTCTGAAAAAGCAGGCCCAAACAATTTGCAGACTATGTAACTTACAAGGTAGCACTATATTCTTCAAGCTTTTCGATGCCACATAGGAGAAAGTATTTCTATTACTGAACTTGGAAGACAAGTGGATAATGATTAAGAGAGATAGTTTAACACACAATTCATTTTGCTGACGGCATCGGTAATTTTTGCAAATATACATTCAGAGCTGAAGAGTGATTCAAGAACTTGCTAGAAAGAGTAAAGAAGCAGAATTAACGATGAACTTGCAGTAAATGCAATCGATGTATAATACAAAGCTTTTACAAGAACTAAAGATTTCGAAGTTGATGGATCTGATCTATTAATAGATGTAATTGACGCCTACATCTACCTTTGACAACAGATATCAAGTGAGGGTTTCTTCGAAAAGAGATCAATAGAATAGGACTGGAAACGATCCAGAAGACCACGTGGGAGATGGGTGGTTGAAATTCTAAGGTTTTTTGTTGTTGTTTTTTTATTGGAGGTTTAACGACCACCGTGAGCAACTCAATGGGCTATAAGCAGTCGCCCGTCCCTAATTTTGGGTCACTGGTTCCAGGGAAGGGAGAGAGCCAGTGCCGTAAGACAAACACAACATCCATGCCTCACCGGGATTCGAACCCGGACCCCTTACGGACGAATGATCAGAGGCCATCGCTAAGACCACTACGCCACCGGGGCGGCAAATTCTAAGGTATGGCGGATTAATATGGAGGAGACTGGCTCAAGACAGACAGCTGTGATGTGGATGAAACTTCGGGAGACCTTCATCCATCAAAGTGAATTAAGAATGGTAGTTGATGATGATGCGATATAATGATAAAAACAGCCATTCATAATTTTATACAGAACCGTCTTTACTAATAAAATCACTTTAAGTTGGATTTTTCGCACTCTACTGCAGTCTTCCAGAACAAAGAACGGTAGCAATGTCTGTTGGGGAGCAACAGGCAAAACAATTTCTTGCAACGTGTGTGACCTTCGGGTGTTCTTTTTTTGGGGGGGGGGGAGGCGGGGGGCAAATATACGGGATGAGTGTTCGAAAAAGTTTTGCGGTCGTTTTAGGACACCCTGAGTCATTAAAAACTTTCGCGCGCGCGTGTGTGTGTGTGTGTGTGTGTGTGTGAATTTCACTACACAAAAGGCATGTTTTCTAATAACTGATATTTAGATAACATGTCAAATTTTTTTACGGAATTTAATCACAATTGAGGGTTTGTTTTGGAAGCAATAACCAAAATATCTAAATTTGTGAAGAAAGAAGAAGTTGGTGTTTTTTTCTCGGACGTTTATCGAGCACAGTGAGCAGTCGCGTGTATCTAATTTGGGGCCACTGATTCCATGGAAGGGAGAGAGCCAGTGTCCTAAGACAAAAACAACATCCATGCCTCACCAGGACTCGAACCCTATCCATCTCGGACAAATGGTCATAGGATAGGGGCTGTAAGAATGAGTTTATTTCACTATAAAGAGTAGAAATGTTCGTATCAGTAAAGAACGGGTTCATTTTAACATTAAAAATGCCCATTTGACAATTTCACGTAAAAAATGAATATTTTAATATCATACCACGTTTTACTAAATAAAGTTTTGTGAAGTGAAAGGGCGTGCAATATACACTGCTCGCCATCCAAAATGCAACACCAAGAAGGACACGAGATAGCAAAGCCAGATTTACTGGACACATAACAACAGATACAAAGATGAAACGATTGAGCTTACAGGCCCGTGCGACTTGCGGATCACGCAGCCATCAATAGTTCGGGTGGACCCCATGGCTGTCAGTAACGGCCGCTACACACCGCGGCATCGAACGAAAGAGGCTTTGGATGTAGGCTTGGGGTATGTCGCTCCAGGCTGCTTCCACACGTTGCCACAGTTCATCAGGCGTAGCCGCGGGTGGTGTTTGCCGGGACAGACGTGTTCGATGGGCGACATATCGGGAGAACAGGCGGGCCACGGCAGCAGTGACACCTGGTGGGCCGTGAAGAATTGTTTCACGACGCGTGTCACGTGCGGGTGCGCATTGTCCTGTTGAAACGTGGCCGCTGGCAGGTCCTACATGTAGAAGAAGACTACAGGCTCCAAAACATCTGAGATGTAGCGGTGGCTCTTGAGTGTACCGGCGATGTGTACGTACCAGAGGGGTGCGGGTGTCATATCCAATTGCGCTCCAAACCATAACGCCAGGCGACGGACTGGTAAGGCGATGCATAATGCAGGCGTCATACAGTCTCTAGCCGCGGTGCCACCACACGCGGATCCGACCATCGTGGTGTTGCAGGCAGAAGCGGGATTCGTCAGAGAAGACAATGTCGTGCCATTCCGTAGCCCAGGTGCGGCCTTCAACCGCCCACTGCCACCGCACCGCCGGTGGTGTAACGTCAATGGTAATCGGAGCAATGGGCGCCGTGCAAAAGTCCCCGCTCCTGCAGACGACGTCGAACGGTACGTGCTGACACATGTTGTTGCGCAATACATCCTAATTCCTGCGCATTTTGTTCGTGATGTGGCGGTGCGAGCCGTTAATGCCCGCCGCACAACATGCCGGTCCTCTCGTTCGGTGGTGTACCGCGGCTGCGGCAATCACTCACGTCTGTCCATCCGACCCTCCTGCACCCACCGAATCTATACTCGCCTCACTGTGGCTGGATGTCGTCCCACGCTGGCGCCGATGTCTCGCTACGATAAACCGCTGTCGCGATAAGCCACTGTTCGTCCTCTGTTGAACTCCGAAACGTGCTGCAATGACCGCCGTATTCTGCGACGAGGCATCAGGAAGTTTCCCACGCATAGGTCCGGCAGCACAACATGCTTCCACTACTTACGACCAGCCTTCTGTGCACCTTTCTTATAGTGCTTCTCGGTGGCGTGCCGGGAGCACGTGATTTGTATATGCCCTGCAATGCAAATCGTTTGCATATCCTCTCGCAGGCAACGCATGCTGCAGAGGGGGCGAATTTGAGGCCAATCGGATGCTTCCTTCTTGGTGTTGCATTTTGGGTGGCCAGCAGTGTATAATCTGCTATTTCAATATCGGATTCAGAATAAGACATTTATACAACCTCATTATGAAATAAACTATATTTGAAATTGATATCACTTGGAGTATGTATAACAACAAAGGAGAATGTTTGTCTGTCTGTATATTTCAAAAATCTTGGCACAAGGGCCGTAAGGGGCGAGAGATCGCGGTAACAGAAGATATAAGAAAAAATGCCCTCCAGAAAATGTGTGTGTGTGTGTGTGTGTGTGTGTGTGTGTGTGTGTGTGTGTGTGTGTGTGTGATCGGGAAATCGTGCTGTGATTTCAAAATTTGGTAGGATGTGCTTCATTGTTAAAATTGGTCATAATATTTTGACCAATTTTAAGCCAAATTTCTTTAATAAAAACTAAAATTATCATGCTACTCTATTTCTACGGAAACCATAATGTTGTAAACAAGACAGCGGAAAATGTGTATGGGACCTCGAAGCCACTGACTTGCGCGCTGCGATTGACGCCGACACTAAGATACTCCTGTCGTGTGCGCATGAAGAGAAAAAAATAACTTTGGTCTTTATCATTGGAGTCGACGATTCTACGTGACACTCTTCTAATACATTGTTATGTTACCGGTCTCGCATATATATAACATATTGACAAAAGTCTCCGGACACTCTTGAAAAGGAAATGAACGGATCCGTTGCGTTGTTAAGATGCACGGTACAGCTGCAAACGGTATAAAAACAAACCTGCAGCTGACCGCGATCATATCGCACTGTGAGGTTGAGTGAAAAAGTCGCGACGGGAAAGAACTGACTTTGAGAAAGGAAAGATTGTTGGGTGTTATATTAGTGGGTTGTCCATAAGAGAAACCTAGAGGCGTTTAAACATACCTAAGTCAACTGTTTCGGATATACTGAATAAGTGGAAGACACATGGCGTGCCTGAAGTAGCAAAACGTACCAGCAGACCAAAGAAAATCAATGATGCAGGACGTCGAATCCTCAGAAGAGTCGTTACAGCTTATTGACGGCGTACTGCCCAAGATCTCAGTGTACAGGTGAGTAAAAATTATGTATCCTTGGTATGTACACGTACCATTCGCAGAAAACTTCATTCCATGGGTGACCGTGGTCATGCGGCTACTCATAAACTTTTCGTCTCCACCCGGAATGCTACTCGTCGTTTAGCATAGTGTAAAGAACATTTATCGTGGACTGTAGATCAATGGAAAGGGGTGCTATGGACTAATGAATCCAGTTACACGATTCTTCAGTCTAATAACCGTGTGTGGGTATGGCGGCAGCCGGGGGAACGCTATTTACCACACTATACTGTTCCTACGGTCAAGTTTGGAGCTGGCAGTGTACTCGTGTGTGGGTGTTTTTTGTGGTATGGTCAGGACCCATTGGTTATCGTGGACAAACCTGTTAACCAGCACGTCTACCTCGGTATTTTGGACAATTATGCCCTGCCATCTCTGTGGCAATACTATGAAACATAGCCGTGTTGGTCCTTGCTTTATGCACAGAGCCATAAAGCAAGGACTGTTACGGCGTGGTTTGACGATAATTCCTTATCGTGTGAGGACTGGCCAGCACAGAGCCGTGATCCTAATCCCATAGAGCACTTATGGGGTGAACCAGAGCGTCGCATAAGAAGTTTGGTACCAAGGCCGACTACTATGCAACAGTTAGCAGGAGCATTATGTACTGAATGGAAGCGCATAGCTTTCGCTGTCTTCCAGAACCTTGTCGAATGCCTGTCTCGAAAGGTCAGTGCATGCATTAAGGCCAAAGATGGACCGACATCGTACTAATGTATGTCAATAAATGCTATGTTGCGTTTCTGTTCTAGGTGTCCGGTAACTTTTGTCAATATAGTGTATATCTTTGAGTTGGAAAGTTGTTTTACGTAAAGTTGATGAAGGATTAAAAAGTATGTACCAACCAATTATCTCTTTAGCCTTACAGCTGCAAATACAGTCCATTGAAATATGATTATCGAACACAATCATTCAAAGCCATAAATATCAGAATATACAGATTGCATTTTAAACGACAGATCCGGGCAACGCCTTGCATAGTTCAGCTAGTAATAAATAAAAGGTAACTGGGCTGTCGTGTTTTCTAAGTTCATTTATTAATCTAGTAATGGATCATTCGTAAGCTATTCATTCACAACGAATGACTATTTACCGTGAATGGTTCGCTCTGACCGCTGTGAAGGATCATTCAATCCACCATTACTGAGACACACCATGAAGTCAGAGTGCCTTTAAATTTCATTCGCTCTCACGAGTTCTGAAAGGAGTTCCCGATAAAAAAGCAATACCGCCAATCAGAGGCGTAACTAGGTATTTCTGCGCCCAGATCAAACCACAAAATATTGCGCCCCCAAGTGTCATTTTTTACAACCATCCTGAGTAACTGTAAGAGTTACGAGCAGTCGTTTTTACCTAATTCCTAATTTAGGTTCAAGGAAAGGGACAGAGAGTTAGTGTTGCAAGACAAACACAACACCTATATCTCCTTTGGGACTCGAACCTGGGCCCACACGGACGAACACCACAAAACAAAGTTAATTAAGGGAGCTAGTGTTGCAAGAAAAACACAATACCTATGTCTCTTTCGGGACTCGAACCTGAGCCCACACGGACGAACACCACAAAACAAAGTTATTTAAGAGAGCTAGTGTTGCAAAACAAACACAACACCTATGTCTCCTTCGGGACTCGAACCTGGGCCCACACGGACGAACACCACAAAACAAAGTTAATTAAGAGTACTAGATTGCAAGAAAAACACAATACCTATGTCTCTTTCGGGACTCGAACCTGAGCCCACACGGACGAACACCACAAAACAAAGTTAATTGAGAGAGCTAGTGTTGCAAGACAAACACAACACCTATGTCTCTTTCGGGACTCGAACCTGGGCCCACACGGACGAACACCACAAAACAAAGTTAATTAAGAGTACTAGGTTGCAAGAAAAACACAATACCTATGTCTCTTTCGGGACTCGAACCTGAGCCCACACGGACGAACACCACAAAACAAAGTTAATTGAGAGAGCTAGTGTTGCAAGATAAACACAACACCTATGTCTCTTTCGGGACTCGAACCTGAGCCCACACGGACGAACACCACAAAACAAAGTTAATTAAGAGTACTAGGTTGCAAGAAAAACACAATACCTATGTCTCTTTCGGGACTCGAACCTGAGCCCACACGGACGAACACCACAAAACAAAGTTAATTGAGAGAGCTAGTGTTGCAAGATAAACACAACACCTATGTCTCTTTCGGGACTCGAACCTGAGCCCACACGGACGAACACCACAAAACAAAGTTAACGACATATCCCAATGTTATCTCTATGCAAGAGGCACAATCAAACTGTGGCGCCTCGTTGGCCGAGAGGTACGAGGCGCTGGGTTCTAACTATATGCCTGAGATAGGTCTGAGTTCGAATCCCGGTGAGATATGGAAAGTGTGTTTGTCCTACCGCACTGTCTCTTCCCCTTCAGGGGAGGACTGCTTACAGCCCATTGAGTTGGTCGTGGGGGTCGCTAGACCCCAAAACAAACAATCAAAACACTCAAACTATGACTCTTTGTGCGGCTTTTCCTAACTGTCGAAGGTCGGACCTTCGGTCCAACAATAAACCGACCGAATGCAGCTGGTAGTGGTAGCTTGTAGCCGCAGTAATGATAGAAGAGCCTCCAGACTATCTTCATCAATGTGAACGACAGCTTTACCTTGCAACGTACGTACAACCGCACCTTCATTTCTGAATGTGAACAACTAACATTCCCTGAACATTTTGAAGAAAAGCGAATTTTCAGCTGTCAGAGCTACAGAAATTGGCGAAACAGATAAGGAAATTCTGGGAATCGACAAATTACAAAATACAGCCCAAAAAATCAGAAATTGGTGCAAAATTTTCAAATTTCAGTCAGACTGTGAGCAGTGAGCTTTGCGCCCTCTTTTGAGGTGCGCCGGGGCAGCCTCCCCTCCTGTCCCGCCCTAGTTACGTCGCTGTCGAGAATTAAGAAATATCAACCATTATGTTACTGAGAAATAAACAATCATCTAGGAATATGGTGAAACCTAAAGGTGGAATGACACGTGAATGCAGTTCATTTGAATGGTGGGCTCAAGTCGTTTGCTAAGAGCCATTTCGCGTCAAATCATTCGCCAGGAGCCAGTTCGTGAGAAATCCTTCATCGTAAACGGTTAATGATAAAACGCTCACTCTCTTTTTGGCAATTTGCTAAAAACAGCAGCGGTCTTGAAAGCGCAACACGAGATCGCTGCAACGAATGATTTACTCAATGAATGTAGTGACAGCCTGAAAATTGTATCATTCGTGAATGACTCTTTTGCGTAAATGATGAATGAACTCTCAAGAATGGAGGATTTATGTCATCACTACTACATTAACTGTGCCCTGATTAAGGATATTGCATAGAAACGGATACTGTTCTTGAATAAGATACCTAATCCCCGAGTTTTCTCCGTTGTGATATACAGGGGTTGTCTAAAATAATGGAAACACCTCGATGAAAACAATGACTTTTCTGTGTGCTACTTTTTGAGTAAAGCGAACATGTAGCTACAATTTTTGTTGGTAAAAAAGTGTTGCTTATAGTCTCAAGGGTCTGTGTGATTGCATTGTAAATCGGTGTTTGCATAATTTCGTTCCAGGTGAAGGCACAATGAGTGACCTGCAGGAGTTCCAAAGAGGGCAGATTGTAGGAGCCCGTCTGGTTGGTGCGTCGGTAACCACAGTGGAACAGGTATTGTGGGTATTGGAGGTATCGAGAGGTACCGTGTCGAAAGTCATGACAGCATACAATGTTCACGGCACAACATCATCTGCGAGACACAACTGTGGAAGGACATTAAAGAGGATTGTGACTGCAAGGAGGAAGACCACGGCGATGAGAGTGACTGCTGAGCTTAATGCACATCACCAAAACCCAGTGTCTACCCATACCGTGCGAAGGGAATTGCATAAGCACAATATTTACGGCAGAGCTGCGATTGCAAAACCCCTGGTGTCACAGGTGAATATGAAACGGAGACTACAGTGGTGTCAGGAATATAAAACGTGGACTGCGGATCAATGGAAACATATCTTGTTTTCCGATGAATTAAGTTTCTCACTATTACCCACCACAGGACGGGTTTACGTGCGGAGAACCACCGCAGAAGCCTGCAACCCAGACTGTCTCCTTCCAACAGTGAAGCATGGGGACGGTTCCGTAATGGTTTGGGCCATAATCTCGTTGTTTGCAGCAGGTCCCATTATCACCATACATGGACAGATCACTAGCGGTGACTATGTCACTCTTTTCATGTGCATTCAATAGCGCAGACATTGTTTCCGTCAGGGGATTGCGCCTTTCAAAATGATAATGCCCCGATTCACACAAATCGAACTGTTAAGTCATGGTTTGAGGAACATGAGCATGAAGTTGAACACCTTCCCTGACTTGCACAATCACCGGACTTAAACATCATTGAGCCCCTGTGGCCTCTGTTGGAAAACAGAGTGTGATCCTGTTATCCTCCTCCGGCGTCTCTCAAAGAATTGGAGCAGTTTCTGCAGGAAGAATGGTACAACATACCACTTACCACCATCTAGGACTTGTAAGCGTTCATTCCAAGGAAGATTCGAGCAATTTTAAATGCCTAGGGTGCTCCCACACCATATTAGGTGCGTAACACCTATTGTTTCAAGGTGTTTCCATTATTTTGGACAACTCCTGTACATTGATGATATCATATAAGAAATTATCAGAAGGTACTAAATTGCGTCAGAAAGAACGTTTTGACCATCTGTGTTGCTTTTGCAGGGCTGTTCACTGGATTTCTTTCAGTGCCCTGTTGTGTGGTTTGGTCAGACATGTAAGGAAATGAAGCATATTGGGGTTTTAGCTATCTTCCCCAGATGATGAAACGAAAGACTCGCTAATTTTTTTTTTTTTTTTTTTTTTTGATTGGAGGTTTAACGACCACCGTGAGCAACTCAATGGGCTATAAGCCGTCGCCCGTCCCTAATTTAGGATCACTGGTTCCAGGGAAGGGAGAGAGCCAGTGCCGTAAGACAAACACAACATCCATGCCTGACCGGGATTCGAACCCGGACACCTTACGGACGAATGATCAAAGGCCAACGCCTTAGACCACTGCGCCACCGGGGCGGCTACTCGCTAATTAAATGAGAACTTACTCTTTTTTTTTTTTTTTTTTTTTTTTTTGATTGGAGGTTTAACGACCACCGTGAGCAACTCAATGGGCTATAAGCAGTCGCCCGTCCCTAATTTAGGGTCACTGGTTCCAGGGAAGGGAGAGAGCCAGTGCCGTAAGACAAACACAACATCCATGCCTGACCGGGATTCGAACCCGGACCCCTTACGGACGAATGATCAGAGGCCAACGCCTTAGACCACTGCGCCACCGGGGCGGCTTTACTCTTTTGCAGACATGCTCTTTGTTCAGTGCAGTATATGGGGAACATCTCATGGAGTTTGCTTGTCCTTATATCTATATTCTATCAGGTAACCAAAAATGTTCTTGCGGTTTCATAATGCACGATAATGCATGTGGGACCCATTCGCTTAGCTTCATGATTTTCCCAGTTGATGCAAGTGTAAACGAATTATTCCACCACCTAAGTTAAGCATTTGTGAAACGTCTTGACGTGATAATCTAGAATTATTTTTAACAGCGGCACGTAATTCTTCATTATCAATAATGGAGTCTTCCTGAACGTAGTGCATCTTTGAGTGATTCATCACCGGAAACAAATTTTTTTAGACAATTTCTGCGCAGTACATTCTCCTACAGAATCTTTTCCAAATGCTGCACATATCTTACGGGACACTTCTGAAGCCTTCAAACCGAGTTTAAATTCGTAAAGCAAAGAATACCGAATTAACCAGGTTCAACTGACATTTTTTTTAAAGTTCTTTTTTTTTTTTATTGGAGTTTTAATGACCACCGTGAGCAACTCAATGGGCTATAAGCAGTCGCTTAAAAGGGTTCAAAGTTGCAGCAAAAGAGTACACACCAAGTTAGAGCGCACCAATTGATTGACGTGTATCTGTGCCTTATGATGCACATTACAAAACTGCGCTCTGCAAACCACAAAAAAATAAAACGAGTCATTGCAGCGAACTTTGCAGAAAACCGCACGACTTTTTTTTATTACCTAATATGTTACTCCTTTTATTGTTTACCTATTTTTCTGTTAATACTTATTCTATCAAGTGTTTTTCTGGGTTACATTGCCGTCAGGTTCTCGTTTCCATCTTAAAATCACTCTCGATCTCTCACCTCAGCATCGGATATTCTCAATTTCTATTTTTGCCTCGTCTTCCGAGAGAATGGGAACCTCTTTCCCGCTCCCCTCAAACGCCAAAAGCACTAGAGTTCTTCTTTCTCATCCCCCACACTAGAAACCCGGAGTATATTATTGCTCCGAACCATCTGAGCAGTTGCTGTGTCCCCATTATCGCGACTCTTACCCTCCTCGTGAAAAATACCTCATTCTAATCAGAAGCTGTAATAAAAAGCCTTGTGCTCGAATCTCTTGCTACGTGGACAATTGAAGCCACAAAACCATTAAACGATTCACTGAAGCTTGGAGGTTCAAAAACAGCAGATTTTTGGGACGGCCAACAATAGTGTTTTCCTTGAACATGTGAAGCATTCCAGGAAGAAGTCATCTTCCCTTTCTCATTAATAGCGGGCTGTGGCCTAGTGGTCTGAGGTGCTGAATTTGTCCGAGATGAGCTAGGGCTGGAGTCCCAGATGAGGCAAATGTGATGTGTTTGCCTTATGGCTTTGGCTTTGTCTCTTCCCTGTAACCAGTGGTCCTCAATTAGGGACAAGCGACTGCTTACAGTAGTAAGAGCTGTTCACAGTGGTCGTTAAACTCCGAAACGAAAAGAAAACGTGATTTAAAGTCAAATAATTTATTCTGGATAAAAAAAATGATGAAATACGTTTAAATTCCTTTCAGTTTGGTCTAAAAGTCGTACTAAATTTTGACAAATTCTGTTAAATGGTAAGATTTTTTTCTTCGGCTGCGATCTAAAAGACTACTACGAAATAAGGCTTTGCTGTCGCTACCCATGGAATGTTTTTTTAGCTTTTGCTTCTGTAATACGCTGCAGTTGAATTTGAAGCACATGTGAGCCTTCATGAACGAAGATCATGAATTCAGGACCTTGAATTGAGAACACTGACCGCATCAAGAACAAGGTGTTTTCATTAACTTCCTTCACACAAATATGAAGGTCAGTAATTCTGAATTTTATTTTCCACCCCCTTCAAGCTGAAAAAGTGTCTCTGGCTTTTGCCCTGACACAGATGAAGATGGCATCGGGGTTTGAAAGCTTAACAAATGAGATCCCAAAAAAAAGAAAAAAAAAAAAGAAGAAAGGTGCACATTTGGGATAGCGGCACGAATGGCTTCAGCGTCCTTGAGACCTTCCACGTGAATCGAAATACTGACCCCTTATCCTCCACATCACGAGCACCAGTTCCTAAAGAAAACCATGCCAAACCAGGGTTACCACCTCAGCACGGGAAGACGAAAGCAGGGGGAAGACAGAAAAGGTGGTTTCCATTTGAGCAGCAAAGCGTGCGTTATAAACAAAGAATGTTTGAGCCTGGACGGATTTAAATCACATCGGAAAACGGCGCGGGCTTTCAAAGCTTCTCATCTGAATCGTAAGAAGCTCTTAACGCGACATCTAAGACCTCCCCCCCCCCTCTCTCTCTCTCTCTCTCCAAAACGATGAAAGATAAAAAGGATCTCTCTTCCGCGTCAGATAATGACCTTTTACAAATTCAAATATATCTACAGTTGTAACTTTTTTTAAGGCCGTTTTTTATATTCCTTGAAGAAATAACTAGTTTAACTCGTTCATAAGGTAAACAGGGAGGAAAATAAAAAGCTACCGCTACGACACTCCCTTTAGAATGTTCACGACAGGTACGTTGTTCTCGCATAGAAAAAAATATTTAAAATTAAAACTCGAACTTGAGGAAACTTCGCATATTAGCTATTTGGAGGCTGGTGCTATGGAAATACAAAATCGTCAAGGGGAACATGAGGATTACAAATTTTTGATACAGATCATATCACATCTATAGCCATTTTGATTTGTAGGTGCGGTTGTGATACTTATCAAATGTTTAATAATTATTACTATTACACTGGCGGAAAGTGAAAAAGAACACCAAGAAGGAATTGGCGAACGATCATGAAATTTACATATGTTAATGGGGTCGAGTTTACGTAGGTGTGATCTTAATTTCGGGACCAACCGGTGAGCGCTTACGCCACAGCACGGCATAATATGCAAATTGTTGTCGGCGGTATTTAAGGAGTACGGTGAAGTGAATGTAATCAGTCGTCAGCGTACGGACACGACCAAAGACCCTGAAGAAGCTGCAATGCCTGGACATGGAAGACGTGTAGGATTACAGCAGTTATCGGACTTTGAGCGAGGTCGGCTAGTCGGACTCCGCGAGGCCGGGTGGTCGTATCGTCGTATTGCTGAGCGAATTGGACGGGAAGTATCGGTGGTGGTACGATGGTGGCGTAGATGGTCCGAGGAACATTCCCACACGAGAATACGTAGAACCGGGAGTCACAGACGGACTGATGAGCGGACCGATCGACGCATAAGAAGAGCGGCGTTGTCAAGCAGAACATCCACTGCGACGCAAATCCGAGCTGCCGTTGCACCTAAGGTGACTGTGCAAACAATCCGCAACCGTCTACTGGATGCAGGACTACGTGCACGTGTGTCTCTGGCACATGTACCTCTGTCTCCAGCGCACCGTCAGGAACGGCTGCAGTGGTGTCGCCAACGTCTGCACTAGAGAACGCAATGGCGATCTGTCGTGTTCAGCGATGAAATCAGATTCTGCTTGGGAGCCTCCGATGGCCGTATGCGTGTTTCCAGACGCACAGGGGAGCGTCTCCACCCTTCTTGCATCCGCCAGCGACACACAGGGTCTACACCTGGTCTCCTGGTGTGGGGAGCGATCAGCTATCACTCCCGTACACAACTAGTGTTTGTACCGGGTACGTTAAACAGCACCTCCTACATCAACAACATCATTCAGCCCGTTGTTGTGCCATTTGTAAGGTCGGTCCATCGGGGTGTTTTCCAGCAAGATAACGCACGCCCACACACGGCACGTGCAACGCAACATGCACTTCAGAGTGTGAGACAACTTCCATGGCCTGCACGTTCACTGGATTTGTCCCCCATTGAGCACGTGTGGGATTTTATGGGACAACAACTTATCCGGTCTCCACGTCCAGCCACGACCATCCCCGATTTACGCGTCCAGGTAGAGGATGCTTGCAACTCAATACCCCAAACTTGCATCCAACATCTGTACGACAGACTCCGTGCCAGAATTGCACAATGTGACACAGTTCATGGCGGTTGAACCTCGTACTAACCATGTTACATGGAAATGATATTTTTCAGTTTACCAGCAAATACAGCTGTATTTTGCCATAATGTTTTGATCACGTTATCCTCTGTATTCCGTTATTATGCTGTATAAATTTCGTTGGTATCAGACGTCTCGTTCTGGGTGTTCTTTTTTACTTTCCGCCAGTGTATTATGGGGAATACACCAAATATTACATCGAAGGAAAAACCTAAAATGAAAAAAATCTGTTTCACTTTTACATCTAATTTGTCTCCTTGTAATTCATATATATTTTTTTATTTTTACATGCTGCCCCTCTCTCTTGTAGCCCAGTTATCTGAGGCGCGGGCTGTGGAACGGTATTCCAAGATGGGCCCGGGTTTGAGTCCCCGATGAGGCACGGGGGGAAGACACCGACTCTGTCCCTTCTCCGGAAGTAGTGGCCACTAGTTAGGGAGTGACTGCTTATAGCACTTACAGCATAGCGCTCATGATGGCAGATAACGCCGGAGTTAGTGCTTATGGTACTTTAACCCTTTAACGACCATAACGCCCAAAACGCCCGAACATACAAACGACTATTGCTGCCCGAAACGCCTGTCTACAGTAAGTCAGATTTCCTACCCTTACCAGTTCTTTAAATTTGCGCGACCTATGGGGGTCAGCAGGAGTCACAGCCAGTCACCACTGTTGTTCCTAAACAAAGAAGAGAAACAACAGATAGTTTCAGGCGTTATGGTATTTAGGGTGATACTAGATTTTAGAAGACATGGTCTTTAAAGGGTTAAAGCACTGTAGCGCTCATGATGGTCGATAACACCGGAAAAAGAAATTTTAAAACCGTAGCCGTATAAAAAAACCAAAAATGCGTCGAAATATTTGGTAAAATTTAATCTACCATGCATAAAATTTTTTCCTTTCCGATTCTTTGAAGCATAGATTATCCAACACACTTTTTTTTTTTTTTTTTTTTGCACACTTATCAGGAAAACTGTACATGACAAATTCAGAAGTGCGTGAATTATCATCCCGGTTCGCGGCGACAAAAGAAGTATTTGAATAACATGCAGCCAGACCGTCTGGCAAAGCGATAAGACAATCATGTTGTTCTTGGAAAAGAAGCGTTAAAACTTTTTTCGACAAAAAAATTATTTATAGATCACGTTAAATTTTGAAAGAATTTGAAGTAAAAAATGGACGCAACTAAAAAAATATGTGCAGAAAACTGATCTGAGTTTCACTGCTTGAAGCTCAAATGGAGCAATCGGAAAAGGTGGATTAAGAAAATCAACTGTGCAACAGGGCGTGGCGGAAATAGCTCTTGAACTTTCAGCCTCGAAAATTTTCCGTCGAAGCAACCTTGAACACCGATTTTTCAGGGATATATTTCGGGTAGAACATAATAAAACTGTGCCAAATGCACTTCAGCGAAGAACGTTAAAGTACATTCCCTGTTTTTATAAAAGTGCATTCAAAGTGCGATAAGGTATAAACAACGAACACTAAAATTTCAGAATTTGCCCAATTAAAAGTCAGTTTCTCAGTTTTACAAAATGCGATAACAAAAGATCTGTCTTCTGCCCAGAGAATTTCGCTTTTTAATTAGAGACAAATTCAGCGGCAAAATCTGTGTTTCATTTATATCTGGGTTTAATTACAACTCTAAGAGCCATAAGCAGTCTCCCGTGCTTAATTTGGGGCTGCTGGTTTAATTAGAGACAAATTCAGCGGCAAAATCTGTGTTTCATTTATATCTGGGTTTAATTACAACTCTAAGAGCCATAAGCAGTCTCCCGTGCTTAATTTGGGGCTGCTGGTTTAACTAGAGACAAATTCAGCGGCAAAATCTGTGTTTCATTTATATCTGGGTCTAATTACAACTCTAAGAGCCATAAGCAGTCTCCCGTGCTTAATTTGGGGCTGCTGGTTTAATTAGAGACAAATTCAGCGTCAAAATCTGTGTTTCATTTATATCTGGGTTTAATTACAACTCTAAGAGCCATAAGCAGTCTCCCGTGCTTAATTTGGGGCTGCTGGTTTAATTAGAGACAAATTCAGCGGCAAAATCTGTGTTTCATTTATATCTGGGTTTAATTACAACTCTAAGAGCCATAAGCAGTCTCCCGTGCTTAATTTGGGGCTGCTGGTTTAATTAGAGACAAATTCAGCGGCAAAATCTGTGTTTCATTTATATCCTGGGTCTAATTACAACTCTAAGAGCCATAAGCAGTCTCCCGTGCTTAATTTGGGGTTGCTGGTTTCAGCGAAGGGAGAGCATGTACCGTAAGACCTGCCATCTATACTTCATCCGGGACAAGAACTTACGCCCATTCGGATGAATGGTCAGAGGCCAACCCTTCGGCCACTCTTTGACCGAGAAGGCTAACCGCTGTATGAATGAATTTATGCCGCACCGGTGGCGCAATGGTCTAAGCGATGGCTTCTGATCATTCGTCCGAGAGGGGTCCGGGTTCGAATCCCGGTGTGGCATGGATGTAGCGTTTGTCTTATGGCACTGGCTCTCTCCCTTCCCTGGAACCAGTGACCCTAAATTAGGGACGGGTGACTGCGTATAGCCCACTGAGTTGCTCACGGTGGTTGTTAAACCTCCGATCAAAAAAAAAAAAAAAAAAATGAATGAATTTCCTTATAAAATATATTGTTTAACTGCTGTATGAATAAATTTCGTTTCTTCGTTTGAGAAATGATTCTGCAGAAGAAAACAATTTCAAGTATTCAAACAATCATATTCTTATAAATCAATCGATAAAAATTTGAGTTTGAGTGACACTGACATCATAACTAAAACCATTATGACACTGACTGATAATGGTGATTCCCTTTTCTGTGATTACTATTTCTTGAAAGGCTTATTGCAATTGGCTAAGGTTGTTAAGCAATTCAGAAGTACAGTAGAACTTCCATAACTCGTATCTCCAAAGAAATTGCGATTAACTTCGAGTTGTAGAAATTTCGAGCTATAAATCCACATTTTTCAGCAATATCTTTTTCTTTATTCCCCTAGTATCCACTTCTTTTAATAGCTTTATTTTTTCCTACAATGAAAACACTTTTAGCTTCCTTTTTAGACATCACAAAAATTTTCACTACGATGTAAACTTGGATTTTTCTAAAACTGGGTACACCGCCCTCACTGCCTGAAATGGACCCAAAAGAATGCAGACTTAAGAAAGAACTTGCGAAAGAATTCTACTCCTATGCAACTGGACAGGCCTTGTAGCTAAGGTCTAAATCTTTAAACATGGTCCACCTCGAAGAGATTAAAACACCCCCTTCACAGGGCGAATGGGAGAGCGGATCCCCTTTGTTCATCTGACCTTATTTGGCCTGACCTTGGTTTGACCCCCAGCACCTACGAACCAAGCAACAGGTGGATCTTTTTTAATTCGAATTTTAGAATACGATGTTCACGGGGTTTTTTTTTCTTTTTCACAAAACACGAAATAACGTTTGGAGTTGTAGAAAAATTGGAGTTTAAGAAAGTCGATCCATAGAAGAAAAAAATGCATGAAAAAAGAGAAATTTTTATGCAAAATGCCGAAATTCTTAAGAGTTACGGAGTTCGAATTTTAGAAGTTTTACTGTAATTTAATTTGTCCAGATGCAAGAAGTGAATTTGTGTACAAAGCGAAATTGAGAGACAGAAACAATTCAAATCCGTTATAATTTCATAATGGAATCTTTAGTGTTTTCACGTTTTTGTGCAAAACTATTTTCATTTTTCCTTGTGTGTGTGTATGTACATTTTAAATATTTCTAGGATTATAATTTAAAGATGTCCGGGCTGGCATCAGTTTGGTATTGCAGTTTAATGGCAAAAGTGCTTCTAGAGACTATGGAATACCCACCTGGAGACGAAATTTTAGAACAAGGCAAGCAACAGTTTTCAGCCACAAAGATATCTTCAGAGGTTCTTTTAAAAGGTATTCATCTATGACAAACAAAGTGATCAAAGTGCTCCCACAGCCATTCTAGGTCACTCAAATCTATAGCAGTTACCCTATAAATCTCCATAGGGAGCGCATTCTCTCTGAAAGTTTTGGATAAATTCTCAGATTAGGCCCTGTTTGCTCAAAAAGCCTTAAGTTTTCTGTATTCTGCCAGGAATGTTTCCCCGGAGCTGAGCAACCAACTTCATGAAAACGGACGTATACATTTTTTTCTGTATATTTTATAGTAATATACTCCACAAAATTCATATCACTGGAAACGAACGATACTGACACGTGCAATGGGAATTAAGAGGCCCATTATCACTGAAGTAACTCAATTCAGATGTTCGCCCATTAGTTGTGTGGTTTAGGCCGCCAGACTTTTACTACCACTGCTACGTCCGAGTTCCATCAAGGAACAACACATAAATTATGTTTTTGTCTTCTTGCGTTGGTTCTCTCCATTCTCAGGAAAGATTTTTTTTTCTTTTTGTTTGGGGGCTTAACAGCCACCGTGAGCAACTCAAGGCTACAAGCATGCGCTCGTCCCTAATGTAGGGCCACTGGTTGCAGGGAGTAAGACAAACACATGCTTCGGACAACACCCATACTTCATCGGGACTCAAATCTGGGCCCACTCGGCCTTACGGACAGAAGCCAACCCTTAGCCCACTGCACCATCAAGCGGCTTACATTAGGAAAGGGCGACTTCTTACATCTTTTAATGCTTCTCATATTAGTTTTTTTTTTTTCGTTTATCTCTTTGTTTAGGAATTTAACGACCACCATACTGGTCTACCCTAAGTTAGCTTTGCATTAAGAACATCTCCCGTTTCACATATTCGGAGCGATAAAGAAGTTTTTTTGTTTTTTTTTTATTGGAGGTTTAACGACCACCGTGAGCAACTCAATGGGCTATAAGCAGTCGCCCGTCCCTAATTTAGGGTCACTGGCTCCAGGGAAGGGAGAGAGCCAGTTCCGTAAGACAAACACAACATCCATGTCTGACCGGGATTCGAACCCGGACCCCTTACAGACGAATGATCAGAGGCCAACGCCTTAGACCACTGCGCCACCGGGGCGACCGATAACGAAGTACCACGTGATATCAACGCCACTTGCGGTCTACTAAAAGCTGTGCTCACCTATTCTCTTTCTGTAAGTAATCAGTAAACGTTTGTCAGTAATGAGCAAACGTGGCGACTTAAGCCAATTTGACCGCAACCAGGTAGTTGTGGGCCAGGTTGCAGTGTTTCGGAAACAGCCGCACTTGTTGACTGCTCCGGTACTACTGTATCAAGAATGTACCAAGACTGGATTATCCACGTACAGACATCCGAAAGAAAGACTCACATTGGCCAGCAACGCGCGGTTGATCCTAGAGGTGAGCATCGGGTGTCACGACTGGTAATCTCGGCAACGACATACAATACTCACCCAGCGTAACAACAGCGGTGCAGTTCGACAACAACAGAACAACAGCGGTGCAGTTCGACAGCAACAGAACAACAGCGGTGCAGTTCGACAACAACAGAACAACAGCGGTGCAGTTCGACAACAACAGAACAACAGCGTTGCAGTTCGACCTATTTCCACATGCACCCTGGCCATATCTTGCTTCTCGTAAGGTTCCATAGCCGGAGACAAAACGGGGTATCCATGATGACTTCCAGTCCTCACAAAAAACGTCTCGCATGGATCAAGGGACATCGGAAATGGATGGAAGAAGGTCGTCTTGGGTGAGGATGTATTGAAGAAGGTCATCTTGCTGTGCACTAGGCTGATGGTCTTGTTCGCATATGACGTAAACAGCATGAAGCACTCTTCCTTGGTTGCACAGTTGGAACTCAACAGGCCAGTGAAGGTAGTGTTCTGGCCTTGGGAGGCTTTTTCTTGGCAAACCCTAGGTTCGTTGGTTATTATCCCTCAAGCACTGAATGATGGACGGTACGGTACCTTCTAACTGGTCATCTCCATCCATATCTGCAGGACTTTTACCCAGACCACCGTGCAATCTTTCAACAGAACAAAGCACCGTGTCATCGGGCTCGTATAACTTCTGAGTGGTTGGAGGAACGCAAGGAATTTTCTATATTTCCTTGGCCTCCAAATTCACCTGACTATAACCCAATTGAACATTTCTGGAACATGCTAGAACAGGGTGCGAGAACTGCTGACCCTCCTCCACGGAATGAGTGTGAACTGACGGAGCTGCTGCAGGGGACATGGGTCAAGTTACGCAGACAGAACGTTCGACAACTTGTAGAATCTGTTCCTATGCGTCTGCGAGCCGTGATTGCCCAAAAAGGTGGACCAACTGGGAAAACACAAGTTTTTCCGCGACGGGCGTGGAATCCGTATCCCCCTCACTCCGGAGTAAGTCGCTCTCCCAACTGAGCTACGCGGATAGAATGTATCGCTGCAGATTTGTCGTCTTGACACATGTTTTCACCTCTGTAGTACGTCATATTATCTTCCTCTTTTATATATATATATATTTTTTTATTTTTTTTCGTCTTTGAAGCGGAGTGGGAATTTTTCATTAATTCCAAACAATGTGTGGAACAAACATCACACATTTTTCGAAGAATCCAACGGCCAGTGGATCCATTTTCCCCAATCGGGCACCAATGTGAAAACACAAGTTTGTCCGCGACGGACATCAAAACCGTGTCCCCTCACTCCGGAGTACGTCGCTCTCCCAACTGAACTACACGGACAGAATGTCTCGCTGCAGGTTTGTCATCTTGACACATGTTTTTACCTTTGTAGTACGTCGCGCAACGTGTTATTAGGTGGGTGTTGCTAATGCAAAGCTAACTCAGTGTATAAGCAATTGACTGTCCCTAATTTAGGGCCACTGGTTCCTAGGTGAGGACAGAACCAGCGCCACCATTTCTCAACCGGGACCCAACTTGGATCAATCGAAGCCAGCGCCTCAGAAACCTCAGCCAGCGGGCTGGCTCTCATGAGGGGTCGTTATACTCAGAAGAAATATCCAGAAACATTTGCTGAAATCATTCCAATAACTGGTTTTTCCAACTCTCTGTCTGTCTGTCTGTCTGTCTCTCTCTCTCTCTCTCTCTCTCTCTCTTTCTCTCACACTCACACACACACACACACACACACACACAGTCTACGTTCTTCCTCTCTACACCCTGTTGAGTAACAACACGCAAGACCCCAGGCGTTTCTGGTGCATGTTATTCAGTAGGACCAAGGTTTCCGTCAATTACCGAAGGAACCACCCTCCCAAGTGAACGAACAGGATATGAAACAAGCATATTTATCCAATCCACACATTTTTTCAAGATTTAAGATAAGCTTCAGTTTTATGGGCAAGCAACCCGCAGTCTTCAACAACCCAATTTTTTGCTTTATGATCACTTGACATTTGACAATACTTACGGCTGAGAACTTTATTAGAAAACAAGGAGAAAAAAGAGTAGCACACAATGATTCAGAGCAGTATTCAACGTACTTTTGGAGTTCGGATTTTAATTTTTTGCAGTATTTACGTGCGAACGTTATTTCGAAAGATTAAGCATGCATCCGCACGCGTGCGGTCTCATAAGCATAACCTGAGGCAAAGATCCTAATAATATTGTCGAATGGTGTGTTCTCACAATTATTTCAAGTGACACATTTTACGAGACAAATGTCTACAACAGACAGGTACTACAGGTGTGGGAAAGTGTTAACCCTTTTGGATAATCCTTCAGAATACTCATCATCGGTTTAGTTCAATAATTTTTACCGAAAAATAATGCTTTCAGTTTTACTGAAGAAAGTAAGCAATGCAAGTGTGGCTACAAGTTTTCGTTTTATTATTCTTTACCTTACTCTGCTGCTAAATACGCATGATTAGTAAAGCTACTGGTGCAGCATCAAATTCTTAATGTGGAAACTCAATGAATCAACCAAGAACATTTTACAGCCTCTTTAAATCAATGCTACTTTTTTGGTTGCATATGTATCTTTACGTTTCACGTGAATACATACTGGCGAAATACGTGTGACCTACTTCAGAGGTGATGCACATGTCAAGATGGTAATGTTGCACTTCAGATGTGACGCACATGTCAAGATGGTAATGTTGCACTTCAGATGTGACGCACATGTCAAGATGGTAATGTTGTAGCGATAAGTTTCATCCGTGCAATTAGACGTGAGAGCAACAGGCTCTGGAGAGAGAACATTTCGGATCGAATCCCACCACCAGCAGACAGGGTTGGTTGCTCTACATGTATAGGATTACTTCCACCCATCGTCTGGAATGAATGAGAACTTCTTCTTCAATTCTTCGAAAAATGTGTGTAGCTCTTCCGCACAACGTATGGAATTAATAAAAATTTCTTCAACTCTTCGAAAAATGTGTGAGGCTACTTCCACATATCGTCTGGAATTAATTATAATTTTTTCAGCTCTTCCAAAAATGATGTGTGAGGCTACTTCCACACATCGTCTGGAATTAATGAGAATTTCTTCAACGCTTCGAAAAATGTATGAGATTACTTCCACACATCGTCTGGAATTGATGATAATTTCTTTTTCAATTCTTCGAAAACTGTGTGTAGCTACTTCCACACAACGTATGGAATTAATAAAAATTTCTTCAACTCTTCCAAAATTATGTCAGGCTACATCCACACATCGTCTGGAATTAAATATAATATTTTCAGCTCTTCCAAAAATGATGTGAGGCTACTTCCACACATCGTCTGGAATTAATGAGAATTTCTTCAGGTCTTCCAAAAATGTGTGAGACTGCTTCCACACAACGTATGGAATTAATGAGAATTTCTTCAGGTCTTCCAAAAATGTGTGAGACTGCTTCCACACATCGTCTGGAATTCATGAGAATTTCTTCAGGTCTTCCAAAAATGTGTGAGACTGCTTCCACACATCGTCTGGAATTCATGAGAATTTCTTCAGGTCTTCCAAAAATGTGTGAGACTGCTTCCACACAACGTATGGAATTAATGAGAATTTCTTCAGGTCTTCCAAAACTGCTTCCACACAACGTATGGAATTAATGAGAATTTCTTCAGGTCTTCCAAAAATGTGTGAGACTGCTTCCACACATCGTCTGGAATTAATGAGAATTTCTTTAGGTCTTCCAAAAATGTGTGAGACTGCTTCCACACATCGTGTGGAATTAATGAGAATTTCTTCAGGTCTTCCAAAAATGTGTGAGACTGCTTCCACACAACGTATGGAATTAATGAGAATTTCTTCAGGTATTTCAAAAATGTGTGAGACTGCTTCCACACATCGTCTGGAATTGAGGAGAATTCTTTCTTCTAAAGCGAGCTACTACAAGCATGGTTTGTTGGAACATAATGGTTGAAGCAGCTGGGATGAAATCGTAGGGTTCCGGACAACCTACGATTTTGTCACAATCCTTCCTCAAGAGAAGGGGAGGGGATATATGTATTGGGGGGGGGGGGTGGTAAACGACCACCATGAGCAACTCCGTGGGTTATAAGCAGTCGCCCGTCCGTAATTTGGCGCTACTGGTTCCAGGAAAGGGAGAGAGCCAGTGCCGTAAGGCACGAATAATCAGAAGCTATCGCTTAGACCACTGCGCCACCGGAGCGGCGGGGGATATATATATATGGCGTACCTATCTCAGAGGGGACGCACATTTCAAGACGACAGAGCTGCAGCGATATGCTTCGTCAGTGTTGTTCAGTCGGGAGAAAAACTGGCTCTGGAGCGAGGATTGGAATTCCATCACCGGCAGACAGTGCTAGTTTCGCTCTATACGTTCTGTGACGTGTATCTCTAGATCAACCTCCCTTCTTTAAATTCTGTTCTTATGTAAATCATATTCCTATTTCGCTGTATCTCTTTCTGAACGGTACATCAAAACCTTTAGGTTTTTTCATACCTTTTTTCAAAGGCTGACAGAGTAATTAAAAAAACCACACACAATGTAAACGATGAGGTGTGCGTGCACGTAATACGAGATATTGCCTGGTTGATTTGGAGGTTTAACGACCACTGTGAGTAACTCGATGGGCTGCAAACAGTCGCCGGTCCCTAATTTACGGCCACTGGTTCCAGGGAAGGGAGAGAGCCAGTGCCGTAAGACAAACGCAAGATCCATTCCTCACCGGGATTCGAACCCAGCCCCATGTCGGACGAATGCTCATGGGCCAGCGATTAGACAACTTTGCCAGCGTGGCGGCTAGATATTGCTTCCAGTAGGGATGCATGTTATCTTCGACATTTCTCGAATCAGAGAGGATATGTACGTCAAATAAGTGTTAAATTGCTATCAGCGCCGACTCAAGGCATGTTTGCGTCCTGAGGAAAAGTGCTATTTAGGCGTCCTTTTGTTAACGTTTCGTTGGAGAAAATTTACATAACGTTTTTGAATTTAATTGATTATTATTTGCCTACCCGGTGGCGCAGTGGTCTAAGCGGTGGTCTCTGATCATTCATCCGAAAGAGGTCCGGGTTTGAATCCCGGTGAGACATGGTTGTGTTTGTCTCATTTCCCTGGAACCAGTGACCCTAAACTAAGGACGGGCGACTGCTTATATCCGATTGAGTTGCTCACGGTGGTCGTTAAACCTCCAATAAAAAAAATTTAATATATTCTCATGCATTTGGCTGTTCTGCATGTTTCCACTTCCAAAAATTTAGAGATAGTGTTTCAGTATCTTTCAAATACTTAGTCACACAAACTGTCACGGGGTGATTTCATTCACGTTAAAAATATGTTGGATAGGAATTGTCCCCCTCGTAAAATTATTGGGTGTTCTAGATTCACCTAGGCGCCCCGGTGGCGCAGTGGTCTAAGGCGTTGGCCTCTGATCATTCGTCCGAAAGAGGTCCGGGTTCGAATCCCGGTGAGGCATGGATGTTGTGTTTGTCTTACGGCACTAGCTCTCTCCCTTCCCTGGAACCAGTGACCCTAAATTAGGGACGGGCGAGTGCTTATAGCCCATTGAGTTGCTCACGGTGGTCGTTAAACCTCCAATCAAAAAAAAAAAAAAAAAAAAAAAAAATATTCACCCAGCCGGATCGGCACTCCTGAAGCTTCTCTTTGTATAGAATACAGATAGAAAAATACGCAAGTAAATTCTCAATGTCCATTTCTTCATGCGAACAAAAAGGCGCTTCTTGAAATTTTTAAAGAGCGAAATTCTGTTCCACCGGTAACGGTCACTCCAAGCAGCTACTTCCTTTGTTAAATGGGAAATACGGCACTGCGGGAAGAGGGGAGCTTCAGGCAAATAAACAATGTTTTGTTTTCTCCGAAAAAAGTAAAAGAAGATGCGTTGACAGATGCAAGATATGCCTGTTTCAAGATAGCCTGCGGTTTCGTGTGCTTCCCTAGCAGCCAGATTTAGACATGGCAGAAACGTGGGATCACTGCTACAAATTCCAGTTATTTATATTTGGCGTTTAGGTTACTGCTGACCATGCATAAACTACATGTCCTAACACCATCATGCTGTTCTTTTCTCATTAATATTCAATTTCGAAACATACATGCCCTACAAAATCATGCTGCTGCGGAATTCCAAGTTGAATTATGGTATTTTTGATGGATTTTGCTGTGTTCTAAAAGTTTTGCACAGTGTAATTTTGTAAGAAAACTGAAGAACAAAAAAAACAAACAAAAAAGTCACTTGGGAAATATGCAGGTGGATCTTCTTCTCGTTCTCCATAAATTAGTGACACTGAGTGGAATTCCCACCAGTAGAAACTAAGGAAAGCAGCCGGCGTAGTCAGTAGCCGCAGCTTCGTAAGTTACGCGAAAAAAGTAGCTCTTCACAGATTTACAAATCTCAGTGCAAATGTATAAATTTTAATAGCATATGAGGCTTTTGAAGTAGATTTACGTAATTTATATTTCATATTTTGTTCTAAATAGTAATTTATGTAATTTATTTTATGTTTTGTTGTAAACAGTTTTTGTTCATGCACCAATGTCATACGTAGGGAATTTAGTCCTGTTCCTGTAATTTATGAACATGGGAAAAAGTGTGCAAACGCTTCCTAATATCACCAATGGATTGCAGTTCATTAAGACATCTATTAATTATTTCGTCCAACTTGATTTTTGCTTTTTTCCAGTTCTTAGTTTCTGAATTCAAGAAAGTTCTTTGGTATACGAAGTCGCTGTTTTCTGCCTCCTTTTTAAAGCGCTTGATCAGCTATAAGATACTCGGGTGACTTTTATTCAAAACAATGATCAACTTCCTGTGCCACCCTTTTTTTTTTTTTTTTTTTTTTTTTTTTTGAAGGTTTAACGACCACTATGTGAGCAACTCGATCGGCTGTAAGCAGTCGCCCTTCCCTAATTTTGGGCCACTGGTTCTAGAGAAGAGAGAGAAAAAAGGCCGTAAGACAAACACAACATCCATGCCTCACCGGGATTCGAACCCGGACCCATCTCGGACGAATGGCCACAAGCCAGCGCTTAGAACACTGACCCACCTGGGTTACTGCCATCCCTCAACGACATTATTTATTCTATGTCGTCTCTTGTAACAGTTCCACCTACTTATCGCGCAGACCTGTAGCTTCCTCAGTTCTACTAATGGGACTATCCCCCCTCCCCCTTTCACTCGTGGGACGCTCCCGTTCCCAATAACCTTGCAATAATAAACATATGGTTCAACAAAAGGGGGACGCCCCGGTTGTGCAGTGGTCTAAGCGATGGCCTCTGATCATTCGTCTGTAAGGGGCCCGGGTTCGAATCCCGGTGAGGCATGGATGTTGTGTTTGTCTTACGGCACTAGCTCTCTCCCTTCCCTGGAACCAGTGACCCTAAATTAGGGACGGGCGACTGCTTATAGCCCATTGAGTTGCTCACGGTGGTCGTTAAACCTCCAATAATCAAAATCAATCAATCAACAAGAGGGGGACGCCCGGTGGCGCAGTGGTCTAAGCGCTGGCTTATAGGTTCAAATCCTGGTGAGGCATGGATGTTGTGTCTGTCTTTAGGCAGTGGCTCTCTCCCTTCACTGGAACAAGTGTCCCTAAATTAGGGAAAAACGACTGCTTATAGCCCATCCAGTTGCTCAAGGTGGTCGTTAAACCTTCAATAAAATGAAATAAAAACAGAAAAAAACGAGGGGGAAATTTATGTCTATGTACAGTAACATTACACACAAAGTAATGATTCTTGTTTGCTAAGTAGTTGTTCAGAAAAAATATCCGGAGCTCCGAAAGACGGACAAACAGCTCTTCTTATTTTCATAAGAACCGTGGTTCTCAGCCTAAAAATTACGTAGTTATTTTGTAATACAATGAAAAGGTCCAGAAGAGAATAATTATTTCTTTGATATCACTGTAGAAAAATTATCACCTAAAATAAAATTCCAAGGTTGGGAAATTTTGATGCTACGCTCGAAAATGCGAGAATAAAAGAAAAGAGCAATGCGATGACCGTGTCCGTTGTTAGACAAGAAAAAAATAATAATAACGACGCTGGCATTGAGGGACTGGCCGGCCGGCCGGTCGGTCATGGACGACAGACACATGACTGCTGATGAAATCTAGGAAGAAATGTGCCTGTCACATGTGACCGAGCACAACTTCATTTGTGGAAATACTAACAAATCCAAGGTCAAATCTCAAGAGTTCCCACACTTTGATTTATCCTTCGCAACATCTCTGTTTACAAAAATGTTTGTATCACATTTTAATGGAACAAGAACATTCCATATTCTTAAAAAGCATAACGCTCTACTATTTTTCACAATTTTAGGGGTATCACTTCATGTTTATGAGCCTTTGATCGCCCATGTGTTAGATAGAAAAAAAAATCTAAACTCAGTGATTCCTGCACACCGACACACAGGAGGAACAACTTTTATCGTGTCTAACAAGCCGTAACAGAGACATTTTTCTAACAGCTCCTTCACAAGAAAAAGAAAAATTGTACCAATTTCTTCTTTTTTTTAATTTGTGATCGAAACTTCCGGATTCAAATTCCTTACTTATCACTGTTAAATCTATAGCATGTAAGTACCATCATGGGAGTCAGACGAACGAATGACCGTATCAAGAAACGTTAGTTCAGCAGTAAAGTTGTAAGAAAAACAAATCTGTCGAAGTTCTTTAGAAGGAACAGGAAGGATTCTTCTAAAAAAAAAAAGTTCTATTTCTTCCAATAGTAGCAGTTTCAGTTTCCCCTTTAGCGTTCTTAGGCAAAATTTACTTTGTGAGCCAATATTTGAAAATTTCTAATTTTTTTTTTTTTTTTTGTGAATGGTGCAACTTTCTAATATCTTCTCGAGAAAGGAGCCGAACTTAAATAGTAAGTAACAATGGCTAATACGACAGAATTTAATTGGAAAGAAGCAAGAAAGGCACAGAAAATGTTTTTCGTAAAAGTGCAATAAGTAGCACTTTTATCCTTAATCAATAGAGAAAAGCAAACAGTAGCTTAATGAAATTTAGGAACATTTTGATTAGTGTTGTTTTTTTTCTCACCCACAAATGTCATCAGCATCATATGAGTGAGGTGGTCAATATTCGGAGGTATTTCGAAGATTGTGAAAGCACAAATGTGCCGGTGACGATGTTCGAATCCGCAACCTTCCGCTCCAGAGCAGAATGCAGTTTCAATTAAGATACGCAGACGGAATTTATTGCTGCAACTTTACCGTCTTGACTTCAGCGCTGTAATAAGTAACACATACCACCCCCCACCACCACCACCACCACCACCACCTCTTGAGAAAGAGCTGGGACGGAATCCCGTATTATTCCGAACATAATTATCAATCATTAGTAAACGTAGAAGTCACTGACAGCCGGTATAATGAATCAGCTGAAACTCCTTACATGAGTCAACGCTTATTCTCGTCAGTGGCACTTCAGAACAGGTAAAACAACACTAGCCAGAATATGAGCTTGCTGACTTCAATTCGTATAACATTCACAATACATGCGTTTCTAACAAGACGCTATATCACATGCACTTTTAACAAGACGCTGTATCACGCGCGCTTCTAAAAAGACGCTGCAACAAAATGCGCATCTATTAAGTTGCTCTCACAAAATGAAACACTAACTAACAAGTCGTCATCGCAAATGCACACTTACAGCATTCAGCTTTTATGCTGACCTCTGAGTCACTGTCGGTGCTACCAGATTTCAAAAGCTCTTCGAGAAAAATAATGTGCCGTTAAGACAGGAAGCTTTAAACGAGAAGAGACTAGATTTTAATAAGAATACAGAAACTCAAAAGGAAGGTTAAATTAAAAGTACCTGTACGCGTCATACACGTCTAGCGATAAGCTTCCTTGATATACGAAGGTAAATCAAAAAGTGAGGGCAACCCTTTTGAGTTTACAAAAAAAAAAATTACTTACATAATTGTAACATTATTTTTTCAAGGTAGTCTTCTGCAGTTCCACACATTTTGTAACTGTGCACAATCTTCCCATTGGGGAAGAAGGTTTTCGGCTGTTCCTGAAGGCATCTATGTACCGCTTCTTTCACCACTACGTCATTACCAAACCTCCGAGCCTATGGTGGCGCAGTGGTCTAAGCGATGGCCTCTGGTCATTCGTCCAAAAGGGTCCGGGTTCGAATCCCGGTGAGGCATGGAAGTTGTGTTTGTTTACGGCACTGGCTCTCTCCCTTCCCTGGAACCAGTGACCCTAAATTAGGGACGGGCGACTGCTTATAGCCCATTGAGTTGCTCACGGTGGTCGTTAAACCTTCAACAAAAATAAAAAAAAATCCTCCGACTACGTAATGCTTCTTTAAACGGACCGATGAGAGAAAAATCTCTTAATGCCAGCTCCGGGGCTATAAGGTGGGTACGGCAGAGCCTCAGACTTGAGGTTTTGAATTGTCGTCATGTTTTTTCTTTGGGGGGGGGGGGGATAGCAGGTTTAATGACCACCGTGAGCAACTCAATGGGCTATAAGCAGTCGCCCGTCTCTATTTTAGGGCCACTAGTTCTAGGGAAGTGAGAGAGCCAGTGCCGTAAGACAAACACAACATCCGTACCTCACTGGGATTCGAACCCGGACACCTGTCAAACGAATGATCAGAGACCATCGCTTAGACCACTGCGTCACCGGAGCGGTGTCGTCATGGTTGCAACCTCTTTATGATGGTGAGCATTGTCATGGTACAGAAGAGCAATTTTGATAGCGATATTCTTTTTTGTTTTGCTTTTTTTTTTTTTTTTTTTGACGAAAAGCATGAGTTTTTTTTTATAAAAAAGTTCTCTGTTTTTAAATTTCTGCATGTTGTCTCCAGGTCTCTGTGTATGGCATAAGGAGAACACTCATTGATAACTTTAAAATCTCAATATATAAAAACTTTACTCTAAAAATCCCTAAAAATACTGTAGTTCCTACAAAATGAAATATGATACAGCAAAAACGAATTGGGTGAACATACAACCGAATTGATACGAATTTAGACGAATTGGGAAAAAAAAATTAGACGAATTAGAACGAATTGGGATAAAATAAGAAATAATACATCAAAAGCGAATTGCGAGAACATACCTTTCACCGTAGCGTCATTCGTTGAGCGATTACGTTGTTCCAACCACGTCTTCGATATGACGGGATTCCTCAAGGCATACACCACGCTAAAATTCTATTCTCAACCTAGTATGTCACCAAACTTCACACAAAGAATACAAGCACCAACTTAAAACACTAAAATTCTCGAGTACGAAAACGGTCGAACTCTTGTCGTGTACATGACGTAAAAACACAACTGAAACATTACAACACTGCCTTAGAACGAAGTGAAAAATGGTACTAAATAACACAAAAAAAACTTCCCAAAATGCCAAATCACGGTTACTTAAGCATAAGGAATGATATTCTTCCGATATTCTCTTTCTTATTCATTTCGGTAATGTACGCATTACCATCTTCAGGGACAATGTCTGCTGTGTCCTTTGTGATCACACTCACTCTGCCACTTTCGACTAAACCGCAGTCTCATCTTCCTTAAGATCTGTGACATTATTTTGGGCTGTTGTTACTTCTAGAATATCATATAGGTGAAGCTCACATACTCGGGTTATCGCTAAGGATATCTAAAAGGTTTTTCTGTGTTTGTATTCTTCTTTGCTGAATTGACGGTTTTAGCTTTTCTGTAAGCGTTACTGAATATGCTGACCTGTTAACAGCTCGTCCGTGTTCTTGAGGCTCTTTCAAAGCCAGCCCATGCGCATCCCAAAACAAGGTCACCTCAAGATTTTCTTTACTGATGGAGCATTTTTTGAACTTCTCTTTTGCTATGGATGGTGGTGATATGATTTAACGAACACTATGAGCAATTCGATGGGCTACAAGCAGACTCCCGTCCCTAATTTAGGGCGAATGGTCCCAGGGAAAGAAGTGAGCCCATGACGTAAGACAAACACAACATCCATGCTTCACTGGGATTCAAACCTGACCCATCTCGGACGAATGACCAGAAGCCAACGCTTAGACAACTGCGCGATCGGGACGTCTCAGTCTTCCTGATGCCTCGTCGCATAATACGGAAGTCATTCCAGCACGTTTAGGGGTTCGACAGAAGACGAATAGTGGCTTATCGCGACAGCGGTTTATCGTACCGAGACATCGGCGCCCGTGTGGGACGACATCCAGCCACAGTGAGGCGAGTATGGATTCGGTGGGTGCAGGAGGGACGGACGGACCGACGTGAGCGATTGCCGCAGCCGCGGCACACCACCGAACAAAAGGACAGGCATGTTGTACGGCGGTCATTGACGGCTCGCACCGCCATATCACGAACGTTAGCGCAGGAATTAGGTGTGTTGCGCAACAACCTGTGTGAGCACGTACCGTTCGACGTCATCTGCAAGAGCGGGGACTTGTCGCACGGCGCCCATTGCTCCGATTACCATTGACGTTACACCACCGGCGAGTGCGGCGGCAGTGGGCCGTTGAACGCCGCCCCTGGACTATGGAATGACACGACATCGTCTTCTCTGACGAATCCCGCTTCTGCCTGCAACACCACGGTGGTCGGATCTGCGTGTGGCGACGCCGCGGCGAGAGACTGTATAACGCCTGCATTATGCATCGCCATACAGGTCCGTCGCCTGGCGTTATGGTTTGGCGCGCAATTGGATATGACACCCGCACCCCTATGGTACGCATCGCCTGTACACTCTACAGTCACCGCAACACCTCCGACGTTTTGGAGCCTGTAGTCTTCTCTTACCTGCAGGACCTTCTAGCGACCACGTTTCAACAGGACAATGCGCGCCCGCACGTGGCACGCATCGTGCAATAACTCTTCACGGCCCACCAAGTGTCACTGCTGCCGTGGCTCGCCTGTTCTCCCGATATGTCGCCCTTCGAACACGTCTGGTCGCTGATCGGCAACCGAGTGGCACGGCAAGCACCACCCGCGGCTACGCTGATGAACTGTGGCAACGTGTGGAAGCAGCTTGGACCGACATACCCCAAGCCCACATCCAAAGCCTCTTTCGTTCGATGCCGCGGCGTGTAGCGGCCGTTATTACCAGCCATGGGGGCCACACGAACTATTGATGTCGGCGTGTTCCGCAAGTCGCACGGACCTGTAAGCTCAATCGTTTCATCTTTGTATCTGCTGTTATGTGTCCAGTAAATCTGGCTTTGCTATATCGTGTCCTTCTTGGTGTTGCATTTTGGGTGGCCAGCAGTGTAGATTAAGCTAGATGGATTTTTCTAATCGCTTCAAGAATTCAGAGAAGTCCAAAAAAAAAAAAAAAAAAAAACCCTTTTCCAAGATTATAAGAACTACACTTCTGTCTGGTAATTTTTGCTTTGTTCGGGTTTAAAGAGCACGATGAGCAACCCATAGGGCAAGAGGTCACACCTCCCGGGTTTAGGGCTTTTGATACCATGGAAGGGAGTGAGCCAGCACCATAAGACAAGCGCATATCCCTTAACTTATCCAACACTCGAACCCGGGTCCATTTCTGAGGAATGGTCAGAAACATGCTCCTCAGCCCAGAGAAGCACCCGATGATTTCTTGAGTCACTCGTTTTCACATTTTGGACTCTATGGTTGTGTCTCGCAAATTTTTCCTTTTTCTTTCAACCGTATAACAGAGAGATGCAAAAATCAAATCAGAAGTTGTTCGGCTCCAAAATAATGAAAGGTCACTCAGTTTTTTCTTTACCTGAAGGTGGAATGATTCCACTTCCCAGTTTTGATGACCTTCTCTCATTTCGAACAACTGAAAAACTAAAAGCCAATGAAGGTACACAGTCCAGTCAAAAAATAATAACCACTCTTCATGTATTAGGAGTATGCAAAAGTTTCCGCCGCTCCCGCTAGCGGGCGCTGTAGAGGTCTAACCGGCCGGTGAGCCATGCTGTCAGTTCGTACATATAGCCAAGCATGGCGGTCGATAAAGTTCATTTGTGGCACTGTTCGTTATTCATGTTTAATTTAGGGAAAAGTGCGAGTGAAGCATACGGTTCATTATGTCAGGCGTATGGCGAAACGGTTACGGGTGAGCGGACGTGTCGGGAATGGTTTGCCAGGTTTAAGAAAGAGGATCTAAGCTTGGAAGACAAGCCAAGTACAGGTAGACCGCAGGAACTCGAAGACGAGGAGCTGAAATAGCTTTTGCAAGAGGATGCCACACAATCGACTACGCAACTGGTGAAACTTTTGAAAGTGGCTCAATCGACGGTGGTACGGGGTCTACAGGCCTTGAGGAAGATCCAGAAGATTGGTAAGTGGGATCCGCATAATTTAACGTAGTGTAATATTGGTCGACGATTGGGCATATGCATGTCGTTGCTGAAGGAAATAATTTCTTGTAGAAGGTTGCCACGGGAATGAAAAATGGGTCCATTGCGACAACCCCGTAAGCAAGCGATCCTGGGTAGACCCATGCCAGCCACTGCGAAACAGGATATCCACGGGGAAAAGGTGCTGTTGTGTGTGTGGTGGGATATGCACGGAATGCTGTACTTCGAATTTTTGAAACCGGGAAAAACAATCATTGCACAACGATATAGCGATCAGTTTATAAAACTGAACGCCGCGATCGAGCAACAACGCCCATGGACAGGTAAAGGACGCAGCCCAGTCATTCTGTTACACGATAATGCCAGACCACATGTCGGTGCCACCACGAAATCAACCCTTGAACAGTTACACTGGGAGGTGTTACCACCCACGGCTTACTCCCCGGAAATTGTACCCTCAGACTTTCATCTGTTTCGCTCTATGCAACATGCCCTAGCCCAACAGCGGTTCACCACAGTTCCAGAGGTGGAAAATCTCACCACTGCGTACTTGAGCTCAAAAGCCGAGTCCTATCACAAGGGGCATTCATTCGTTGCCTGAAAAATGGCAAAAGGTCATGGATACAAACGGCCAATATTTCGTTGAATAAATGTGTACTGGTTTCCTGATTGTTCCTGTCTCCTTAAAAGGGCAGAAACTTTTGCATACCCATAATAAAAAGGAACCTTAATCAGCAGCCAAATGGCGTGCGTAGCAACATATGCAAATCACGTAAGGCATTTAAAAGGACACGAACTCCCGAACGGTATGCAGTTTCGCGTGGAAATGGGAAAATGACGAGACCTAACAGCGTTTGAAAATGGAATTTGAATACGGACTGAAGGGTGGTAGCATTACAAAAACGGGCGATATTGTGGACTGTTCATGTGGAGCAGTTGTAAAAGTGTTTCAGGAATGGTAGGAAACCGGCAAGACCTGCAGTAATCGGGGTAATAATTGACGTCCACGGACCATTGATGACCGTGGGCAGCGACGGAATCCCGACTAGTACGATCAGAAAGCCGGGCCTCAGTGGAACAACTGATCAGAACACTTCATACAGGCGTATCGAGGAGCGTATCTCTGACCACAGTCCAACGAACTCTGCTTTATACGAGTATCCTGAGCCGCCGTCCACTCAAGATGCCTATGCTGACAACCAGACTTCGACGGTTACGGCGTGAATTGGCACCTGAGAGGTGGCATTGGGCCATCGAACAGTGGAAGGAGTAGCCTTTTCAGACGACTCATGTGTTCTGCTTTATCGTGTGGATGGTCGGTGGAGAGTACAGTGAAGCACTGCTGGCCGAAATCATTCCGACACGATGCTTGAAAAGAAACAGGAAGGAGGTGGCAGTGTACTCCTGTGGGACATGTTTTTCTGGGAGCTACCTATCGATTGTGGCCGAACAGGCGCTCCCATTCATGATGACTGTCTACCCTGATGGCATGGGTTACTGCTAGCAAGATAATTCCCCTTACCATGTTGCTATGCCTATGTTAGAATGATTTGAAGAGCATTCCAGTGAAGTTAGCTTACTATCCTAACCACTGTACTCACCGGACATCAATCCATTGAACATCTGTGGTACTATTAGGTGTACCAATAAGTTTTAAAGCGTTTTTTGTGTGACGTATACCGCTAATTTAAATATCCGACATTCCTTTGCGTTGTTGTCATGTGACCGTAACTGGTCCACAGTATAAAATGTGACCCAGAAGTTTGCCTAACAGTCAAACGCATTTGCACATCTGTAGGTGAAAGATGGCGAGCGATACTGAATTTATTCGACACTGCATTCGTTACGAATTTCGTCAAGGAAAAAGTGCTGCAAAAGCATGTGCATCGATCTGTTTTGTTCTGGTGGAGAATATTGTATCGAAAAGGAGTTTTGGTTTAAACGGTTTAAAGCAGGTGATTTTGATGTTAGCGATCGAGAACGTAACGGCGCGCTGCAGAAGGTTGCACATGAGGAACTGCAAGCATTGCTAGATGAAGATTCGTCTCAAACGCAAAAAGAATTAGTTCAACAACTGGGGGTAACTCAACAAACCATTTCCAATCATTTACGTGCAACGGGAAAGATTCAGAAGGAAGGAAAATGAGTGTCACATGACCTGAGCCAGAGGAACAAGGATGAGCTTGTCATGAAGTGTTTTAATCTGTTGAATAAACAACACAGAAAGTCTTCTCTGTAGAAAATCGTTACTGGTGATGAAAAGTGGATATGGTACGACAATCCCAAACGCAAAAAAACACTGGGTAGACCCCGGTGAAGCAACGACTTCGACACCGAAACGCAATATTCACTCCCATAAAGATCTGCTCTGCATCTGGTGGGATATGAAGGGTGTGCTCCGTTATGAACAATTGGAAGAGGGTCAAACTGCTACTGTTGATCTCTACAAGCAACAGTTGCTGCGATTGAACCAGGAAATCTGTCGGAAACGTCCATTCACAGGCAAAGGATTGCGTCCCGTGAAATTACTGCATGACAACGCTAGGCCGCATGTCGCGAAATTGGTCAAGGAAACGTTATTGACGCTTGGCTGGGAAATTTTGGAGCACCAGGCGTATAGTCCCGACATAGCCTCTTCAGACTAATATTTGTTCTGATCGATGCAACATGGTTTGTATGCTGTACGGTTCCGGACATGTGACGAAGTGGAAAAATAGGTTGACGACCTCATCGCGTCACACGACGAAGTATTCTTCATGGCTGGAATCCGTCAGCTGCCTGACCGATGGCAGAAGGCGAGAGAAAATGACGGCGCATATTTTGATTCGTGAAGATATTGTTGTTTTCTCTCAAATTACATATTGCGTTGTCTTAAAACGCTTTAAAACTTATTTGTACACCTAATATTTTGCCAACTAGTTCGACGTATGGATCCACCACCGATGACGACTCTTGATGATCTGCAAGAAGTTCTGCTCTCCATGGTACAGCATCCCCGCTGTGCTACAAAGCAAGCCGAGTGATCAACTTCATTCACCTTTTCACGGCTCCAGTGGCTTCCGCAGTTCAGGTACGTGACGTTCTTGCCTCCTTGCGTAACCCACATTTTTCCTTTCTTTCTTTAGTTCTCATGGATTGCTGTCCTTTCCCCCCCTCCAAACTCCCACCTGCATATTCTGAAGCCCTCACTCACCTTCGCTCTCTCCCCCTCATTCGCTCCCCTCCCTCTTCAACTCTAGAGCTTCTTTCTGAACCCCTCTTCTTCAACTCCCTTGTTCATCCCCCCATCTCCCCTGTTTTTCATTCCCCTCTTGGCTCCGAGCAGGTGTAGTAACTGCACAAGACCTCACTAACTCGGATCTATCCTGGCGCCCTTTCTCTGGCCTCCCCCTGCTATTCTCTCGTCCCCATCCGCCCATTTGGTCTATGACTCTCTGCTAACTGCACTTCTTTCGCTTTTCCCTGATCTTGTCTCCCCCACCGGTCTCGTCTCTGTCTTTTCTGCCCCTCTTCCGCTGCCGTTTTTCCTCCGACTCACAAACTCGGTTCTTCCTCTCTCCTCTCTCTCCTCTAAATCTCTTTATCGTTTTCTAGTGCACCTTGCCACCCCTTCACCGCTTTCTATTCTGGAGGTTCCCCCTGCTTCTCTTCCTCTTGTCTGGGCCGCTGCCCGCTCACCCTTATCTGCCCCTCTTGAAATTAATACCCACTGGCTCTTTTTGCATAATCGCCTCCCTGTTCCGTATTTTCTCTTTCGCATGTCTCTTCTCTCCTTCCCTCTTTGCTCCTTCTGCGCACAGGAGGCAGACGTTTCTTACGTCTACCTTTACTGTCCCATTCTGATGCCTCTCCTCCACCAGGCTTTCCGGATTGCCAGTCGCTCTTGTTCTCAAGATCTTCCGTTCACTGCCTACAGACATCTTCTTCTGCGGGCTCATCCACCTACGCCTCTTCCGTCAGTATGTGCCTATCTTTTCGTGCTGGTTAAACACGTTATTTACGTATACCTTCAACAACTCCTCAGCGTTTCCTCGCCGGTCTCTTTACACCAGGCCAGCGCAGCACTTTTGTGCCATTTTCAAGATCGATTGCTTTCTCGACTCCGCCTGGAGTACCAGTCGGCTTCTTCCAGTCCTCGAGAAGCCACCTTCTATGCTACCTGGGCGCCGGCCGCTCCATGGTTTGCGGTTGATTCTGGACTGCTACACCTATCAGTACCCTAGGACATTCTACACCTCCTTTGCTGAGTTCCGTGGCACCCTGGTGCCCCTCCTCCACTCTACGACTCGTGCAATCCACACTACCGTTGAATTGTGAATGCTAATGCCATCTCAGTGTATTTTCATGCTTACTCGTGTACATTACTTACTTTCACCCCGCCTGTATTATGTTGCTTTGGTGCCCTCGTTAAATAACTTGCACAATTGTGCACGCTGTGTTTTTATCTCATGTATGTAATGTTTTACCTTCACGGCGGTGTTTGTGCTGTTCTTTTTCTAATTGTGTACTATTGTTTCGCCTGTGTTACCTGTAAATCATGCCCAGCCAATGTCATGTGACACGATGTGTTTCTCTGTCACTTCTGCAATTTTTATTCAATAAGCTGTGCTTGCAGCATTTGTTATTCATCCCCATTGTCATTGCAGTGTATATACCATCATGTTTTAACAGTTTTGTATTATTTCCCAGTGAGACGCCCAATACTGTACGTCTCCCTCTTATGTTTTCTTATGATAAATTAGAATAAAGCGATTTTGAAACCTAGAGGAACGTTCGGAAGCCTCACTGAATCAGTGCCACGCCATATATTTGCTGTATTGGCGTCACAAGGAGGTCACACCTCGTACTAACAGGTGGTCATATTTTTTGACTGGACTGTGAGAGTTTCCGAAAGACAGTTACTTTTCATTGATTTTTGTACGTCATATTATCGTAAGAGAATCATCATACCAGCACCTTTTTTTTATTTTAATTACGTAACACTAATTCTAAATTTAACACGTAACGGAATTTAGATACATAACTTTGAAGATCGCATCTCGCATTCGGAATTTTTCGCGCAGCCTTCAGACGTCGTTGTGATGCAGCAGGGATGCGCAAAATTTCCACAAGTTCAATCTCTTCTGTTAATCTGACCCACATAGTTAGTGTGGAAGCAGAATGTGTAATTAAGGCCCACGGTTGCAGGAACTGTTTTAAAAACGTGACACCTTGGAAATGCCGCAACTTAATTTTCCGTTGACGCAGCAGCGTAATTTCTTATTTATTTCAACGTAATTACTTTTTCTACCTCGGCTTATGAACACTTACTCTTTTTTTTTTTTTTTCTGAGGGAATGTTAGACATCCCCGAGGACTGGACCAAGAAGTGATTTTGCATTCATGAATGTGATCCGCAAATAAATCGCGGTAGTGGGTCCAAAATACACACGTCAGTGTTGTTGTTTTTTTCTTTATTGTCTAAAGCTGAAACTAGACATTTCAGGCCATTGTCCTGAAATGAAGCCTCTAACAAATAAGAACTTATCAAGTTGAAACACATGGAATAATGAATAGAGACATAAATCAAGCTATTCTTTCCATGTAAAAACTACAGAAATTTGAAAATTTTATATTCCTGGAACGGGAATCGAAACTCATCTCCCGATTTGCACTCGAGTATGCTAAGCATTACAGCGCCCAAGACAACGAAATCCAAACAACTGAAGCATTTATAAAATTTTAAAATGTTTGTGGTTATGTTACATGGAAAGAACAACTTAATTTATGTCCGTATTAATTATTCCATGTGTTTTCAACTTGACATTTTTTTTTTGATTGGAGGTTTAGCGACCACCTTGAGCAACTCAATGGGCTATAAGCAGTCGCCAATCCATAATTTAGGGCCACTGGTTCCAGGGAAGGGAGAGAGCCAGTGCCGTAGGACAAATACAACGTCCATGCCTCACCGGGATTCGAACCCAGACCCCTTTCGGACGAATGACCAGAAGCCATCGCTTAGGCCACTGTGTCACCGTGGGCAGCCTTGACATTTACTCATTTGCTGGTGATCTAACCTAACTTAGCACTACGATTAGACATGTTTCTTTGAACTTGTGCAGTAAAATAAAAAAAGTCTCACGCTTCAGATTAATGCTTAAGTTGTTTGGATTTTATTGTCCTGGGTGATGTAATGGTTAGCATACAAAAGCGCAAATCGGGAGATGCGGATTCGATTCCTATTCCAGGTCTATAAAATTTTAAAATTTATGTGGTTATGTTACATGGAAAGAACAACTTGATTTATGTCTCTATTAATTATTCCATGTGTTTCAACTTGATATTTACCCATTTGCTGGTGATCTAACTTAGCACTACGATTAGACATGTTTCTTTCGACTAGTGCGGTGAAATCAAAAGTCTGACGCTTCAGATTAATGCTTCAGTTGTTTAAATTTCATGGTCCTGGGTGGTGTAATGGTTATGACCGCGGGGAGTGGCATAGTGGTCAACGTTCGTGACTGCCACGGAGAAGACCCCAGGCTCGATCCCAGACAACGCTCGAACCACTAGATATCCGCCGTGCGTCGGATGGGCACGTTAAGCCTTCGGGTCCTGGGTACTGGCCCCGTTAATAAATAAGGGCGTCTTCCTCTCCCTTTCTACCGCGCTTCCGTGTGACTTTCCTATCGGGCACTCTAGCCCAAATCTCTTGGCTTCCTATTTCTAAGTGTTGTTTAAGGCCTGGGGTCAGACACTCCCTTCCTAAAATCTTCTACATATGAACTGATCTGATATGGTGTAATGGTTAGCATACTCGAGCGCAAATCAGGAGATGCGGGTTCCATTACCGTTCTAAGACGATATAATTTTCAAATTACTGTGGGTATGTTACTTGGAAAGCACAGCTTGATTTATGTCTGTATTAAATAAGAGCTTGTTTTGTTCAAAAAAGAGTTTGCGTGTTTTGTTTAAATAAGAGCTTGTTTTGTTCTGCCTGTCCATAAAACCACATCTTTAACTAGCTCATGCCATGAGGAGCATAAATAGGTGAATATTCTTGAAATTTTATTTGGTCACTTCCTTACTATTTGCTATTTATGCCGCTTTTACGATTGACATAGAATTTTGGATCTTGTAACTGAAATGGGCGGAGATGATCATCATTGAAGATGTGAACGGATTAGATAAACACGATCCAGAAAGAAGACGCTTAAGTTTTTAAAAGCAATGTGAAACCAAATTATTTAGCATTTAGTATTTTTTATCAAAGTTTTATTACTAATTTCTTTTTGGTAATAAGTGATGTCATGGCTATTCCTGGATTTGATACACTATACACTAAATTATGGGTTTTAGACAGGAATAAATGAAATTGCTTACAGTCAAATTTTCGGGTAGCTCACCTACCCTTCTTCGGGACTACACTATAGTAGGTGTTGCCATTCATTAGCTAAATTCCGTACTAGATAATCAACTCAATTTTCTGGACTTATCATTAGTCATAAAAGAAGGGAAAATTGAAACAAGATTATACAAGAAACCTACCAACAATAATAAAATGTTAGACTATTATCAGTCAAATCACCCTAATTACATAAAAACAAACTTGGCCACTCAATTTTTGGAAGAGATTAATGTTCTAAATTCTTCAGAACTGTTAAAACATGCTCCAAAGGAGGAACTGAAAAAAAGTTTGGGAATGTAATAATTACCCTTCTCTAGTACTCAAGAAAATTCTTATTAAAAAAGAAAAGAAGCAGAAGTCAAAAACTAAATTGTTTCAGTTAACTAGAAAAGTCACTTACCATAAAGGACTGTTTGAAAAGCTTCAGAGGATTAGTGAGAAATTTCTAATCAGACTGGCTCCAGGATTATAAAATAAAATTAGTAACTACCTTCCAAAATCAAAGCAAATAGAAGAAAACATTCTGTTACAGGAAGGAGTGGTGTACAACATAAAGTGTGAGTGTGGTCTCATCTATGTGGGATAAACAGGCAGACAGCTTAAGACCAGATTAGCAGAACATAAAGCTGCAATTAGAAATTTGACAAACAAAACAGGTTTCGATAGACATGTTCAAAATACAAGACGTAAAATGATTTGGGACTCTGAAAAGGTTTTGACACATCAACAGCACTTTTTCAAGAGAAAATTGTCAGAAGGACTGGAAATCGAGCGAAGAAGAGGTACAACATTAAATTATGTGAAAGGTTGGAATTTAGCTAATGAATGGCAACACTTACTATAGTGTAGTCCTGAGGAAGGGTAGGGGTGCTACCCGAAAATTTGACTGTAAGTAATTTCCTTTATTCCTGTGCAAAACCCATAATTTAGTGAAATTTATAATTTATTTAATTATTTTTATTGAAATTGTTTAATTTGAGCAATTTTAAGTAAAAGAATGGTACGAGGGTGTCACACTCTAAGAATATAATAATTTTTCTTCAAATGCTGCTCTCAAATTATACATGACTTCAAATTTTCAGCGTGAGTAACATATCACACTGAATATATACATACAGGGTGATTCGTTTTGGTAGGAATATTTTAAAAATGCTGTGGTATGGCTTGTAACAGATATAATTAGTCAATATTTGGTAGAAATTACCTTAATGGATGGGAGTTTGTCTAGGCTCCTACATAACCACCTTTGCGGACTCAGCAGAGTTCATACCGGGTGCTCAATTCTTGCTACGTGTTTTCTAACATCTGCGGAGCGATGTGTGCGAACGCTGCATAAAATTTTCACTTTCAAGTCATCCAAGCTTAGAGGTCGTTGTGCGCATACGATGTTCTGCACAAACACCCACACGAAGAAGTCGGACGGGGGTGAGATCCGGGGAGTTTGCAGACCAAGGAATAGGGCCATCGCGGCCACACCAGTTGTCATTGAACGTGTTGTTGAGAAAGTTCCTGACTTCTAGTGATCAATGAGTTGGGGCCCCGTCTTGCTGTAAAATGACATCGTTATCCAGTTGTGGTACCAAGAAGATCTATAGCATGTCCAGGTATGGTTCTGATTGTACAGTGTTCTTAGATAAGAAAAAAGGACCGTACAGCTGCTGATGACTCAGCCTGCACTACAGATGTTAGAGATCACGTGGCAAGGATTAAACATCCTATATGAACTTTGCGGTGTCCGCAAAGGGGGGGGGGTCATGTAGAGGCCTAGACTAACTCCCATTCATAAAGGTAATTTCTACCAAATATTGACTTGTAATGTCTGTTAAAAGCCATACCACAAAATTTACAAAATGTTCCTACCAAAACGGATCATTACCTCTACTCAGTATGACTAATGCGCCATTTTTCCTAATAGTATGGAGGTGAGTGTAGGAAAGTTCTTTGTGTTGTTCATAAGGAATCAGAGAATGAGCTACGGTTATTACTTTTATTGGAGCCGGTACCGAGTTGTTTAATATAAATACTTTTTGAAACTGTAACCACGCCTTGCCTGAAACACACTCGTGTCGCTCGACCTCTTCATACCTGTATAACTATTCCCTGCTGTTTTCCCTCTAAGCAATGCAATGTAAACCCATGGAGAAGTTACTTGCTATAACTCTATTCTGAGAACTGCCGTCAACGCAAAGCAGTTGGCATTATATTAGAACCGTTACCACGCATTATAAGCCCTAACGCATGATCCAGTTGTTTAGACTGATCCCTGCAACACGAACTTTCGGTTAAAGGAATATGCTTGTACATAAAATACAATTGTTTTTAACATCTCGTCTAAAAGTATTCCTTGACACAGCTGTAAAGTATGCTCTTTCTTTTTTGATTCCTGTTACTTTATGTAAATTTGGTTCCTTAAGCGTTTTCTGAACTTAACGCTACATTTTCTTTCTAGCTGAATGTTTTTGTGGCAACTGGACATAAGGTTAAAAGTTGAATGACGTATATTAATCAGACAGATAAGAATGATGTTTAGGAATATATCAGAGCTCTCGTTAGAAGTCGGCTAGATTGTGAGATCGTTGTTATTGTTTAGAGAAAATTTTTAAAAGAGCTTAGCCTACCTGTTAATGATAAATTCACGTTGATACGCTTCTTTGATATTGAAGCCTTAAAGTGTTATCGGGTTAATATGACTTGCATATTATTTGATGTTCCGGGTACTGGATGGCACTGCTATTTTAGCAACCATTGATTAAATACGATTAAAATGATTTCGACATTTTATGTTGTGCTGTTATTTAAAGTGACTACAATGGACTAAATAGATATATAAATTACTGTAAGTACAAGACTGTTTATTTATCTGGCCGTTAGTGCTATGCGGTGCTTATTTAGTTATGTGTCACATGTTTTAAGCTGTCCGGTGCACGACTAAAACTTTACGGAACGTTTCAATAAGAAGACTGTTTACTTTGAAGTAATGCTAGTATTTCAGTGTAACATAAATACTCGCAATTAACAGCTAACTGCCGCGGTGGCGCGGTCTTCTAAGCGCTGGTTTCTGACCATTCTTCCAAGATGGACAAAGGTCGAATCCCGGTGAAGCATAAATGTTGTGTTTATCTTATGGTACTGGCTCTCTCGCTTCCCTGGAACCAGAGGTCCTAAATTACGAACTGGCGACAGCTTATAGCCCACTGAGTTACTCACGGAGGTCGTTAAACCTCCAATAAAAAATTATAAATCTAGCCTACATGTTTCTCATTTCTGTAGAATCATTAAAAAACTAAAAAAGAACCAATCTTCATGCAAAATGTACCGAATAAAATATAATGCCATTTGTATAGAGAGTAAAGAAGAAAAAGGAATGAAGAAAAAAATAAAATAAAAAAAAAAATATTGACGAGAGAATAATTTCATTAGCATACAGAATTGGCAATTTTAGTTTTTTTTTTTTTTTTTTTTTTTTTTCATTTAGAGATCTCCCTCATTTCCAAATTGGAGCATAAAAGAGCGTACTAAAAGGTCGTACCGCCTTTCAAGGATGAGTTCTTCTGGTATTATAGTAGGTGGCATGTTATTAAGTGCAGTTAGATATTTTTCCGTTTGGAATATTCAGGTAGCGATTAGCCAGTTTCTTGCATTTAACCTGTGGAGGATTTCGTTCTCAGTGTAAACAAAATTAGCTCGAAACTTGAAGCGTAGTTTTGTCCAAAACTAATTTTGGACTCTTATCCACCGTTCTTGGGGCAGGGTCACATATACACCTGTTTGTTTAGGGGTTTTCTTTCTGCAGGATGACGTACTAAACTGAAAGCAAAAGTAATGGAAAACGGATGCATTACAACTGATGTAGTTAACTGTGAGCAAGAAACCCATAGAAATAATTAAATAATTCCCTAAGACACATACTTAAAAGTAACAGAAATAGGTAAATATAGATACTACGTAGCGTTCAACCTTCCTTAGTTGTTTTTTTATGGCTTTTTTAGTGACGTATTCAGAAGCATCAATCCTATTTTTCTCTGAGGAAAGACTCTCAGTTAAGACTTCCCTTCAATCTTAACATATGCTGGAGATACGTGACCATAAAATGCTAAGCAATCCAAAACTGTACATGCTACGTAAAGAAAGACAGAAAGAATAGCAACAGGTTAGACTTTGAAGGATAGATAATGAGATACTTGTCTACAACACAACACATCAAAACAAAAGATTAAGGCACTTTTGTTTTTAGTTTTGGAGTTTAATAACAATCACCAGCAACTTGTTGGGCTATATAGGTTGTCGCACATCCCTAATTTGAGAGCCACGTCTTACGGGAGGAAGGAGTGCCGGGGAGTAGTGACTTCAATCATGCCTCATTCGGGGCTCGAACCCGGACACATCTCGGACGAACGATCAGAACCCAGCGCTTAGACCATGGCACTACCGAAATGGTATAATCCTCTTAGAACTAATGTAATGGAAAAGTCACACACGGAAATGATGGTCGGGTAGAATGACTATATGGAACCCAGAACTTCAGAAAGACCCAGACAGAGATTGATGAACCAAATTAAAAGAACTGCAGGATAAGACGACTGGAGATTGAGAACTAAGGATAGAAATAACTACAGAAAAAGGGGAAAGGCTCACGTCCAGCAAAGAACCGAGCTCTCACGACGAGAAGAAAAATATGCATAAAGTATGCATACATTAGTCGTTTTAATTAGTGTTCTAAGATGCTTTGTTTTTAATTTCTTTCTAGACATACCTTTATTTAGGACAGGAAGGGAAAACAAAGGTAATTTTAGAACTCGTTCACTTACTTCGGCAAAATTGATGAATTGCCACGACATCTAATCTCTAGCCATCTCTACTTTAGTAGACATTTTAGAACTTGCTATTGAGCTTGTTCCAGCACTTCACTCTGATAACATGCAAGATATCACAATGACGAGATTTTACACCGTAATCGTACTTCTTCACGGTGTTCAATAGGTTTCCATAGCGATATGTCATTTGAAACCAACACTTTTCCCCCATTGTCAAAGTTGTTCAGAAATAATCACAAATCATGCATTGAACACATATCTGTAATTCAACCTTCCTGTTTTAGTTTCTGTTCTTATGAAAATTATATTACTTCTTGGCCCTAGTTCTACTGAACGGCATCTCAAATCCTCTGAATTTCCTTATCCTTTTTGGCAACTGCTGACGGTGAATCAGAGGTAAATAAAAAGCCACGCCTAGTTTAAAGAAAAAATGTAAGGCGGTGCGAATATAGGATGATTTACTGCTTGAAATAATATCAAGATAACGTTAGATCCAAGAATTCAACGGTTATCTGTAAGTGTTGTCGAATGTTGCTGATGTTACTGTGAATCTTCTAACATTCGTGTTACATCGATGAGTGCAAAAGGAAATAAAGATTACTTGGATTTTTTTACCTACGTTGGTTTCACTCAAACGAATTCTGACCGTATTTTATATTTTAAATTTCTAATGTAAAAGTGACTTTGTTATTTCAACAACAAATCTACAAAAACAGAACCATAAAACATTATAAACGCTTTTACGTCTCGAAATATTAAAGAGTTAATATAATATCGTCTGACGTAACGTTTGTTTTAAAGAAACCGTTTTGATAAGATAAACGGCAAGTAATAAAACTTCAGTACATATAAGTGAGCTTTTCTAAAAAAAATATAAACGTATCTAAATACACGTATATTTATACGCTTAATGTTGAAACAAAATTGCGAAAAAAATTGATTCAAGTGCAAACCTAAATTCCGAAATCAGCCTATTCATGTTACTGTAGCATTCATTCAGATGAATGTTTCGTAATCCGATGAAAGTCATGGTACTTGCGTATCTCAAATAAACATTTGCCTCATTTTATTTTCATGGTGAGAGAATATGATAGGTTTCGGGACATGTTTTTATACAGTATTATCATACTTTTTTAGGTTTCCATTACGCGAGATCGGACTAACAGAAAGTTTTTCGAGATGTAATGAAAATACATCGAGGAATTTCTAATTTGATGAAATAATCATAATCAAATGGAGCTGTGCGATAGTGAAAGACAAAAGCTTAGTTCTCTTACCTTTTGATCAGTATTCCAAGAATTGTGAAGAATGAGGTTCTGGAATCAGTTGCGTCCGAAAGCAGCGGCAAATGTTCCCGTAAAGCACACTATGTCAGCTGATGTATGGAGACTAACCATATAATTGCATCAGGAAGGTATGGCTTTCTACAAGACAATCCTACGATGTGCTTCTCTGATGAGAATGGTTTCACTCCGATGACCCCTTTCTCAGAGTTTAAAAGAATTTATTCCTGCTGGAAGGAGAAAGCCTAACACCTGAAACCCACGCTCACTGCAGTTTCAGCATTTTTCTTCGAATTTCGTTGAAGGGAATTTAAAAAAAGAAATTGAAACTCTAGTCATCCGGATGAGGAGAAAGAAGCTGGTTTTCAACTGTTCAACATGAGTTGTTGCCGCCGCAACTGAAGAATTCCAACTGCACGGAGGTGAAAACCGGTGTTCGATCAAGAAGCCGATAGGATGAGCAAAAGGGGGACAAGGAAGCGATGAAGTGAAGGTTCCGCCTTCAAGTTAGTCCTGTGGCCTCACAAGGTCTTTGACAGTTTCCCCCGCCAACCCGTTCTGATTTAGGCTGATATATAGGTCACCAAGAGCGTCATTAAGAGGGAAAAGCCCCTTCCGTTGCAAGATACTTTCACGAATTTTTCTCTGAATCACGCCTAAAATGCTTAAACCAACTTTCACCCCAGTTCAGAACACTGCAGGCTATCAGGAGTCTTAATGGACAACCTTGCAAACATAAGACATTTAATGAAGTGGTGAATCAGAGAAGTGAAAGCACTTCCGGCTCATGGTTAGCTCAAATGAGTGGTCGCAACCTAGATTTGTAGGTATCACTTTTAAATCATCGTGTGTCTGTTAATGATATAAGGTTGTTTTTCACTGAAATAATGCGCAATACGTGTAGTGAAGTTTCACGGCATGATATGATGGTGCTGTATGAGCAAGACTGTAATATAAAATGTTCAAGTTATATGGAAAGTACTAAAGTTGTTTAACTCCTTAGAACAACTTACGATTTCATCAATATAGTAGATTGTTTCCTTTTTGTTTCGGGGTTTATTAACCACAATAAGCAACTTATAGGGTCATAAGCTGTCGCCCATAGATAATTTAGTGTCACGGATACCAGGAAAGGGACATAGCCCATCAGTGCTATCAACACAAGCATACCACTCATGCCTTATCCGAGACTCAAACCTGGGACCATTTTGGAAGAGTGATTGCCAGTCAACGCCTAAGACCACTCGGATACCAGGACCCTGTAGATTTTTTGGATTTCTTTCAAACTGAAAGCACGTTCAGTTTTCATTTTGAATTAGTTCTACACACTGCTTCAAGAAAAAAAAATAATCTTTATAAATTTTCGGATCTTAACATCAAAAGTTAGCATACCAAAGTTATTCATTTTGAATAAAATGTGCGTATTAAGGGTTCTTTGCAAGCAATGAGAAAAGGACACGCTAGTAGTTGACCGTCTGTTCTGGTGCCACAGTTGACAGTTCTGAACAGGGTCTGATAAAATTCAGTATGTGGGGTCTTCACAAGTATCAGAAATCATGCTCAGTAATTCGTAATGAACAAGAGTCCAAGGGTTAAGCCTACAAATTGCGAGAAACTTTAGAGCTCAAGAATGGAAAATAAACCACTAAAGCCACCCAGTAGCCCTAGTCTGTCGACATTTCCACAAACCACATAATGAACCTGTTAGTTTCAGGCTATGTTATTGCTTTCACGTCGGCCAATGAGAAAAGTTTTATCACAAAACCCTGCAGTCACTGTAGTTGCAAGTGCCGTTCCGTGGAAAAGGAAGTACATTCGCTATTGATGTGGGAATCTCAGTAATTCAGGCTATGATTCCAGCATGAATTAACATCGGTAGGATTACTACAGTTGCAGTTCCCAACAGATAGCAGATTTTAGTTGCTCTATATTTTACAGAAACCATCAATATGTGTTCAGAAAACTTCAGTACGTCATAAAGAAAAACAAAAATACAGTACCGCAACTTTAGGAGGTAGGCTGCAGCCATGCAGCCTCATAAGCACAAGTCGCCAGTGAGTGAACAAACACACGAAGGCTGATTTTTCAGCCACGACAAATTAAATTTTGAATAACTTCTTTTTTTGTTTTTCTGTTCCGACCCTAGTAAACTGTCGATATGAGTTCTGATGACGTTCCGAAGGGTCTACTGCAAGGATTAGGAGTTTTTCCAAAACACGTTCTAGCGATAACTTCTTCCATATTTGCATCAGTGCTCATAAGAAAATAAAAAACACTGATATGAAGAAAGACATACTTAAGTAGCAATTATCCAATGGCAATCCAACACGTGCCATCCTTACTTACGTAGGCAACTATGATGTTCAGATGATTTTATAAACAGCTCACTACGAAGGATTCAGACGCGTACGAGGCGTAGATAGAAGCAATATGGGTCAGACTCGTGTTTTTGTTTGTTTGAAGGTTTAACGACCGCCGTGAGCAATTCGATGAGCTATTAGCAATCACTCGTCCCTAATTTAGGGTCACTTGTTCCAGGCAAGGGAGAGAACCAGTACCGTAAGGCAAACACAACATCCATGCCTAAGCTGACCAGACGTCCCCAATTCTTGAGGGCAGTCCTCGAATTTAGTTTACTGTCCCCAAAAACGTCTGAAGCATTTGGGGACACAAATTGTCCTCAAATTTTAATGTTTGTCCCCAAATGTCCTCTAATTTACACTTCCTCATTAACCCTTCAGATTTCCAATGAAAAATGTTCTTAGAATCAGTTTCCGTTGTATTAATTTTTCAACATGCTTCTTGTGAAAACAAATTTTGACTTTTTTTTTCTTCTTTCTGCGTTTAACGACCATTACGAACAAGTCTAAGGACTATAAGCAGTCACCTGTCTCCAATTTGGAGACATTCGTTCTAGGGAAGAGAGAGAGAGCAAGTGCTGTAAGACAAACACACCACCCATGCCTCATTCGGGACTTAAACCCGTGCCAACGTGTACGAATCATCGTCAGTGACCAGCACTAAGACATTGCACCACTGGCACGGTCAAATTTCGACTGTACTTGTTCTGAGTTTCTCCAAAAACTTTGGCAAAATGAAAAATTCGCCATGCAATTACTATGGTGGCAGCCTAATTTTAATTCAGCGCATATATCTAAGGTAAAGCATTTCACTTTTGCTAATATGTTCTAGCCATCATAATTCGACTTTGTCAATACAAATTACCAACATTATACAAGATATATCCTTTAAAAACACAGATTTTAATGTGTAATATCACATTTATTGAAGCAATGCAGTTTTGTGACAAAAGGATTTGCATATTTTTTTGAGTACGTATGTGTCCCCAAATGAACTACCGATTTGGGGACGCCATGCCCTTTTGTCTTCAAATCGGTGTCCCGATATCTGGTCACCTTATCCAAGCCACACCGGGATTCGAACCCGGACCTATCACGGACGAATAGTCAGAAGCCACCGTTTAGACCACTGCACCACCGGGGGGCGGCGACTCATTATTTCGGCGACTTTGAAAGAAGCATGATAGTGGACGCCAGGGAAACAGGTGCAATCACTTCGGAAACAGCAAACCGTTTTGCCTATGCAAGAAGAACTGTATCGAGGGAGTAAATGAGCGAACAAACAAAACATGCAATTAGCGGCTTTTCTGGGAAGGGGGGACAACTAGTCGTTGTTCGGGAGCAGCGGCTGCTTGAGAGTATTGTACGAAGTAACAGATAAGCTTCATTGTGTCATGTAACTGCGCAATACAACAGCAGTATCTGGAGGATAATTTTAGCATACAGAGCCCACCACACATTGTAGTGAATGGACTGCAACAGCGGACGGCCACTTAGTGAACTACGGTCTCTGTTAAAATACGAAACATTAGTCTGCAGTGGACACGGGAAAACCAAAACTGGACCCTAGAGATCTGGCAAAAGGTCACATGGTCCAAAGAATCACGCTGTCAATTAAAACCCTCTAGTTCATAGACAGGCCACAATACTGCGTCAATAGAACGAATCGATGGATCCCAGTTACCTAGAGTTAACTGTACAAGCTGGTCAGTGACTTCAACCTGCTGAAATGGTCTCCACAGTCCTCATATCTTATCCCAATCGAACACCTGTTGGATGACATTGAGAAAGCCATTCGTAACAGAAATCCTTCCCCAGTGAACATTTGGCAACTGGCTGATGCTTTCACGTCCGCTTGGATGAACATGCACGCAAAACGATATCAGCACTTCGTTGAATCTACAGTAGTGACCAAATTTGTGGAAATCTTTTGGAAATAGTGTATTTTTGAGGTTTGATGGCTCATAACACCACTTTTTTTGGAGTAATACCATAAAATTATATATCAATGGAAAGATAATTTCATCAAAAATGGAATGCAACAACGTTTATAAAGGATTTTGTATTAGAACAGCAGTTATAAAGCAGAAAAGTGAAACACATAGAAAAAATGAGATATACAAAAATTCTCCCCATGTCAGTTAATACTTAGTTGGGTAATCTTTAGCGTTAATTACGGCCTTACGACGCCTTCCCATTGAGTGAACCAAGTATTTTAGTTCTGCAGCTGTTATAATTTGAAACCAAGATTGAATAATTGCTTCTATTAATTTGGTTTTATTGCTGGGTGGCTTCTGACGAACAAGTTTCTTTAGTCGGCTCCATAGATTTTCGATCGGGTTAAGGTCTGGGCTATTCCCAGGCCATTCCAGCAGTGGAATATGATTATCTTGAAACAACTTTTTACAAACAGCAGCAACATGACATGGATCTAAATCCTGTTGAAATATAAATGCTTCATTATCTTGGAAAGCTTCAGTTTGGGCTCAAGTATCTCATTAATGTATTTTTGGTCATTTATATTTCCATTACTCACGCAAATTCTGCCCACACTTTTTGATGTCATAACACTAACTGGGTGTTTCACGGTACATGTAATGCAATCAGGATGCAAATCTCTTCCGACTCTTCTCCTTACGTATTTTATGCCATCGCTACCAAACAAGAATATTTTGGTCTCATCACTCCAAATAATACTGTCCCATTGCTCCGTCGTCCAGTTAATATGCTTTTTTAGCCCAATTTAATCTTTTCAACCTTTGTTTGAGAGATAAAAATGACTTTTTTCGTGGAATTCTAGCTTTTAGACCGAATTCGTGCAGTCTGCGCCAAACAGTCCTTGCAGTCAACTTCACATTGCATTGCGCCATTTCTTTAATTTTATTACGTTTTGCAAGCTCCCTAAATGAAAGAATACACACACACAAAAAAAAAAACTTGATGGCAATTACATAACACATTGTCAAATGTATTCCTCTCAGCTCCAATATATGACATCAATAGCTGAATCCTACTGTGACCTGATTGGCTCATTGCCGAAACAAAATGACACCTGATTGGCTCTCTAAACACTCATGCTCATTGGCTAATTCAAATGAAGGAAAGCTACTTCGTATCAACCTAAGCAAGTTGTGCTTCCTTTTTCTGATTATTTGGCTATAACTTTTCATAGAATACAGATAATTGAACAAACTTTGTTGCATTACATGCTTGATGAAATTATCTTTCCATTGATATATGGTATTACTCGAAAAAAAGTGATGTTGTGAACCATCAAACCACAAAAATATACTTTTTCCAAAGAGTTTCCACAATTTTGGCCACTACTGTACGCCACATCGAATCAAGACTGTTTGGAAGGCTAAGGGTTGCCCAACACGTTATTAGGTCGGTGGTTCTAACAATTTGCTACAATTCGTAAATATGCGGGAGTGACATGGAGGAGACTGGCACAAGACAGACCGTTGTGGAGGAAACTTGAGGAGACCTTCGTCCAGCAGTGGATTGATAATGGTTGACAATGATGATGATGATGACATTGAGTGATGACTGAATTATTTCCACCTACCTTATACGTCGTAGCTCCTCCATTCGTCCTCAGAATAGTAGCTATCCGACGGCGGGGCATCGATTCAAAAAGATGCTCGAAGCAGTTTGGATGTAGGGCCAACCACTGCTGTGTGTAATGCGGCCTTCAATGCAGGCACGAAAGTGATTGGTGTACCCAGATGCCTGACGTGCAGTTCCATGGGGTCCCACAAGTGCTGTATGGGATTGATATCGGGGTGTTCGGAGGCCAGTCGATATACTGGAAGTCTGAACTGTGTTCCTCAAACTATTCCTGCACAACATTGGACCTGTGGCTCAACGTTTTGTCATCTTGGAAGGCACCGTCGCCATTTGGGGGAAAAGCGCAGCTTTGCTAGGTGTACAGAGTCAGCAAGCAATTCACAATAAATAGCTGAACCTGTGGCTTGGTGCATTGTCACCTTGGAAGACACCGTCGCCATTTGGGGAAAAGCGCAACATTGCTGGGTGTACAGAGTCAGCAAGCAATTCACAATACATAGCTGGACCTGTGGCTGGGTGCATTGTCATCTTGGAAGACACCGTCGCCATTTGGGGAAAAAGCGCAGCATTGCTGGGTGTACAGAGTCAGCAAGCAATTCACAGCAGATAACTGAATCTGTGGCTTGGTACATTGTCACCTTGGAAGACACCGTCGCCATTTGGGGGAATAGCGCAGCATTGCTGGATGTACAGAGTCAGCAAGCAATTCACAATAGATTGCTAGACCTGTGGCTCGCTGCATTGTCATCTTGGAAGATACCGTCGCCATTTGGAAAAAAGCGCAGCATTGCTGGGTGTACAGAGAAAGCAAGCAATTCACAATAGATTGCTGGACCTGTAGCTCGGCGCATTATCACCTTGGAAAACACCATCGCCATTTGGGGAAAAAGCGCAGCTTTGCTGGGTGTACAGAGTCAGCAAGCAAGTCACAGTAGATAGCTGAATCTGTGGCTGGGTGCATTGTCATCTTGGAAGACACCGTCGCCATTTGGGGGAAAAGCGCAGCATTGCTGGGTGTACAGAGTCAGCAAGCAATTCACAATAGATAGCTGAACCTGTGGCTGGGTGCATTGTCATCTTGGAAGACACCGTCGCCATTTGGGGGAAAAGCGCAGCATTGCTGGGTGTACAGAGTCAGCAAGCAATTCACAATAGATAGCTGAACCTGTGGCTCGCTGCATTGTCATCTTGGAAGATACCGTCGCCATTTGGGGAAAAAGCGCAGCATTGCTGGGTGTACAGAGAAAGCAAGCAATTCACAATAGATTGCTGGACCTGTAGCTCGGCGCATTATCACCTTGGAAAACACCATCGCCATTTGGGGAAAAAGCGCAGCTTTGCTGGGTGTACAGAGTCAGCAAGCAAGTCACAGTAGATAGCTGAATCTGTGGCTGGGTGCATTGTCATCTTGGAAGACACCGTCGCCATTTGGGGGAAAAGCGCAGCATTGCTGGGTGTACAGAGTCAGCAAGCAATTCACAGCAGATAACTGAATCTGTGGCTGGGTGCATTGTCATCTTGGAAGACACCGTCGCCATTTGGGGGAAAAGCGCAGCATTGCTGGGTGTACAGAGTCAGCAAGCAATTCACAATAGATAGCTGAACCTGTGGCTCGCTGCATTGTCATCTTGGAAGATACCGTCGCCATTTGGGGAAAAAGCGCAGCATTGCTGGGTGTACAGAGAAAGCAAGCAATTCACAATAGATTGCTGGACCTGTAGCTCGGCGCATTATCACCTTGGAAAACACCATCGCCATTTGGGGAAAAAGCGCAGCTTTGCTGGGTGTACAGAGTCAGCAAGCAAGTCACAGTAGATAGCTGAATCTGTGGCTGGGTGCATTGTCATCTTGGAAGACACCGTCGCCATTTGGGGGAAAAGCGCAGCATTGCTGGGTGTACAGAGTCAGCAAGCAATTCACAGCAGATAACTGAATCTGTGGCTGGGTGCATTGTCATCTTGGAAGACACCGTCGCCATTTGGGGGAAAAGCGCAGCATTGCTGGGTGTACAGAGTCAGCAAGCAATTCACAGCAGATAACTGAATCTGTGGCTGGGTGCATTGTCATCTTGGAAGACACCGTCGCCATTTGGGGGAAAAGCGCAGCATTGCTGGGTGTACAGAGTCAGCAAGCAATTCACAATAGATAGCTGAACCTGTGGCTGGGTGCATTGTCATCTTGGAAGACACCGTCGCCATTTGGGGAAAAAGCACAGCATTGCTGGGTGTACAGAGTCAGCAAGCAATTCACAGCAGATAACTGAATCTGTGGCTGGGTGCATTGTCATCTTGGAAGATACCGTCCCCATTTGGGGAAAAAGCGCAGCATTGCTGGGTGTATAGAGTCAGCAAGCAATTCACAATAGATTGCTGGACCTGTGGCTCGCTGCATTGTCACCTTGGAAGACACCATCGCCATTTGGGGGAAAAGCGCAGCATTGCAGGGTGTACAGAGTCAGCAAGCAATTGACGATAGTGGAAACTAGTCATACGTTGTTCCACATGCACTTGGGGTCCAGTTTCCTGGCAGGTAAGCATGCCCCACACCATACAACCGCATTCACCGGCTTGCACTGTAGAAACCATGCAGCATGGATCGAGTGCCGCATGATGTCTGCGCCAAATGCATACACGACCATCCGCGGAGTGGAATAAAAACGCGACTAGTCAGACCAGCACACTTTTTTTCCAGTTACCCGACGTCCAACTTGCGTGATCGTTGTATCAGGCGAATCTTTTGCGCCGATGAACCGTGATCAGGAGATGATATAATCGGGGTCATCTGCTGTTATAGCCCATACGTGCGAGCGTTAGACACATGGTCATGACAGATACTGTTCCTGTTTGACTTCTGTTGTATTGGGTAGTAAACTATCTATTGAACAATGCTGGGTCTGTTGGCTAGTACGAGTGTTCGGACCCGCCGCTCACCTCTCACATCAACCTTTAGCTGGCTTGTGCAGTTTTGCCTCCGGTTCCATGTTTGACGATTTTCACGCCAGTCCTGTTGCTCCTTAATTACGGCGGCTCCCGGACAACCCACCAGTTCAACCGTTTGGAAAATAGAGGCACCCGCTTTCCGAACTCCCACAATCTGTCCTTTACTGAAGTGCGATAATTCCTTCCGTATACCCATCACGCTCCGAATTTTACTACCTACTTCTTCACTCACACCTTATACTGGTGGATTAATCTCGCCCTCTCGGAAATCACGTTGTCGACGGACCGCATCCACTTTTGATAGGGGTGGTCATAATTCAGTGATCACTCGGTGTACATCATACAGCTATTACCAGGCCTGACCAGATAGAGGGGAGGCGGTGCTGTACCACCGGGTCCCGGGCCCTTAAGGAGCCCAGAGCCCGTTTCTAAAGTAATTTTTTTCTAATTATTATTTTATGGTATCCGAATATTTTTCAAGCTATACCGTCACCAGAGTTGGAAAGTTACGCGTAAAAAAATATTTTCTACGTGACACGTAAAATACGCGTAAAAATGCGTAATTTATGTCACAAATGTAAAAAATGTAATAAATTCAAAACTTGCTTTTAATACAATAAAAAAAATAAAAGTGTTGTTTCGAAAGTGTTTTTAAAATAAAATTTTGTAAATATATATAATATTTGATTTATATGTACTACTACTACTACAATACACATTAAAACGTGTTATTTTTTTAATGTCTTTTTAATTTAATTTTACTTCAATTTAAAAAAACTTAACCATGAAACTCCGATCATAATTTTGACACAATACTACCACTGTTTATTTGCAACGACATATCACTGATGTGCGGAGGGGAGAACATGAAAAAGTATCCACCGCAAAAAAAAAAAAAAAAAAAAAAAAGGTTGAAGAGCTGCAACCGATCGGATTGTCGGGAACTTGGGGAATGGTGGGAGGGGGGCAGGGGGAGAGGGGCAGGAGGAGCCCGGAGATTTTATTGCGCTGGGTCCCGAGCTCGCTCTCCACAGCTCTGGCTATTACGCATCAAAACATCTCATTATGGAATGAGAAGCTGTGTGGCTAACTTAGCGCATTCTTACTTGACTCGTCCATTCAAAGGTTATCTGACTTGCATCCGTTGTAAAAAAGAAAAAATAATAATAATTTAACTGATACATCGCTCATGCTGTTTTCCAATTAAGAATGCCTTGCAAAAACACCTAACGCTTCTCGCTTTCCGACGGACACTGGTGAAATACTGTAGAAAAATATGTGCACACACAGTATTATAACAATAGTACATGCACCTTTCGGGAGATAATGAATTTATACGAATTAGACTTTTTTCCAAATCCGCTGGAACGAGGAAGTAGTTTCTCAATTCATCTAAGCATCCAGATCTCTTCGAAACCAGCAAATAACGAGTAATCCGAAATGCAGAACTGTACCAACTTGGTTACACTGGCGAAGTTTCACTTAATTACTAGTAGTTTAACAACCGATTAGTCCGGACTAACTTGTTTGTAGCTTCGATGAAATAATCCGTTCTGCATTTCAGGCCTTTCGATACATCGTACGTACTTGCTTTACTGCTTTCCATCAATCGCTGAAAAATTTTTTCTCTTGAATAACGCCGCTGTCCGACGTGTACAAAGGCCGTTCCATAAAAACTGAGATTATTTTTTTCGAGTTGGCAACAGTGCGAAGGAGAAAAATAACCACGCAGACGACTAACTAAATTAAGGAAGTATCTATGGCAACAGTTATTAGCCGTGGCAGACGATTACGGTTATGAAGAAGAGAAAAAGAACCACGCAGAAGACTAACTGAATTAAGGAAGTATCTATGGCAACAGTTATTAGCCGTGGCAGACGATTCTGGTTTTGTTATTACGCAGTTGTTTAAGGCACGTCTGCATTTCGCCATACAGCTATGGAGGTGAGTGATTCAGAGTTAAGAAGTGAAATGCGTTGTGCGAGAGACAGTAGATTTAATGAAAAAAGGTTACAATGATAAATGTTTGGGTACGTCAAGGAGTTTTAGATGGCACCATGATTTCAAGAAAGGGCGTTTGTCGGCAGAACTCGCTCCTAGGTGCGGTCGACTTGAAGGTGTTGTTACGGAGCGTATGTAACGTACCAGGAGATGTGACGTACCTGCCAGAAGGACGCACACGACATAAAGGCAGATAGGAATTAGAATCAATGTCCGCGTAGCTTAATTGGTAGAGCAACTTATTCCGGAATGAGTGGACCCGGGTTCGAACCCCGGCGCGGATAAAAATGACGGAGAAATTTACTTCGTTATACGTATTGTTTGCAATGTTTGGGCAATCCTGCAAGAAGATTGACGTGTGAAGACATAGCCGCGTCAACCAATGTTTCAAAAACGTCGGCATTCCTCATTCTACGCGACAAATTGCTACTGCATCGTGTGTGTTCCAGATGGGTACTTCATCACCTGACGAGAGGACAATTGTTAGTCAGCGCAGGTGTGTCATGAGTGGAAACAAATGATTGCGAAGAATCCAAACTTTCTAAACACAGGAATAACTGCAGATGAAACATGAGTCCACTATTTCGACCTCCTCACCAAGCACGCAACAAGTGTCTGGAAACCCACACGCTCGTCTCCTCCGAAAAAGTCCGCCAAACCAAATCAGCTGGGAAGGTGATGATGGTAATTTTCTTTGATCATAAGGGTGTAGTCTACCAGCATGCCGTTCCTCCACAAATTACTGTCAATGTTGTGTATTACAATTCAGTCTTTAAGCGTCTGCGACGTCACATACCGATTAAGCTACTGGAACTGGTGAGCAAGCGGACCCTACATCATGATAACACTGTTATATTCTCCGTTATTTTAAAATATTTATTATCATAATAATCATATGTTATAAACAAATATTTAACCAATTCACCATAGTTATCTTCAAACGTTAATCGGTACCAACGTTACATTCTAATACGGAACACGTGTTAAAGTTATGAACAATGGCACACGTGTTAATGCTATTCACTGGAACACGTGTTACTGTCATCAATGTTAAATACAAGGTGTTAATTTTATTGTTATATTTATTATTATGAACAAATTATAGGTGCATCAATTACAGATCATTTACCGATTAAATTTACTTTATTGTGCCTTTTTATAACTATGGGACTTTTGTTCTACAGTGATCGTATATGGACAAAAACGTGCCCCTTATATGTACTAGCATATAATAAAGCACGGCGTTGTGATTCACCTTTATCCCGTCACTGGAATGGTGGGGGAGTAAAGGTGCCGCTCGTGAAAGAAATCAGAAACATAAACACATATCTTAGTTTACACATACCTTAACTTATGTCTTGTGTGGTTATAAGGAAAACAAACAGGAATCTTATGTGGAAGTAATCAAAATAGTTTAATATGAGAGAATTAGGAACACTAAGGTATCACGTGCGTGGGTGCAGCCGTTAACAATACCTTACACATAAAATTTACTCTTATTACGATTTTCCTCTATAACGTCTCCGATCATTTCTGCATACATCTATCTATATATATAAGTGCAAAGCTTAGTGATTCATTTTTCTTCCAGTTCCTTTTCTCCTATGCTTTACCTAAATGTTTTACCTAGCTAACTGGGTTTTCATTGTTTTATCATGACCAATACACACGCCACGTGCTCTAAATAGGGTTATGAATTAATTTAAGCAAGTACATGCAATAAAAGGGAAAAGGAAAATAACTTATCTGGTATCTCCATATGTCTTTCAGGTTTTCAACACTGGGCATATACACCTAATTGAGCTGACTGGCGCTATCCGAACTCGGCTCTCCGTTTGACAACGTTGGGCATATTTCATTTCTCTCTCGTCATACTCGGCACTCAATACCCACGTCTGTTCCTTGTCGCTACACGTACTCCACTACTCTTGACCAGTGAAAAACCCCTGACCTTCTGAGCTTCACCTTGTCCGCTGATGCCAAGGTCACTTGACCTTCTGAGGGGTTCATCTATTCCGTCAGGTGAACGTTACTTCGCTCCCTTCTTGGGAACTGACCCTTCAACTTTTCCGACCCCCTATATCCCCTGGGGCCTAAGTATCGTCTCAAGGCTTGAGATTGCCTCTCGCTATCCCCTGGGGCTATCTATACACGTGCATGTTGGACTAAATTTATTTTAAATAATTTTATTTCCAACAACACCCACCCCCACGTGGCTGCGTGTGTTAGATAGTTTCTTACGAAATGCAGTATTGAAATCATGTCACAGCCTGCCTACAGTCCTGACCTCGCCCGTGCGATTTCTGGTTGTTTCCAACAATGAAGGAGAAGTTCCGTGGCGCAACATTCAACACAGATGCTGACGTTATTCAAGCTGTACAGGACTCGCTAAAGCAGCTTCCACAAAATGTCCCCGCTACATGCTTTGAAAAGTGGACTGAACGATGTGACCCGTTGCATATCATCCGACGGAAGATCCTTTGAGAAAGAATAACATATGTTTTTCTGTACCTATATTTCTTCATTTTCTGTTATTTTACTCTTAGTTTTTATGAAACGGCCGTTGTATATAAGGTATTTTTCAGTTTTATACGACATGTTTGTAAGTTTTCCTGGTTATGTGTTTTTAACAAACAGTTTTATTTAACTCTCTTCGGAGTTTTGACATCATCATAGGATCATTTTTAATCCCCACGTCTTGAAACGTTCCATTTTTCATATTTCTAACACAAAGCCATGTCTTGATGATGTATTGCAGTCGTGCTCCAGAATGGAAGACCACAATGTGACGTTCCGTGCAAGCTTTTCCAGCACGTTCATGTTGTTACGAGTTCTTACGCTTCTCTCAAAATCATTCTCATCCATCCATCACAGCCCTTGTTTTATGTGCACTTTTCTCATTTCTTAAGATTCTGGGATTGCTCTGAAGGATTTCGACTGTTAAATCATATGAGACAGATTTGAAACTGGTATTATTTCTTTGTGGGGACTGAAAACAGTTCTAAACAGAACACCTCTTTAAGATGACTCACTTTATCAGAGCTGTCGCTATGTCCTGTACGCGCATTCATGTTTATTTTATTTCTCAAGGGAGTTTTCTAGTAGTCTTTCTGAGAGTTATTTCTTGATGATCTGATATTTCCACCAGAATTTCCTGATAATTAAGAATACAACTCACATTTCCAAAGTAATTGTCAATTTATACCATATAACATTCCCTGCGTTTCTGAGAGCAACGCCCTGTTTATCTGATTAAGAAAGGTAAATATCATTTCCTATTTTGTTTCTGGGTTAATCATCACCATGCCCATTACTCGGCGCCAACGGTTCCAGGGAAGGAAGAGAGCAAAGGGTAATTTTTTATTGTGTAGGAATGATACTAAACATTTCACAGGGTAGTTTCGAGATCATAAGGAATACTAGATAACATTTTCCCTAGTGCCTCATCCTCGTGAACAGTATTTTCAGATCGTGGTAGTATGAAATATAATTTCCCAGAATAATTGTCTTATCATCGATAACACTAAGTATAATTTCACAGAGAAATTTCCAGATCAGCAGAAATGTTCATACATTTACTCAGCATATCAGTTTTACCAACGGGAGCACCTTACATAGTTTTCCAGAGTAATCATCAGTAACACAACAAATATATACCAGAGTTGCTGTCTTATAATCGGGAGAACATTTCCATTATCAGCGTCATTTCCTGAGGATCATTCTGTTACACAGCATTTCTCAACGAAATTCCCTGATCAACACGAATAAAGACGCGGAACAAAAAATTAGCCACCTGCAGCAATATACACTATATTGACAAAAGTCATCGGACACTTAGAAGAGAAACACAACATAGAATTTTGCCTTTAATTAGTACAGTGTCAGTCCATCTTTGGCCTCAATGCATGCACTGACCCTTCGAAGCTCAGTGGTTGGGTTTTTAAGCTCCGTGATTTTCGTTGCTATAAGGTGTTTATTGAGTGCTTTAGTTTCTGTGGTTGCGTGTATCTTCAAGTTGAAAGTCCACGCTTTACGTTCGTGTATCTCCCAGGTTGGTGAGTGCCATATTTTTTCATTATTCACTGTTTTATTTTTCAACCGAGCTGGTCTTTTTTCGTTAAAGTCTCGCCATTGCTTCGATGGCGGAGGCAGACAAGGGTGACGCCCACATCCTTATCTTGGCAGATCAGCCAGCACCCTCTTCTTCTTCTACGGCGGCAGCTCCTGCTCAGCTAAATGAGGTGGCTCCCGAGCGTCATTGCGACGTCATGGATACCTCTTCTTCTCCAGCAATAACTTCCTCCCTTCCCACCAAGTGCGGTGGTGCCAAGTCTCCTATCTACATCTCAGCAGATGATGACGTCTCCGTGATCAGCGATACTGAGCTCATAGCTTCTACTTTTCATCAACTTTCTGATCCGCCCTCACTGCTAAGAGCCGCTTCATCGAGTTCTCGACCCATGCCTGCCCAAGCATCCTATGCTTCTGCAACTTCTGGGGTCCTCACACCCCCAGTTTCATCTGCTATGCCTTTTCCTGAATCCTATGTCACTGTCGTCGGTTCTACTGCTACAATTGACATACCAGAGGATTCCCGAGCTGGTCACCTTTTTTCCTCCACTATGGAACGGGGCGTCTATTTTGATGCGCTTCCCGACACTAAGCTGTGGCAATATAGCCGAGCTCTCAAAACTATCTTACCAAAGGATGCAATAGACTTTGTAGCTCGAAAACCCAGATCTGTCTTGGTCTATTTTAAGGATAAAGCGCATGCTGACCAGGTCCTTACGGAAGGTCTAACCATCAATGACGTGCATCTGTTAGCACAACCGGTTGCGCACCGCCCGGTGCAGGTGACCTTCTACCCCGTACCACCAGAAGTATCCGACGCTGCACTTTGCACCTTGCTCAGCAGGTACGGCAGAGTTGTTGGCTCCATAACAACTCTCTCTGCGGCTCCCAGAGATCCTGAAGACAAATCGATTCGAGGTTTTCGCCGCACTGCTCGAGTCCTATTTTCATCTGATGCTCAGCTGAAAGCGGTTCCGAATGTTTTGCACATCCGCTGTGGACAGCAACGCCGAAGAGTTGAGATAATCACTTCACAGTATTGCACTATATGTCAGAGCGAAAGTCACATAAGGGCTCAGTGCCCACGTGCCTCCCTGCAAACAGCTCCACACACTACATCTTCTTCTACTTTGTCCACCAACGCTTCACAGACTTCTTCCTATTCGAGGAAAGTCGCGGAATCAAGATCTTCCAAAAGTCAGCTTACTGCCATTGGTCAACAAACGACTTTGATGCCTCCACCTCCTGCTGATCCTAAGAATTTTCCCAGGCTTCCAAAAATCGACTTCCCTTGTACTTTTACAACCACTGCTGATGTACATGTTGACCACTCCTCAGCTTTACCGTTGGCTCCATGACACGAGTCACAGGTAACGCTTCGGGTTCAGACTCTCCAGACGATCATGAAGCTTTAGTGGTTGCTGGAAAACGCAGTGGTGCTACCTCGCTCAAGACGAAGAAGGCAAAGACTCTGGCATCCCGAAGATCATCTCGCTCTTCTACCCGCTCATCCTCTCGCTCCGTCAGCTCTCGACGACCGTTCTCCCGGTCGCCTCTACACACTTCCTCTGAGACAGCATGTGAGGGTGCTTTTCCCTCACTAGAAGAATTCACAACTTTTCTTGCTGAAAATGCTTTCCCTGCTGAGCCTCTGCCATACGAGGACGTGCTGGATTGCCTTTTAGGGTCCTCTAGCCCTTCCTCAGCACGCACTTCCATTCAGCAGTATGAAGCAGCTCTTCCACAAGTGCTGGTTCAATTACACTCACTTGAAAACACTCTTCGGCGCACTGCGGATGAGGTCCCGTGGAGTGCTTGTTTTCTCCGTCGACTCCACTCCATCACTACAGCCAGTCAATTCCTACTGCATCCCACAACTAACCTAGACATTCAAGGTGGTGTCACTTAATTGTCGCGGTTTTGCGACACCTCTTGCGAATGCGCTGGTACGAGAGGATCTTGCTCCGCTGAATGCTGATATATTACTTCTGCAGGAAACAAACTGTACTTCCACCACTCAATTTCATCAATGGCGTCAGTGGGATCATACTTTCCATCACGCCTACAGCCAACTGTCGCGTGGTGGCATGGCAGTTGGTGTTCACTCACGTTTTCGTTCAACTCTTTCCTCCTTCTCAGTGAAAAAAACTTATGTCGAGACTTATTACAACGAGTCTCTTTCACCGTCGCAGCTGAAAAATTTCATGTATTCAACATTTATGTTCCTTGCACTCCTACTCACGTGCCAGAGTTGTTTGCAAAACTTCGACGGGCTCTGTCACGTATTCCCATCACCGACCGGGTACTTATCGGAGGTGACTACAATTGCACTCTACATCCCCTAACTGATCGCTCTTCTTCTTCCAGAGAACACCGCACGGAAGTAGTACATCTCTTACAGTCTATCACTTCAGACTTCTCACTAGTAGATGTTCAACGCCATTTGTCACCAACCCTGACTACACATACATGGCGTGCACCAAGAGCCATTGATCCTCCTACAGCAAGATTGGATCGCTTTATGCAACTTCTCTTCTTCTACCAGCAATATCAGATTCATGCTGTACACCCACAGCTTCCTCGGATCATTGCGCCATTGCCATAACAGTTTTTGCTACTTCAACACAGCCACGTACAATCCGGCCTTGGACTTTTGACGACACTCTTTTAGATGACTCAGCCTTCTGCTCATCGGTGCGAGATTTTCTTGCGGATTGGCGTACAAGGCTTCATTCTGCACCGTGCCCCCTCAACGTTTGGTTGAAGTAAAACGCCACCTCATATTACTGGTACGAAACCTGTCATACTCGATCATGACACAACGGAGGATGCGACTTGATCATACTAGGCAAATGCTTTCTTTGCTCAATCTTGCTGATCCCCTATTTCAAGTCTACCAGGCAGAATTACATTCACTTTTGGTGCCACTTGCAAAACAAGCCCTTCAACGCCTTAAACTACAACACCTGAAACCTGATGCTTGTTCGTACGAATTCCTTACGTCACTTGAGTCAACTCGCCGATCCTCTTCTGTTCTGCAGCACCTTCGTCTTCCAACTGGAGTAGTTTCATCCGAACCAGTTCCAATTTGTTCTATGGTACGTAATTACTACATTTCAAAATTTTGTGAAACTCCTCCTCCCTCCCCTACGGCTTCTGCTCTTCTGTTCTCTTCTTTGCCTCAGGTCCCTTCTCATCTTTCAGCCAGCCTCCTTCATCCTCCCACTTTAACTGAGCTCTCTGACACTTTCTCGTCCCTCAACCCCCGGGCTTCACCTGGCCCGGACGGTCTCCCTGTTTCTTTCTATAAGGCTTTTCTTCCTGCCCTCCTTCCATTTCTCCTCTGTGCCTTTTCTACTGCCATGCATCTTACATCTCTTCCAAGGAGTTTCACGCTCGCACATGTTGTACTTTTCCCCAAGAAGGGTGATCCGCTTGACTTGGGGAATTGGCGTCCCATCTCACTCTTAAATACTGATTATAAACTCTATACTAAATTTCTGTCCCGACGGCTTAACCCCATACTCCCTCATATTCTCTCCACTAATCAAACCTATACTGTACCCGGGCGCTCCATCTCCCATAATATTCAGCTTCTTAATGATCTAATTCACCTCGCCCGCTCTCGCTCAGAACCCCTTGCTCTTCTTTCCCTCGATCAACGCTCAGCGTTCGATAATATTTCTCATGATTACCTTCTTGCTACATTACTAAATTTCGGATTTCCTCCTTCCTTTGCTTCTCTTCTCATCTCCCTCTACCGGGACGCAGTTTTCCACGTCAAGCTGCTCCAACCTTCTCACAGCTCCCATACCCTTTCGTCGCGGCGTGCGTCAGGGTTGCCCCTTATCCGGGCAGCTCTTCGCCCTCGCAATAGAACCTTTTTACGCGCAGTCCATCGATCCTTCTTTGCTTCACTACCACCGGTGGTAGCCAGCACACGTCATCATGTTGCTACCTATGTTGCCTACGCCGACGATATTACATTCTGCATTCGGCAAGACTCACAATTTCACGATCTCCACAATCTCTACAATACTTACGCCTCATGTTCCGGAGCAGCGCTAAACACAACGAAAAGCACAGGCCTATGGACCGGTTCGTGGACTAACCGCACTGACTCCTTGGGGAGCAGAGTGGTCCAACACCTCTCAACGATTCCTAGGAGTCCACCTTGGAAAACCAGCAACTGCTTCACTCGTCACCTGGACGACTCTCCGGCCACGCCTACATCGCTCGGTAGCAATCTGGCGGCGCGCACAATTCTGCACCTCCGTCTTTCAAAGAGCACGTCTAACGCACACTTACCTGCTTTCAATGTGCACGTATTCTGGTTGGCTTCGAAGCAACCAGCACTACGTCTTCTTGAACTCACCCGCTGTCAAACTCAGGTTATCTGGCCCGGCCATCACTGGGTCGGAGCACCTCAACTCAGCCTGTCTCCTTCCAACGGAGGCATTAGTCTACCCGACGTCAGATCCTATTACAAGGCTTATCGTGTGTCTACGTTTTTACGATCACTTGCGGCACCTGCTCCCTCTGCAGTTGCTGCTCGTGATGTCATAGTTTCTCCGCATAACCCACGCTTTACTCTCCTTTCGTTCTTACTCATGGACCACTGTCCCCTTCTCACACTTTTCCCTCCTGTCTACAAAGAGGCTATTTCCTTTCTTCGTTCCCTCCCTCTTTCTCGCTCTCTCCTGCCTCCACAAATGACCTACTTTCCGAACCTCTTTTTTCTTCTCTGCTACACCCTCCCCATCTCCCATGTTTTGCTTTTCCTTCATGGCTCAGAGCTGGAGTCGTTACTGTCAGCGATCTTGTTAACACCGATCTTTCCTGGCTCTTCTCTTCTCTACCCTCTGCTCTCCGTTTCAATGCCAACGCTCACTTTGTTCACAACTCTCTTATTTCTACTATAATCTCCCTGTTCCCTGAGCTTGCTACTCCCTCAGGCCTCATTTTTGTTCACTCTGCCTCTCTCCTTCTCCCATTTTTTCTGTCGTCCATTGGTCCACCTCTTCCTCTTGTCTCTTTCTCAACAGCTGATCTCTACCGTTTTCTCTCTCGCTCTTCCGCACCTCTTCCCATTTCTGGTATTCCACTTTCTTCTACCTCCGCAGTGTGGTCCGCTGCGCTTTCCCCACTTTCAGCACCCCTTGAAGTCAATTCACATTGGCTTTTCTTACACAACCGCCTCCCTGTGCCGTCGATTTTACATCGCATGACCATTTTATCTTCACCCTCCTGTCCGTATTGTGGCGAGGAGGCTGACGTTCAGCATGTCTTCATGAATTGCACAGTATTATTGCCAATACTCCATCTCGCTTTCACGCTAGCACAACGATCCTGTGAGACCGTCCTCACCTTCAGCGCCTACCGAACACTACTTCTGAACTCTTCTCGCCCTATTCACCTTCCGGCAGTCTGCTCCTACATCTTCGTGCTTGTAAAACATATAATTCACGTGTATCATCTTCAGCGTCCCCCCGAAGCTTCTACTGACATAAATAAAGTCAGTACTGCGTTACTTTGTCATTTTCGTAATCGCCTACTCTCCCGCCTTCGACTAGAACTTACCACTGCAGTTGCACGCTGCAGTGAACCACAGTTCCTATCAACTTGGTCACCAGCAACCACTTGGTTTGCAGGGGTCGCCCACAACGCTTCACCTTACAGTCGGAACTTTTGTTTCACCTACCTCCTGATAGATACAATTTTTGCCATGCTGATTTGTCTTCAATCTCTGCTTCATCAGAGACTATTTTTTGTCTTTTCCGACAAATTATCATACATAAACTGTATTCTCTCACCACTATATTGAGCTTTGTGAATAGGTCGTTGCGTCAGCTACAAGCACCTGTAAATCTTCTTTTCATATTTCATTTTGAGACGATTTTTTCTATACACATTTCCTGTTTTTTTTTTTTTTTTTTTTTTTTTTTTTGCTTCGCAACTGAGTGCAATCTTGTTCCTCAACATTCACTGCACTATATTATTTGTACTCTCTATTTTATCAGAATTTTTTTGTTTGTCTCACTATTGTACATAACTTTTAGTAGATCAATTATTGTATAGAATCCTATGAATTGTTCGAAGCATGAGCTACTTATAATTGTCAATTTCTTTTCACGCTTTTTTTAAGACTCTGTTCTCACCCTCTTCACATGTATCATTTCGTGTATAACTCATGTGTAAATTTTTTTGTTTTTCATTACTCATCTTGCTGAATTATGTATTCTCTCTGCGATGTCAGAGACTATTTCTTTTTACCACCTCTGACAAATCAATATATATAAATTGTAACTTCTCATTGTACAGAATCATGTATATAGGTCGTTTCACGAACCACAGACATCTGTAAACTTTTGTGGTTTTTACAGTATATTCTTATCTTCAATTCCTGATTCAACAGTGTAATTTTACTTTTCAGCTGTGTAAATTTGTGTTCTCCAATACTCACTGTGATGAGTTGTGTCTTCTCTCTGTATTTTCAGAGATTATTTTTTCTTTTGTATTCTCAGGAAAATTATTGTATATAACTATTTTTCATATCACCGTTGTATGTAACATGTAGTACCGCGAGCCACATTCATCTGTAAATTTTTCATCATCTGTCTTTCGAACTTTCGATTTCATGTTTGTCCCTTGATCACCTGCAACCTCCTGGTTTTCCAGGTCACCCACAATGTATCACCTTTCGGTCAGAACTTTTTTTTTTCATCAATATTGTGTAAAATTTATACTCTATAGTGCTCATCATTCTGGATTGATTTTACTCTCTGTATTACCAGAGATTCATATTGCCTCGCCAGATTTCTACTGCACTTAACTGTTGTCATGCAAACGTTGCACCGAATCCTGTAATTAACGTAGCGCAAGCTGCACATTCTGTTAATTTCTCATCACCTGTCTTTTGAATCTATGTCTGCAAGCTCGAATTCTGTATTATTCCTTGCATCAATACTGTGCAAAATTAATATTGTATAACGCTCTTCTAGCTGAATTGTTCCTATTCTTTGCTTTGTCAGAGACTTTTGTTGCCTCACCTGACACTCGAGTGTAATTAACTGTTTTTTTACTATCATCAATGTACAGAACCGTGTAAATAAGCAGTAGCGTAAGCTACAAGCACCTGTAAATATTTTCTTTTGTCATACATCATTTGAGATGATTTATTCAAGCACATCTCCTGTATCTTTCTTCTAATAAATACTGTGTGAAAACTGACCCTTCGAGACATGCTTTCGGAAAGGTTTTGGAACACAGCGATAGATATGCGCTTCCATTCAGTATATAATGCTACCACTAACTGTTGCTCAGTAGTAGGCCTTGGTTTCAAACTTCTTATGCGGCGCTCTAATCATCCCATAGAATCTCTATGGGACTAAGATCAGGGCTCAGTGCAGACCAGTCCACTCTCACGATACGGAATTATCGTCCAACAACGCCGTAACAGACTTTGCTTCATGGCTCGGTGCATTATCCTGCTGGTACCAACAAGGCTCGGTTCCATAGTATTGCCACAGAGTTGGTAGGCCACTATTGTCCAGAATATCAAGGTAGACGATAACGTGGCCATATTTGTCCAGGATAACTTATTTATCGTGGCCATAAACGGTACTTTATAACGTGCCATATTTGTCCACGATAACCAATGGACCGGTAGCATACCACGAAAAACACCCCCATGCGAGTACACTTCCAGCTCCAAACTTGATCATAGGAACAGTACACTGTGGTAAATAGCGTTCCCCCGGCTGCCACCATACCCACACACGGCCATCAGACTGATGGATCGTGTAACTGGATTCATCAGTCAATAGGCTCATTTCCCATTGATCTACGGTCTACAATAAATGTTCTTTACACCATGCTAAACGACGAGTAGCATTCCGAGTGGAGATAAAAGGCTTACGAGCAGCCGCACGAGCACGGTAACCCATGGAATGAAGTTCTCTGCGAATGGTACCACGCATCTTAACATTCCGAGGTTCCAGCATTTTTACTCACCTGTACACTGTGGTCTTGTGCAGTACTCCGTTGATTAGCTGTAACGACTGTCCTGAGGTTTCGACGTCCTCTATCACTGATTTTCTTTGGTCTGCCGGTCTGTTTTGCTGCTTCAGGCACACCATGTGTCTTGTACCATGTGTCTTGTCCAGTACATCCAAAACAGTTGACTTGGGAATGTTTAAACGCCTCTCGGTTTCTCTTATGGACAATTCACTAATACAACACCCAACAATCTTTCCTTTCTCAAAGTCAGTTCTCTCCCTCCGTGACATTTTCACTCAACCTCACAGTGCGATATGATCGCGGTCAGCTGCAGGCTGGTTTTTATACCGTTTGCAGCTGTACCACGCATCTTAACAACGCAGCGGATCCATTCATTTGCTTTTGAAGGGGTGTCCGGTGACTTTTGTCAATATAGTGTATGTAGTTGTTTAATATGATATATTTCTGAGGTAATAATTGGAATTGTATTTAAATATTTCTGGATTATATATTAATAAAATATGTGCTATTTTTTCTAGAGGCAAAATTTTAAGTTGAAATTTTTGAAAAATTAAAAACACTGGGTCGAAAGACAGAAGTAAATGACTGACAAAACGGTGTCATAGCTGTTTGGCTTGTCAAAAGGACACAGCATCAAGGAAGTTGCTAAATTTGCAGGTGTTAGAAAAAGAACAGTTCTACGTGTTTCTAAAGATTGGTGTAAGTCAAACTCGACTGAAAATATAAGGAAAAACTATGGACGAAAGACATTTCGACAAATTGCGACTGGCGCAGAATTTCTCGCTTGGTCAACGAAAACAGGCTTCAAACAAGGTAGGAACTCCTCTTGTCTGTTAATAACGGACCTCACACGTCTATGCCTGATCGGACATTGCGTTGGGGACTTCATCGAACGGAGCTCTGGAGTAGAGTTGCAAGACTGATAACAATGTTAACTTCAGCTCACAAAAAAGCTCGATTAGCTTGGGCCAAAGCTCACAGGACATGGACTGTTTATCAACGGAAGGCTTCATATGATGTGATGAATTCAAAGTCTGCCTATCCTCAAATGACGCAAGAAAGTAGGGTCAATAGAAAGTCTAAAGACAGAGTCAATCCTGAGTGTGTTCAAAGAGTTCTTGCCGAAGGTGGTGGGTCTGTAATGATGTGGGGTTGTTTTAATGGTTGTGAATTAGGCCCGCTAGTAGAGGTGAAGAATACGATATTACGCATGCTTACAGACAAATTTTAGACAATCACGTGTTTTCTTTTGCATAACGTTTGCAGGACTCATCAAGTAACTTATCGAATTTACCAGGATGACAAATGTAGGATTCGTTGATCTAAAACTATTACGGATTGGTGTGAAAAGCATGATACAGTTTTGTGACACATGAACTAGCCAACTAAATCACCCGATTTCAATCCCATCTAGACTTTATGAGACCACTTGAATGAAATGTAAAAACCAAACTTCAGCATCCTAGGAATCTAAATGAATTGCGAGACAATTTCTTCTTAGAATGGTCAAAAATTGACTCAAGTTATTTAAAGCATCTTGTTGAATCTGTTCGAGCAAGAATTAATGCTGTGATTTCTGCACGTGGCAATCTGACTGACAATTAAAAGTAAATTTATGGAGGTCATTAATTTTCCTCCGGTGTCTGTAGTACAGTATTATATGCATGCATTTACAGGGTAATTTCCTGCTGGTCGGCAGTGCTAAATATAATTTACAAGCATAATTTCTTTATCCTTGGGAGTAATACATATTACATCTCATAGTAATTTTTCGACCGTCGGGAGTAGTATACGCCACTTTCCAGGTCATTTCCTTATCATGAGGAGTACGGAATATCAATTCCCACAGCAATTTCCTTATCATGGGTAGTACTACATACCATTTCCCAGAGCAATTTTATTATCATGGGCAATATTACACATTCCCGGAGACATTTCCTTGCAGGGAGTAATTTACACTGCTGGACACCCAAAATGCAACACCAAGAAGGACACGAGATAGCAAAGCCAGATTTACTGGACACATAACAACAGATACAAAGATGAAACGATTGAGCTTACAGACCCGTGCGACTTGCGGAACACGCAGACATCAATAGTTCGTGTGGCCCCCATGGCTGGCAATAACGGCCGCTACACACCGCGGCATCGAACGAAAGATGCTTTGGATGTGGGCTTGGGGTATGTCGGTCTAGGCTGCTTCAACACGTTGCCACGGTTCATCAGGCGTAGCCGCGGATGGTGCTTGCCGTGCCACTCGGTTGCCGATCAGCGACCAGACGTGATCGATGGGCCACATATCGGGAGAACAGGCGGGCCACGGCAGCGGTGACACCTGATGGGCAGTAAAGAATTGTTGCACGATGCGTGCCACGTGCGGGCGCGCATTGTCCTGCTCAAACGTGGCCGCTGGCGGGTCCTGCAGGTAAGGGAGGACTACAGGCTCCAAAACGTCGGAGATGCAGCGGTGGCTGTTGAGTGTACCGGCAATGCGTACCAGAGGGGTGCGGGTGTCATATCCAATTGCGCCCCAAACCATAACGCCAGGCGACGGACCGGTATGGCGATGCATAATGCAGGCGTCATACAGTCTGTCGCCGCGGTGCCGCCACACGCGAATCCGACCATCGTGGTGTTGCAGGCAGAAGCGGGATTCTCCGGAGAAGACAATGCCGTGCCATTCCGTAGTCCAGGTGAGGCGTTCAACTGCCCACTGCCGCCGCACTCGCCGGTGGTGTAACGTCAATGGTAATCGGAGCAATTGGCGCCGTGCGACAAGTCCACGCCGCTCCTGCAGACGACGTCGAACGGTACGTGCTGACACAGGTTGTTGCGCAACACACCGTAATTCCTGCTCTAACATTCGTGATGTGGCGGTGCGAGCCGTCAATGCTCGCCGTACAACATGCCCGTCCTCTCGTTCGGCGGTGTGCCGCGGCTGCGTCAATCGCTCACGTCGGTCCGTCCGTCGCTCCTGCACCCACCGAATCCATACTCGCCTCACTGTGGCTGGATGTCGTCCCACACGGGCGCCGATGTCTCGCTACGATAAACCGCTGTCGCGATAAGCCACTGTTCGTCTTCTGTCGAACTCCGAAACGTGCTGGAATGACTGCCGTATTCTGCGACGAGGCATCAGGAGGCATCAGGAAACTTCCCACGCACAGGTCCGACAGCACAACACACTTCCACTACTTACACCCCGCCTTTTGTGCACCCTTCTTATAGTGCTTCTAGGTGGCGTGCCGGGCGCACATGATTTGCATATGTCCTGCAATGCTAATCGTTTGCATGTCCTTTCGCGGGCGACGCATGCTGCGAATTTCAGGCCAATCGGATGCTTCCTTCTTGGTGTTGCATTTTGGGTGGCCAGCAGTGTATATTATTGCCCAGAAAAATTTTTTTATCATAGAGGCCATTTCGTATCATTTCCCGGAATAATGTCTTGATTATCGTGAATTTTATGCCCTTATACGCATCAAATTAAAGATTCTCTTCTCTTCCAAATGAACAAACCTGTTTATCACGTTTAAGAAGGAATATGGTCTTAATTTGTTTTGTTTGCAGCAGATGTTTACAGTACGATACCGCTATTTTCTACATTAACAAAAATGGCAAATTCTGACAATTTTTTCTGAAGACAAAACCTTTGATTATTATACTTTCAAGTGCGATTTATAAGGATGCCGTAAGATGCTGCGCCTATGATTAATAAAAAATGGCAAAAAGACGAAGGAAACAGAGAACCTAACTCCTCCGACACCGTGAAACAGGCAGCACTGAAAAATAAAGGACCATACGAAAAGCCAAGCAAAACGTGTACTTGACGTGAAACACCTGTGTAACAAGATATATACAAATTTTAGAGATGACAATCCGTTTTTTGTTGTAAATGTGACAAGGATGGTAAGTCAGATAATATACGAAAGCTTGAAAATTTCATCGTCCTGGAGCGGGACACGAACCCGCGTCTCCCAGATAGCGCCCGGGTGTGCTAACCACTACACCACCCAGAACGACCAAAGCTCAAGTTTCCGATTAATTTGAATAAAACCATCACAGGATTCGCTAGTCGAAACAACCGGCATTCATGTTTAGCGAATCTGGAGCTTGAGAATAATATCCCGTGATTGCCCGGAGGAGCAGATAAAATCATGAAATAAATACGGGATTACACCGTATAATACAAATTTTAAAGATGACAATCCCGCTCCAGGACGATGAAATTTTCAAATTTTCGGATATTATCGGACTTACCATCCTAGTCACATTTACACCAAAAATCGGATTGTCATCTTAAAAGTTTGTGTTATATGGTGTAATTCCGTATTTCTTTTATGAACAAGATATATGTTTGATTCAGTAGAGTATATGATGGAAAGGCTGTTGTACTTGCAAGCTTTATATTGCTTGGTAAAAATATTGTTCCTCTTGAGTAAAAGAAATGATATCTTTGGCGCTAGCCTTATTTCAGCAGCTCGTTCTAGCAAAAACGCAAACGCCCTTAAGAACAGCCTATTTGAGCAACTCGATTAAGTTTGTGTTTTGTTTTCAGGGAGTATCGATCATCATGAGCAATTGTAAGGGCTATAAGCAGTCTCGCCCTTCTCTAATTTAGAGCCTTGGCTGTACAGAAGGGACAGAGACAAAGCTATTGCACAAGCGCACCACCTAAGACTCATCCTCGGTTCAAGCCAGAACCCAGTTTGAACGCGCACCACCTAAGACTCATTCTGTGCTCACACCGGGGCCCAGTTTGAACGCGCACCACCTAAGACTCATCCTGGGATGAAGCCAGGACCCAGTTTGAACGCGCACCACTTAAGACTCATTCTGGGCTCAAGCCAGGACCCAGTTTGAACGCGCACTCATCCTGGGCTCAAGCCAGGACCCAATTTGAACGCGTAACACCTAAGACTCACCTGGGTTCAAGCCAGCACCCAGTTTGAACGCGCACCACCTGAGACTCCTTCTGGGCTCAAGCCAGGACCCAGTTTGAACGCGCACTCATCCTGTGCTCAAGCCAGGACCCAGTTTGAACGCGCACTCATCCTGGGCTCAAGCCAGGACCCAATTTGAACGCGCAACACCTAAGACTCACCTGGGTTCAAGCCAGCACCCAGTTTGAACGCGCACCACCTAAGACTCATCCTGGGCTCAAGCCAGGATCCAGTTTGAACGCGCACCACCTAAGACTCATTCTGTGCTCACGCCGCGGCCCAGTTTGAACGCGCACCACCTAAGACTCATCCTGGGATGAAGCCAGGACCCAGTTTAAGCGCGCACCACTTAAGACTCATTCTGGGCTCACGCCAGGGCCAAGTTTGAACGCGCACCACCTAAGACTCATCCAGGGCTCAAGCCAGGACCCAATTTGAACGCGCACCACCTGAGACTCATTCTGGGCTCAAGCCAGGACCCAGGTTGAACGCGCACTCATCCTGGGCTCAAACCAGGACCCAATTTGAACGCGCAACACCTAAGACTCACCTGGGTTCAAGCCAACACCCAGTTTGAACGCGAACCACCTAAGACTCATCCTGGGCTCAAGCCAGGATCCAGTTTGAACGCGCACCACCTAAGACTCATCCTGTGCTCAAGCCAGGACCCAGCTTGAACGACTACCCAGAAACCTGGGTCTCTGAATACTAGCTCACCAGGACTGTGAAGCTATGTTTAACCCTTTAACGACCATAACCCGTACATACAAACGACCATATCGACCCTAAACGCCTGTCTAGAGTGAGTCAGATTTCCTACCATTACCTGTTCTTCAAATTTGCACGACCTATGAGGAATCAGCTGGAGTCACCCTCAGTCACTATTGATATTATTAAAAAAATTAACTAAGAGACAGTTTCTGGCGTTATGCTATTTAGAGTGATACAAGGATTTTTGGGTCATGGTCGTTAAAGAGTTAATGAATCTGAGTAAAACGGAGCTCAATTGAGATTTGTATTTTTTCGGGTTCTGTTGCACTTCCCGAACCGCATCCTCAGTGGCCGGGTAGTCAGTGGCACGGACCTCTGGCCAGCCAGCCACCCGTGCTCCGGATGAGCAATGAGAAGCGTACTCGTCTTTTCTTTCTTTTTTAACGACCACCGTGAGCAACTCAGTAGGCTATAAGCAGTTGCAAGTGCCTAATTTAGGGCTACTGGTTCCAGGGAAGGGAGAGAGCCAACGTCCTAAGACAAACACAACATCCATTCCTCTTAGGGATTCTAACACGGAACCATTTCTGACAAATGGTTACACTCGTCTTTCCGGAACCAGTGGCCAAAAATCTGAGACTACCACTGTTTATGATTTTAGACAATCAAGGTTGTGGTTAAACCCCAATACGAAAAAGACATTTCAGAACTCAATTTCTTGTACAGCTTCAGGCTCAAAAAATTCTTCCTCGTGGAAACTGATGAATTAAGAAATTGAATTAATGAATTTGAAAATATTTTTTTTTTCACTTTTGCAAACAAGAAGTTAATGAACAATTAATCTTCGCCATCTCCTTAGAAAAGCGAACCTCTATTATTTGCCATTTCTTGAAGGGATGTTGGTAGCAATAAAATGCAGCACAGCTATGCAGGAAAATTACTTTTTCCATTACATTAATTTAATATTTATAATGGCCCTTTTAAGCTCTCTTTTAAGTGCTGCCTGTGCTCTTTGCTTTAAACAGATTGCCAAAGTCACAAAAAAAAACAAAGAGAAATCCCATTTCTTTAGGAACTGCGCACATGTATATTTCAGCAGTAGGTTAAAGTAGTTTTGATGGATCGCTTCTCATATGTAGAGAGCTACATCAATCAGATTCCCACCAGTTAATGATTCATTTTTCATCAAGTCCCCGAGACATAAAAGTCAACACAGAAAGAAGGGAAGAGAGAGAGGCTATTTAAATGGAAATCTCCAGTGAGTGCTCGTAGCGGAAGAACTTGTGAAAAATCAGATCACGTGGAAAGAAAGCTAGCTCCCAACATTCAATACTGATCGAGATTATTGGAGCAGAAATCTACAACCTAAGCCGTGAATCGAGCCTTTAATCCTTTAAATGCTTTCATTTCATTGAGAGCTGGGAGTAGAATGATTACTGCCCCTTTTTCTTTTCTTTCTTTACACTGTCTTTTCTGCAATAACGCTTACCATCAATGCTTTTAAGCACAGTGATGTTTATGGGACAAACAGAACAATACGGTTCGAAATTCAGAGCACACGGGGTTACCGGTCCTGTTCCGTGGGACCTGAAATCGAAAAGGAACACGAAAATTTTTATATGCGGCACCAGCTGGTTCTCCAATTAAACTCAGCTGATGAAGTACTATGGTTGACGAGACTTGCAATATAAATAAAAGCAAGTCTAACTTTCGTAGATGAAACATAATAGGAGGCGGACGTTTCCTGCACGATATTGTAGGCGGCGTGGTAAATAATGTGAGAATAGGGTGTGAGATATATCTTGTGTAGAACACAAAATCAAAAGGCCTTTGCTAATTTTTTTCACGACTTTTTACACTGTGATAAACATTTCAGAACTTACAAACGCAGACGAATACTTAATTTACTTTTAATTTTTTCCCCTGAGAGGTGGCAACACTGCAATCGCTGTTACGTCATTCCAAACATGTATGGTGCCCTTTCTACTCCCACCATATAACTGAGAAAGAGAGAATGCAATCGAGAAATTATAAACACTTGTGATCTGCCTGGGTTTTTGCTTCTAAAACAGACGGAAGGTACGATTTCCAAATGGAAGCCGATTAAACTTTAAAAAATCAAACAAAAACAAAACATTCGCGAAAAAAAGCACTTCGTTTCCATAACATAAAAGGGATTAAAAATGGGACTCCATGTTTAAAACGTAAACACACAAAAATGTCAATGCTACCACTGTCGGATAAGTTATTAAACAAGAAAGATGGAACCGAATTTTCGTTTGTAATGAGCACACTTTTTGAATCCTTTCCGACAAGAATGAAATTTATCAAAGCTATTCAGAGCCAATGGAACGGGTTTGAAAACATTAACCGGATTTCTACAATCGATAAGACATCCAGAAATAGGGACAGCTACTTACTTCCACCAGCAGCTAAAAAGTATGTTACGAAAATTAACAAATCGCACAAAGAAAGTTTCTCACAGCAGAAGGACATCAGAGACAAAGAGATTTTCAAATCGAACAGTTAAAAGAACAAATATAGGAGGAAACATGAAATTACTCTACCTTCCAAAAGAAGAATTTTGCATGATGGAGAAGTTGAAAATAAGCGAAAAATATTCTTCATAGTAAAAAGCTATGTTGAGGAAAATGAACTTTTCAAATACATCTCCCGGAAGCAGAGGTAGCGAGAAAAGGGCTTTGTCCTTTACGGCCTCTAGAGGGAAATCTGTCCATTATTTAAAGAGGATAATGTTTCCCATATTATTTGTAGTGAATGGCATACAGCAAAGAAAGAAATTTCTCAATAGGGCTTTTAGAAGCGGAGATACAGCTGCAAACAAAATTACACAAGCGAGAGAACGATGAAGTAAAAAACTAATCAAATACAAACCTAAAGTGTTGTACAAGGTAAACGGTATCCGGTGTTGAAAGAATTTTTAATTGCACATTTGGAAGCAGATATATTGAAACAAACAGCCGACTACTGGGGCGCATACGCAAGGTGTTGAGAGCAATTGGCGGCCACTCAAACGCACACTATCTAATGGCATTCACAAAGACCACTTGGCCGACCACATTCTGGAATATTTATTCAGACGAAATTGTCGTCTTTCCTCTGAACACTGTTTTGAGGTAATTATTTCTATCATCAAACAGTTCTTTCCTAGTACGTAATATTTTCCACTTAAATATTCGTACTAGATAGACAGATTCTCAGTGAGGAGGAAACACTTCTTTTCCGTCTTTATAAATATTTAACACCTGAACTACTTACATTCCACAAAGGCCCTTTTCAGGGCCAGCCATATTACAAAATAAACCCCTTCCTTTCAAAAAAAAACCCCGCCGCATATTTCGCCTCCCTACCACTCCTCCCGCACAACACACACGCCGATTATGTAATGCACGCAGCGAAGGAGCAAAAAACGCCGACGCAGCTGCAGCTCCAACTATCGCGAAATTTTTCTTCCGGCATTCCAGCAGCGCGTTAGAGCTTAAAGCAGACGATTCGGGGCCGAAGATTGAAGTGCATCCACAGATACAGCATTGCACCCCTCGCGGCGAAATTTTGCATTATTCTGGGAAGAAAATACACATAACGAGTTTTGATAGTTAGTACTACCTAGTACCTGACCGAAAAATAATTTTTTCAATCGAGGTTTTAAACCGGCAGATATTGCTGTAAACGGAAATGTGAACTTGCCCTTGTGAGTTCAAAAATTTGAAATTTTGTCAGAAAACATTTCGCTCCGGAAGCGCTCTCCTACAAAAAAAGAAAGAAATTTTCAAATCGGACTCTTACAAGCAGAGACACAGACAAAAATAAGATATGCGTCTACGCATCCTAGCGGAAAACCCATGCATTATTTTAAGAAGAAAGTATTTCAAGAAACGTTTCTCGGGGTAACTTATATCGATATACGAAATAATTTTTTTAATCGAGTTTTCAGAAGCTCAGGTTTTTCTGCAAATACATCAGAAGCAGAAATAAATACTTACGCGCCCTGGTGTCAAATCATTCTTCACCAAAAATTAGAAATTATATGCAAAATATTTCCCATCAAGAGCTGCACCCGATGAAGATTTTTTTTAAAATTGGCTTTTTAGAAGCAGAGATATCAGGGAAAACACAATTTACCTTTAGGCCGCCAAGCGGAAAATCTATGCATTTCTTGAAAAAGTGACTGTACCTAAATTAGTCTTCGATATAAATGACATCAAATGGTAAATGATTTTTGTCAATGGGATAGTTGGAAGCAAATATATGGAATAAAATGTATTTTGAATTCGATATCATCTGTATTTACGCCCTCTAGCGGCAATATTGTATAATGTAAAAAAAACGGAATGCAAGGATCATCATTCTCACATTTCAAGCTTCCCAATGTAAAAATAACTTTTCAAATCAGACTAATAGTTGCAGAGATATGGTGTCCACAGACGGGAGGGGGACAAAGTGATAGCGTAAACACGATCTTTTATTATTATTATTTTTTTACAAAAGACGTGTTACGTATATTCTAGATTAACTTTCCTTTTTAGTTTCTTTCCCTATGTAAATCTTGAGTTTATTCTCAGTATTCTTCACGCTTAACGAAATATCTTTTCTCTCAAACGAATACGTTTGGCAACACAATTGAGGTTGAATGCACGTGACGTATGCCTGTTATAAGATAAGAACAAGAGATAAAAAGCGACGACTGATCTGTTGTAAGGAAGGTGTTGATAAGAGCGATTATAGAGAGCGATTATTGAGAGCGATTGCTACGAGCGTTGTACCGTCGAGAGAGTTGCATGAGAACGTTGTATAATGAATTGATGAATACTAAGAAGAGTGGTGTGATAAATATGTGGAGAGTGTAGTGCATTCCATCGTGAATAAAGGACATTTTCCGTAAGTTGACTTCTGTTTATATGTTTCGTCTGGCCGTTAAGGTTTCTTTCATTTATGGAACAATTTATTAGTATGTTGATGTGTTTAAAATAGCGTGGAAGTGAGTTAAGACTCCTTTTACGCTATAGACGTTCTAAAAATACTGCAGATTCATCTGCTATTTGTGTACTAAAAAACGTTCATAATACTGCCATACGTCAAATAAAATCTGCGTTCGCGAGAACTGGCAGTTAATGAAAAGGTATGTTGGTAATGGATAAGAAAACAATCAGTTTAAAACGTTACTCGTTTGTTCTTTCTGATTTCATTCAAAACAGTTCCTGAACCAATAAGTGATGTACCAGTCGTTTTCGCAAAGACCCCCTCAAGAAAAAACAAACAAACAAACAAAAAACATATCTATTTACAGGAGAAATGCTTTAACTGAAGGAATAAATTCTAGTAGAGTCAAGGCTGCGACGAGAGCTCTTGGACATGCTATTTCACGACCAACCATGTTCATAATGCATTCACGCAATTTGCTTCCTAATTGAGAATGCTGTGTACAGTATAAAGGTCAACATTGACCAGGAGTAAGTTGAAGTGTTTTTATTTTATGTTCATTTTTTCGAGAAAACCGAAAGGTTGATGAGCAGATCTTATCAACTGATGGAAACAGCATTTGGTGATGAGAAAGAAAGCAATGATATCGGCACGAGTTTAAGTGGTTCTGTCGTTTTAAAAGAAGACAGTGTTTACACAGAGTAACGTCGGCCCTAGACGTCTGTCTGTCAGTAGAAATATTGCACCAGTAGCCCTACTGCCTAGCTAATAAATTCCACGAGGCAAGTGACTGAAAATTTGCTATTCAGTAGAAAATAAGAAACGTCTTTTGGCTCGCGCTAGTACACTTAAACAAAATGATTTGATAGTGAAGCGAATCTCAGCTAAATTCCTTTTATGTCTGCCGACAACTGAACTTTATGAAAATGCTGGTTTGTGAGTTTAGACTTACTCGCTCAAACAGTAGGTAAAGAGAACTTAAATAGGAGATATTTCCAGCACGTCGTTGTTAGAGAACTTGGACAGATCGTCAGTTAGGAACCCATTTGCGGTCACGTAACGTAGAACATCACGCTGTTAATCATAGTATCATTAATTAACAGCTATCGAATTGATGGCGAATCGTCGTGTATGACAGTCATAGTGGTGTGTCCGCCAATTTATTAGCATTTTTTAAAAACATTTTCCCTACCGACAGCTGAATATGTGATAAACTGATATTTCTTGACGTCTGAGCAAGCGACTGGAAACGTCGACAGAAGTCTATTGGCAATGATTCTGCGTCACTGCTGTTGGAAACGTTCGGCAATCAGTTCCCGATCATTGCAACTGGAAACAATCGATGGAAGTTATTGATGATGATTCTGCGTCACTGCTACTGAAAACGTTCGACAATCCGTTAGCTATCAGTGCAATTGGAAACTGTCGACGGAAGTCTGTTGACGATAATTCTGCGTCACTGCTACTCGAAACGTTCGACAGTCAATTTGCGAATTACCGTGATTGGAAACTGTCGATGTGGTCCACAGGTGATCATTCTGCAGTCACTGCGGCTGTAAACGGTTAGCGATAGTCTTTTCTCGATGAGTCTGATCAGTGCGACTAAAACGGTCGACGAAAGTCTGTTGGCAATGAATCTGTGATCATTGCTATTAGAAACGATTAATCATCGATCACACTGCGACTAGAAACAGTCAAATGTGGCCTACTAGAGATCAGTCTGCAATCACTGCGACTGGAAACTCGCGACGGTTGTTCACTGGTGATTCGTCTGAGATCATTTCGACTGGAAAGGGTTAATGATAAAATCTATTATCGGTTAGTCTGTTTAGTCCGAGTGGAAACGGTCAATGATAATCTATTATCGGAAAGTCTGTTCAGTCCGACTGTAAACGGTCAATGATAATCTATCATCAGTTAGTCTGTTCAGTCCGACTGGAAACGGTCAATGATAATATACGTATTATCGATTAGTCTGATCAGTGCGACTGAAAACGGTCGACGAAAATCTTTTGGCGATGAATCTTCGATCACTGCTATTGGAAGCGATCTACGATCAGTCTTCGATCATTCCGACTGGAGACCGTCGACTATAGCTACTAGTGATCAGTCAGCTACTAATTCGACTGAAAACGCTCAGCGATAGTCCATTATTGATGAGAATCTGCGATCACTACATCTGGAAACTGTCGACGGTAGTTTACTGGTGATCAGTCTGCAATCAATGTGGCCGCCCCGGTGGCGCAGTGGTCTAAAGGCGTTGGCCTCTGATCATTCGTCCGAAAGGGGTCCGGGTTCGAATCCCGGTGAGGCATGGATGTTGTGTTTGTCTTACGGCACTGGATCTCTCCCTTCCCTGAAACCAGTGACCCTAAATTAGGGACGGGCGACTGCTTATAGCCCATTGAGTTGCTCACGGTGGTCGTTAAACCTCAAAAAAAAAAAAATCAATGTGACTTGAAACGGTCGACGGTAGTCTATCAGCAATGAGTCTGTGAGAAAATGACCAGAAAGTAGGAATGCAATAATAAGAAACTTAGTGTTGTGGAACAGATTGCAGAACCATGGAACAGGCACAGCTGACGTTGACACACTACAGCCAAATGTCGATAAAGTGATATGAAGAATAATGGTTCTGGCATACCACAGCACGTGTCAAGACGACAAATCTGCAGAGATATATTACGTCTGTGTAGCTAAGTTGGGAGAGCAACTTACTCCGGAGTGAGGGGGCGCTGCTTCGTCACGGCCAAACTTGTGTTTTCACATGGCAATAGATCTGTTAAAATTGACCAAAGATAACAGATAATGCAAGGGTAAATCTTGGGTGTCCCACTTCCTATACTAGTCGAAGCAGCTGTTTCTTTCTCTGCTAAAGTTGACCAAAGATAACAGATAATGCAAAAGATAATAGCTCTTGGGTGTCCCACTTCCTATACTAGTCGAAGCAGCTGTTCCTTTCTCTGCTAAAATTGACCAAAGATAACAGATAATGCAAGGGTAATAACTCTTGGGTGTCCCACTTCCTACACTAGTCGAAGCAGCTGTTCCTTTCTTTGCTAATGTTGACCAAAGATAACAGATAATGCAAGGGGTAATAGCTCTTGGGTGTAACACTTCCTATACTAGTCGAAGCAGCTGTTCCTTTCTCTGCTAAAATTGACCAAAGATGAAAGATGATCCAATCGTTATCGCCACGCAATAAAAAAAGTATTTGCGTGTGATAACGGTTTGCATCTGTGTTCCATTACACATTTCTTAAAAAAATGTTTACTTTCTCCTGAAGTTCGCACTGTTTTCATCATGCGTTAGGATTCATGAGAAAGAAGTTCTGTGAGGAAAAACCTGCATCTCTTGGTCTTTTACTACAACAAACTGACTCACTTAAAAAAATCCTGCTTTGACAGAATATTTATGAATTCTTTATGAAGGGTGATCACACTTCGACGCTTAAAATTCACGGTTCAAAGATATCGGAAATGCGACCAACTGGAAATCTTCGTGTCAAGTTCAGGTCGCAGAACGAAAATAGAACGTTCTCTTGGTCAACAGGCAATTAAAACTGGTGGTGAAAAGATAAAATCGTCAGTTGGTAAGCTTTGACTTCATGAAGGAATAAAATATTCCTTGAATGAGAGAGAGATATTTGATTCTATTATGAGTGTCGGGTCGGCATTTAGGAACGCAAACTTGCTTTACTACTGCTGAGATCCTCCGTAGCATCAAAAGGGGCAAAAAAGAGAAAATAATAAACGGTCTTAGAGCACTGAGATGTTTATTGCACAGTCGATTTGCATAAAGTAATCAACCTAATTATTCGTACAGATAGGTAGATAAATGTTGCGACAAACGCCATCATGCACTGAATTTTTTTTTATTGTTGTTAATATCGTATTCATTAAATCAGAAACAGCCTTAAGGTTTTGCAAGACTTTCTTCCAACTGCTGCGAGAATAAAAAAAATTCTTTATGGAATTTCGGAGAATTCTCCGCTTTAGTGTATTAGGTATGCAAATACAATGCTGCTAATGAATGTTTTTTTATAACTTTGTTTGGAGTCATTATTTTATAACTTTGTTTGGAGTCATTATTTTATACTTTCTTTTGTACTCTCATTAAAACGAAGATGTTACGACAATAAAAATGGAGGAAAGATTAAAAACCTGTGCGTTTTTAAAATGATACCGCCTACTTTTCCCTGGATTCCACTTAGTGTTCCTTTTATGGTGTAATATGAGAAGTAAAACATTCAGCACACCTAAGATGGTTTCCTAGAAAGCGGGTGCGATCGTTTCCAAGATTTCGTCTTTATGTTTCTTGCATATAGTGGCAACACTGGTTATTGGTTTTCGAGGTTTACGTCCACCATTAGCAACTCTAAGTGCCATAAGCAGTCGTCCGTCCGCGCTTTAGAACCACTGGCTCCAGGAAAAGAAGAGAGCTGGTGCCGTATGATAAATACACCACTCTTTTCTCATCCAAGACTTGGACCCTGGCCCATCTCGGAGGAATGATCAGAATCCAGCGCTTGGACCACTGCGCCACGGCGATGGCCACACTGGTTATCGATTTAACATAAAGATACCAACAAAGAAGCATGCAGCTCTCAGTTTTTTTTCATTTTTTAATGCACACAATCTTTAAAAATTAAGATTATTGAAAGAATTTCTTCATTTCTGGCAACAGATACAATAGATAATCGTGTGAGGAAGTTACAGTTCATATTTTGAGACATATATCTCTAAATAACCTTCCTTTTGAGTTTATGTTCTCCTTATACATAGTAGTATCAGAATAATTGACCACCCCTGGAATCACAGTGTACCCACCCAGTCACGTCACAGAGTGCACGTGACAAGGTCGACCACACGGAGATATAAGCTGCCGGCCAGAACATATGAGTCATAGCATCTCAGAAACTCTTGGTGGGCTGTTCGTGAGGTGCTGAAGAATGGACCGCTGGCACACAGAGTACCTCCCGACTTCATAATTGTGGAGCCCCAAAGGCCATTGACCCCAGAGGAGAACGTCGCCTCCATCGACTGGTAAAGAGCAATCGACGCGCAACAGTGCAGCAATGGACCAAGCAAATGAACACTGGGGCACCCAGGAACGAGTCCCCGACAACAGGACAGCGACCCCTGTTACACATGGGTCTCCGGAGTAGACGTTGTGTCAAGGCGCCCATGTGAATCCAGATCCATCGGCAACGACGCCTGCAGTTCGCATTGGACTACCCTCATTGGACAGCGGGAGAGTGGTAAAAGATTGCCTTCTCCGACGAATCGAGGTTTCTACTCCACAGAATTGACGGGTGGTGGCGGATATGACGTCAGACACACGAGAACCAACACCCGGACACACTTGTCGGTCAAGTACAGGTCAGCGGTGGCTGTATGCATGTCTTGGAGGATGTTTCCCTGGTATGTCCTGGTACCGCTGGTACCACTGGATGGGTCTCTGAACGCCAATGGCTACCTGACCATCCTCGCTGACCACATACAATCCTTCATGTTGGACGTTCACCCTGATGGTGATGATGCCTACCAACAGGACATTGAGCCCTGTCATCTCGCTATTGGGGTGCACAATTGGTTCTAGGAACACTGCAATGTTGTCTCCGTTCTCCCTTGGCCGACGAAATCGCCCGACCTCAATCCGATAATGCACTTGTGGGACTGTTTGGATCTACAGGTTCGACGTGCCAGCAACCACGTCATCTCCTGGACATCCGTGCTCTGCTGCAATCCGAATGGGCACGTGCGTCTCGGAAAACCTTCCAGGGTCTCATCGCGTCCATGCCACGCCGTCTCGCCGCTGTCATCCTGGCCAAGGATGGTTATTCCCATTAGTAGGTAGGTGGTCAATATTATCCTGATACGACCGTGTATATATTTAGTTATTTCGTGGTTACAGGTTTACTCACTAAACGACACTTTACTTGATAGTTAAATAGATGTTACAGGTACATGGATGTTCAATTAATCATGCAAGTAGATGTGCTTCAGAAAACTTAAAAATTAAATCCGAATCCGAAAAGTCATTCTCAGTTGGTTAGTGGTCCTTTGGTGGTGTAACGGTAACATACTCGAACGTAAATTGGGAGATGCGGGTTCAATTTCCGTTCCAAGACGGTGTAATTTTAAAGTTTTCTGAAGCATGTCTACTTGCATGACTCATTACTTCCAGGAAGAGTTTTTTCTACTTGGCAACACTGACAGTGGATCACAGGAGAACCAAATGACTAGACTGAGAGTTAAAATTGGAGTTGTTTAAATCTATGTATCTGAAGTTTTAGTGATTACGAGTAGATTGCTTAGTGACTATATAAAAAATTCGAGAGGGATATTTGTAGATAATTTATGCTGTACATCTTTCGCATGCCAAGATCTTTGTGGGTGTGAAATAAAAGGAGTTGTTCGAGAATATACATATATTTACGTACAACATATTGTATTAATTCACGTCATTCACGACCACACCGAGCCACAGTCCAGTACATACTAAATGGGATTAAATCATAACAACAAACAATAGGGCTTACTAATTCGGCATTGAGTGGGACTTAGATAGGTAGATTAATGAATGTTACTCTCGTAAAACGTATTAAAGAAAATATGCGACACATAAAAGTAAATATTTACTAAACTACGGTGGCAGCAATAGCAAATATTTTGACAGTTTAGTTTTTCAAAAACAACATTATTATTATATATTATGCAGCGCATCTGTAAACTAAACTCTGACCTCAAGACGCAAAGAAAAGCGGAATCGCAAGTGTGTTAGTAATGGGGATTGGTAACTTTTGATCTAAGATATCTGCAATGTGTTACACATCCTTTTCAAGCTCTCGTCAATAGCAGGTAACACCCCCCTTGAAAAAGGGGGGGTGTCGAGAGGAAGCCAAATTTTTCTACGACGCACCCTTTACTACTGTTTGGGTTTTGTTTTCGTTATTTAAGATTAACGACGACCATGAGCTATAAGTAGTCGCCCTTCTCTAATGTAGGGTTACTGGTTGCAAGAGAGCCAGTGCCGTAAGACAAGACGACATTTATGCCTCACCGGAATTTGAACCCTTACCCATCTCGGACGAATGGTCAAAGGCCAGAGCTTAGACCAGTATGCCGCCCGGGCGGCTACTGTCGGGAAAGATGCGTAGCATCAAAAGGCATTTTTGTAATGGCTTTTTATCACATTTAGCATGAGGTTTTCGTAATTTACGCAGACTGCGATGAGATATTGTTACTTTTATGTAAAGTGTGATCAAATAAAGTTTGGCCATAATTCAGCAAAATTAATTGTGTTGAGTAACAATGAAATTAACTGTCGTTGGGTTACTATAAGCTTGTTGAGACATACTGTCTTGATAGTGTGTCCCATAGATAATAGCCCCTCGTGGGGTGGCATTCAAAAATCAGATTTCAAGAATTGTTTTGATTACTTCCATTACCCATTTTAGTTACATCGATCTTTTTTACTCGGGATTTACTTTACTGTTGTCGGGAAAGATTCAAAGATATCGGGTTGATATATACTCATAAGTGATCATCTATTTCTGTCACTGGATATAATTATGTGTGAAAACTTGAGGGTCACGTTGTACCATATAGTTGACCTTCCAGTGAGGAAAGAAATAAGTGGTGAAATAATGTAAGTTTCTTATCTTTCATACTGATTCTTATATCTGTATATTAACTAGCTATTCAAGAGTTTCAATTTATGTCACATACAAAGTTCTCTAAGAATCTTTAGCTAAGAACTGAATAACGCAACTAAAGCTGAAACTGACATAAGCTTAAACTACAGCTAAACGACTAGATTAAAAACATCGTATAATAATTCGTACCAGACAAATTTCAGATCATCCAAGTTAGATATTATTACCATGATCATCCAAGTTAGATATTATTACCATGATCATCCAAGTTAGATATTATTACCATGATCATCCAAGTTAGATATTATTACCGGTCAGATCATCCAAGTTAGATATTATAACCATGAATCAGTGAATATGCTCCAGTCTTCAGGAGGAGTTTCAATTTTGAGATTTCAGGGTTCAGCAATATGCAAACAGGACACTATTTCATTCATAACTCACGCATCAGAATAATGAGCATATTTCTTAGCTAAGTAGAAGATTTAACACCATTACATTTAATTTTATACGCTCTCAGATTTAACAGCACATAATAAATGAATACACTAGCAAAGCATTGAATAGTGGAGAATCGAACACATTTGTAGAGGCAGCGAACACTGACGTAAGCAAAGAGCCTAATCAATCAGACCTTTTAGTTGTACCCGTATGTTCTCTGTACTTATTTCAGTATGCGTGACTTGTCTGACTGCCATTCATAGCCCAAAACGGGGGAAGAGGAAGCATGGAAGTTGAGATATAACGTTCAGTATGGAAAGCCAAACGAGAAGCAACAAAACATGCAAGTGAGAAGTCAATCAAAATGGAATTTTTGAAAAGAGAATATAATTCCAACTTCGCTAGTTTCGGGGTTTAACAACGACCATGGGTAACTTATAAATTTGTAATGTATAGCTTTATGAAACCTTCCATTTGAGTTTTGCATTCTTATCTTAATTTCGCTACTTGTTGGTAAAACATTTTCTCATTGAACGGCTCATCATTTCTCCGAACAGCTTATGCATTTTGGCAACGATGAATATGAGTCAGAGTAGCATTAAAAGTTGACGGGGAATTGAAGAGAGGAAAGATTTGTGGAGATGTAGAGAGAGAGAGAGACAGTAGATTGTGAAAGACATCAAAGCCTGTTTGATGTGTGTGTGTGTGTGTGCTCGCCGAATAATTGTCATACGAATGAAATTTCTGTTGAAAGTAGCGAGGTATATTGTGCCAATGAATTATGTTGATGCCCCTTTGAACTTTCCGTGAATGGAACAAAGGAAGAAATTGACATTCTACGTGAGCCTCTTTGCTGATTCGTTCTTACTGGACGTTCGTGTTTAGTTAGATATTAAAGAAGTGTGCATATACACTCATCGTCTAAAATATAGTTGCAACCAGAAGGACGTGTCGGATTGCAATGCTATTCGGGAGGTAGGTAAGGGAAAATAAATGATTAAACAGTGAGACTGATATGATCAATATTTACTGAGCTACACGCCAATAAATAGTGTCTCTCAGTATGGCGTCGGACCGTCATATTTGCTCACACATCATGTCAGACGTCTCTGCATGGAGTTGTACAGTTTCGTAACGGTGTCCTGCGATAAGCCATCCCATGCAGCTTGAATCTCCTCACGAAGTTCTTGTAGATTGTGCGGTAGGGGTGGAAGATGAGTGTGGATAGCGCGTCCAATAGCATCCCACACATTTTCAATTCGCGATAGGTCTGGCGATGCAGCTGGCCATGGCAGAGTGAGAGTGCTTTGAAGGCAAGCTCTCGACAAAGCAGCAGTATGCGGGCGAGCGTTGTCCTGTTGGAAAAGCGCACAGCAGTGAGCGTTCAGAAAAGGTAGGGCCACTGGTTGCAGGACCTCATTAACGTAACGTTGGGCTGCCAAAGTGCCTGTAATGAGCACCAAAGGTCATCTGGCATCGTAGGCAATTGCAACCCAGGGCCATTGGCTGCAGGACCTCATTAACGTAACGTTGGGCTGCCAAAGTGCCTGTAATGAACACCAAAGGTGATCTGACATCGTAGGCAAATTCACCCTACAACATGACACCAGACGTTCTTGACGTGTGACGCTCGACAATAAAACGTTCATTTTAGCGCAGACCTCGGTGATTCCACACACGGATTCGTTGGTAGTCTCCTCCAAAGCAAAAGCGAGACTCATCCCTCAAGATCACCCGTTGCCATTCTGAGTGGCTCCTCGACAGTCTAGCATGACGATATTGCAGTCTTTGGTGACGATGCAAGGTGTTAAGGGCAGTCATCGTAACGGTCTGCGTGCGTGTAGTCCTACGTCGTGCAGCCGTCTGCCAATGGTGCTTGCACTAATCGGTCGATGCATGGAGGGCACCACTGCTCGCTGAATATCCGCAGTCGTGGCTGTTGAGTCACTCTGCGCATGTCGGACAACCCGCCGGTCCTTCTCTCTCTCTCTCTCTCCGTGGTTTGCCTAGCTCTCCCAGACCCTTCCTGTCATTGCTGCGTGCCTTGTCCTATCCACTGCCACCAACAGCATGTTATGGTGATATCCGCACGACCGGTATGGCGCGCAATACGGCCATAAGACCATCTCACTTCCTGGAGCCCGACAACGCGGTCCCTCTTAAACTCCTCCAACTGCTCGAATTGCTTCCAAACTTTTCTCCGAGGCATACTTCACTTGCAAAGGATACAACCAACACAATGGCACTAGTCAGAATGGCAAGCGCGCGCAACAGTATGACCTTATATAGGAGGGCTCGTAGGCACAGCGCTACGAGCACTCCTTGCTGACGTCACATGCGCGGCCGAGCGTGATACTTGAATCATTTGCATGTCTCACTATGTCAAACCTGCTCAATAAGTTTCATTCCTGTCGGTTGCTTCCTTCTGGGTGCAATTATTTTATTGACGATGTGTATACGTTCAACGAAGTTTTCTACGAACATTAACTAGTTGCATAGTTAATCATTTAAAATGCAGCTATCACAGGCTTAAACTCTACAAAATCTGAGGGTTATAAGTTGTCGTCTATCCCAAATTTAGGGCCACTGGTTCCAGGGAACGCACAGAGCCGGATTCATCGGGGAGCAAACACACTACCCATGCCTCAACAGGGTCCCGAACCTGGACCCATCTCAGACGAATGGTCAGAAGTCAGAGCCTCAGACCACTCGGCCACCAGATGGCCAACTTCTCATTCGTAAAGTATAATGTAGTTGAGAATCTTCGTCAGTCTTCAAGACATGGGAACTTTAGTTGATTTTTATAAATTGATCACGAATCAAATGATTTCTGCCAGTCTTCAGGATTAGTTACACTTTTCATTTGTAATATATTCACGTAGTTAAGAATCTTCTGCCTTCAAGGCAAGGGAATAGTACTTCATTCTTATAAAATGACCACGAATCAGAGAATCTTTGATAATATTCACTTAGTATTCGCAAGGTAGTTATTTACCAGAGAATGTTTGTTAATCTTTCTAACACAGTATCATAATTATAGTTACTTCGCATTGACGAACTGATCATTAGCTAGATAATCTGTCACTACTCATGAGGAGTTACACTTGATATCCGTAGAACTACGCACGCATAACAGTCTTGTTCTCAACCATAATACAAATATATAGATTAAGATAATACAACGTAGTTATCACAAATGTTTATTTTTTATTTTTTTTATTTTTTATTTCTCAAGCTGACTATGGTTTCGCTGGGTATTGACCTAGCTTCATCAGGACGCAAATATTTAAATTGTATCATCATCATCATCATTGTCAACCATTATCAATCCACTGCTGGACGAAGGTCTCCCCAAGTTCCCTCCACAACGGTCTGTCTTGTGCCAGTCTCCATCATGTCACCCCTGCATACTTTCGAATTTCATCCACCCATCTCCCATGTGGTCTTCTTCTGGGTCTTTTCCTGTCCCTTGGAATCCAATCTAAAATTTCGGCTGTCCATCGATGATCTGTCCTTCTGGCAGTATGTCCAGCCCATTGCCATTTCAGGGATTTAACTCTGATCGTGATGTCTTCCACTCTTGTCATTTTTCGGATCCACGAGTTCCTCTTCTTATCTCTCCTGTTTACACCAAGCATGCACCTCTCCATGCTGCTTTGAGTTGTCTGCAGCCTTTGTATGTCTCTTTTAGTTAAGGTCCACGTCTCCGCACCATACGTAAGCACTGGAAGGATGCATTGATCAAACACTTTTCTTTTAAGACATAATGGCATATTGCTCTTGAAAATTATGCTGTTTCTTCCAAAAGCTCTCCAGGCAAGTTTTGTACGCCGATTAATTTCTTCATCAATGTGACCCTCACTTGATATCTGCTGTCCAAGATAAACGTACGTGTCTGTTATCTCCAGCTTTTCTCCATCAATCGATAAATCTTCATTTCTTGTAAAAGCATTGAACATCACTTTTGTCTTCTGAAAGTTCATTTTTAATCCCACTTCTTTACTCTTGTCAGCAAGTTCCTGGATCATACTCTGTAGCTCTGATGGGGTAGTTGCAAAAATGACTACGTCATCAGCAAAACGAAGGTGGGTTAGATAATCTCCATTAATCTTTATCCCCTTGTTTTCCCAGCTCAGCGACTGAAAAACACCCTCCAATGTGGCATTAAAGAGCTTCGGAGATATGGTGTCACCTTGTCTCACTCCCTTTCCAATTTTTACGTGTGTTGTATTTTCAAACAGCCTAATCTTTGCACTTGCATTTTCATAGATGTTATTTATAATATTAATGTATGCATCTTCAATACCGCAGGTTTTCAGAGCCATTGTAACTGCTGATGGTTTTACTGAATCAAAGGCTTTTTCATAATCGATAAAAGCCATGCACAATGGAAGTTCATATTCCCTCGCTCTTTCAATTAGTTCTCTCAGCACGTGGATATGATCTATTGTGCTGTAGCCGCTCCTGAATCCAGCTTGTTCTCTCGGTTGAGCCATGTCCAGTGTTACCTTCAAGCGGTGTGAAAGAACTTTAGTGAAGATTTTATAAACTACTGATAGGAGGCTGATAGGTCTGTAGTTTCCGAGATCCTCAATGTCACCTTTCTTATGTAGCAGGATCATTGTAGCGGTGTTCCAATCCTCAGAAATCTTTCCTTCATTAAGGCATCGAGTGAAAATTTGGGCGAGTACTGTTTCGATTTCTCCACTTGCTTCTTGTATGATGTCTACAGTAATTCCATCTTCTCCTAGAGCTTTTCCTCGCTTCATGTTCTTGATTGCATGTGCAACTTCTGCTGGAAGGACTGGAGGAACTCTGGTACTGGTATCTTTCATGATGTCTGGAGTGCATATATCATCCCTTTCATATAATTTGGAGTAGAAATCTTTCACTCTTGTCAAAATTTCGCCTCTATTTCTTGTTACAGAACCATCTTCTTTCTCAGTGCCATAATCTGTTTTCTTCCCTTACTGAGATGTCCCTTTGCTATCTTTAGGCTTTGGTTGTTTTCAATTGCTTTCCTCACTAGTTCACAGTTGAATTTCCTTACGTCTTCAGTGATACTTTTTCTTACTGTCTTGCATAGCTCTATATATTCCACTTTGGAAGTCACATCTTCTTTAGTTGTCCTCATCTCTCTTCTCTTTGCATCAACATTTTGGTTTTTCCTGATAATTTGTTCACATGCAACTTGTTCTTAGACCCTGCTAATTTTGTTGCTGTTTCCATAAGAGCTTTGGTTACTTTTCTGTTAACTTCAGAGATGTCCACTTCTTCCGATGTTAGGCCTTCTAAAGCAGAGAACCTGTTCTGCAGTTCTAACTTGAAGGTATTATGGTGTTTTTTAAGGTTGGTTATGTCAATAGATTTTGTTTGTCCTATGAGCTTGCCACGTTCAAGTTTAGTGTTGAGGTGCATCTTACATCTCACCAATCTATGGTCACTACCTGTGTTGAACTTGTTTAGCACACTGCAGTCTTCTATGACGAATTTTTTGTTACACATAATAAAATCAATTTCACTTGTCGTCCCATTTGGATGTCTCCATGTCCATTTCCTGTGTGGCTTTTTCTTGAAGAAGGAATTCAAGATGAAAAACCCTTCTGCCTCTGCAAACTCAACGAGAGTATTTCCACGCTGGTTTCTGTTGCCATGACCGAATTTACCTACTGAAGTTTCATTCTGTTGCCGTTGCCCTATTTTTGCATTGAAATCTCCCATAATTATTTTCAAGTGCTGCTTACCTTTATTATTTAGATGACAAATTTCCTCATAAAATTCTTCAATTTCTTCTTCAGGATGACTTGCGGTGGGTGCATAAGTTTGAATAATCTGAGCCTGGTATCTTTTCGAGAGTTGGATAACAAGTCGTGCAGCTCTGTCAGAGGAACTTTCAACTTCTACAACTTTGTCCTTCAGTTTCTTGTTTATTATAAATCCAACACCACTAGTTCTGCCAGTATCTGTCCCACGATAGTAGAAGAGATGTCCACTTCTTCAGTTCGATGAGATCTTCTCCTTTTCTCCTTACCTCACTTAGCCCCACGATGTCCCACTTGATCCTTTGTAGTTCCTCTTCCAATTCAAGAAGCCTTGAATCAGAAGATAGGGAGCGTCCGTTGTAGGTAGCCAAGGTCAGCATCAAATGGTAGCCTAGTCCGGTCCTCCGGGGATTCTTAGCACCCTCTGCCTTCATGTCGCACTGGCCGCTGCCTTGGCCAGGTACATTCCAGCTGCCGGAGACTGAGGGCCAAGATTTAAGTTGTGGAATCATTTTGGAGGGGTTTGGCCATAACTCACCACGCTGGCCAAGCGGGTTGGTGAGTGTGGGATAGCATTTCCTCTGATCCCGATGGTATAGTTATACCGCTATGGGCGGTCGTCAGAGCTCCTTTAGTGGGAACAGGATGCACCACGAGAAGGCGGGGTTGACATTTGTCAAGGAGAGGCTGTGATGTTACGCATCACCTGACCTTACATCCCTTAAATTGTATATGACATCCTAAATGGTGTTTACAGTCACGTGTTTTGGTTAGATGCTTCCACGCGTTTGATAGAAATGGCGTGGATGCCATGTCATTAACAAGTTACGAAGACTTCTGATATATATGGAAATCTTCCAAAGTATCAAGTTTGGAGGTTGAATCTGGCTTGTCAAGAAGTTTTGCTTCTTCAAAGAGAAATCTGTGGTAATTTTCGTAACAGTGTTTAGCCATCGATGACTTCTTGATGTCACAATTCCGAATGTAGGTCTTGTGCTCCTTCAATCGAAAACGCAAGGCTCTACGGGTCTGCCCTATATACGAAGCGCCACATTCACATGGAATTTGATAAATTCCCCACGAGTTTTTGTTTTCAACAAAGTCCTTTGATCCTAAAAATCTCATTTTGTTTATGGGTTTAAAAATCACCTTAAAATTAAAGGTTTTGAGAATTTTTATAATTTTGATGTCACGGGAAAATGGAATAATGGCAAAATTCTCTCGCAATGAGCGCATCACAGGAGTTAATGTGGAGATGGACTTCGGTTTCCGGAATTTTGTCAGAGCCTTGTCTATAATGGAAGGGTTGTATCCTCGCTGTACTGCAACACGTTTAAGGAAATGAAGTTCTTTTTCCAAACCTTTGAATTTAAACTCTTGTAGATTTTCATGTAAACAGTAAAGCAGTTACTTCATCGTAGTAAATGAGAGGGAGTAGGGTAATTTAGCAACATTAAAGAACCTGGTAGCAAAGGAATAATTTTCATCCTTAAGTTAGAGTCACTGATTCCAAGAAAGTGGGGAACAGATCTATACCTGCGTTTCTCTTGAACGAAAGCCAAATAAAAGATTGTCAGAAACTGGGCGAAGTCAGCCTATCATGTGATCGTCAAAAATTGACTGTCGTCTTTAAGAGTGTTTTATTAAATACGATACAGTGGCAACGAAATATTAGCAGCTATTTCTTTCTCCGAAGAAAAACTTACAATGCAAAAACACACAAAGGAAAATGATTTACATAAAAACACAAATCCCACGAAAAGCTTTGTTTTAGGAACGGTGACATTTCCACTACCTTAGGTCTGAGAAAAATAATACAACAGCACGTCTCTTAAATCCGTTTGTTGGCTTTTCCTATACGCAGTATTTTGAATATTGGAGATGGCAGATATTTTGATGACAATGACGCACACACATTTTAACTCTTATCTTAGGTCAAACAAATCAAATTTTTTTATAAATGTCAATGTGCGTCGCTCTCTACAAAAGGCGGATTCCGTAAATTTTTCTACTTTGACTTCCTTGAACGCTGAACGAATTTAGTAAAAAGATACTATCTCGAAACAATTGGGAAATTATGTAAGCATTAGTATTTTTATATGAGTATTTTCACATCCTAAAATAACAATGTTACGGAAGACTCGGTTGAAAGTAAAATTAAGTGGAGTTAAGATCGCTGTCGGTATCGTCTTCCGTAGCATTGTTGCTTTTAGAAGCGAAACGATTCCTGCTAAAACTTTTTATGCCTTATTGTTCTTAAACAAAAGAATCATCCATTAATGTTCTTCATTTTGCTATGCTGCTATAAAAATACATCCAGGATGCTTCTGAATCGACTTACCTTCGTTGCTTTGTGTCGAATCTTTATCCGGAAACGTTTTGCATTCTTCCATTTTTGTGAATCCCTTTCTCTCAATGTTATGCACATTTTAAGGCAGATTAAAGACAAAATTTGAATTAGAAAATAAGTTAAATGGCTGTAACGCACAAAATTAGATTATTAAGAAGACACAGAACAACAGAGAATATTTTCTTTAATCGTATAACGGGAATTGCTTCTGGTTTTATTTTTCCTAGAAGCGTCTTTTTGTATGGGAAATAGTGAGATTATCTAAAAGAAAAAGCAAAAGAAAGAAGTGAAATTTGGAAATCACGAAATTACATTGCTGCGCGCATAACATCTTTAAATGGATTTAAAAAATTAAAATGAATACGAAAGCGCATTATTAGTGCAGACACAAAATAACTTTTCCGCTTTCGTTATTTTTGACTAGATAAAAATAACATCCCTTATTCCTTTTTGTTATTTGAAAAATACCGTGAATAACTTTTTGTTCTCTTTTTGAAAATCTTCATCTTTTTTCGAGGGGGATGAGGTGAAAGCAAGTTCACCTTTTTGAAAAAAATGAAGTAAGCAAAACAGTTTTAATTATTCTTCAAAATTATTATTCGTTTTGGAAAAAGTGAGGCGAATAAAAATAATTTCTGATCGCATTTGAAAAATGAAGTAAAGAAACAGTTTTTTAAAATGATTACACTTTCTGAAAAATGTAGCAAACAGAGCACGTTTTAAACCCTTTTGGAAAATTTTATTTATCATCAAACGATGATAATTTATTTTTATTGAAAAAACTATCACCAAATGCAAATTTTTTTTTGTTTTCTTTCTAACCAAAATGGTGTATTTTTGGTTAGATAAACATATCATTTATCCATTGGGGAAAAATGCATTCTTAATACAGACATTTGACGTGGGCTAGGAACATCAAACAGAAGTCATCGCTCTTTCCAAGTGAGTCACGGAAAAATTCTCATTGGCCGCCACCGGGAATCGAACCCAGGATCATCCAGTTACGCGTCGGATATGCTTCCACTTCACCACAGTGGCCTCGAATTCCTCCAGACTCACATACACTAACTACCAAGCCTGTGTATGTGAGCCTGGAGGAATGGGTTCGATTTCCGGTGGCGGCCAATGAGAATTTTTCCGTGACTCACTTGTAAATGCATTCTTAATGAAATATGTGCTGATTTTAAGTTACGGAATTCAATTTTACGAGCAAGATAAATTCACATTCTTTTTGATTTCGTATCAGTATCAACCGGTATTATATTTTGCTATTAAAATATAGAATGAACGCTATTTTGTCCAGATTTAATTTGTCAATAGGTTCCGCAGTTACTGCTCCCCTTGTGCAAATTTGAAACGATTTCTTCGTTAATCTGCTGTTTAAGAAAACGCGCGTGTGTGTGCTTCTGGAATGGGGAGGGATTGAAAGCCGAAAAGTTTTATATATCTTTGATAAGTACAAAAGAAGTTTGATTTTAACGAAAAAAGGACTAGAAAAACTTTTATTTCTTAAATAATAATCAAACTTGAGTGCGACAAGTTGTTTTGTCTCTTCTTTTCCAGTTTAATGAAGCCCTGTCGACAATTCCACTTGAGTAAGGAAGCTTCATTGTTTTTAATAGCTGGGCATGGGCCTCAATCTTTACAAACAATTTCAAACACGCTTGTATGCAAATTCAGACTCAGCACAATAAAGAAAAAATTAGCAAGTCGACGGACCCTACAAGATTTCTAAAGTTGTCTTGTGGTGCCTGGTATCAATAATACATTACCAGCAGGTTTCACAAAAGTTGCTCAGATATTTCTTTTCCTTGAAGTTGTAGGTATTCTCTAAACCCAGAGATCATGTCTCTTTCATTCAGTTGAACAATGTCAGATGCTCGTAACTTCCTGATTTTTTTATTCACCACAAAGTATACACCGAACAATCAAAACATTATTACCACCTGCCTAATATGTTACCAGCGTGCCGCCAAAACTTGAGGAGGTATGGACGTTACAAGATTTCTAAAAGTCTCTTGTGGTATCTGGCACTAACACGCTACCAGCAGATTCTTTAACTGCCGTAAGTTACGTATTGAAGCCTCCGCAGATCGGATTTGCTGTTTCAACACAAACCACAGAAGGTACATTGGATTGCAGTCTGGGAAATTTGGATGGCCAAGCAATTATCTGGAAGTTTTCCTCATGTTCCGCGAACTATTCCTCAACAATCCAGGCAGTGTGGCATGCTGCATTACTCTGCTGAAAAAAGACACTACTAGAGAGGGTACCGCTGCCATGAAAGGAAGTACCTGGTCTGTAGTTATGTTTAGCTCAGTGGCAGACATCATAGTTAGCACACGAATGACTGGATCAAGGGTTTTCCAGCAGAAAAGCATTACATTTCCTCCCGGGTAAATGATGCCCACATACCCATCCATCCACATGGCGCAACAGGAAACGAGATTCATTGGACCAAACGACCTTCTTCCAATCATTTAAAGTCAAGTTTTTATGCTCGCACGCCCATTGTGTAGGCTTTTGGAAATGAACCGAGGTTAGCATGGGCCCTCAGAGCAGCCTGTGGCTACGCAGCCCCATTTGGAGCAGGATTCGATGTACTGTGTGCTGTGACACATCACTCCCGTTACCAGCATTTAAATTACCAGGCAAGATGCGCCACAGTACTTCTTCTCTTGGCTCCTGGTACCATACGGGTTAGCTTTCGCTCACCTCTAGCATCGATGAGCCGTTGTCGGCACACACCATGCCTGCATTTCGTTGACCTCCCTCCTCGGACCACTTTTTGAAGGTACTAACCATGGCTGACCGTTAGCACCTCACAAGCCTTGCCGTCTCAGAAATTTTCTGACACATTCGCTTGGCTATTACAATTTGGCAAACTCGTTTAAGGTCAGCATCATGTCCTATCTGAAGAATAAGAATAACACTGATTAACAGAGCTCAGTATCAGGTGTCATTTATACCGTTTCATGATCTTCACACGCGCCGTCGTTCACCTGTAGCTGCTTTGATTTGCGTAACGACGCGCTGGTCATAACATTTTGACTCTTCGGTGTGTTTCATTTTACATTTTTGGCCAATTATTTGCATTGGGACAGCTCCGCAGATCAACGTCTTTACTGGAAAACAGCCTTTTTCTAAATAGACCTTTTGATACTCTCATAAAATGCATTTCGGTTGATTAGTCTATCATGTATCTTATTTTATCTAAGTAAGTAAATTTGAGTTCATTCTCCTTAACGTTTCTCAAACTTAACATTATATCTTCTCTCTCGGAAGAGTATGGTTGGCAACACCTTGAGGTCGGAACGTTTAGACGTACCTGCACCGCAAGACGCACATGAGATAAATGCAGATAGCAGTGAGACATTCTGTCAGCGTAGAGCGACTTACTCCGGAGTGAGGGAACCCGGATTCAAAGTCCGGTGCGGACAAACTTGTACGTTATATTGGCGCCCAAACTTCCAGGATGACCCGGCTGTTAAGTTTCTTGCAATGATGTGATGTTCTTTGCACACGGCGAAACAGGAAAAATGATAATCCCTTCTTCAGTGCTTCGAAAAACTAAATCAGTGTGATGTTACGTTCCACACAACAAATTGTATGGGATTTCTCAAATGCGCGTTCTTCGTGGGATGACTGCTTACAGGGACACATGGTCCCGGCTGACCCGTAGACCATGCCCCCGTCCCTCTTTCGGAGGGGGGTGTCCCGTGTCTCCTGCACCGCAGGACGCACATGAGATAAAGGCCGACAGCAGTGCGAGCACATATTTGCGTAGCTCAGTTTTTTTTTTTATTGGATGTTTAACAACCACCTTGAGCAACTCAATGGGCTATAAGCAGTCGCCCGTCCCTAATTTAGGGCCACTGGTTCCAGGGAAGGGAGAGAGCCAGTGCCGTAAGAAACACAACATCCACGCCTCACGGGATTCGAACCCGGACCCCTTCCGGACGAATGATCAGAAACCATCGCTTAGACCACTGCACCACCGGTGCGGCGTAACTCGGTTGAGAGAGCGACTTACTCCGGAGTGACGACACCCGGGTTCGATGCCCGGCTCAGACAAACTTGTGCGTTATAACGTATGACCTGTGTATGGCCCGATGCTGAGAACTGGAAGATATATAATGTTTCAGCAGAAGCAAAGGAGAGAGAGGTAGTGGTGGTGGTGTAATCGAGAAAGCTGCATTACGCTGAAGTAGTGTTCATTTGAAGTCTGCATGTTCGTGTTGTGATTATATATACTTAGTGTTGGAATTTATTTAATCAAGTTTTGTGCTTACTAACATACAGTATGTTAATCAGCTTTAAGATACCAGTGATGTTATGAATTAGTTCTCCACGAGTGTTGGAATATCCTAGTGTAGTGCTTATGAGATGTTGATGGAATAAAAGGAATAGCTGTAAGTAAAACTATTTTTTTGAACTTTGAGATTCACTTAAAAGTTAAGTTATTAAGAACTGATTTATGTAGCGTTCAGCCAGCTTTCTATATAGGAACATTACACTCCTTCATTCAAAAATGGTTAACAAGGACAACAATTTTGTTGTGCTTCGTTTAACCCATAATTTTTCAATTTTCATTCTCATACTTTTCTCGGTACCTACGTAAGCTTCCGACCTTCTTGCAGATTGAACACCCAAGTTTTCGTTTTTCTTGAGAAATTCATGTTGTCTGTGGGTGGGTTGGAGCCGGGGGATTGTAAAAAGACTAACAACTAGGCCACTTATTTGTCTCCTGGTGTACTGTTCAGATCAGCTACCTTGGTGTTCGAGTGGTACGAGATGGTTCCACACTGGAACTCAGACCGAGGCGTAGATGGTGTATTTGTCTTACGGCACTGGCTCTTTCCCTTCGCTAAAACCAGACGCCCCACATTAAGAACGAGCGGCTGTTTTATACTCTTAGGAGTTACACACGCCAGGCGTTAAACCCCGGAAAAGAAAGAAAGTGAAAAGTCTGAATAATCTAATAATTGAGTAGGAACAAAACCCTTTTTACTACACAGGCTTAATACAGAGGGTGAGTCGAAAGTTTCGCAATATTTGGATCACTTTATATTTTCATACGTACCTTTGCGACGAAAACTGACTAGCATTCAAAGTATAGGCCATCATGTTGCACCATCTTTAGCCATCTGTCTGCCAGTTCTTCGATTCCGCGGCGGTACCAGTTCTTGTTCTTCGAGGAAAAGAACTCCTTCACCCCAGCTGCCACCTCCTTCTGTTTGTTGAAGTGCCGTACGCGAAGAAAGTGGGCCATGGACCAGACTAAGTAATTATCCGAATGGGCAAGATCCGGACTGTGTTGCTGGATGTGGCATCAATTCAATGCCATCAAGTTCGTGGAGTTTCGTCCGGGTCGTTCTACGCGGTATGAGGCAGAACGTTGTCCTGCTGTAGGAGAGCGCGCTTTCTGATCATCAGTGCAGGACACTTCTCCTCCAAAACGGCATACATCCGCTCCAGATGTTCAGAGTAGAGGTTGGTGTTGATGGTCTGACCGTCTGGAACAAATTCGCAATGGATTATCCCCTCGAAGTTCCACCAGATGCAGAGCATCACCTTGTGCTCGAAAAACCCACGTTTGGAAACAGGTTCAGGAAACTGCCCCGGTCTCAACCGCTGCCGTTGTGTATTAGTATTACGGAAATAGACCCACTTTTCATCGCACGTAACAATTATCTTGATGAAACGCACATCGCGTGGATTTTCTGGAAGTTTCGTACACACTTGGCGGTTTTCTACAGCTTGCGTCAGTTCGTGCGGGACATTGCGGCAGGTCCTGTAGACATTGCCGAGGTCCTGAAGGTGACGAACCACGGTGGTCTGTGATATGCCCAGCTCGCCTGTTAATCTCCGAGTTCTGGTTGTCGGATTTGCCTCTACGGTGTATCGGACGGCCTCCGAATCCACGATTCGCTGTCTACCTGACCTTGGCTGATCGTGGAGGTTTCTGTCATCTGAGCGAAATTTCTTGAACCATCTGGTTGCGGTACGGAACCTTCCTCTTTTGCATGACGTGTTGCTTTGAACAGCGTTATGGCCGAGTTCAAACTCGTAAAGCAAAAGTTCCCTAATTAGCCGGTTGTGACTGCTCATCTTTTAGGTGTCCCAACCACAGACAGAACGACGACATGCAATGTTGTTCACAGGAAAGACTACTACCACTTTATGTCCCTTTCGACTCACTGCAGGGCGCGACTTGAACTAGTTTAAACACGTGACATACATCCGCAGCACATGCGTTTATGCAAATATTGCAAAACTTTCGACTTACCCTGTGTATAACATCAGTGCTTTCGGAAAGTGACTGAGAATGAAAATTATATCATGCGTAGTTTGCATTCAGTTTCATCAGTCAGATTTTCATTTTACTTAAAACAAATAAAATGAAAAGTTAGTTTGTTCAGTACAGTGGAACCTCGTTTACACGTTTTTATGTTATATGTTTCTCACTTTTACTTGCAATTTTGCTCTGGCCCGGTTATTTTATTGTAGTTTCTATCGCTTTTTCAGTTCGGTTATACGTAATTCACTTATACGCTTTTTGCGATTATGCGTTAGATCGAATTTTATATTATAAAAAATCCACATTCTTTGATTCATTTATACGTAAACCAGTATGTTACAACTTTGAGAGAACTGAGACAGCTTTTTTTTTCAGTCATTAAATAGATGATGCAACTAAAAATTTATTAAATGACGTTCACATTTCTCTATTTTCTCTGAATTCAAGAAATTTGTAACCCGCAAAGATTAGTGAATATTTTATTCGTCAATGCTGAATTAACAAGTGGACAAACTGCTTTGAAAAGAGCGATTAAGTAAAGAATGTGCAATTGGGGTATTGAATGTAAAAGAAAACCGAATTCGGATTCACTACCTAGTATTTCAAAAGGTAAGGGTTTATTTTTATATTTTGAAAGTACGAAATCGAACAGTATTTCTTAACCTAGTTTTCATAATGAAATTAGATAAAACAATTAACTTGGTTCACACTTAAAATCTCTGCCCTATGTTTCCAATTGTAAAACTTCTGTACATATTGTCTTTGCAATTAATGAATTCCCAAGGACAAAAATTTGCCCATCAATAAAACTAACTCTAAGTTATAGCATGGGATACTTGCTAAAACATAACCATAATTATATTAAAAATCAATAATTTTTCTTTGAGTAATGTTCAGACCTGTTAATAGATGGCGCTACCTGTACATTGATGACGTCAGTAGACAAACAAATGTTGGATTGCTTAGTTATGGTTATGTTTTACCAAGCATTAAGTATCCAATGCTATAACTCAGAGTTTAGTTTTATCGATGTGCAAATTTTCATCCTTGGGAAAATATATAATATGTAAACAAGTTTTACAATTTTCATCCTTGGGAAAGAAATTATGTCAACAAGTTTTACCATTGGAAACATAAGGCAGAGATTTTAGGTGGAACCACCTTACATAGCCTTAAAGTATGGAAAAAAGCTTCGTGTACGCATGTCTTACATTATAAATTAGCGCAATCTAAAATTACGAGTCTTCCCTCCTTTTTTTTTTTTTTTTCTGTTTTGGAAGCATTACAAATTCTACAATAGTATTTTGCATTTTGTAATTTCATTTATACGTTTTTAAAGCCATTCCTTAGAACAACATACAACTGATCTTAATTTAATTTTTTGATTTGAGGTTTAACGACCACCTAACAACTCAATGGGGTATTTTAAGCAGTCGCCCTTCCCTAATTTAGGGTCACAAGTTCCAGAGAAGGGAGAGAGCTAGCCGCGAAAGACCAACACAACATCCATGCCTCACCGGGCCCATCTCGAACGAATGATCAGAAGCCATCGCTTAGACCATGCGCCACCGGGGCGGCAAACAACTGACGTCCCACTGTAGTTTGTACAAGTCTTGAAAGTATGTGCTACCAAATGAGGCGATTATTCCGTCTCCCATTTTTTTTTATTTATTTGCCATGTTACACGCAGTTAATTCCATAGCAACATAGCAGGGAACCAGCGAAAAGGCTAATATTTGCCTGCCCTTAAAATAAGAAAAATATCAAGTTAAGTGATACATATTTTCCAACTTACATACACACGTTTGCAATAAGATATAAATAAAAGTAATCAAATGTAATTATTGACATAATATTCCTTTAGTGTTGCTTTAAACGATACAAAACTGGCAACCCGTTCCATAGCAGGGGGCAATGAGCATTAATATTGAAATAAGGGGCATTCGTACGAGCCCTTAGAATTAAAAAGTTATCATACCCACGGCTTTGATAACTATGTGCAGGATAACATAAATTTATTAAGTTGAGATGTTTGTTGGCATAAGCACGCTCATGCATTAACGACGTCAGTCGATAATTGTATAATTTCTCAAAGATCAATAATTTATAGCGACTGAACAGGATTTCTACATTTTCCAGTGGATTCAACGAACGAACTAATTTTTTTTGTAAAAAAGAAATTCTATGAGTGTTACATTTAGTTGTCCTACCCCAAGCAAGCAGATAGTAAAACAGGTAGGGATAAATGAAAAAATAATAGTGCTAATTTAATATTTAATGGCAATAGACTGAAGACTCTAGATAAAATTCTTATTGGAGGCTTCAAAGTCCCGCGAAATAGCTTCAACATGGACATCCCACTTTAAATTCTCCTGAAACAAAACACCTACAAACTTAACCCTTTCTTGAAAAATCAAAGGAGTATCAATCAAAATAACTTCCGGTAGAGCCTCAACTCTAGCTTTTCGGCCAGAAGAAAAAAACATACATTTAGTTTATGTGGTATTAAGAGTTCACAAATTGCAACGAAACCAAATCTGAAATTCATGTAAGGCGTTGTTAACGCGGGGTATTAAGTCAGGCTCCGTATGACCGGGAAAAAAAAACTTACTCGCGTCATCAGCAAAAAGGAGCGTGTACGCACAGGAACGAACACGAAAAATATCATTAACATAAATTAAAAATAGTAATGGCCCTAGTACCGAACCTTGTGGAACACCAGGAAGAACTGTTTTAATACTAGAGCGAACATTTCGAAATTGAACAAACTTGTTAATGGCATGGCATCCACTCCTCTAATGCCAATGTTTTCGAACTTAGAAATGAGGATGTTATGACAAACAGTATCGAAGGCACGAGAAGGCGGTGCAGGAGCCAAAACCTGATAGGATTTTTTTTTCCCACTTTAAAAAAAACTAGGGTTTTAATTACACATAGAAATCCCAGTGGAATATGCATGCAAGAAACAGTCATTCTAAATACTAAACTTGCCGTTCGATGCTCGGACTACAAATCCTTGACCTTCACACGTCTACACCGTTGCGACCGGAATGGTGGAAGGTCAGGTCAGGGGGTTTATAAGATTATGCTCCTGTTGTATACATTACTACTGAAATACTATTTTCAGTTACTTTTCCCCTTACACTTAACTCCTGTCATCTCTCTCACTCACGCGTTACAGCTATGACGTTATTTAAAATTTTAATATTAATTATACAGGGTGTCTCAAAAATACACGGCAAAACTGCAGGAATGAGTTCCTCATAGGCAGATAATAAAAAAAAAATTATATCGACATAGGTCCGGAAATGCTTGGTTTCCGAGTTATGAAGGTCTGTCTATGACAGTTAACTGTTCTCATTACCTAACTCAGGTCTTATAATGAATTAGTTTTTACTGCTAGTTATGTTGTTGTAGTTAATTATTATATCATGAATAAAGTTTTACTGGTGATATACTTAATGAAGACACTTAATGAAAAGAGACCTAACTGCCAGACAGAGGTCTGACAATAATTGAACAGAGAAAAAGGTACTCACTTTAAAACCTTTTATTTGAAAACTCCTGGTATCATCCAACACACACTCTACTAGTCACACTAATCGTATCACAATAATGAAGAAGAACCTAATCACATAGAACGAAGCTCTCGGCACAAAATAACGTAGCTCTTTTCACATCGAACAAAACCTCTCCACATATGAACAAAAGCTCTCTCTACGCACATAAACAAAAAGCTCTCCTAGGTATTGTTGAACGCGCCTATTTATACTGCCTACCACCACGTCATGACTACACTCGTTGCCACATATCATTCAGCGGGAGAAATAACATCTCGTTAAGTAAGAAGATAATTTACATAGGAAAATAAAATAACAAGAGATAGTAAAATCAAAAGGAAACTGAATCTAGAGTATACGTTACAGTCTGTCTTGGTTTCCCAGTTATTCACCGGAGTGTTTTATCTCCCGCAGGTGAATTCCTTCATCTCGAGGTGCTGACAGAATCTGGTGGTTTTCCTTTCCGACCATGTACTCAAATCAGGAGCAAGAGGATATGCACTTTACGTACGGTTTGGCGGATGGCAATGCTCTGGAGGCCAGTTGTTTGTACCACGAAAGGTTCCCAGGACGAAAATGTCCAGACAGGAAAACGTTTGAAAGTATCCATCGCCGCCTTTGTGAACATGGGACATTTACATCTCGTGCTGACGACAGAGGACGGCCAAGATCTACGACTACTGAAGTAGAGGCGGAGATTTTGGAATTTGTACATGCGACTCCTGGAATCAGCACACGCAGATTAGCAATGCAACTGCCTCTTCATCGTTCTACTATTTGGAGAGTGTTCCGAGAACAACACCTGTATCCGTACCTTCTGCAACGGATACAGGCCTTGTCACCAGCAGATTACCCTGCGCGAGTAATGTTCTGCCAGTGGTTCTTGCAGCAGTGTGGTTCAACTCCTAACTTTCCTGCCTTAGTGATATTCACCGATGAAGCACAGTTCACACGCGACGGAATTCAATCAGCATGTAGGGGCCGAGGAAAACCCACATGCAATTCTACCCTCACTTCACCAACAGCGGTTCAGCCTAAACATCTGGGCGGGTGTTTTTGGTGATAAGTTATTTGGGCCTCATGTACTTCCCAACAAACTCACGGGGCGGGCATACCACACCTTTCTGGAAAACAACATGTCTGATTTCTTGGACGACACGACACTGATCATTCGTCAACAAGCACACTTTATGCACGATGGCGCTCCCGCACATTTTAGCCACCTAGCTCGCAATTACTTGAATCGAAAGTTTCCTAGCTGGTGGATAGGTAGAGGTGGACCAACTGCCTGGCCTCCACGCTCACCAGACTTAAACCGTCTAGATTTCTTCTTGTGGGGCCATTTAAAATCATTGGTGAATTCGACTCCAGTAGCAGATGTGGAAACTCTCCGGAATCGAATCGTTGCAGGTTGTGAAATAATGCGACACATGTCAGGAATTTGGCAGCGCGTTCGCGAGTCAATCGATGTCAGGCCCGTAAAGAGGCAGAAGGTGGACATTTTGAACAATTACTATGAGGTAATGTGAACAGTTAAGTGTCATACACTGAAGGGCAATTGAGTTAGAGACAGCTGGTGTTACGCAAATGTGGCGCTGTGGGCGTCCCTGTAAACGGAGACGACATGACGTATGCAGCGATCCGACAATATAAGGAGTGATGCGACGGGAATCAGTAAGAGTCGGACGCAGTATGGGTAAGACGAAGGATCTAAGCGCATTTGATCGTGGGAAAATTGTCGGGGCCCGACGAACGGGTCACTCTATCTCGGAAGTCGTACAGGCCCTGGGATTTGTATGAGCCACTGTGTCACGGGTGCACCGTGAGTACATCGAATCCGTTAAAACCATACCTGCGAGGGCCAACTGCCGTGAACAACAGCGTGTGGATGAGCTGGGTCATCGTCGGCTAGCTCGCATTGTAACAGCCGATAGACGGGCCACAGTGCAAGAAATCACTCGGAAATTTAACGCTGGTGCACAAAAACGTGTAAGCAGCCACACCATCCAGAACCATCTCCTCTCTATGGGGTACAGAAGCCATCGTACCACGAGGGTACCGTTACTTACCGCACATCACAGGGTGCAAAGATTAGCATGGGCGCGGGAACATCGCCACTGGACCCTAGACATGTGGGAAAATGTTGCCTGGACTGATGAGTCGAGATTCACGTTGGTACATGCGGATGGCAGGATACGAGTACGGCGCAAACCACGTGAAGCGATGGATCCTTATTGCCAGCAGGGTACCCTTCAAGCTGGTGGGGGTGGCATTCTCGTATGGTGACTGTTTACGTGGACTGAAATGGGACCCCTGGTACGTGTGACATCGTCCCTCACAGGTCAACGTTACCAGGATATCCTGGACGACCATTTGCTCCCGTTTGTGTGTCTTCAACATCCCACTGGGGACCTCATCCTGCAACAAACAATGCACCGTGCCATCGCTCCCGAATTGTATACGAATGGTTGGATGAACACTCCACCGACGTGACCTCGCTTCCTTGGCCAGCTACGTCACCTGACCTCAATCCCATCGAGCACATCTGGGATGCCAGCGAGAGAGATGTTAGAGGCTCTGACCCCGCTCCATCAAATCTTCGTGAACTGTGGGAGCCTGTTCAGAGGTCATGGATCGGTATGGCTTCCCAACGCTTCCGGTGTCTTGTCGAGTCCATGCCGAGACGAATCGCCGCCGTCGTCAGGGCGAAAGGTGGTGCTACAGGTTACTAGACAAGTATCTCTAATTCAACTGCTCATCAGTGTATGTTGAATACTGTGTATTATTTTAGTATTAAGAAATTCTGTAATATAACGATTTTAATTTATGCTAAATTCAATACAACAAGTTTTTTCAGAGCAATTGAGAAATGTAACAGTTATTAAGAAAAATGTGAAGGAAAACAATAAGTAATTCCGGTAGCCGAGTGGTACGAAGCGCTGGCTATCAACGTTCGCCTCAGATGGGTTCGGTATGCATGGTACGCTTGTCTTACGGCGCTGGTCTTCTTCGTTCTTGGGGACCAGTGGCCTCAAATTAAGGTGAGGTATGAGTGGTACGCTTGTCTTACGGCGGTGGTCTTCCTTCTTCTCGGGAACCAGTGGCCTCAAATTAGGGACGGGCGACTGCTTATGTATCACAATGAGTTACTCACGATGGTCGTAAAGCCCACACACACACACACACACACACACACACACACAAACCTTTTGGCCGTAATACATTCAAATTTATTCAGAAGCATGAAGATTGAATAAAAACGGGCATTATTTCAAAAATGTTCCAAAGTTCACTATTTTATAACAACCAAATTTGTTTATTCTCTTATTCATTTTAAGAAAAAACAGTTTTGAAGCGCCATTTTTTTTTGTCGCGCATTCCCTGAGATCGACAAAACTTTATGACTATAATGTTCACACACATATACAGTAATACGTGCGTGCGTGCGTGCGATCGTGTGTCACACTACTCTAAATGGCGTGGTGTTGACATTTTGTATCGATACTGAGGAAATCTGGGGCAGGATGTATGACGTATATCCTAATGTAACCTCATTTTCTTGTTTCATTCCTTATGTAAATTTTGAGTTCGTTCTCTTTAAGAGTTTTAGCATCAGTGTTACCTTTTCTCACTCACTGAATGTTATGTGGCAATAGCCTTGAGATTAAGTCTGAATGATGTATGTATGCTTTGGCAAGACAAGAACGATGTATGTAATGTGTGGAGCGAGCGGTGTTAAAAGTAGGTAGATTAGTGCAGCCTTGCGTTGTATGATATCCCTTCGCCAAGACAAGCAATTTGCACTCTTTGCCAAAAAATACGAAGCACCCAGAAGAAATCACCCAATCAAGAGGGAAAATTGGTGTGTGCTATGTACATGTATAGTAAAGGAAATTATTGCAATTCCAGAACAGTTGGGCCATTTATCGTATAAAACAGCTACACTACTGGAACAAGTCAGTACATTGTGTCGCCATTTTGGCTCGGATACAAGCGGCTACCTGGCGTGACATAGAAGCATACAGTTCATGGATACTGTATAGCATGCCAGATGGTATCCAAATTGCGAGCCAATTCGCCGACTTTCCGGGATGAGCGTGGGTTGCGTCCCATCATATCCCAAAAATGTTCGATCGGTGAGAGGTCGAGCGATCGGGCTGGCCATGGAAGAATGACTGCATTGCGGAGGCCGGCCTGGGAGAGCCATGTCGTGTGTCGCCAAGCATTAATCCTGTTGAAAAATTGCTCGGTGATGCTGGACATGAATGGCAACACAACAGGTCGTAGAATGTCATCGACGTACCGTTGAGCCGCGAGGGTGGTAAGGGTGGTACGTGTGGTACGGAGGTGTACCAAAAGTATCCGGCTATCGTAGGAAATGGCTCCCCAGTCAGTCACTCCCAGTGTGCGAGCCGTATGCCCTTCCACTGTAAAGGCACGATCCGTGCAGTGGCTGGCTTGTCTCCAGAAATGTATGCGCTGGTGATCGGCACCAAGTGCAAACTGTGACTCAACACTGAAAACAACACGACGCCACTGCAATCTGTTGCACATTTATCGGGTCCTACAACCGGTGTTGGCGATTCTCGCTGGTCAGTAATAAGCGGTGGAATGACCACCTCGACGGTAGCCCCAGTTCCCCAAGTCGTCTAGCAACGGTCCTAATGGTCACTTCCGTACCTATAGATGACGCAATATGGCCACGGAAGATTGAGAGCGACGAATTCGGTTCTGTTCGTGCGGGTCTCACAATCGCTTGATCCTCGCGTTCTGTCGTTGCCCTCGGCCGTCCACTGCCCGCGTGCCTCTAATTTATGCTGTGCCCTTCTCCACACAGTGGCACCAACATCGTCCGATTGCGGCGTCTCTCTGACCCAAATGCCTGGCGATACGCTGGTTTGACCAACTGGTCTCATTCAGCCCACTTATGCGTCCTCTGTCAAACTCGCTCAACTGCTAATAATGTGCACGGATCCGACGTCGAGGAATCCTCACAGTCCGTGGAGGTTAACGCAACTGCAATCCACTGTCACATTTGTCCTAGAGAGTTGGAAAAGGTTTTCAACTAGCAGTTGTTACGCCTCAGTAATAATTAACTGTAGCAATTAACTATCGTCCCTGCCTGCGAGCTTTGCTCTTGATATACCCTCCTCAATGCGCGGTTCCCATGCGCTGTGGCGAGCACTATTTATTCATTGGTTGTTATTTTTTAATCATTTGCATTTTCAGCCGTTCGGTACTTGCATGCGGAGTTTCATCAAAATCGAACGACTTTCTCGGGGCACTTCGTTATTTCTTTTTTCTTCTTCTTTTTTTTTTTTTTTTTGCAATGAGTGTATATTTGATGAAGTTACATTGATAGTGAGACACTTTGAACGTCACGTTACAGAGGTTCAGTTTGCTGAGTTTGTTTGAAGTGCAGTGCTGTTGACTGTTTTAAGGTAACGCGTTGGTTACCGATTATTACCACTGATGAGCTGTCCAGCTGATGTGCCTTAGAAACCAATAAAAACTATTTCCGTAAGTAAGACTACTCTCTTCTGGCTGTTAGAAAGCCTAATATTGCTCACTGTGTAATTAGGGATTATGTGCTAGTTATCCGGACCATAACGTTAAGAAGAGCTTAAGTGTTACAAGTATCACAGATGCACTATAAGTAATGTTTTAAGGGTACAGATTTTCAAGCCTATAGCATAAGTACAATTACAGCATATACCATTTCAGTTTTTTTTCCCTGAGATGAAGGATTCTTGCAATATATTAGTACCATGATACTTCAGAGCATCCATGGACACAAAAATGTGCTACATTTCTGATAAAAAAAATATTGCTTTGTTTGCACCTCATGGCCATACAGCATTTGTGTCAAAGTATTCCTTGTCTCCTAACAATTGTTAAGAACCATTTGGATGGCAGTGTTATGAGCGTGCAGGAAACAAAGCGTATCGCGTCTTGGTCGAGGATGGCCCGAAAATGACATTTTGCCAAAGGCTACGTCGCCGTCATGGTCGTCTGAAGATTGCATTTGCTACTGCACATGACTGGTATGCCGAGGATGCAAGCTAATGACTGTTTCCACAAACCGTAAAAGCACGCCATTTTCCTTGCTTCCGCCTGCAAACTTCGGCGTGCCACAAGGTTTTCCAGGCACAATTCTTGTTTTGCTACTTTTGCTGGTCCTAGCGCCGTTCTTTCCGTGTACCATTCTCTCGCTGATTAGTAAATAGTTTCTTTTCTTCTTTCCCCCCCCCCCCCCAAAATACGCGTCCTGGTTTATCACACATTTTGATTTAAAATATGGGAACAACATAAGTATAAAAAGCTTAGATTAGGAATTGGTTTGGTTTGGAGGTTTAACGACCACCGTGAGCAATTCGATGGGCTGGAATAAGCAATCGTCCGTCTCCAATTTAGGGCAACTAACTCCAGGATGCGAAATTGGAACGCCGCCCCGGTGGCGTAGTGGTCTAAGCGATGGCCTCTGATCATTCGTCCGAACGGGGTCCGGGTTCGAATCCCGGTGAGGCATGAATGTTGTGTTTGTCTCACGGCACTGGCTCTCTCCCTTCCCTGGAACCCGTGACCCTCAATTAGGGACGGGCGACTGCTTATAGCCCATTGAGTTGCTCACGGTGGTCGTTAAACCTCCAAAAAAAATTGGAACTATCAGGAATTCATCAAGGAATCTGAAATTTGGGGGTGCTAAAAAAAGCTTGGGTTGTGTTGAAATATTTTAGGGGGTGTTGGATAATAGAAAAATTTGTAAAGTGAAATATTTGGCTTTAAAGCTGGGATCACAAATGTAATGGGCTGAGAGGCTTAAAAAAATAGAGAACTGTTGGATTTTTAATTGTTAAGAATGATTAAAACCGGGAATTGTTTTTTTCAAAAATACGCATGGTTATTTTGTGTCTGTGCTTTTTTTGTGTATTTTGTCTAAACGCTTCACTAAACAAGGCTAAACCAACAGTATTAGCATGGGTTGCTCAAACAGTAGGTGTTGAAATCTTCACAAATCTTGTGAATATGCTGAAATGATTAAGAAGTACAAGAGTCATTTCAAAAGTTTTACACATTGTAGGTCATACTTTTAAAAAGAATTTACTTCACAACATACCTTTACAGGCCTTCGAAGTAATCTCTGTATTTCTTTAGGATAGCTGTGACGTGCCTGCCCCGCAGGACGCACACGACATAAAGGCAGATAGCAGCGAGAACGAACGTCTGAGTAGCTTAGTTGGTAGAGCGACCTGTTCCGGAATAAGAGGACTCGGGTTCGATTCTCGGCGTGGACCAAAAATGACGGAGAAATTTACTTCGTTATACAGCGGTCCAGCGTTTCGCCAAGTCTTGTATTCCAGTAAGGACACCAAACTCAATTGTTGAGGCGTCGAATTACTCGGGTCACCTCAGTAGAAACATCCGGAATCATACTGAATCGTTTCCCGCTGAGCAGCTTCTTCAGTTTTGAAAAAAATCATAGTCTGGTGGGCTCATGTCAGGACCGTATGGCACGTGCGGAAACATTTTCCATCCATACTTTTCCAGAATGTCTGTTACTGTACGGACAACATACAGCCTCACGTTGTCGTACAAAATGATGATAACAGCTTCGAGCATGTCGGACCTTCTTAGGCGAATCTTTGGGCTCAAAACATTTTGCAGAAACCTTCTGAAGTATTCCGCTGTTACAGTGGTCCCCTCGGCAATCTCTCTGTTGCTATCACTCAAATCTTTTCATAGGTCATAATCATCATCAGCTTAGCCTTCGATTGTTGGCGGCGGAATGTTTTCTGGCGAGGTGATTCTGAATGCTTCCACTCAGCGGACTGGGATTTCAATTCTGGTTCAAAATTTAGTATCCAGGTTTCGTCTATAGCAACAATTCTGCCTTCTGTCTCGTACAGCTGAAGCAATTCTACGATCCCTTTGAGAACTGCTTGCTGCTCTTCACTGAGATTACGCGGAACCCATTTGGCAGCCAGTTGTCTCTTCTGTAATTTTTCAGTTAAAATTCTGAAATCCGAAGCAATGGGCATGTTAGCTTCATATGCAATCTCTTCACATGATTTCCGTCGATCTTCTTCCAAAATGCTGTTGACGATAACCACAGAAGTGTCCGTCCGTTGCGTCTGATGGCCGGCTACTTCTTGGGTCGTCTTTGATGCTTTCCCAACTTTGAAGGAAACGCGAAGCCCACCGTGACACTGTACTACGACGATCCACTACACTAACCACGCACAAATCTTTATGAATTTCAGTAGGGGAGTTTCCTCGCAAAGTTTCAGTTTCAATGTAGGATTGCTGGTCGCTAGGCGAGATCTGACCAGGCTCACTTTCTTCCTCCATTTCTAGGCAACAATTTTCGGAACAGGAAGAAATTAGCCAGAAAACGCAGACACAACTTTGTATACTGAAATCTGACCCACAACTGGCGGAACGACTGGAGTGATTGCATCATCCTACGGGTAGCGCCTGCGCAGTGTGCAAAACTTTTGAAATGACCTACGTGTGTCTACAAAATTTGTAACAGATTAAAATTAAAAGATACGTAAATACATTTTGTTGTTGCAATGGCTGATTTCAGACATGTTCTTTGAACAAGAAAAACTAGAAAAGAAACATTGAACAGCTATATACATAGACTTCAAATTAAAAAATATACTGTATATATTAGCATTGTGGTGGAATTTACTTCAAAGTAGAGCTGAGGAATTAATGTAGATGCTATAAGTTGTGAAAAAAAAAACAAATTAGTCCGTGACGGGGATCGAACTCGCCCCTTCTCATTCCGGAGCTAGTTGTTCTAACCGACTAAGTTACACCGACGGAATGTGTCGCTGCAGATTTGTCGTCTTGACACGTGCTTCATTTCTGTAGTACGTCACAAACTGTCACTAACAACTGTGCTATATGATAATAAAGATAACTATTACTTAAATATTAAAGAGTGTATATATTTCGGGTGGCTCAAAATTTTGTTTGAATTTCAAAAATTTAGAACAAATGCTTGTATTACAGTACGGTTGCACGAAAAGCACTCGTAGGGGGATTTTGTTTGGCAACTGCAAAACATTTAGTTCGAAAGTGCGACGACAGGGGGCGCTTTGTTCTCATGCAAGCCATGAAAATGTACAAATGTGGTGCCTTTAAAAGCGCTAGGTGATCAGCTGCAGCTATTATTAATCGTCTGTGAATTGTCTTCATCAACGAGTTTATATTAGGTGGAGACACCACTCCTGTCTACGCAGCACTGGCCGCCATAAGTCACCGTCCGTACTGCAAGTGACGTCATATGCAGACACGACGCAGCCGCAGTAAAAAAGCTGCTTTGAAAACAATGGAACAAAAGCTTCTAGGCGTATAGACAGATAAAATGAGTAATTCAATAATCTTTATCAATTATACACAAGCTTACTGTTTCATCAACGGTATAATTTAGTTCTTCTTTTGCTTGTAAGTGAAGTCACGCCAACGATTAGCTGTGACCTATGTCGGCAGAGTCAGTGGTGTCTCCATCTAATATAAGCTATATGGTCTTCATCCCTCGTTATTTAAAACGATGTTCAAGAGAAGTATTGTTACGATTTCAACTTTGCCAGATACAGCCTTGTTAGCGAATCTTTTTTTTTTTTTTTTTTTTTTATGTAAGCGGAGAATCGGCAACTGAAGTTTTGCAAAAGTTCGGAACACAGGAAGGACTAAAGAGGGGCCAAGGTCCTAACAGCTGTGCCGGTTTGCAGTGTCTGGTGAGCAGGGCCGGTGCTAGGGTGTTTGGCTCCCTAGGCAGTTCATCCGCCTTGCGCCTCCAAAAATTTATTATTCTTTGTGTGGCCATATACATTGCATTTATTCAATAATTATTTCAAGATGCAAAAACACAATGGAAACTACATTCATTTACTTACTGGTCCAATAAAAGTGAAAAAAGAAATTCATTTTGCGTGCTATATTTTTCACAAAATTACCGACAAGTGTCATCAAATCTATGTCACGGGCAACTTTCTGTCCGACCGATATTGCATATAACCCAACAATGTTTTTTCCAGCATCCCCCGATGGGGAGAATAGAAAGAGAAAAGAATTCTAGTACAAAAGAGAAAAGAATTCTAGTGCAAAAGAGAGAAAAATTCTAGTGCAAAAGAGAAAAAATTCTAGTACAAAAGAGAAAAAAATTCTAGTGCAAAAGAGAAAAAAATTCTAGTGCAAAAGAGAAAAAAATTCTAGTGCAAAAGAGAAAAAAATTCTAGTGCAAAAGAGAAAAAAATTCTAGTGCAAAAGAGAAAAAAATTCCAGTGCAAAAGAGAAAAAAATTCTAGTGCAAAAGAGAAAAACATTCTAGTGCAAAAGAGAAAAAAATTCTAGTGCAAAAGAGAAAAAATTCTAGTGCAAAAGAGAAAAAAATTCCAGTGCAAAAGAGAAAAAAATTCTAGTGCAAAAGAGAAAAAAATTCCAGTGCAAAAGAGAAAAAAATTCTAGTGCAAAAGAGAAAAAAATTCTAGTGCAAAAGAGAAAAAATTCTAGTGCAAAAGAAAAAAATTCTAGTGCAAAAGAGAAAAGAATTCTAGTGCAAAAGAGAAAAAATTATAGTGCAAAAGAGAAAAGAATTATAGTGCAAAAGAGAAAAAATTATAGTGCAAAAGAGAAAAGAATTATAGTGCAAAAGAGAAAAAATTATAGTGCAAAAGAGAAAATAATTCTAGTGAAATGAATATAGTAGCGGAGCCTCTCTTACTCTTGCTCCTGTTGTTACTAGAAAATAGTCGGAGTGAGACAATTACTAACCTTTAGGCAAGCCGCTCCGGTAACGCAGTGGTCTAAACGCTGGCTTCTGACGATTCGTCCGAGATGGGTCCCGGGTCGAATCCCGATGAGTGGTGGATGTTGAGTTTGTCTTACGGCACTGACTCTCTCTCTCTCTCTCTCTTCCCTGGAACCAGTGGTCCGAAATTAGGGTCGGCAGACTGCTTATAGCCATAGTTTGGCTCACGGTGGTCGTTAATCCCTTTCCCCTCCCGTCCCAAAGAACCTTAAACGTTGAGCATTGCCACTATTTGTGATGGAAGAAGTGGACGGTTTAGAATAGATATTTCCATTGAAAGCCGGATATTACAGTATCCATTTTCTTTAAAAAAGATCTCGTGACGCTCTCAGGCGTCGCCTGACTTCCCTGTTGCATAGGGACGAACCTGGTTTATGGTAGTTTTTCGACAGATGCGCGCTTTTGTGGCAAGCTGACTTACTCATTCCATAAGAACAGGTCTCCGTTTCTCAATGAATAAAAATTCGCAAGTTTTATCGAATGGACAACAGAAAACAAACTGCCTTTGTTTTTACTTTTTTCTCATTTATTAACTTATTTCATTTTATCAACTCTAAATCTTAGCGCCCCTCAAATTTTACCTCCCTAGGAAGTTGCCTAGTTTGTCAAATGGATGAACCGTTGAGACGATTTAAAGAAACAAAGTTTAGTGGATCGTCCCCGACGCAGGAGATCAAGGTTAAGGAAGTCTCGCCAGTTCGATTGCTGTGGCATCCCAAACGGACGAACTGGCATCTCAAACGACAAGTGGAACAAACCGTGCTAGTGTAATAAGATGTTCGAACATACCGACACTATCAGTAAATCGTACCATCACAGTATGTTAAATCTATACCAGTACAAACTGCAAACTTTACACCATCTATTACCAGCGGATACCTCACAGCGGGAGAAATTTCCCAAATGAATTCGGCAAATATCACTACGGATTTCCAGTGGTTGTTAAATGTGTCGTGGACAGACGAAGCTCATTTTTCGTTACATGGGTCTATCAACGCGAATAATTGCCGAATATTAGCACAAGATAATCTACATACCTACACAGAAGAACCACTACATTCACCACGAGTTACAGTGCGGTGTCGTGTGGATTCACTGTATCCGTCATTCTTGGACGTTTTTTCTTTGAGGACCCGTGCCCTGGAAACGGATGGAAGACTCTTAGTAAAGAGCGAACGATACTTGAAACTTCTACGTGAAAACGTGATTTCATGCTCGAAAGAACAAAATCTACTGCACACAGTCATGTATAACGAAGTAAATTTCTCCGTCAAATAGCAGCTACCAACTGCTTGCTGCTATTTGACTTTATGTCGTGTGCGTCCTGCGGGGCAGGCACTTCACCCCCCGAAAGAAGGCCTGGGGCATGGCCCACGGGTCAGCCGTGACCATGAATCGTTGCAGGCAGCCATCAGCTGTAGAACTTGCACTTGGGAACTCTCAGTCAATCTGGTGTGTGGAATGTAACGTCACACATATTTATTTTTCGAAGCGCTGCAGAAGGGATTCTCTTATTTTTCCTATCTCGCGGTGTGGAAAGAACAACACACCATTGCGATATCTTTAACGGCCGGGTCATCCGGGAAGTTCGGGCGCCATTATAACGAAGTAAATTTCTCTGTCATTTTTGATCCACGCCGGGAATCGAACTCGAGTCCACCTATTCCGGAACAAGTCGCTCTACCAACTGAGCTACGCAGACGTTCGTTCTTGCTGCTATCTGCCTTTATGTCGTGTGCGTCCTGCGGGGCAGGCACGTCACATGTTTATACAGGACGGTGCGCCAGCTGACATCGCATCTCCAGTAAAGAACTTTTTTGTCATCACACTTGGTGCAGAAAGGCAAATTAGCAGGCACTGCAACATCCCATGGCCACCGCGGTCTCCAGATATGATACACGTGGATTTCGCGTTTTGGGGTTATTCAAAGTCCAGTGTGTACCAGACAATACCTTCCACACTGCCACAATCGAAAGAATCCCTTCGCCGCTAAGTCTGTTACATTCATCCCAACATGCCACATTCGGCGATTACTAGAGTTGTCACAGGACTGAATGCTGTGTTACCTTGGGATGAAGGACATGTTGAACAATTACTGTTGTGATAGTGTCACCACATTAATGCAACGTATATATTTTCATTGATTTTCACTGTATTTATAAACTTTTATGCAGTTATCGCCCCCTATCTGTGACTATTTGAACAAGAAAATTTTCCGTTCCAAATAAAATCCTCCTACGAGTTGATACTTTTCGTACAAAACTGATTCTAATACACACATTTGTTCTTTAGTTATAAAGTTTTGAAATTTAAACAGACTTTTGAACTACCATTGGGTAAGACACACACAATATAAATATGTGTGCGTCTTAACTTCAAATGGAGAGCTGTTGAGATTCTTTGTGTGTGTGTGGGGGGGGGGGGGGAGTCAGAGAATTTGGAGGCATTTAGCGGAGTGTTGGGAGTGGGATGTAATCAACTGGGAAACAAATGAACTTAGAATTGTTTTATTTTTTGTTGACAGGGAGTAAACTTTAAATGTTTGAACGATCTTGAAGACTGGTCTTGAATTAAAATATTACTTACCATAGGAGCCGACTATCGCCGTTGCCCACCTAATACTTTTCGTCCTGTTTAATTAAATCAGCTGTGTGTGTGTGTGTGTGTGTGCTCTTTATGTAAGACATTTGAAGAAAACGTGTATTGAAGTATCTCTAAAAAAGATAAAAAAGTAAATGTTTTCCTATTGCATTAAGGCTATCGAGTCTGTGCTTCATACCTAAGTTCTCCTGAAATTTGTTAAGTGTTTGAAACAATTATTAAACATAAAGTAAGTAAAAAATGCACACTGAAGTTCTCCTGAAATTTGTTAAGTGCCTTTACGTTTTCTTAATTCTTTTTCTATTTTTATACGCTCGTTCTTTGTTCCAGGAAGCTCACTGGTATCCCATCTTTTCTATAAACGCTTGACAAAATCTATAGATGTTTTATGAACTTGTGTTTTTAAAAATATTAATATTTAGTAGAAATATTGACTTTTTGTTTATTTGCCTATGAGTGATAACAAATGCGTTTTCATTTATTAAAACAAAAGTCGAAACTCGAAGTTTACTCTTTTTCCTTTTGACAATGGGACAGAAATAATATCTCCCTTTCAGGTCTAATCTCGTTAATAGATAGAAAATTGGATTGTAGGTTGTACGTCACTTACAATAATACGATATAACACACTAATGTGTTTTTTTATTCCGTCAATAGGCGTAAAATTACAAACGTTTCGCAAGCTTTCACTGCCAACGGCAGCAGCTTTTTCAGGCTCCTGTTTCTGTTAAGTGTTTATATTCATAAGCCTGAAGAAGTTGTCCGTTGGCAGTGAAAGCTTGGGAAACTTTTGTAATTTTACGCCTATTAACGGAATAAAAAAACACATTAGTGTGTTATATCGTATTAATCTCTTTAAGTTTGCGAATCTTCTCCCCCACTCCCCTCCCAGTAATTTGGTGAAAATGATGATGCCTATGCAACTTACATATATTTTCCGATGTATACTTTTGTAACTGACACCACAAATAAAAATACCCGGGAGAAAACATCTCCTGAAATATTGAGAAGCGATAAAAATATCTCCACCATATTCAAGTGCGTTTCCAAGGATTCGTGAAATATATTTCAAAATAAGCAACCAATAACAAAGAACGAAGGACCAAGTTATATCTCATAGGGAGGGCACGTTGAAAACAAAACGCTTTTTCTGTTTGCTCTTGTTTACAGCTTTCTTCTTATTTTTGAGTTAACACTTTTTCTCCCCTGATTCCGATAGAAGCCTTTTTTACATAGATAAAGAAGTAAAGCAAAAGTAGATGACGTATACCTCTTAATAACCTTCCTTTCGAGTTTGTTTGCTTTTTATGTAAATTTAGTTACTTTTGGCTAAAAGTTTTCTTACTAAACGTACATTACTTCCCCGAAAAGTTTTTACAATTTGGCAACACTGACAGTGAGTCAGGGAAACGCAGAATGACTATATTGAATGAATAGAGTGCAATCAGTGGAGATTTGCAGAGATTACGAGCAGGTTGCTAAACGTTGCTATGGCGAAAGAGCTTAAATCCTGTTGGTGCATGTGATTGACACATAAGTGTCATTTTTATACGATTGATACTTGTGTTTATACCAGTGAGATTATATTCTTTTTTTTTTTTTTTGATTGGAGGTTTAACGACCACCATGAGTAACTGAATGGGATATAAGCTGTCGCCCGTCCCTAATTTAGGGTCACTGGCTCCAGGGAAGGGAAAGAGCCAGTGCCGTAATACAAACACAACATCTATGCCTCACCGGGATTCGAACCCGGTCCCCTTCCGGACGAATGGTCATAAGCCATCGCTTAGACCACTGCGCCACCGGGACGGCAGATTATCTTCGAACAGTACATTATTTTGATGTCTTGAAGTATAAGTGCTTGAAGAATGAAGGCGTTGAAACTGATGTATTTACACTGATTCTATATCCTGGACGCTGAGATCCCTTATTCATGTAATTATTATAGAAGAAAATATATGTTGAGCAAAGTTTACTACGAATATTAACCATCAGAGAGACATAAATAATCACATTAAATTACTGTATATTTGAAACTTAAACGCTAAAAAGCGTTTCACAAAACAGGGAATTAATGTGTTACGGATACTCTTCATTCCCGTAACAGCACTGCAATGGATATCGCTCAATTTCTATCTCTTATCACTTCTCCCAGTCTCTCTCCATTTTTCACACTCTCTCAGCCTCTTATCATTCTCAGACTCTCTCTACCGCTTATCACTCTCTCAGTATCTCTCAATCTCTTATTACTCTATCGCTTATCTATCTCAATCTCTTATCACTCTCTCAGTATCTCTCAATATCTTATTACTCTATCGCTCATCTATCTCAATCTCTTATCACTCTCTCAGTATCTTTCAATCTCTTATTACTCTATCGCTTATCTATCTCAATCTCTTATCATTCTCTCAGTATCTCTCAATATCTTATTACTCTATCGCTTATCTATCTCAATCTCTTATTACTCTGCCTTTTTCTTATCAATCTCAATCTCTTATCCTTCTCTGAGTCTCTTATCTATCGCTACCTCTGTAACCCTGTATCTCTATCTAATCACTCTCTGTCTCTTTTCTCTCTCTCTCTACCTCTGTCTCCCTGTATATCTGTCACTCTCTCAGCCTCATCTATCCTACCATTGTCTCTCTCAGTCTCTCTCAATTTATTATCACTCTTTCAGTCTCTCCCTCCCAATCTTTTATCACTCTCAGTCTCTCCCTCCCAATATTTTATTACTCTCTCAGTCTCTCTCAGTTTGTTATCACTCTCTCAGTCTCTCCCTCCCAATCTTTTAATACTCTCTCAGTCTCTCGAAATTCCTTATCACTTTGTCTTTCATCTATCTCAATATCTTATCACTCTGTCTCTTATCTATCTCTTATCACTTTCAGTCTCTTATCTCTCTCTACCTCTGTATCTCTGTCTCTTATCTCTCTCTACCTCTGTATCTCTGTCTCTTATCTCTCTCTAAATCTGTATCTCTGTCTCTTATCTCTCTCTATGTCTATGTTTCTATACACATCTATTAATCTATCTCAATCTCTCGCAATCTCATTTATTTTTTTGGCTGCCTACCTTCCTTTGTGTATTTTCAATCTCTGTCTCTCTCATTTATTTTTCGGCTGTCTAATCTTCCTTTGTATATTTCCAGACTTCGGCAAATCAGATTTTTTTTGCAAGCGACATTTTTTTTGCGCTTTCTTCGCTGGTGATATGCCCTCAAACTGTGGTTTATTAATTTCCTTTTTCATCCTGGAAGCAACGTCGAGAATAATGACATGCGTCAGTGATCGCCGTCCGTCCGAAACAGCGAAGCGAAACCCCCGTATCATTCTGAGGAGGATTGAATGCTGGTGACTTCCGTCGTGCGCTTGGAAGATGAATGGCCAAGTCATACTGAATACTTTGAAGCCATCTTCCGGATCTCTCTCAGCTTTTTGGAAAACAAACATCGCCGTGAATCGAAAGAAAAGGTACTCGCAAACGAGTTCTATAGGAGCGTAAACCGAACACCGAACAATTACCCGATCAATAACGTAATTTATTACATAATCATCGAACCAGTAAACCAATCCATCAATTCATCAATCATGTTACTCGATCAGTATTTCAGCTTAGGAAACACATGCCAAACGGGACATGACGTTCTATGATAGCATCTTTTTTTTACTAGTAAGAATACGGTCAGCATTCTTTGAAAATGAAACAAAAAGAAGCAACGGCACGGCACGTAAGCAGAAAAAACAATTAGCACACAAGCATCACAAGGAGACATTTATCCCAAATCATTTAGAACTTATCAGATTATAAGTTATAATCTTGGAAGCGAGAAAGAAGTTAATCAGTTAATTAGTTTTCTTAATTACTGTACACCAATCATGAAGGCTCGTTTTCCAAAATGTGACTCACCTTAACAAATTCCTTAGCAGTTGTGTTTTTCCTGGTTCTTTTATCTTTTTTTTTTTATCTTTGTTAACGAATTTCCTTTCATTCGTCACCTACCTACAGTTTCTTGCAACTTTTTCTTCAAAATAAAATAAACCTATGACCTCGCAATTCTTTTAGTTTTTTTTTTTTAATTGAAGGTTTAACGACCACTGTGAGAGCAACTTGATGGGCTATATGCAGTCGCCCGTCCCTAATTTAGTGTCACTAATTATAGGGAAGGGACAGAGTCAGTGCCGTAAGACAAACACAGGATCTATGCCTCACGGGATTCGAACCCGGACCCTTCTCGGACGAATGGTCATAAGCCATCGCTTTAGACAACTGCGCCACCGGGGGCGCAATTCTTTTAGTTAAGACTAGCTTTAGACTAAGAGTCTTGAACATCTTCTGAAATGGGTCTGGTGATTCACATGACAAAATGTAAAAGACTGGGTATCACTTGACAAAATAAGTAGGATTGATCCGCCACATAAGAAAGAAAAGCCAAAATGCATGTGTTTATTTATGAATATTAATTATTTCAGGGAGGTTTTGCATCCTGAAACTTAACTTTCAGATAAAGGAGCAATGCAGTTAACATAATGCTTATGTTCCAAAGAAGTCGGAAGTAATTACCTGTTGTGCCTAAATTTTGAGCATTCTTTGAAAATCTAAAATACGAGGGTTGTACCGAAAGTAATGCAAAAGTGGATATAACTTTTTTATTAACCGACAGAGGTCGTTCAAATTGCATATAATGGTTGAGTAACTCTTCTTCTATAGTAACTCTTCATTGCAGGTAAATAATGAATTCCAAGGAAAAGCAACGTGCCGTCATTGAGTTCTTGACGAAGAAAGGGTGCAGGCTGTCCGACATCACAGAAGGCTACAAAATGTTTACGGAGACGACACCACTGACAAAAGCAATGCGCGCAGATGGATGAAGAAGTTTAAAGAAGGGGAAACCAGAACTGAAGACAAATCACGCAGTGAGAGACCATCATCTGCGACCTCTGACACTAATCGGCAGCAAGTGGATGGATTGATTTGAGAGGAGAGACTAGTCAGAATCCGTGAGCTTGTTGCACAACTGGACTGTGGTCACAATGCCATACGGAAGATGGTGGAAGACTCAGGGTATCGGAAAGTGTGTGCTAAGTGGGTACCTCGGCTGTTAACACCCGATTTGAAGGAGAGAAGGTTGGAAGTCTGCTCTGATCTGTTGGAAGCGTTTGAAGCTAATGACGACACGGTTTGTTTTTTTTTCGATCTGGTGACAAGAGATGAAACGTGGGCGTAACTTCACGATCCGGAAACGAAGAATCAATACACGAAATGGCGTCATACCTCTTCACCAAGGCCTAAGAAGTTCAAGAGCCAACAATAAGCACAGAAAGTTATGATGACTGTATTTTGGGATGACAGGGGTGTCATTCTTCTTGATTTTCGGGAACGTGGCCGTACCCTGACCAGCGAATGGTACATAGAGACACTCAATAATCTTAGAGGAGCCATAAGGAGGAAAAGACCGGAAGAGGATCCACATTCACCATTACAGTGCGAGACCGCACACATCTTTGGCAACAAATCAGGCGATGAGCAACTTAGGCTGGTCGGTGGTCCCCCATCCACCGTACATCCCAGATCTGGCGCCCTCCGACTTCCAGCTGTTCGGTCCAATGAAGGACAGTCTCCGAGGTCAAAGATTTGATGGCACAGACGAGGTGAAAGTGGCTGTGAAGAAGTCGGTACAACATTCCACACCTGAATTTTTTCGAAGGGGATTCGAGCATTAGGTTCAACGATGGTGCAAATGCATCGCTTATGACGGAGACTATATTGAGTAGCACTTTTGTATAGAGGAAGAGTTATTCTACCAACATGTACAATTTGAACGTCCTTTATCAGTTGATAAAAAAGTTATGCCCACGTTTGCATTACTTTCGGTACAACAGTCTTATGTAATTTATCAACTCATTACAGATTTATAAATTTAAAGTCCGTAAACTCAAAGCACTTATAGAAATTATAGTTTTCAAGATTTAAACAGTTACATGAAATAATTACTCTTAAAGCTGAGACATATAAGTGAAATAATACACGAAGGTACGATTTATCGGTCAAGGTGTAATGAAAATTAATGTAAAAGGAAAAACTACTAAGAAATGAAATGATTAAAAAAGTAACTTTTTTATTAACTTATATATATATATATATATATCTCCCATTTTAAGATTTCTTATGTGGAAACGATCTCGCGGGGCACCAAACAGAGCTCAGGGCGGGGACAAATAATGGCGACCCATGAAGACCCATGCTTTAGGCCACTCACATGAATTATTTCGGCTCTATTGAAAACCCATCTCATTGTTCCTTTCAGACGGGACCGTTTAAATGATTATTTCGCTGTTTTTCACTGCATAGAATAATAATACTAATGTTTTCAATATGAGTAACATCGAAATTTCGATTGATTCAAATAATATCGTCGGATTATTTTCCTCCTTTTCCGGACACCATGAAAGCTTGCTACTTTGGTGAGCAGGTTCTAGTACGGTAAACATGTTTCGAAACTTAAATTCAACGCTTATTTCATCAACGTCAATTAAAACTAAACCGTCGATACACGATTAAATTCATGAATGCAGTAAAAAAAACTCCCTACGAGTACATGACAAACTTTACTAAAAGCTAAAAGAAATATATGCAAGTTAAAAATGTTGTAAGATCTTCCGGGAACGCACTATAGTCCCATCCTCAGACTAAACTTGTATAATACACCGTGCTAACCCCTTAAATACCCAATGCGCAGAGTGGGAATGACGTAAGTAGGCATTAAAGATTTTTGTTTTAGTGCCTGCGCAACCCAAAGGGAGGCATATGACAATTGCAAATATAGTGAATAGCAATTGCAAATATAGTAATATTCCAAGTGATTTAACACAACAGCCAGAGTGAGACTTCTCAAGAGGAACTGTATTCACTATATTTGCAATCGTCATTTTCCTCCTGTGGACCTGCCTCCCGCTGGGTTGCGCAGGCACTAAAACAAAAAATTTTAATGTCTACTTACGTCATTCCCATTCTGCGCATTGGGTATTTAAGGGAGTTAGCACGGCGTATTATATAAGTTTAGTCTAAGGATGGGACCATAGTGCGTTCTTCAAAGATCTTACAACAGTTTTAACTTGTATATATTTCTTTTAGCTTTTAGAAAATTTTGTCATGTACTCGTAGGGAGTTTTTTTGTTTAATCGTGTATCGACGGTTTAGTTTTAATTGACGTATATTTTCTACACGTAATCATCGTTTTGATCTGCTTATTTTATTGCACAAAATGGTCACGAAGTTCGAAAATTTCATGTAAGATTTTCTCGTTTCCAAAACAAAAAGACTTTTTTTTTTTTTAAATCGGACTTATAAAAATAGAGCTAGATAGAAAAATAAATAGTAGGTTTACTACTCCCCATAGGAGAAATAATTATATTGCTTTTATCAGAAAACTTGTGTAAAATGTATTTCATAGTTGGCCATATCTTGCCAGAAACTAATATTTTTTTATATAAGATTTTTTTTTTAAAATGGAGACATCGTTACAAATAGATATTCGCTGGGCCCCCTATTGGAGAAAACTGTCTATGAAGATGAAGCCTCACACACAAAACAAAATTTCGAAAATTTATGAGGCATAAAAAGAATGTTTCCAAACGGACTTTTAGAAGCAGAGACAGCGTGAGGAATGGAGTACATAATTGCGCTTCCTAGAGGTACACTGTTTATCATGTCCAGGGCTGAAGTCGGGAAAGGGAGCGGTGGAACTCCGTCCTGCATCTTTTCGTAAAGATGGGGCGCGCCCTATTTTTGCTGTTCCTTTCTCAATTATAAGGAAGATGCAAGGCTTTTGAAAATACCCATAAATCAAAACGATATAGAGGTCAGTCTTCCCTAGAGTTTGTATCTGTGAACTTATCGGACAAATACTATTCCTGAAACATTCATCTTTGCTCAAAGCCCCACTTCTTTTCCAAATAGGCTTATATATATAGTACTGATTGTTTTCGAGGCTGATTATGTCTTCGTCGGGTAAAAGAATGTCTTCAATCAGATTTTTAAAGGCAAAGCTTTGGGAAAAAATATATTTCCAGGTCAACAGCATCTGCAAGCATTCCCTCAAGCGTCAAAATTAAAAGCCTAGGATAAGAATTTAACTATAACTTTTTTTCGCACTCGGAGCTTTCCAATACAAAGGGTATTTTTCAAACCGGACAAATAGTTTCCCAATTGGTCAAACAGTTTTAAAATCCGACTAATAGTGAATCACGGTCGTCGTTTGACCATTTAGGGGGGGCTTCACCCCCTACCAATTATCTCGAAATACGTTTTTCAGTTAAGTTCAAAAATTAAATTTCTAAACCTTTATTAAATTTGAAAAATTATTATTCATTTTAAACCAATGATCAATTATCAGCAAATAAATATAGCAAAAAGATAAAAAGTCAATGACAAATATACATTTGACAATTATATGCTATCAAAGGACGCGTACGGAACATCCTCTTGCTTAAGAACAAGCCCTGCGGTTCATTCGGTGTGTAATGAGTTTCTTAATTCTTTAACCCTTTTTTTCAGTCATTGATTCTTTTCAAGGGTTGGAACACTGTATGCTTCTGGTAGGAGTGGAGATCAATTGGACTCACAGATATTTTGGGTCTCGTTTGCTGAATTTAGTGTTACTGATCTAGATTTCTTGGCCTGCAGTGGGTCTTCCTTTATCGCTTTTAATTGCCCTTAAATTAGAATTTTTTGTCCATCTCCGAAATCTAGAACTCCATGCTGTGCCCACGGCAATAAATCAGATCAGTCTGCCAGCACGCAAAGAGCACATAGGATTCACTATGTACCTTGTTTAAACGTGAGGGGTGGGGGGGCTATAAAACAAAAAATTTGGCTTACAAAATCTGTCGCTCATCCTAACAAAGTCCACAAATAAAAATCCTAAACACAAGAAAAACAAACCCACTCCAGCATTGATCAATAGTCCTCACCGCAGCAAAGCAACTTGGGAATATTTAGATGATTATAATCATCTAAATATTCTCAAAAGCCAGCAAATGATAGTGAGAAGATCAACATTTAAATATTGTTAAGGCTGCGCTAAAGTTACTGCACTAAAACTGAATACCTCAGGGCTATGTTGGTTGTAAGTGATATTAAATTAGTATAATTATTTTGAATTTAAAACGCTATTCAATTTAAAATGACAACTGTCAATTTTAAAATTCTGCAACGATTGTTATTTTCATTACAGAAGATGGTAATGGTATGAGTTGGGAGCAGTGAAAAAAATTAATCCCTGTTCATCCCCCAGCCCCCAATATTAGTCGTCGAATGATGCCACTGTGCAGCAAAGATATGGTGCCTAAAGGCAGGAAAACGGACATCAGCGATACTCCAAGTACAAAATGATACAGATGAATGATACACATGATGGCAAAAACAGAGCTGTAGGACAATTACAGAGGGATCTATAGCACGCAGTCCGGTCATCTTCAACAGCGCGTCGCAACAGCCTCGTGCGGCGATAATGCAGCAATACGGTCCGGCATGGAGGCGAACAGACGCCTGATGTTGTCCCGTGACAGAGTGACCCACACGTATTGGACGGTGTGCTCCAAATCCCGGATAGTGCACAGCTGCAGCCGGCGTTTCAGCTGGTCCCACACATGCTCGATAGGGGACATGTCTGGGGAGCGGGCAGGCCACGGAAGTATCTGGAAATGACGTACGTAGTCCTGGGCAACCCAAGCCATGTGCGGGCGGGCATTATCCTGCTGGTATAGCGCACCTGGAATCGCGGCCAGGAATTGGAGCACATGGGGCCGTAGGATCTCATCCACATACCGCTGGCCCGTCAACGATACACGCACCACTACTAGAGCTGATTGGCTATCGTAGGCAATGGCTCTCCAGACCATAATGCCTGCAGTGGGGGAGGTGTGGCACTCGATAGCGAGGTTAGTATTGTGCCGTTGATCCGGGGACCTCCACACCCCAACACGATTATCATCTGTCCCCAAAACAAAGCGGCAGTCATCGCTAAACACCACACGTCTCCAGTCTGTGGCGTTCCACGTTGCTCTGGCCTGGCACCACTGCACATGGAGCCGGCGATTTTCCGGTGTTAATGCCAGCACACGTAAGAGGTGTTGGAACAGCAGATTCGTGGGCACACAGTAGCCGCTACATCTGCCTGTATAGTGGACCGGGTCCAAGCGGGATCCGTTCGTATCAGGCGCACGATCCGTCGATCCTGTCTACCGGTGGCCCTTCTGGTCCCGTTCCGCCATGTGACAGTGCTGTCACGTGTCCACTGCTCCCAAGACAGTCGGACGGTATGGTCAGAACGATCCACGTGGCGGGTTATACGGCTCACCGAATACCGTGCGGTTTTCAGCCCGATGATCAGGCCTCTCTCAAATTCCGTAAGTTGCGTAAATCGACGTCTTTGACGTCTATCCGGCATTCTTTTTACTCTGTACTCTTGTTTGCGTCGTTCAGTGCTTTTCGCTTTCGTGGGGCGTCGAATACACGTCGGTTTATAAGGCTGCATGTTCGTGCTTGTAGCGCCATCACAGAGTGTGTGGTCATGCGCACTCGCACCAAACGTGCATCATTTGCATAGCTGCACGCACTCTAGTCATTTGCAAAGTTTTGCGGTTGTAGCATGTTTTCTTCTAGGTGCGCAAATTTCATTGTTCGTGAGCGTATATTGATGTTTAACATTGAAGTGATTAGAGAAGTGGCAATGTTGCAAGCTGGGAATTCAAGAAATTGTTAGATTTCACGAGAATGTTCAATATCTGTGATGCATGACATACGAAAAATCGTTACATTCTAGCTTCCAGCATTTATTCTACGAAATAAAAATCTACCACTTTCATATAAAAGAATTATTGATGTTTCAGTGCACTAAACCCCAGGAATTTTTTCTACCCAGACAATTGGAACTGCTGTTGCTGGAAAGAAACTTGTTTAGAATCCGGACGCCTGAAAAAAAACTAAAAAAAAAAACTTACGTATGCAACACGTTGTTTTTCAAGCATTTCCTACTTTTTAGATGTCTGTATAAAAAAAGGAAAACTTGTTTATCAGCAACTGGTGCGTTAGCGAAGTTTCCGCGGATCCTTAATTTCGGAACGCTCAAACGAGTTCAGATTTTTTTTTAATTTTAAATACATGCTTTCTTTCAGATAACTTCCCTAGAGAATTAGTGTAAACACACGTTTTTCAAGAAACGCAGGCTGAATTTTTCAAAGAAGAGCTGAATTTCTTTTTATCAATTGTAACGCTGGAAACCGGAAGTTTGGAAATAACATATCGATCGTCGCGTCCATTATTATCTTTAATATCCCCAAAAATATTGAAAATAGTTTCCAAATTTTTTTAACTAGAGCTTCGAATTTTGCTCACTAATTTTTGCGAAAATTACTCACGAAATTAACTGAGATTAATTTAAAATCCCTTAACATCAAGGAATGTCAAAAATGAAAAACAAAAAAACAAGTAATTATCGATCATCACAAAATTATCGCTATCAGAAGAATAGACTCGACCGTAACTGTTACAATTAACTATAATGATAACAACCTGAGAAAGAAGAGGAGCCTGTGAAAGCACAAATGTGTTCGTCACTGGGATCGAATAGCGCTTCCTCACTCTGGAGTAAGTTTCTGTCCCAACTAAGCTTCACTGAAGGAATGTATCGCTGCAGATTTGTCGTCTGGACACGTGCTTTGCCTCTGTAGTACGTCACAAGCCTTTCACTAAAAGGTCCCAAAACATTCCAATTTAATACACCTCAGACCCTCACTGAGCCACCACCAGCCTGCACTTTTCTAATTTGACATGAAAGGTCCATGAACTCCTGAGGTTGACGCCAGATCCACACTATGCCATCGGTTCGATGCAGTTTAAATCCGGATTCATCACTCCCAGCTATACGCTACCAGTCCTCTGGAGTCCAGTGTCGGTCTGCTTTTGTCTGGGCAAGGCGTTGAGCACGGTATCGTGCCATTAACAGCGGGAGATTTGTGGCAGCATGTAACCCTAAACGTTAAAGAGTATGTTGCATTGTCTTTGCATTGAGCCTTGATTCACAAATCGGTGGTGATTTGTGATATTGTCTTGCGCATATCATTTAAAACAATGCCGCCCAAACAGCGTACCTTTGCCGTTCATTCGAATGAATACCACTGCAATTAACTCCTGAGCTTGTTCTTTCCCCAGAATTTTCGTATTCCATAATCACTCTCGACACTACAGCACGAGAAAATACCATTGTGTTGGCGACTTCCGAGATGAACCGATCCATCCCGCTGGCAGCTACAATCTATCGTTCGTCAAAAACATCCAAATCATGCGTCTTAGACATCAAGCCTGTAATCGAACAGTACTGGTGAAACTGTGGACGAAGGCTGCGTTTTAACCACAGTTTTGTCCAGGCATGTTCGATAATGCGGAAGTTGCAGCCAAGGATTTGCGTAACTTCTGCTATCTCTAATTCAATGGAATTTCAGTGTATATATAATAAAAAACTTGAACGACGCAAGCTCAGAAGGCAAACAAAAATTATGGACATGAAAAATCTTAAAAAAACTTAATGGAACTTTCAAATTGGAATTGAGCAACTAATTCTCCGCACTAGAATTTTTAGCAGAAGAAGAAGTGCACAGTTCTGAAGTTAACAGAAAAATTACCAAGGCTCTTATCGAAAAAGCGGTAAAAATAGGTGGTCATAAAAACGAAAATCAAATGAAGAAAATACCAGATTAAAAAAAAACGTTGATTCGCAAAAAAAAAAAAAAAAAAAGGTAATGATGGTAAAAGAAAAGCAACTTCCAAAGTGTAATACGGAGAACTGCGCAAGACAGTACGAAAATATATCGTTGAAGCCATGCGAAAATTCAGTTGTGAACTAGTGACAAAAAAGCAATTGAGGACAACAGAGCTGAGACGGGCCGAGCCCGAAAGCTCAGAGTAGAGCCTGAGCCCGAACCGGGCTCGGGCTGCATAGTACTTACTGGAGTTCGGGCTCGGACGGGCTCTGAAAGAGAGAGAGAGAAAGAGAGTGAGAATTTTCTTTTAATGGGATTTTACATGATTTATCACACGAGACCTTTTTACACTTTCGAGTTGTTAAAGTGAATTCTTCGGCAACTGTTTCTAGATAGGGAGTAGAAATTCAGCAGGGCTATCCATTCCGGGCTTGAGTAACAAAATTCCATAGGCCATGAATTACAAGATTTCTCCGAAGGAAAAGTTTCTATAAGAACTGTTGACAGTAGATTGCAAGCTGACGAAATTTTGCTCCCTACCTCAAAGGGGCAACTCCCTGCTAATTCTATTGAACAACGTACGACGTAGATTGTTATGCCTCCCGATTTTTTCTGATTTCCTGATACCCCCTACCAGAAACATTTCAGGAAGAAATGAATGGTCAAAGAAACTGTAGAAAAAGGTGCACATCCCTTTCCCAATCCGCTGTTGAGAAAGACATCGGTTAATTGCACGGGTAGGAAAGAGTGGAAGTCTGGAAGAGAAGACTTTTTTTTAATGCCTAAAAAGGTTAATCATAGTTTTCGGGCTCGTTCGGGCCCGGGCTCTATTTTGCAATATAAAATTCGGGCTCGGACGGACTCGGGCTCTTAAAATTGAGCCCGAACTCAGCTCTGGAAGACAACCAAAGCCGAAGAAAACAAAAGGGTCATTCCAGTGATGAGAAGGCTTTTGATTATGTGAAACCATTAGCAATTACAATGTCTTTGAAATTCTGCGGCGTTGAAGATACATACATCAACATTAATTATGACATCTATGAAAATGCAAGCGCAAATGTTCGTGTTTGAGGGCACTACACTTATAAAAATTGGGTAGGAAGTGAGGCAGGGTGACACCATATCTCCCAAGCTCTGCGATGCCACGTTGTAGTACTGTATATGTTTCAATCATTGAACTGGATTGACAAGGGAACAAACATTGATGGAGATCGTTTCACCTACGTCCGTTTTGCTGACGACATAGTTATTTTTGCAAGTGTCACCTCAGAGTTGCAGAGTATGATCCAGGAATTTGCAGGCAAGAGTAAAGAAATGGGTTAAAAATGAACTAACGCAAAATAAAATTGATGTGCAAAAGCTTTTACAAGATCTGAAGATTTAGCGATTGAGGGAGAAAGTCTAGAAGTAACCAATGCTCACATTGACCTCGGACAACGGATATTAAGCAAGTGCCACGTAGAAGAAAAAATAATTAGGCGTATAAAAGTTGGTTTGAGAACTTTTGGAACAATCAGTGCAATTTTCAAGAGTAATTTACCCTTATGTCTCAGAAAAGTATTTAATCAATGCATCCTATCTAGTTCTTATTTATATCAGAGACATGGTATAACGAAGTGAATTTCTCCGTCATTTTTATCCGCGCCGGGGTTCGAACCCGGGTCCACTCATTCCGGAATAAGTTGCTCTACCAATTAAGCTACGCGGACATTTGTTCTGATTCCTATCTGCCTTTATGTCGTGTGCGTCCTGCTGGCAGGTACGTCACATCTCCTCTCCTGGTACGTTACATCATCTTCCCCTTATTATTATTTTTTTTTTTTTTTTCGAAGTGCTGGAGAAAGGATTCTCTTATTTTTCCTATCTCGCGGTGTGGAAATAACATCACACCAATGCGAGATTTTGAACGGTCGGGTCATCCGGATAGTTCGGGCGCCATTTATAACGAAGTGAATTTCTCCGTCATTTTTATCCGCGCCGGGGTTCGAACCCGGGTCCACTCATTCCGGAATAAGTTGCTCTACCAATTAAGCTACGCGGACATTTGTTCTGATTCCTATCTGCCTTTATGTCGTGTGCGTCCTGCTGGCAGGTACGTCACATCTCCTCTCCTGGTACGTTACATCATCTTCCCCTTATTATTATTTTTTTTTTTTTTTCGAAGTGCTGGAGAAAGGATTCTCTTATTTTTCCTATCTCGCGGTGTGGAAATAACATCACACCAATGCGAGATTTTGAACGGTCGGGTCATCCGGATAGTTCGGGCGCCATTTATAACGAAGTGAATTTCTCCGTCTTTTTTATCCGCGCCGGGGTTCGAACCCGGGTCCACTCATTCCGGAATAAGTTGCTCTACCAATTAAGCTACGCGGACATTTGTTCTGATTCCTATCTGCCTTTATGTCGTGTGCGTCCTGCTGGCAGGTACGTCACATCTCCTCTCCTGGTACGTTACAATGGACCTTAACTAAAAAATACCTACAGAGGCTGCAGACAAATGAAAGAATCATTGAAAAATGTATTCTTGGTATAACTAGGGAAGATCAGAAAAAGAACTCGTGGATCAGGAAACTGACACGAGTACATGACATCATGATCAAAGTAAAATCTCTGAAATGGCAGTGGGCTGTACATATTGCTAGAAGACCTGACCATCTATTACTTGTGGTAAGTTAGGCTTCACCTGTTTTTTAAAGATTACTGTAGTTTTAAATTATTCCTTTTCGACGTAAAGTTCGAACATTATCACAGGTTCTCTACACCGAAAGCCATATCTGCCTACCGCTTACGCTGCGCACTTATATTTTCTTTTGTTTTCTACAGATAACGTTATAAACCCACTAGCGAATTTGTTACTTCCAAATTTTATACATTACACGTTTTTAAAGCGAAGTTATTAACATCGTTTTTTGAGGGTCTTCTTTAGAAAAATCATGCACTTCCCATGGTAAATCCTCACTTTCGAATGCATATAAATTTTCTCGTGGTAAATTTATATGCATTCATTTATTTTTCTTTTCTCGTGGTATATATCCACTCTTTCAATATCTCAGCAGAAAATACAATACGCATTTATTACGATATTAGAACAGCAGAATTAGTTTCCAACTTTGGCAACAGTTTTTTCCACTTCGTTTACGAAATAATTTGAAGCGTAAAAAATTGGATTAGAGAGGTTTTGAGATATGGCGTCCAGACTTTTTTGCTCTCTAGTAGGCAAGCTCCTAATTCGATTGAAACTTTCTGTTTCACTGAAAACTGTTTTATATGAAATTTATGAATTTAAATTTGTTAAATTCCGCTACGCTGGAGAACTTCTGACATATGGCAAATGATTCAACTAACGAGAGAATATGTCGGAACAAAGTTGCTTTTGAAAAACATTTGTAAACAGTGAGGAAATAAAATGATATTAACGCGTCATTGAATGAAATTAATACGTACTTGCATGAGAAACGAGCAGCAGGTTCCTTGAAACTTCAGTTGGTATTTTATTTATACAGGGTCGGCAACTGTAAATGACATGAGACCCTGATTGTACTGTAGAAAATGGCCAAGAAACTGTAAGAAAAAAAGAAGTAAAATCAGTAAACCACACCATTAAATGTGCACAATAAAAAGTGAAAGTAATAATTTACAGCATCTGTACACTGAAGAGCAATTGAATTAGAGACAGCTGGCGTTATGCAAATGTGGCGCTGTGGGCGGCCCTGTAAACGGAAACGACATGACGTATGCAGCGATCCGACAATATAAGGAGTGATGCGGCGGGAATCAGTAAGAGTCGGACGCAGTATGGGTAAGACGAAGGATCTAAGCGCATTTCATCGTCGGCAAATTATCGATGCCAGAAGAATGGGTCACTCCATCTCGGAAATCGTGCAGGCACTGGGATTTTTACGAGCCACTGTGTCACGGGTGCACCGTGAGTACATCGAATCCGGTAAAACCATCCCTGCAAGGGCCAACTGCCCTGAACAACAGCGTGTGGATGAGCGGAGTCATCGTCGACTAGCTCGCATTGTAACAGCGGATAGACGGGCCACAGTGCAAGAAATCACTCGGCAATTTAACGCTGGTGCACAAAAACGTGTAAGCAGGCACACCATCCAGAACCATCTCCTCGCTATGGGGTACAGAAGCCATCGTCCCACGAGAGTACCACTCCTGACCGCACATAACAGGGTGCAAATATTAGCATGGGCGCGGGAACATCGCCACTGGACCCTAGACATGTGGAAAAATATTGCCTGGACTGATGAGTCGAGATACGTTAGTACATGCGGATGGCATAATACGAGTACGGAGCAAACCACATGAAGCGATGGATCCTTCTTGCCAGCAGGGTACTCTTCAAGCTGGTAGGGGTGGCATTCTCGTTTGAGGACTGTTTACGTGGACTGAAATGGGACCCCTGGTACGTGTGACATCGTCCCTCGTTACCGGGTTATCCTGGATGACCATTTACTCCCGTTTGTGCGTCTTCAACACCCCACTGGGGACCTCATCCTGCAACAAGACAATGCACCATGCCATCGCTCCCGAATTGTATCCGAATGGTTGGATGAACACTCCACCGACGTGACTTCACTTCCTTGGCCAGCTAGGTCACCTGCCCTAAATCCCATCGAGCACATCTGGGATGACATCAAGAGAGATGTTCGAGGCTCTGACCGAATGGTTGGATTAACACTCCACCGACGTGACTTCACTTCCTTGGCCAGCTAGGTCACCTGACCTAAATCCCATCGAGCACATCTGGGATGACATCGAGAGAGATGTTCGAGGCTCTGACCCCCCTCCATCAAATCTTCGTGATTTCTCAAAGTCAGTTCCCTCCCGCCGCGACATTTTCACCCAGCCTAACAGTGCGATATGATCGCGGTCAGCTGCAGGCTTGTTTTTATACCGTTTGCAGCTGTACCGCGCATCTTAACAACGTAGGGGATCCGTTCATTTGCTTTTGAAGGGGTGTCCGGTGACTTGTCAATATAGTGTATGTCAGTATTATTTGGTAGACTATTTTTTGGGTGTGGGAACGCCCAAAATTTGTTCTCATATAAATTAATGGTAATTGCTCCTTTGCTTTACGCCATTTCGGCTTACGAAAGGTTTTATAAGAAAGCTGTACTTTCGGATAGCGGGAGAAACCTGTACTGCCAGTACTTGATGTACCGTCACCGTTTGGTACATTACATTATATGGTGTTGCATCAAGGGTGGCGTTATATCAAATTTTCAGTTATTTTTAAATAAGCAGAATTTTGTTAATACAGGTTCCTCGAAAATCATAATCAGCATTAAATTAAAAACATGTTAATCAGAAAACAGAATGCCATATATGTTGTGTACTTAGTGTGCACTAAACTGTCAGTTTCGATCTAGGAAGCTTCTGGTATGCATTAAATTCGGAAATTTACTTTGCATAGTAGGAAAGACAAAGTTAACGTTTTAATTTTAAGGAGAGGAATAAAATATATGTTACTTTACTAAAACTTTATCAACCGAAAGTTAATAGCATAACACAAAATCATTTTTCATATCTTTATTTCTTTCAAAAACCTATGCTACTTTTTCTTTTGTTTAGATTGGAGGTTTAACGACCGCCGTGAGAAACTCAGTGGGCTATAAGCAGTCTCCCGTCCCTAAGTAAGGGCCAATAGTTTCAAGGAAGGGAGAGATCCAGGGCCGTAAGACAAATACAACAACCATATCTCACCGGGCGATTCGAACCCGGACCCATCTCGGACGAATGATCAGAAGCCATCGCTTAGACCACTTATCCACCGGAGCGGATATCCTACTTTCATTTGTGTTTTAGATTTCAATCTAATTAATTTCAGAGCCAAATCCGACCAAATCTGACTTAACAAGTTGTGACGTACTACAGAGGTAACGCAGATGTCAAGACGACAGTTAGCAGTGATAAGCCCTTTGTCGGTGTAGCTTAATTTTTTTTTTTTTTTTTTTTATTGGAGGTTTTACGACCACCGTGAGCAACTCAATGGGCTATAAGCAGTCGCCCGTCCCTAATTTAGGGTCACTGGTTCCAGGGAAGGGAGAGAGCCAGTGCCGTAAGACAAACACAACATCCATGCCTGACCGGGATTCGAACCCGGACCCCTTACGGACGAATGATCAGTGGCCAACGCCTTAGACCACTGCGCCACCGGGGCTGCGTAGCTTAATTGGGAAAGCATTCGGCTCCGGAGCAAAAAAATTACTTCCAGGCCCTTTTGAGAAAATCTTTTAGCTTTTAATTACTGAAAATTTTAAACGCCGCCCCGGTGGTGCAATGGTCTAAGCGCTGGCTTATGACTGTTCTTTCGAGAAGGGTCCGGGTTCGAATCCCTGTTGAGGCATGGATGTTGTGTTTGTCTTACGGCTCTGGCTCTCTCCCTTCGCTGGAACCAGTTGCCCTAAATTAGGGACGGGCGACTGCTAATAGCCCATCGAGTTGCTAACGGTGATCGTTAAACCTTCAATCTAAAAAAAAAATAATTCTATATTATTATTATGGGCGTTTCAATAATTCAAATTCTTTGGAACCTAAGGTATTTTCGTGAAGCCAAAATTATTGCGCTTTAGTGTGTGTAACACAAATGTGCACGTTGTAATTAAAATGATTGCCCTAGTTTTATGCCAATACAAAGTACTACAAAACACTTACGACAATGTTAATCATATGCAAATTTTATTCTTCTAGGGAACTAAGGCCGCCCTCTTTGAAATGTCTTACTATAAACACCTAAAACACGTAACTTCTGTTAGTTGGTTTGCTGGAGTTTATTGGCGCAAGAGTTTCATGGGCCAAAGAACGCCAGGCCAAACGTTTTTTTTTTTTTTTTTTTGGTTGGAGATTTAACGACTACCGTGAGCAACTCAGTGGCTATAAGCAGTCGCCCGTTCCTAATTTAGGGCCACTGGTTCCAGGGAAGGGAGAGAGCCAGTGCCGTAAGACAAACACAACATCCATGCCTCACCGGGATTCGAACCCGGACCCCTTCGGACGAATGATCATAGGCCATCGCTTAGACCACTGCGTCACCGGGTCGGCCCAAAAACACGACAACAAACGGCCTAAAGAGCCGACAATCAGAAAACGGACTACACAAAATGAAAAACACTACACGTAACTGCCGTGTTACAGCGTCTAAGGACCTTTTCCGATTTATACAAAAATATAAAACATAAATAAGTAAGTAACGATGAAGAACTGCAGCACAAAAATTCCAAAAGTTCTTAAATTATTTCTCTTGAATATAAAAAAACGCATTTAACATCATGCCGCAATATTTTGCACGCAGTAAAAAGTCTCTGCGAAGAACATCTTTTAGTTCATAATATTCCGAAGAATGCATAGTTATATGCCAACGACTGCGATACATAACTTCTTATCCTCTTTGGTATAAAAATCTCATTCATCGAACGAATGTTTCTTTCACATTATCTTTTTGATTTACACGTATAGGAGCTATTGCCACAGCCGCGGAAAAAGGTCTCAAGTCATCTAGTTTTAATGAACTAAAACCGCGAACATATTTCCAAATATTTTACTTATTTATTAAAAAGAAAAGTTGCATTTCTTTTTAATGCTTCATTCAAAGCTGTCATGAAAATTTCTGGCTATTTCCTTAACTAGCTCTATATGAAATTTCCGCAAAACATTTTGTAAAATATATTTGTTGAGGCTATAGGCTCTCTTAACCGTGACCCCCCCAAGCGGGGGGGGCTATCGGTACTCCCCTGTTGGAGCCCTGCAATCGCCAAATTTAGGTTTTCACACTGGCGCCCGTAACGTGAAAATGGATCGACTGACATGACAGTTAGGTTCTTCGAAAGAAGTGTGATGCTTCTTCCACATATCGCCTGAAATTAATCAGAATTCTTTCTTCTGCAAAGAGTTGCTTTCAGCGTGGCGTGCGGCGGACCCGAAACCTGCGATTTCCTGCCCCCGCATTTGTCAAGGGGAGAAAAATGGGGGTGAATGATATATATGACGTACATGTCAAGACGCTAAGTAGCAATGACAAGCCCTTGTCGGTGCAGTTTAATTGAGAAAGCATTCGGCTCCGTAGCAGAAGGGCGGTAACTCCGCCACCGGCAGATCTGGGTTTTCACAAAGTGCGTCTTAAATACTGCTATCCTACAACTTTGCTTCAAAGAACCTTCTTAATGTTACAAGACACTGATTCTCACCTCGATTGAATAAGTGCCTTTAACATTAAATGATTTGCCACAATTCAATGCCGGTGCAAAAAACAGAAAGGCAATTCTCACACAGCTTACAAGTGCCGGTACATCAAGTACGTTTTGTGTTGAGAAGGCAGATTGGTGCAGTAATATAATGTGCATTGGCGGTTGGTGGATGGCAAGGGTATGGCGGTGTTATTAGTGATCAAGATATTTTGTATTAAGCAGTGGTTCTTAACCTGTCGTCCGCGGACCCGGGGGGGGGGACGCGATGCCCTCACAGGGGGTCCGTGAAGGCTTGAAGAAATGTTATGATCTTTCGCAATTTAAATAGGGATAGAGAAAGAATGCAAGAAAGAAACAAAAAAAGAAAAGTAACCTAAGAATGAAATCTTAATTTCCTTCGCTTGTTTGTGTAAAGCTTGGCTTTTCTAACCTACCGCCTCCATTACAAATAAACAAAAGTAAAATAACTATTTGATAGCAGAACATGTATCGTAATTTTCGGCACATAATCTGCGGATTATCTGTTGTTGAAAGTTGATAATTTCTCTGCTGTGGATTATACGAAGGTGCGGATAATGCGGCACTTTTTTTTTTTTTTTTATTCAGCATTTTTTCCTCTGCGGATTATGCGCCGGAAATTACTCAGCTAGTGATATTTCTGCACACGGTGAGAACATAGAAGTGAATGACGCTGAGTATCTCAGAGAAACCACGTGACATTTCTTGCTACTTTGTATACAGTCAGAAGCCGCGGAAAGAGAGAGTAGGAATCAGTCAGTGTGAGTGAATGTTCGGACGGATTTCGTGATCGTGTTTCTTCTTTGATTTCTGCTAATAAAACCGTTTGGTTATTTTTTTTTCGTGTGACGTTTTGTATAAGCGTGTCATATTAATGGTGTATAATGAATTCTTCTTCTAATAATAATGATGAATTCAGCTTCTTCTACTTATAAACTTCTTCTAATGGTTGTTGTGTTAATTATATCATGAATAAAATTTCCTGCTAGTAGTGTAGTAATAATAATAAACAAGCTTTTAACTGCTAGTAATGTTGTAGTAGTAATTAAGATGAATAAAGTCTTAATGCTAGTTATTAATAATAACAACTAATGAAATAAACCTAACAGCCAGACAGAGATCTGACAAAACTATGAACTGAGAAAGACGTACTTACTAAGACAATCTTTTATTTGGTAAACTTCTATTATTTATCTACACTCACTTCATCGGTTACACAACTACTCGATATCCGGCTCTCACATAAACGAAGATCTCTTTACACACGAAACAAAGCTCTCACGCACATAAACAACCGCTCTCCCTGGTATCGTTGAACGCGCCTATTTATACTGGCTACCACCACGTCATGACTTACACTCATTGCCAGATCTCATTCAGCGGGAGAAATAACATCTCGTTCAGTAAGAAGATCATTTTTTTTTTTTTTATTGGAGGTTTAACGACCACCGTGAGCAACTCAAATGGGCTATAAGCAGTCGCCCGTCCCTAATTTAGGGTCACTGGTTCCAGGGAAGGGAGAGAGCCAGTGCCGTAAGACAAACACAACATCCATGCCTGACCGGGATTCGAACCCGGACCCCTTACAGACGAATGATCAGAGGCCAACGCCTTAGACCACTGCGCCACCGGGGCGGCAAAGATCATTTACATAGTAAAATAAAAATAACCAGAGATAGTAAAAATCAAAAGGAAAGTGGATCTAGAGTATACGGAAAGTGAATCACTGCATACCCAGCGGGCCACTGGGTATGCAGTGCTCGAATTACCCAGTGGCCCGCTGGCCATTGGCCAGTAAAACTTCTGTAGGATTACTGAACTTGTGACAACTTAGAAAAAGTTTTTTTCTAAGTTGACACAAGTTAAAAAATATATATCTATTTCTTGTACTTCGCTGTACGGTTTTCTTTTCAGGATGCAAACTAGTGATAGTTTCATGAAATGCTATTGGACAACAGCTTTTTTTTTATCGCTCGTGATTTGTAAAGAGTGGTAGAAACAGCTAATACAGAAAGGCAGATTCCCACAGTCTTGTAATGGCTACCGCTGTTTTTTATTACCTTCGCCTACCCTAGTGAATGTACTGACACCAGACACACGCCAGCTTTTGTTACTGGCCCACAAAAACACACCAGCACAGAAGATCAATTGGATGCGTGAAGGTAATTTTTGCAAAAGAGCAATTCACATGAAAGCGTTTTAAATGGGGGACTAAAACTAATTTCATGGGAAAGTAGTAAGGATGAGCAATAAGACTAAAAATAAGGAAAGGAAGCTAAATCCTAAACAATAAAACATATAAAAAAGGCTACTAACGTGTAAGAATTTTTTGTACCCTTTTAGTTTCCTTGTTCCTTAAAAACAGACCACGAATGCACTCTTATTCTGTTATATCCCCAATCCATCGGGATCTCATTCAGGGAAATTCTTTGTCTTGTCAGTTGCACTTTCAAATTAGATATTTTAAAAACAAATATTGGAGATAATTCCATTAAAATAACACATTATTTTTCACATATATTGTAAATGTCTTAATTTTTTACTGGCCAATGGCCATTTTGGTGGATCAGTGGTTTGCAAATTCTAGTGGACCGCTGGGCCAGTAGAAGATTTATTTGTAATTTTAACACTATAATGTGCTGGTATAGCTTATCCAGAAATAATTAAAGACAATTCTTATTATTATTTTAAATTTGTAAGGAATGATCCCAATAAAAAATATAATAGGAGTGTTAAGTATTTCTCACTTCTCTCCAAATTTGAAGACCCTTCACGAGAAGCTTTAAATAAATAGTCGATGCACTTTAGGGTTTTAAATCTTGAGTTAAGATTATAGTAAATACCCTTTCATGAGAAATCTAATCTCGATTTCTCGTGAAAAGGGTATTTACTGCCGATCAAGTTTTATCGATTATATTTAATTTTCCCTTTTTATGTAACTTGGAAAAAACATATCATTTGCTGAGGCTTAGTAGGCAGTACATTTTGCAAACATAAGTGTACTTTAGGGTTTTAAAAAGCAAACAATTCACCTAGAGATGGAGAACTATATGTATAGTTTTGACTATCGATAGTTTTCGAGAGTCAAAAAATAACAATCGATAACTATCGATAGTGTGTTGGCAAATTTTCTCGGGAGACAATTTGTTTTCCGGGATGAAAAATTATTTCTGATAAGAATTTTTGTTACTTTCTCAAATTGTCAAAAAGCTATGCTCCGATGAACTTTGAAACTAACTATATAGTATATATATATATCATCATCATCATCATTGTCAACCATTATCAATCCACTGCTGGACGAAGGTCTCCCCAAGTTTCCTCCACAACGGTCTGTCTTGTGCCAGTCTCCTCCATGTCACTCCCGCATACTTTCGAATTTCATCCACCCATCTTCCATGTGGTCTTCTTCTGGGTCTTTTCCTGTCCCTTGGAATCCAATCTAAAATTTCGGCTGTCCATCGATGGTCTGTTCTTCTGGCAGTATGTCCAGCCCATTGCCATTTCAGGGATTTAACTCTGATCATGATGTCTTCCACTCTGATCATGATGTCTTCCACTCTGATCATGATGTCTTCCACTCTTGTCATTTTTCGGATCCACGTGTTCCTCTTCTTATCTCTCCTGGTTACACTAAACATGCACCTCTCCATGCTACTTTGAGTTGTCTGCAGCCTTTGTATGTCTCTTTTAGCTAAGGTCCACGTCTCTGCACCATACGTAAGCACTGGAAGGATGCATTCATCAAACACTTTTCTTTTAAGACATAATGGCATATTGCTCTTGACAATTATGCTGTTTCTTCCAAAAGCTCTCCAGGCAAGTTTTGTACGCCGATTAATTTCTTCACCAATGTGACCCTCACTTGATATCTGCTGTCCAAGATAAACGTACGTGTCTGTTATCTCCAGCTTTTCTCCATCAATCGATAAATCTTCATTTCTTGTAAAAGCATTGTACATCACTTTTGTCTTCTGAAAGTTCATTTTTAATCCCACTTCTTTACTCTTGTCAGCAAGTTTCTGGATCATACTCTGTAGCTCTGATGGGGTAGTTGCAAAAATGACTATGTCATCAGCAAAACGAAGGTGGGTTAGATAATCTCCATTAATCTTTATCCCTTTGTTTTCCCAGTTCAGTGATTGAAAGACATTTTCCAATGTGGCATTAAAGAGCTTCGGAGATATGGTGTCACCTTGCCTCACTCCTTTTCCAATTTTTATGTGTGTTGTATTTTCAAACAGCCGAATCTTTGCACTTGCATTTTCATAGATGTTATTAATAATATTAATGTATGCATCTTCAATACCGCAGGATTTCAGAGCCATTGCAACTGCTGATGGTTTCACCGAATCAAAGGCTTTTTCATAATCGATAAAAGCCATGCACAATGGAAGCTCATATTCCCTCGCTCTTTCAATTAGTTCTCTCAGTACGTGGATATGATCTATTGTGCTGTAGCCACTCCTGAATCCAGCTTGTTCTCTCGGTTGAGCCATGTCCAGTGTCACCTTCAAGTGGTGTGAAAGAACTTTAGTGAAGATTTTATATACCACTGATAGGAGACTGATAGGTCTGTAGTTCCTGAGATCCTCAATGTCACCTTTTTTATGTAGCAAGATCATTGTAGCGTTGTTCCAATCCTCAGGAATTTTCCCTTGATTAAGGCATGGAGTGAAAATTTGGGCGAGTACTGTTTCGATTTCTCCACTTGCTTCTTGTATGATGTCTACAGTAATTCCATCTTCTCCTGGAGCTTTTCCCCGCTTCATGTTCTTGATTGCATGAGCAACTTCTGCTGGGAGGACTGGAAGAACTCTGGTACCTTTCATGATGTCTGGAGTACATGTATCATCCCTTTCATATAATTTGGAGTAGAAATCTTTCACTCTTGTCAAAATTTTGCCTCTATTTCTTGTTATAGAACCATCTTCTTTTCTCAGAGCCATAATCTGTTTTCTTCCCTTACTGAGATGTCCCTTTGCTATCTTTAGGCTTTGGTTGTTTTCAATTGCTTTCCTCACTAGCTCACAGTTGAATTTCCTTACGTCTTCAGTGATACTTTTTCGTGCTGTCTTGCATAGCTCTATATATTCCACTTTGGAAGTCACATCTTCTTTAGTTGTCCTCATCTCTCTTCTTTTTTGCATCAACATTTTCGTTTTTCCTGATAATTTGTTTACATGCAACTTGTTCTTAGACCCAGGTAATTTTGTTGCTGTTTCCATAAGAGCTTTGGTTACTTTTCTGTTAACTTCAGAGATGTCCACTTCTTCCGATGTTAGGCCTTCTAAAGCAGAGAATCTGTTCTTCAGTTCCAATTTGAAGGTATTATGGTGTTTTTTTAAGGTTGGTTATGTCAATACATTTTGTTTGTCTTATGAGCTTGCTACGTTCGAGTTTAGTGTTGAGGTGCATCTTACATCTCACCAATCTATGGTCACTGCCTGTGTTGAACTTGTTTAGCACACTGCAGTCTTCTATGACGAATTTTTTGTTACACATAATAAAATCAATTTCACTTGTCGTCCCATTTGGATGTCTCCATGTCCATTTCCTGTGTGGCTTTTTCTTGAAAAAGGAGTTCAAGATGAAAAACCCTTCTGCCTGTGCAAACTCTACGAGAGTATTTCCACGCTGGTTTCTGTTGCCGGCACCGAATTTACCTACTGAAGTTTCATTCTGTTGCCGTTGCCCTATTTTTGCATTGAAATCTCCCATAATTATCTTCAAGTGCTGCTTACCTTTATTATTTAGATCATGAATTTCCTCATAAAATTCTTCAATTTCTTCTTCAGCATGACTTGTGGTGGGTGCATAAGTTTGAATAATCTGAGCTTGGTATCTTCTCGAGAGTTGGATAACGAGTCGTGCAGCTCTGTCAGAGTAACTTTCAACTTCTACAACTTTATCCTTCAGTTTCTTGTTTATTATAAATCCAACACCACTAGTTCTGCCAGTATCTGTCCCACGATAGTAGAAGAGATGTCCACTTTTCAGTTCAATGAGATCTTCTCCTTTTCTCCTTACCTCACTTAGCCCGACGATGTCCCACTTGATCCTTTGTAGTTCCTCTTCGAATTCAAGAAGCCTTGAATCAGAAGATAGGGAGCGTCCGTTGTACGTAGCCAAGGTCAGCATCAGATGGCAGCCTAGTCCGGTCCTCCGGGGATTCTTAGCACCCTCTGCCTTCATGTCGCACTGGCCGCTGCCTTGGCCAGGTACATTCCAGCTGCCGGAGACTGAGGGCCAAGATTTAAGTTGTGGAGTCATTTGGGGGGGGGGGTTGGCCATAACTCACCACGCTGGCCAAGCCGGTTGGTGAGTGTGGGATAGCATTTCCTCTAATCCCGATGGTATAGTTATACCGCTATTGGCGGTCGTCAGAGCCCCTTTAGTGGGAACAGGATGTACCACGAGAAGGCGGGGTTGACAATATATATATATATATATTTTGGTTTGGGGTTTAACGACCACAGTGGGCAACTCGATGGGCTGTAACTGTAAGCATTAGCCCATCCCTGATTTGGGGCCACTGGTTTCAGGGAAGGCAAACGCCAGTGCTGTAAGACAAACACAACATCTATTCTTCACGGGATTCGAATCCGGGTCCATCTCGGACGAATAATCAGAAGCCACCTCTTAAACAACTACGCCACCAGGGCGGGAAAAATGTTTTGCCTAAAGAACGAGCCAATTGGTGAGTTCGCGACAACAAAGGATATTTAAAGGGTGTTCGTGGTAAAGAAAAGGTAAAGAACAGCTGGTATAGACCTTCTCTCTGTACTGACCCAAGATGAGACGTTATGCAAGGGTGGGTGGTGGCGGCGGCATATCTAGGATTGACTGTGTTTATATATAAGTTATGAGTGCCTGCAAGCTTTTTCTCTTTTAAGCACAAAAAACAGCCAAGCACAAGTTGTCACGCTTTGAATGAAAAAAATAGTGTTGGGTTCTAAGCATATATGAACACATACACACACACACTTGTTTCTTTCAGGTTTTAACAACCTCCATTAAACATCTGTAACAAATACAGCTGCCCCCAAATGATTGTTAGGAAGTTAATGCATTATCCGATAATATCCAACCATAAAGACCACAGTAACTACAAAAGCTGAAATACTTGACTTGTTAAAAAAATCGTGCCAATAACACTAACTGTTAGAATGCCGTCGTTGCACGACATAACATACACAGTGTGGCAAAGAAATTTTAAGACTGGGTCTGTAAAATGAAATAGAAACAAGAAATTATAATTTGTTTTGGTTTGTTATTCAAAATAAGTCCCTCCGGCGTAAATACACTTGTTACAGCGATTTAATAATGATTCGAATGCCTGTTCCAGTTCACTTTGCGGAATTGCCTCCAAAGCACGCGTCGAAGCTGTTTGTACGGTGGAAATATCATCTAAATACTACCCTTTTAACGTCATTTTAAGCTTTGGGAATAAAGGAAAGTCGCAGGGTGCTAAATCAGGAGAATACGGTGGATGATTCAACACACAGACGTTATTTTTCGCCAAAAATCTACGAACAAGAAGTGAGGTGTGACTGGGTGCATTATCGTGCATCAAACACCAACTGTTTTCATCTCGATATTCTGGACGAATGCGACGAATTCTGCACATCAAACGCCTCAAAACATTTAAATAAAACTCACCAGTAACTGTTTGTCCACTTGGAACAAATTGTTTGTGGATAATACCCTTACTATCAAAGAATGTAATGAGCATTGTTCTGATTTTCGATGGAACTTTTCTTGTTTTTTTGTTGTTGTTTTTTTGGCTTGTGGTTAGTTTTTTTACTTCCATTCCGCACTTTGTCGCTTTGTTTTAGGATCATATTGAAAACACCATGTTTCATCACCTGTAACAATCGATTTTAAGAAGTTTGGATCATTTTCAGCGGCTGAACTGATATCTCTGCAATGTGCACTTCTCCTTGATATTTGTTCATTGGTTAACGTGTGTGGAACAAATTTAGCACAGACTTTTGTTTTGCCCAAATCTTCATGCAGGATGGTTCGAATCGTTTCTTTGTTGATGTTTAAAGACTCTTCCATCATTCTTAGTGACGCACATCGATTGTTTGCCACGAAATCACGAACTTTTTCAATAATCTCAGGTGTCCTAGATGAACTTGGTCTTCCGGTATGCTTATCATCTTTTAGCGTGTCTCTTCCATCCGAAAAACGTTTGTGCCACAGGAAAACATTTGATCTACTTAAACAAAACTCATCGTAAAGTTGTTTCATCATTTGGTACGTTTCCGAGGCACTTTTACCAAGTTTTGTGTTAAATTTAATAACAGCATGAAAAAAAATTTACTTCTCTAATGAACGGCCGTTTTGTTTGAGTTACTTTAACAACTGCGCAGTACTTTTGGCAGATGGTCACGGTTTATAACGCATTGGTGATTGCACTGGTGGCGCCACCGTAGCCTGAAATCTAGCGCCAGTCTTAAAAATTCTTTGACGCACTGTGTATTACTGAAAGTCAAAATGGACGATGAAAATGACTTTATTTAGCTAAAACAAAAGTTTGAAGTTCAAATCACATCACTAGATCTTTCGTGCTGGCTTCCAGCACATCCTCGGGTGAATTTCAAAATGAGATACTGGTAAAATGTGAAAAAGAGTCCACCGTGGAACGTCACTCTTATGTAATCACATCGCTTTCAGCTCTCGAATGAATTTTGCTTCAGTTAAATAAAGTCATTTTCATCGTCCATTTTGACTTTCAGTAATATGTTGTATCGTGCAACGATGGCATTCTTAACAGTAACCACAAAAGCAATATTTTATGATTTTACTTTTCAACTATCATAGATTAATTTGTTAAAGTACATTAAAAAAGCCTCCTTGTATAATGAAATATACGAAAAAAATTCCGATATTGAACGTATTCTCGTCATTTTTAAATTCACGAGGTTGATTATTTATACTGAAATGTTGCGGACCACTAATTGAAGTAGTTAACACGATAATTAGGATGCACAAATTAATCACAAATAAGTTCTTAAAGATTCACAATACTGGAAGTCATGTAAAAATCAATCACCAGCTCCGTCCTGTTTTGTAGGCTACGGAGAGAAATTAAAATTTTCGGACGACGTCATACATGATTTGCAAGTGAATAGTTCAGAAATGGCACTTGTGCATTGTTATGAGGATGGAAAAATTTTGCATATGATTAAGAGAGTGGATTCTCTTGAGATTAGACAAAAGAAAGCAGCTTTTTTTTTTTTTTTAAATGCTTTACCACAGTTTCTCGTGTCGGAACCTTTCGAAAGAAACTGGTTCTGTTTGACGGTTAATTGGGTAAACTCGTTCTCCGACATAAAGCTCGCTTACATGGTCGACTGGCTTCCCTTACAGCTGGCGCTGAGTACAACTCTAAAGCAGATGATGCTCCCCCACTTCGAACAAAAAACGAAACGAAGAGGCAGACGTCAAAACGAGGACACGAGCAACAGGTGCCATGTGTTACGCGAAGAAAGAAGTTTCATTATTTTTTTTCCTACCTTTTTCTTCACACAAAAGAGAAGGCGAGATAATGTCTCGGAATTCTGTGTTCTTGTAAACAGAACAAACGAAGAGAATGCAAGGTGCATTTTACAATTATTTTTATTCGTTTATAAGATGGCAAGCTGAATGGGAGGCTTCGTAATTCTTCAAGCAGCTCGCTGCCTTCTTCTCCCAAAAAAGCTCGGGCGTTGACTCGCGATCGCATTGCATTTATAAGCTAAATTGAGACAGAATGTGAACGCGAATAACCTAAGAACAGTTTGCTCAGGTTTCACCAATGTAAATATCACTCCAAATTCAAAAGGACGAAACGAGGTAAACAGGATGAAATGAGGCAACGTGATTTCGGCACAGGAAGGTATGGGAGAAATGTATTTCTATTAATATATGCAAGAATACCAGCGCAGTTTATGCCCCATTAGCCAATGAGTATGAGCAAATACCGCATGCATTTTCATTCGAAGTACAAGTAATATTGTCTATTCCTGCTTGGCAGCCGTTCTGCCTGGAATGTACAATGTATGTTTTTTCAAAATAGAGCAAAATTTGGAGTAATTGTTTTTTATTGTGTTCAGCTGCCACAAACGATTGTTGAGGAATTAATGTAGGCTTTACACATTTTTCCTGAAAAAGCAGTGCACAGTTAAAAGCCTACTTACGAAAGTAAATTTAAAAAATCGAGAGCGTACCCTGGTGTTTTTTGAAGATAATTTATGTTATGCACATCTTTCGCATAACAAGAACTTTGTGTATGTGAAAATATACGAGTGATTCGAGAGTATACATTTATGCACAACACGTTGCATTTATTAGCGTCACTATCTGGTACATACTAATTGGAATTAAATCATAACAAACAATAACATTTAATATTTCCTGACATTGAGCGATATTTCGGTGTGGATTAATGAATGTTATTCTCGTAAAAACAATAAAAAAATATACGAATCATAAAGTAAATATTTAATAAACTGTGGCAGCGGCATAACCATGTTTCAAAATCTGGAGGCGGGTGAGGGGGTGGGGGGGTCTGATCACACATACAGATTAGATCAGATCATATGTAGAGGATTTTAGGAAGGGAGTGTCTGACCCCAGGTCTTAATAAACAACACTTAGAAATAGGAAGCTAGGACATTTGGGCTAGAGTGCCCGATAGGAAAGTCACACGGAAGAGAGGTAGAAAGGGGGGGGTAAGACTCTCTTATTTATTACGGGGGGAGCAGTACCCGGGGACTGACGACTTAACGTGCCCATCAGACGCACGGCGGATATTTAGCGGTTCGAGCGTTCGTTCCTGCCTGGATTGAATCCGAGGTCTTCTTCGTGGCAGTTAAGAACGTAGACCATTAGGCCACCCTCGGCCCTACACACATACACACATTATATGAATACATATATATACAATATTATATACATACTGTATAAGATAGAGTTTGGGACCCCACCCCCTATACATGCAGGAGCAAAGCAGTTGCTGAGGAACGATCTAACGGGCACGACATGGGCGCCTCTGTTGGCGAATTGTGGAACTTAGCGAACACAACTGCAAAACAATGGTAGATAGGGCAGAAATGTAAATTACAAAGTTGTAGAACTAACTTCGCTTATAAGGAATCGATATCGCTGTTTTGTTAAGTACACCTTATGCACGTGTTCGCATTCTGCGAAAAATTGCAAGCTTATATTATTAAATGTAGTTGGTTCACATCACAAAAAAGTGTGCATTATATCATTATATTTCCGAAAATTTCGGGGGATCCTTTACATTGGGGATCCCCGACTCTGAAAATCTGGGGGTCCTGACCCCCGATCCCCCTGTGGCTACGCCTATGGGCGGCGGCAATAACGTAACTATTTCCACTGTTCAGTTTTTAAAGAACAGTATTTATTATTATATATACTCTGACATAAAGAAGATGTGACTTCCAAAGTGGAATATATAGAGCTATGCAAGACAGTACGAAAAAGTATCACTGAAGACGTAAGAAAATTCAACTGTGAACTAGTGAGGAAAGCAATTGAAAACAACCAAAGCCTAAAGATAGCAAAGGGACATCTCAGTAAGGGAAGAAAACAGATTATGGCACTGAGAAAAGAAGATGGTTCTGTAACAAGAAATAGAGGCGAAATTTTGACAAGAGTGAAAGATTTCTACTCCAAATTATATGAAAGGGATGATACATGCACTCCAGACATCATGAAAGATACCAGTACCAGAGTTCCTCCAGTCCTTCCAGCAGAAGTTGCACATGCAATCAAGAACATGAAGCGGGGAAAAGCTCCAGGAGAAGATGGAATTACTGTAGACATCATACAAGAAGCAAGTGGAGAAATCGAAACAGTACTCGCCCAAATTTTCACTCGATGCCTTAATGAAGGAAAGATTCCTGAGGATTGGAACACCGCTACAATGATCCTGCTACATAAGAAAGGTAACATTGAGGATCTCGGAAACTACAGACCTATCAGCCTCCTATCAGTAGTTTATAAAATCTTCACTAAAGTTCTTTCACACCGCTTGAAGGTAACACTGGACATGGCTCAACCGAGAGAACAAGCTGGATTCAGGAGTGGCTACAGCACAATAGATCATATCCACGTACTGAGAGAACTAATTGAAAGAGCGAGGGAATATGAACTTCCATTGTGCATGGCTTTTATCGATTATGAAAAAGCCTTTGTTTCGGTGAAACCATCAGCAGTTACAATGGCTCTGAAAACCTGCGGTATTGAAGATGCATACATTAATATTATTAATAACATCTATGAAAATGCAAGTGCAAAGATTAGGCTGTTTGAAAATACAACACACATAAAAATTGGAAAGGGAGTGAGACAAGGTGACACCATATCTCCGAAGCTTTTTAATGCCACATTGGAGGGTGTTTTTCAGTCACTGAGCTGGGAAAACAAGGGGATAAAGATTAATGGAGATTATCTAACCCACCTTCGTTTTGCTGATGACGTAGTCATTTTTGCAACTACCCCATCAGAGCTGCAGAGTATGATCCAGGAACTTGCTGACAAGAGTAAAGAAGTGGGATTAAAAATGAACTTTCAGAAGACAAAAGTGATGTTCAATGCTTTTACAAGAAATGAAGATTTATCGATTGATGGAGAAAAGCTGGAGATTACAGACACGTACGTTTATCTTGGACAGCAGATATCAAGTGAGGGTCACATTGATGAAGAAATTAATCGGCGTACAAAACTTGCCTGGAGAGCTTTTGGAAGAAACAGCATAATTTTCAAGAGCAATATGCCATTATGTCTTAAAAGAAAAGTGTTTGATCAATGCATCCTTCCAGTGCTTACGTATGGTGCAGAGACGTGGACCTTAACTAAAAGAGACATACAAAGGCTGCAGACAACTCAAAGCAGCATGGAGAGGTGCATACTTGGTGTAAACAGGAGAGATAAGAAGAGGAACTCGTGGATCCGAAAAATGACAAGAAAGGAAGACATCATGATCAGAGTTAAATCCCTGAAATGGCAATGGGCTGGACATACTGCCAGAAGGACAGATCATCGATGGACAGCCGAAATTTTAGATGGGATTCCAAGGGACAGAAGAAAACCACATGGGAGATGGGTGGATGAAATTCGAAAGTATGCAGGGGTGACATGGAGGAGACTGGCACAAGACAGACCGTTGTGGAGGAAACTTGGGGAGACCTTCGTCCAGCAGTGGATTGATAATGATTGACAATGATGATGATGATGATGATGATACTCTGACACTGACGAAATGTGATATAGCTACGGAAGTCCATCCACGCTTGCGCAAGCAAAGATCTAACATCAAGATAAAACGAAAAGCTGAAGCGTAAGTGTGTTAATGAGGGAATTGGTAACTGTTGGTCTAGGACAGATGCGGGGAACCTTTTTATGTTGGAAGGCCGCATTAAGTTAGTTGTAATCTAACAAGGCCGCATTCAAGAAACTTCAATTAGATGTACTTCGAAATGTAAATTATTTTCTAAAAATCTTACTACGTGCCAACTAACTATAAGAAATGAAAAAAATGTTAATTCTAATATTAACTAGCCTTTTAATACTTTGTTCTGATTGCTTTTTGTTGGAAAACATATGAATATTTTGTTGCAACATGGAGGTCCGCACTTTTAGCTGGTCCTCGAGATGGGTATCCGTCATATGTGACCTTAAGGACATCTTGATTTGGGTTAGGTAAGAGAAAAAAATAATAAAAACACCTTGAAGCAATAGGTGTTACGCACCTAATATGGTGTGGGAGTTCCCTTTGCATTTAAAAATGCTTGAATCCTCCTTGGAATGGACGCATACAAGTCTTGGATGGTGGTAAGTGGTATGCTGTACCATTCTTTTTGCAGAAATTGCCCAAATTCCTCGAGCACCCTGTTCTCCAACACAGACTACAGGGGCTCAATGATGTTTAAGTGTGGTGATTGTGCAGGCCAGGAAACGTGTGCCTTCATCCTCATGTTCCTCAAACCATGGTTGAACAGTTCGACTTCTGTGAATCGGGGTATTATCATCTTGAAAGGCGCAATCCTCTGATGGAAACGATGTATGCGCTATTGAATGCACATGGTCTGCCAAAAGAGCGACATAGTCACCGCTAGTGGTCCGTCTGTGTAAGGTGATAATGGAACCTGCTGCAAACCACAAGATCATGGCCCAAACCATTACGGAACCGTCACCATGCTTCACTGTAGGAAGGAGACAGTCTGGGTTGTAGGCTTCTGCGGGAGTTCTCCACGCGTAAACCCGTCTTGTGGTGGTGAATAATGAGAAACTTGATTCATCGGAAAACAAGACATGTTTCCATTGATCCGAAGTTCCCGTTTTATGTTCCTGACACCACTGTAGTCTACGTTTCATATTCACCTGTGACACCAGGGGTTTTGCAATCTCAGCTCTGCCGTAAATATTGTGATTATGCAATTCCCTTCGCACGGTATGGCCGACACTGGGTTTTGGAGATGTGCATTAAGCTCAGCAGTCACTTTCGTAGCCGTGGTCTTCCTCCTTGCAGTCACTTTCGTAGCCGTGGTCTTCCTCCTTGCAGTCACTTTCGTAGCCGTGGTCTTCCTCCTTGCAGTCACTTTCGTAGCCGTGGTCTTCCTCCTTGCAGTCACTTTCGTAGCCGTGGTCTTCCTCCTTGCAGTCACTTTCGTAGCCGTGGTCTTCCTCCTTGCAGTCACAATCCTCTTTAATATCCTCCTGTCTCTCGCATTGAGTTTGGTTTTCCTTCCACAGTTATCTCGGAGATGTTGTTGTGCCGTGAACATTGTATGCTGTCATGACCTTCGACACGGTACCTCTCGATACCCCCAATACCTGTTCCACTGTGGTTACCGACGCACCAATCAGACGGGCTCCTACAATCTGCCCACTTTGGAACTCCTGCAGGTCACTCATTGTGCCTTCACCAGGAACGAGATTATGCTAACACCGATTTACAATGCAATCACACAAACCCTTGAGACTTTAAGCAACACTTTTTTACAAACAAAAATGGTAGCTACATGTTCGTTTTACTCAAAAAGCAGTGCTTACCAAAGTCATTGTTTTCAGCGAGGTGTTTCCACTATTTTGGACAACCCCTGTAGATTCGCAGCAATAAGTGGTTGAAAGGCAAGAAAGCATTTTTCGTGCATGTTGCCAAAGACGTGAGTATTTCTATTGCATTTTTCCATATTTCAACTGGATCTTTCTTAACGTCAAATAAGGACTTTGAAGTGTCATCTTCTGCGAGTTCAGTCAATTCCATCTGTAGTTCCTTAAGAGCCATAGAACGAAATCATGAGCGCAGCAGGTGTCAAACTAGGCCTTATGAAATACTAATGTTTTAAATGTGGCCGTCAGTTGGGAAGCATTATTTCGTTGAATCTTCTTTTACTCTTTGGTATTTTAAATACGGTTATTTTAAGATAAAAATAAAAATAATAAAAGACGAACAACAGCATATTAATAAAAATAAAAAGATTTGTTTGGCAAAATCTGGATTCACTCAAAAGGCCGCACTTAATAGCCTAGAAGGCCGCAGCGTCTCCACCCCTGGTATAGGATATCTACGAGTTATACCCCATCGTGTTATACATCATTTTAAAGCTCTCATCAGCTGCAAGAAACACCCATTGGGAAGGTCGAGATGAAGCCAAATTTCGCTAGGACGCTGAGTTTTTGAGATATTTGAGAAAATCAACTAGGTGACTCACCGACTTTACCTTTTTTGTTACATCGCAATTTTTTACTATTGATTTACTTTACTACTCTCGGGGAAAGATGCGTTGCATCAAAATCGTACGCATCTTTCGATGTGTTTTCCAATTTTTGCTGAAGGTGACAACACTGCCTTTTATGCTATTGGGCGTGTGCATAAGTTCTACCAATTTTTATAGGCTACAAAGAAAGGAAGAGAACACAACAAATAACGTACCTAGGATTTCACATAATTGCCATCATTCTGTATTACCTCTCGTGAATCCCACGCCGGAAAAACATCTGTGATTTAGAGTAAAAAAAGTCACGTAATGCCGTTTTCACATCATCGAAGGTTTGGAGACCGAAGGCGTTCTGTAATGATCGAAAAATGTGGTAGTCCGTATAGGTGCCAGATCAGGGGAATACGCCGGGTCAGGAAACACTTCCCAACCAAAGTCCAGTAATTTTTGCCTAGTGATTAAAGCAGCATCAGGTCTGGCATTATCATGATGAAGAATCACGCCTTTGCCGTTGACGAGTGCTGGCCGCTTCGATGCCAGTTGTTCTCGAAATCTGTCCAACTGTTGGGAGTAGAGGTTCGCATTTATCTTTCAGTTAGGTGCCAAGACCTCCCAGTGGATTATTCCTTGCACATCCCACCAAACACTCAACAAAACTTTTTTGGGATCCATTCCTCCTTTTGAAGTCGATGGAGCATGCTCCGCACCTTGGCACACAGTCCGTCGACGCTTTACATTACGGTACAATACCCATTTCTCATCACCCGTTACAATTCATCCTCAAAACCAGGGGTGCACAACCCGCGGCCCGCGGATAAATATTTTATACTATTGAAAACGTGAATATATATATTGTGAATGATGAGATTTTTCCCCATTATTGTAGGCCCTAGTTGAAATAAGAAAATTATAAAAATGTTTCGTTAACTAGCAAATTTTCCAACAATGAAAAGTTTTGTTGAAAGTTCTGAATTCCATGTAAATGTGGCTAAATATGCATCTCTTGTAGTGGACCTTCACAATGAGTTTAAAAGACGATTTGAAGATATAAGAAAATTTGAGGTTTTGTTTGATATGTTTTCTCTACCATTCACTACTGACGTTGCGTCAGTGCCACTAGATTTCCAGATGGAATTAATTGATCTTCAGTGTAACAATGAATTAAAAACAAAATACTCTGAAGTTTCTCTCCTAGAATTTTACAAAAATTACTTACCGAAAGAAATTAAATTGCTCAAAGATCATGCTTTAAAAACGGCAACGTTGTTTGGAAGTACCTACTTATGCGAGCAATCGTTTTCTTTGATGAAACAAATAAAGTCAAAGTGTCGTTCCCGTTTAAGTGATACACTATTGGAGGGAAACTTGCGCATTACCATCTCTAACATTGAACCTGATATTGACAGACTATTGAAAAATAAACAATGCCAAGCATCTCATTAGGAGCATTAGGCTACTACTTGATTTGATGGTCAGTTTGACGATATACTGATTTTAATTTTTTATATACTTTGATGTTAAGAATTCTGTTTTTTGTAAAAATAAAAATTTTACAACCTTGTGATAGTATTATTTTATTTTATATACCCCTAAACCTTTTCCAATTAGGAGTAAGTTGATTGTAAATCAGTAATTTGATAACTTAATAACGCAATTTGCCAAAAAACTTCAAAAATGGATTTAAACCATTTAGAGGACACAAAAATGGTATTGAAACACATTTTTTGTCTGCTGGTAAAATAGGTTATTCGGATAATAGTAAAATTAGCTTTAGCGGTAGGGTTTGGCAAGTGCCTATGTGAAAAGGTAACTTGCGGCCCGCCACTTATTATGTAAAAATAAACTTGGCCCCCACTTATAAAAAGGTTGTGCACCCCTGCTCAAAACGGTTCATTTCTGTGAACAGAAAGCAAATAAACTCAAGTATTCTCTCCTCTCGTTGGTTTACAGAAAGCTTGTGCGGAACCCAGTTATCGAACTTGGTGATGAACCCAAGCGCATGCATCCGTCTTTCGACTGTGGTTCTGTGTACCGACAACGTTTCCGCTAATTCCTGAAAGGTTGGATGTGGGTCTTTTGTTATGGCTTGGTCCACATCTTCCTCAGAAACCACGGATGGACGTGGTTGATCTTTACAGCTTCTGTCTCAATTCCGGAATTTCCGAAACCAACGGCGACATGTGCTATCATCAACTGCATCCTCCCCATACACTTGACAGATGTTGCGGCAAGCTGCGGCTGCAGTACTGCCTTTATCGAACTCGTACAGCAAACAATGTCTAATTTGCTCCTTATAGCATGACGTGTTACACCGTCCGTGATTTCCGTTACGAATGACTTACTCGGACAAACCTAGTGCCTCTATTTGCTCTACTGCTCCAAGCTTTATTGGCCGAAAATTCGGCATCGCTGCGTCATCTCCGACATAACTACTCAGATTGCAATTTGCATCTATTACAAAAACGGGTAGAACTTTTGCACATACCCAATACATCATGGCATCTCTACTGACCGTGAGGAACAGTAAGTATTGAAATAGTCGACAAAGCCTTTGATTTTAGTATGCTTTTGATTTAATGGCTACATCGACTGCAACAGTGCTGTTGTACTGAACGAAGTAAGCGCAGTACAGTGTTGCTGCCTGCAGGAAATAAGACATATCTTTTATTTGAATATTCTGAAATCACGAAAATATTACGTGACCAATAAAAAAAGTTAGCAAAGATTTCGATTTAAGTCTAGCATGTCAGTTCTGTAATTCTAGACGGTTAATTATATCGCCTTTGAAAATATGTTAAAAATTACAAGTTGTGGAATTTCAGAAGTTGAAATTTGTATTTTTCAACCCTAAATACATTTGCGACGTTAAGGCCGAGACCGCACGTTCATCAAGCACCGTAACCACACCTGTGCACAAGCACTTTACATGAAATTATATTTCGCAGAATCACAGTACTTCAACAATATCATCATAAAAAAAAATTAAATCAATATGTTCGTGATACTAAGCCTACTAGCTAAGTTCCCATTCTCTGAGAAGTAATTTGGAAACGGAGGATTAAAGCAGTTACGCAGATGTTACCATCGTCTCTGACGTATTACAGAGGCGAAACACGTGTCAAACCGAAAAATCTGCAATCATACATTCCATCTTTGTAGTTTAGTCGGTTACAACAACTGGCTCCAGAGCGACCAAAATGGAAACGAACTAAGAAAGGAGAAAGATGCTTGAGTCACTTGTTTCTGCCAATTGGCACGATGTCTGTGTCAGGGGAGAGGACTAGCCCTTTCCCATCATGCCTTGAGCAACGGAATACAGAATAGAGGACTAGAATGGGACTCAAAGTTTACAGGTTTATGGCCGGTACTGTTGAAATAAGAGGGAGCAGCGAACTATTTTGTTTTAACTTTCGTAAAACTCCGTTGCTACGTGAACATATTTATTTAGTGAGCGCAGAAAATTTGGGGCACCTTTTGGTTCATGCACATCGGCCGGTTAAGGAGGTAATATCATTTCATTGAGTGTGAACGCTGAAAGTAGTAAAAATAAGCAAACAAAAAAGAAAATTCTTTGTGCTGAGGAGTTATTGTGTTTTTATCACTTCGTTTGTAAAACGAGATCGTGCTTATGTTGTCGGTTTGTCGGTCCGTCTGCCTGTGGACACCATATCTCTGCAACTATTAGTCCAATTTGAAAAAATTCTTTTTGCATTGGGAAGCTTGAAATATGCGAATGGCTTTTTTTTCTTTTTTTTTTTTTTTTTTTTTACCATGTAAAATTTCGCAGCTAGCGTAAATGCAGATGATATCGAATTCGAAATACATTTTATTCCACATATTTGCTCCTAAACATCCGATTGAAAAAATTATTTTACCTTTCGATTCCATTTATGTCGAATTGTAATTTTGGTATAATCACTTTTTCAAGTTACCCATAAATTTTCCGCTAGGGGGGTAAAAATAAATTGCATTTTTCCCGATATCTCTACTTCTGAAACTCCGATTTGAAAAATATTTTCTTCAATGGATACAGCTCCTGATGGGAAAACTTTTGCATATAATTCCTAATTTTTGGTAAATAATGGTTTGGCTACTAGGGGGCGTAAGTTGTAATTTCTTCTTCTGATGTATTTGCCACAAAATCTGAGCTTCTAAAACCTCGACTGAAAAACTTCTTTCGTGTGCCCATGCCACTTACGTCGATAAACCTTTTTGGAATGTTTTCTTCTTAAAATATTGCATCGTTTCTCTGACAGGGGGCGTAGATGTATATCTTATTTTTGTCAATATCTCTTTTTCTAATGGTCCAATTAAAAAATATATTTTTTATTCGATAGAGTTTGCGGTGCGACATGTTTGTCATATAATTTAAAAATTTTCAAGTAATTCATAGACTTCGCTAGGGTGTGTAAAGGTAAATTGCGTTTTTCCCGATTTTTCTGCTTCTAAAACTCCGATTTGAAAAATTCTTCCTGTATCGCGTTCAGCTCCTGATGGGAAATGTTTTTCATATATTTTCTAATATTTGATAAATAATGGTTTGCCCACCAGGTGGTCATAAGTCTTAATTTCTGTTTCCTTCTGATATATTTGCAGCAAACTCTGAGCTCCTGAAAACTCGACTGAAAAAAAATCTTTCTTGGCTTTACCACTCACATCGAAAAAAACCTTTCGAGAATACTTTCTTCTTAAAATAATGCACGTTTTTTCCGCCAGGGGGCGTAGATGCATGCCTTACATTTGTTGATATCTGTGATTGTAAGTGTCCGATTTGAAAAATTTCTTCTTTGTCGGAGAGAGTTTCCTCTGCGAAATGTTTCTCATGTAGTTTCAAATTTTCTTTAACGCACGAGCCTGCAACCAGAGGGCGTACGATTGCGATTCCGGTTTTTTTTTTTTTGATTGGAGGTTTAACGACCACCGTGAGCAACTCAATGGGCTATAAGCAGTCGCCCGTCCCTAATTTAGGGTCACTGGTTCCAGGGAAGGGAGAGAGCCAGTGCCGTAAGACAAACACAACATCCATGCCTCACCGGGATTCGAACCCGGACCCCGTTCGGACGAATGATCAGAGGCCATCGCTTAGACCACTGCGCTACCGGGCGGCCGATTTCGTTTACAGAATATTTGCTGGATTAAAAACCCGATTGAAAAACTTCTTTTTCGGGTCAGATACTACTGTTTTCTATAACGGTTCCATTGATATTGAATAGCTTGGATGTGCTCATTACACCCGAGAATTCGGTGTCATCTTTCTTGTTTAATTCTATGTTCATTTTCACTTAAATCTATTGAGATCAGGGGGGTAGTAGTTCAAGAATTATGGAGGGGGCGAAGTAGTTTCATACCTAAACACCGAGAATAATTGCTAATCTAAGATAATAATTAAACTTTAATTATCAACAGTTATTAATAAACTAATAATTTTATTGATAATTGAAATACTGATATACAAAATTTTAATTCAAAGCCTTATACAGGGCTATATATTTATTAAATGTGGTTAATGTAGAGTACTTCTCATTCAGTATTCAATTTCTCGGAGTTCTTGTATAAAAGCGTAATTTCAAAATTAGTTATTTTATGTAATAAATAATACAGCAGAATATTGAAAATGTAAATTTAGCTAGTACTTTAATAAAACTGTACTTGCATATCTCAGCATCATTGTGCAAGGTAACTGCCCTTCACCGGCATTGTCTTCAAAATGTGTATCCTGTACCTGTATTTACTTCTACTTCTCAATGAACATCCAACACTGCAAGTCCAAAAAGTCGAGAATTAGATCATGTGTTTCAAATATACATTTTCTGACGCCTGAGAGTAGAAAATGTACTTTCTGGAGTGGCTGTTGAGACTGAATGCGTTGATAGAATTTTTAGTAATTTCTTGATATTGGGGGTAAAAAAACAGCAGCTTCACAACCTGATAAGGATTCTATCGCAGTCGTTGTGGTCTTATATTCCTCTTGTCTTATTGTTAATAATACCATCTTCCAGTAGTGTGAGCGACAGCGAGTGAATCCTGTGGATGTGTGCTTGCGCGTGGAAAAATACGCCACTGAAACGAATTCAAAGGAATTCGAAAGAATCCGCGACTTCGTTGGGGGACAAAAATGTGATTCGGGTAAGGTTTTTTACCGGTTTTTCAGATTCATTTGGATATTTTTAATGAACAAGATTTAAAATTCGGCTTTAAAAGAGAAAGAAATCGTGTGATTCGGCGTTCAAGAGAAAAATGTGCCTTGATATTCAATGGGGGTGGGGGAGAGATTGAGCCCTCTAAGCCCCTCCCTTTCCTATGCCAATGATTGAGAGATTCTCCCATAAAGTAAGTACGCTTCAGTGATATCAGTGCCAGGCACTTCTTTTCAGAGAACGAAAATTCTTCTATTTGCTCCAGAAACTTTAATAAAGAGAGAAAGCATCAAAGGGAGAAAGAGACAGAAGCCACAAGGTTATCTCTCAGCACGTTACGGTGGAAATGAGTCAAATTGATCTCCACCCATGATAGTGGCTGGAACAAAGGAAGAAGAAAAACATGATGATCCCCAATGTTTCGCGAAGTCGTTCGGCTTTACTCTGCAACCAAGCGCAAACGAATTTGTCTCTGGCATCCCACGTTCTGAGGCGGGTGCAAGCAAGTGTTCTTTGGGAGCGTGCCTGGCCCATTTTGAGTCACATCCGTGGGTGGGAGTAATGGTTGGGTCAGGCCCTTCAGAGTCTGAGAGAGCTTTGCGCAGCAAAAGCAATGAACCTTAACCCAGCCTTCACTAAAGTGACATATTGTAACCTGGGAGTGCTTCGGGTAGTGAATTTCTTTTCCGAATTGAATGGGGGTGGGGCAATTCTTTGCTTTCACCTTCGCACCCCTCGCGAGAGAGAACAACCTGCATTCTGGCGTACCTGTTATTCAAAGGCCCGCAGTAATATTATGAGTAACTGGAAAATTCCCCAGTGCTCATCAATTCTCACGATACAATGATGAAAGGGAATTTTGGTGAACACGAACACAATACCTCATAACATATGCTGCTTGTGACCGCCCTGTTATTTGACATAATAATCACCTACACAGTTATGTTTGTTCGTAAAGCACCCTGCGAAATGATCTGATTGATGCAGGTAGTGACGTTCCACTTGAAAGGGCTATAGTAATTGCGTTCTACATACGCCCACCATCAGCGCTCTTCCACTTCAATGATTATTGTTGAGCGATATAAAAACCAGAGATCGGTGTGAAATATATGCCAACAGAGTATATGCCTTACTAAGATTGATTGGGATGAAATTCCCACGAAAGTTGTGTTCACCATGTTCTCAATAGTCTTTCATTTCTGCGATTGGTTGTGCTCTTATGCCATGTACACCTCAGACTTTCAGATGGATGATGGCGTAAGAAGGGGCAGCTATTGTTTATAACCTTCATCAAAATAAGTTGCACACATTAAAATCTTCTAAATATTGAACTCCTTTGACTTTCCTTCTTTTCCGTTTTGGGAGAAAAACGTGCTTCCCAAAATTACAGACATCTCTTTTAAACTTCACGTCCGCCTCAAGCCCGAGTAGTCAGAGGCGCTAGCTTCTGAACTTTCTCACGAGATGGGCCCGGGTTAGAGCCTCGGATGATACAGGGGTGGTGTGTTTCTCCTACTGCCCTATCCCTTACCTAGACCCAGTGGTCATAAATTAGGGGCGCGAGACTAGCTATAACCCTTAGCGTTGCTCATAAAAAAAAACCCAAACAAGAAATTCAGAAAACCTAAGCCAGGCTCTTGTCGCCCCGGTGGCGCAGTGGTCTAAGTGATGGTTTCTGATCATTCGTCCAAGATAGGTCCGGGTTCGAATCCCGGTGAAGCATGGATGTGGTGTTTGTCGTACAGCATTGGCTCTTTCCCTTCCCTGGAGTCAGTAGCCCTAAATTAGGACGGGCGACTGCTTATAGCCCATTGGGTTGCTCACAGTGGTCGTTAAACCCTCAATCAAAAAAAAAAAAAAAAAAAAAAGAGAAGCCAGGCTCTACAGTGAATCGTATAATTCCTGCATCTTGAGAGAATGAGTAATTTTAGACTCAGCTGATTATTTAAATTTTGCTGTACAGGTCAGAGGCTTGCGGTTCTGGGTAATCGTTGAGATGAACCCAGATTCGAGTCCTGGATGGCGCATGAGTGATTATAATCCTACACATCTGGTTCTATACCTTCCGTGCAAAGAGTATTCTTAAATTAGAGAAGAGTGAATTCATATAGCATTACACAGTCACGACTGTTAAACTTCGAAGAACAAAAACTCTCACGTTCTTCTATTCGTTCTTTATACGTATTTCAAAATTTTTGAATTCCCGAGCCTTCATTTCAAAATAAATTTTTAGCCTATTAACAAAATGAGAGTTTTTTCCAGATTTAAAGACTGAGTTGAAGATCTAAATCCGTTCGAGGTCCGGGTTCGGATCCCGGTGATGCATGGATGTTGTGTTTGTCTTACGGCACTGGCTTTCTCCCTTCCCTGGAACCAGTGGCCCTAAATTAGGGACGGGCGACAGCTTATAGCCCATTGGGTTGCTCCCGGTGGTTGTTAAACCCCCAATTAAATAATAAAAAAAAAAGACCAGGCTCTATACTGATCGTATAATTTCTGCATCTTGAGGGAATGAGTAATTTCAGACTCAGGTGACGATTTAAATTTTGCTGTGCTGGTCAGATGCCTGGGGTTCTGGCTAATCGTTAGAGATGGACCCAGGTTCGAGTTCTGGATGACGCATGAGTGGTGGTGTGTTTGTCCTACAGCCTTGGTTCCATACCTTCCGTGCAAGGAATATCCCTAAATTAGAAAAGAGTGAGTTCATACAGCTTTATATGGTCACGAGTGTCAAACTTCGAAGAAGAAAAAATCTTATTCTATTGGTTCCTTACGTGTATTTCAAAATTCTTGAGATTCATTTCAAAGTAAATTTTCAGGCCTATTAACAAAATGAGAGTTTTCTCAGATTTAAAGACTCAGTTGAAGATCTAAATCCGTTCGAAGGCCGGGTTCGAATCCCAGTGAGGCATGGATGTTGCGTTTGTCTCTGGCGCTCTCCCTTCCTTGGAACCAGTGACCCAAAATTAGTGACGGTGACTACTTATAGCCCATCGAGAAGTTGCTCACGGTGGTCATTACACACCCAACAAGAAAAAATCTAAATTCATGGAGGAATTAACTAAATACCATGTGAGTATTCTTTTTCATATATTGACCAGACTCGCACGGTCTTGCTTTTGCTGTTGAAAGAAAACCAAGTATGAATAGAGAATACGGTAAAAATCATCACCGGAAAAACAAAATTACATTTGAAATGCAAATTTAGTCCAAAATGAAATCATACTTAAAATATACCAAGACTTCAAATTTAGAAAGATTAACTTGTGTAGTTTAAGACGAGGGGTACTTGTTCCTCGTACTGCTGAGCTTAGCTTCGAATCCAAAGAGCGTTGGTGTCTTGTACATTTCCTAAAGAACCAGTGTCCTTCAATTAGAAACTGGGAATTTCTTACAAATTTTTTGTTTGTGCGGGGATTTGACGACCACATTGAGCAACTCAACTGGCTATAAGCAGTGACCCGAGTCCCAAATTAAAGGCCACTGGTTCCAGAGGACAGGCCATACACGCCATCTATTCCTCACCTGAGATTCGAGCCCAGACACATGTCGAACGAATGGTTTGAAGCTAAGGCCTCGTACCACTCGGCTACCGGAACGGCCTAACAGCTTCGATAATTTTAGGGTTAACTTAAACCACGAAAAGAAGACTTTGCAAGAAAACATACTTGTTCAGAATCACTTTATTTATTTATTTTGTTCGGGGGTTAACGACCATTGCGAGCAACACAGTTGGCTATAAACTGTGACTCCCTTCTCAAAGTTAAGTCCACTACTTCCAAGGAAGAGGGATAGAGCAAGGTCCGTAACAAATACGCCGCTGACGCGGTGGCGCAGTGATATAAGCGATGGCTTCTGATATCTCGTCCGAGATGGGTTCTGGTTCGAATCCCGGTGAGGCATGGATGTTGTGTTTGTCTTAAGACACTGGCTCTCTCGCTTTCCTGGAACCAATGGCCCTAAATTAGGGACGGGCGACTGCTTATAGCCCATTGACTTGCTCACGGCGGTCGTTAAACTCTCAATAAAAAAAAATACGCTATGTATGCCTCACACGGGATTTGAACCCAGACTCCATCTCGGACGAATTGTAGAAGCCAAGGTCTTGTCACCAGTGTGGCCTTATAACATTGCTTTCATGATACTAAACCGCGAAAACGAAATTTTGAAGGAAGATATACTTGTTAAGAAGCACTTTTTTGTTTTGTTTGAGAGTTTAACGACTAGCGTAAGCAATTCAGTGAGTTATTAGCAGTCCCTTTCTTGGAATCAGTGGCCCTTTCCAGTGTCACAAGACAAACACCTCCTCCATGCCTCACCCGAACGCATTTCGGATTAATGGTCAGAAGACAGCGTGTCATACCACTGGGCCACCGGAACGGCTTAGAAGCACTTAGCTCGGTTAACCGATGATGGTAATGAAAGCGACTTACAGTTTTGACCAAAGTACGAGCTTTTATTAGTTCCTTCTTGGCATGTACACCAAAATGATGAACTTGTGTTAAAGACACTGCAAAATGAAACACTAGGATGGCTACTTAACATGTAGATTAGTAATCTAACAATTTAACTAACCGTGAATACACTAGCCGCGGTTATTCAATATTTAACTTGAAAATTACTGGGTAACTTCTTCTATCAGCATCACATTTAGTTGCTAGCCTAACATCAAAGACACCTACCACACTTAACCACACACGTAACGGTCTAGGCAGACCCCACAACAAATGTTTTTAAAATGTTCATTTTTTTCATATGTTTCAAGGTTAACACATCTGACACCTTGTTTATATCTCAGTCTGCTTGACCTGACTGGATGGCAGTGTTGCCACATGGAACAAAACATTTTGAGAGTTCTAGCCTATCCATGGCCGCCATAAGTCACCGTCCGTGCTGCAAATGACGTCATGAGCAGGCACGACGCACCCGCAGAAAAGAAGCTGCTTTGAAATCAATGGAGCAAAAGCTTCTAAGCGTATAAACAGATAAAATGAGTAATTCAATAATCTGTATCAATGATTCACAAGCTTACTCTTTTATCAACGGTATAATTTAGTTCGTTTTTGCCTGCCTGTGACGTTACACCACAGATTAGCTGTGACCTATGGCGGCAGAGCCAGGGGTGTCTCCAGTAATATAACCTCCTTGGTTCTAGCGCGACGTTAAGCTCGGAATGTATAAGGAGTGATAGCCAAAATCACTTACATAAGAGAGGCAGTTCTTTTTAAGGAGATTTAACGACAGAGAGGCAGTTCTTTTTAATAAGAGAGGCAGTTCTTTTTAAGGAGATTTTTCAGTTGCTGACGGTAACGTCAGCAACTGAATGGGCTATAAGCAGCCGCCCGTCCCTAGTTTAGGGTCACCGGTTCCAGGTAAGGGAGAGAGCCAGTGCCAAAAGACAAACACAACATCCATGCCTCACCAGTATTCGAACCTACATCCATATCGGGCGAATGATCGTAATCCATTGCTTAGACCACTGCGCCACTAAGAGAGACATCAAAGAAGAATGTAACGTTAAATGGGTCTTACAGGTCACAAATGTTTAGAGTTTAAACATTATCTACAAGCTTAATGGAATTTATCTTCCTTTAGATGTTAACTGCTTGTAGTCTGCCAAGGAACGAAAAGTCGAAGATCAGAAATCTTCAATATGTCGATTAGTTTTTGCACCCACATTGCGTATTATCACAGCATTGTCATTACACATGTGTAGTCCGCAAATCGCATTCTACTTCTCTCTGTTATGAAAACAAAGTAACAGGCTTCAATCTTTTTGTTTCTCCTCCTTCAGAACGAAATACTTGCTGCTCGGGGGTGAAACATAAGTGATTCCTTAAGAAAGTACGAGTCAACATTTCTCATTTGGACAGTCAGCTAACTGGGATCATCAACCTGTTGATGTTGCTTTTCAAGCAGGGGCGAAATGGGACGACCAAACCAGGCCGGGAATTTTAATCTTCCTGTCCATTGTAAAAACACACGTATCTAGAGGTGAAGGAATTCGCTCATGAAAAAAAAATTGTTAGATCCTAGACGAAAGAGAACTGGTATGCAACGTAAAACGAATGCAGTTGTGAATAAACTTTAACAAAAATTGAACAGTTAAAGAATTTAAAAAATCCGCACATGTTTAACTGTAACATCACACCACGCACAAAATGAGTGTCGTAACAGATAATTATTTTCATTCAAGAAATACGGTTTTGAAAAAAACAAAAAATCTTGAACATCCCATTACAAACAAAATCACCATAACTTTCATTCTGAAAGTTTAAATGTGCACATGCCACATAGCTATTCTCCTATGCAATTATTTTTTATATTTATTTGGTCACAAATAGCCTACTGCGCTATAGTATTTGTAACTCCTCATTGAGTAGACACCTTTTTTATGTCTACCCATTATTTTGACCCATGAGCCACCCCCTTTTGACCCATGAACCAGTACTGTTAGATCGTTGTTTCTTTTAAGGCTGTCTCTGAATGAGTGTTAGGCTTCATCTTCTGCAAAAGATGGCGCAAAATATCACTCCTTGGGAGTGGCTTTTACGTCTTGAGGGATTGTCCCAGAAGTTGGCGTCAGCGAATGACTGAAGAACTTACCATATTCAGAATGGAAGGGGTCTCTCGTTGGCTCCACGATAAAAAGACAAAATACGAGCTGTTACGTTTCAACCAATGACATTGTTTGGAGGTGGAGCTTAGTAGATAGGCGTAGTTTATGTCCCAAATTCAAGTGTTTTCTGGTAATGTACACATTTTCTCTTCAAACAATGAACGTACCGTAGAATTTAAGATGTTCTATAGAAGACAAGATTCCAATCTCGCTTCAGTGGCCATTCTTTGATTTCTTTTTGGCCTAGATAATTAAAAAAATCAGACAGAAATGAAAGATTTCGTTTCTTCCACACAGAAATACTGCTAAGCTAACTTCAAGCGCCAAATTGGAATACTTTCGAGTCAGATAAATTGAATTTAAAAAAAATTTCTAACACGTTTTTTGGAAAAATAACTGCGACACGTATTAGCTATGTATCGTTTTTATTTGTGCTCAAAATTTCAAACTCTACAAAGTAATAGTTTTCGAGAATATGTGTACAAAAGAATTTGCATTACAGATATAGGACAGAATTTCTGATACACTCATTCAAAGACAGCCTTAAGATAAATGTGGGTGGGACACGGATTTCAAAGTATCCCTGCCAGTAGATCACTTTGTGCTCTGTGGAAAAGGGAGTGTGGATGATGTGCCACTACAATTGGCATTAGTGCCTCCTTCAAGATTACAAAAGGAGAGTAGGACATACTAATGACCCTGGGATCCAAGTCTAACAACCTACGTCGAGCTGTAGTTAGTTTTAACTTAATTTATAGCGACGTACTTGGCCCGGCAGCAGTTTTCCCACGTAAGTACAGATAATTTTTCTATTCCATTTTAGAGCAAACGACGAAGAAAGACAGATAGATAGATAGATAGATAGATAGATAGATAGATAGATAGATAGATAGATAGATAGAAACTTTTTTTGAAGGAAATAAATTTTCAGACAGAAATAAAGCTCACGTGAAGTTAACGATTATTATTCATAAGTGCCAAATATAATTATTCATTTGTTCCAAAAAACCCAGACAAAACAGAATACGAGAAAGTGGGCCATTTTTCTATTGGTCCACCGGGAAATGTTCCGGTGGGCCAATCCGCCCCTGTTCTCAAGGCTTCGTCAGTTCTTATCCATCAACGTAACAGGCAGCTTTGCATATTTCTGCCACCGTAGCGCTGAACGCCAACCCCTAAAGATTCTTGTCGTCCATAGTCTATATACACTGAAGAGCAATTGAATTAGAGACAGCTGGCGTTATGCAAATGTGGTGCTGTGGGCGGCCCTGTAAACGGAAACGACATGACGTATGCAGAGATTCGACAATATAAGGAGTGATGCGACGGGAATCAGTAAGAGTCGGACGCAGTATGGGTAAGATGAAGGATCTAAGCGCTCTTGATCGTGGGCAAATTGTCGTGGCTCGACGAATGGGTCACCCCAACTCGGAAGTCGTGCAGGCACTGGGATTTTCACGAGTCACTGTGTCACGGGTACACTGTGAGTACGTCGAATCCGGTAAAACCATCCCTACAAGGGCCAACTGCCGTGGACAATAGCGTGTGAATGAGAGGGGTCATCGTCGGCTAGCTCGTATTGTAACAGCGGATAGACGGGCCACAGTGCAAGAAATCACTCGGCAATTTAACGCTGGTGCACAAAAACGTGTAAGCAGCCACACCATCCAGAACCATCTCCTCGCTATGGGGTACAGAAGTCATCGTCCCACGAGGGTACCGCTGCTGACCGCACATCACAGGGTGCAAAGATTAGCATGGGCGCGGGAACATCGCGACTGGACCCTAGACATGTGGGAAAATGTTGCCTAGACTAATGAGTCGAGATTCACGTTTGTACATGCGGATGGCAGGATACGAGTACGCGCAAACCACATAAAGCGATGGATCCTTCTGGCCAACAGGGTACTCTTCAAGCTGGTGCTGGGTGGCATTCTCGTCTGGGGACTATTTACGTGGACTTAAATGGGACCCCTGGTACGTGTGACATCGTCCCTTACAGTTCAACGTTACGGGGATATCCTGAACCACCATTTGCTCCCGTTTGTGCGTCTTCAACATCCCATTGGGGACCTCATCCTGCAACAAGACAATGCACCGTGCCATCACTCCCGAATTGTATCCGAATGGTTGGATGAACACTCCACCGACGTGACCTCGCTTCCTTGGCCAGCTAGGTCACCTGACCTCAATCCCATCGAGCACATCTGGGATGCCATCTAGAGAGATATTCGATGCTCTGACCGACCTCCATCAAATCTTCGTGAACTGTGGGAACTCGTTCAGGGGTCGTGGATCCGTATGGCTTCCCAACGCTTCCGGTGTCTTGTCGAGTCCATGCCGAGACGAATCGCCGCCGTCATCAGGGCGAAAGGTGGTGCTACACGTTACTAGATAGGTATCTCTAATTCAATTGCTCTTCAGTGTACATATGCACATACAATTCAAACACTAAACTCTCATTAAAAGTATTAATAAAACCCATTAAATAACTTATTAGAATCACTTAGGAAATTTTGGGGCAAATAGTACACTTTCAACAGGAACACATTATGCAAAACACTTGTACAGAATATTTATATAGAATTCAAATTCCGACATTGGAATTTATTGGAACCACTTACTCAGAATTTTGAACTAAATTTTATGGGGTAAAAAGTGTGTATCCATTTCATTTCAAACATGGAACTATTGATCAAAATGATGGCCTAACATATTGCCATGATTTCTGCCAAAAGAACTTTCAAAGATGGTAAATATGTAAACAGTTGAAATAATTGGTTATATTTAAACTATACTTCTGAGAAACATAACGAGAAACTAATGACGATCAGCTAAAAAAATCACCGACTAGGGTTGGCTTCTACGCCCTCTAGCGACGGGAAGTGGCATTTTTCTCGTACGCGAATCCCCATATAGATATTTTTTTAGGTTGGAGGTTTAGCGACCACTGTGAGCAACTCGATGGACTATAAGCAGTCTCCTGTCCCTAATTTAGGGTCACTGGATCCAGGGAAGGGAAAGAGCCAGTGCCGTTAGACAAACACAGCATCCATGCCTCACCGTGATTCGAACCTGGACCCAACTCAGATGAATGATCAGAAGCCATCGCTTAGACCACTGCGCCACCGGGACGGCACCGTAGAGATTGCCTTGAGCAGTTAACATTTACAGTTGATGATCCCAGTTATTGGTGGTCAGGCTATAATTCCGTTGAAAATCAGTGTCGATTGTATTTCGACGATGCTGAATAATAAGTTAATTTTATCTCACCTTGAATACCCGGATTGGTGCTGATTAATACGCCTTTTTAATTATTTCTGGAAAAAACGAAAGTGAAGTACTAATAATTTGAGGAATAAAGTTTTAGGTATTACACAATGATAATAAATTTTACATATAATATTTCTCAAAGATAAGAACCTAATTGGCTACAAAGTACAATATTTCTCGAAGCCTTTTCGGACAAAGCATCAAATCTCCCCCCCCCCTTTTTCAGATTGCGTGTGCATGCGCGCGCGCCTTTGCTTCTCCGTCATTTCAGCATGTCAAACTAACGTATTAACTAGCAGCTGGGAATATTATCCGGGGAAATAGGGCAGGAAGTTTTTCGCACACTGAAATAATGGTGGTATGCACTTTCTCTTCTCACTTTTTTTTTGGGGGCGGAGGGTGTCTCCAAATTACGATACAGTCGTAAGGTTAGCATTATGAATTGCGCGTTCAGTGATGCCACCCCTTTCCCTCGCCGCCCGGCTGCACTTTTCAAGTGACAACACTCTGAGAACGAGAATGTAAAAACATGAATAATTTAAGCATACTAAATTCAGAAATTAAATAGCATGTCATCCTCACGTTTGAGGGACATTTAATAGCTAATAGCCGTTAAATAAAACAAAAAATTGCTTTATTTAAAAAGAGGAATTGCGTTTAACAAAAATGCAACCTTGGTAGTTAATCCCACAGGCGCATCATTAACTGAAAATATGCTAATACTCTCAATTCAATTGGTAAGTTATTAAGAAGCAATTATATTTAGAATTGTCGGGGGAAACCGATCAGAAGAATCCAAAGAAAATGTTTTAATGCCCTCCTTAATAGCTGACGTATTTTGTTGCTCCGACTTAGAAAATCTTACTTTTGTTATTCCTAACAATTTAGTGAATACTTAATTTTTCAACTTTCAGGATATACCCGCTCCAACCATAGAGCTCCTTGGACTATGACGTTCGAACCAACGAAGTTAATAGACTTCTTTTTTCTGAGTTGTATGCAGCCACACCTCAACCTTATAATTCACATTTTCCCTTTGATGAACGATGAAATTGCAAGCGCATTAAGCTATAGCACTGGTTTCCAAAAATCGCGCATTATATCACGCTTTGCCCACAGAACTGATACTCAAAGCTGCAGTAGCGCCCCGGTGGGCGATTGGTCAGAGGCGCTGGTTTATGGCTAGTCGTATAAGCGGGGCACGGCTCCCAGATGAAGTGTGGGTGGTGCGTTTATATTACGATTCTAGGCCTTTCCCTTCCCTGAAGCCTCAAGTTAGGAACGAACGATTTAGCAAAGGAAAAAAACATTTTATCAAATACCGAAAAAAACTTTAAAAAATTACTTTTAAAAATGAATAGAAATGCCGCACAGGATATCTAAGGGTAAGTGTGTTGAGATGGAATGGTTGAACAACAAATAAATTTCTTTGACTAATTTGCCTTCTTTCCTCTTCCTCCCCCTCCATTTTGGTTTTGGGTGTTTTGTATACTTTAGTTTTTTACGCCAAATACAAAACCTAGCCAATAAAATCAACCAGTTTACTACATGTGGAAGAGGCGCTCGGTGGGGCGAGTGGTCCGAGGAATGGGATTCAGGCTGATCGCACAGAGCTAGGCACCGGCCCAAAATCCTGGACGCAGCATGGGTGGCACATTTACCCATTGCTTACCCCTTCCCGATAGAACCATTTGTTCCACATTCGTGAGAGGTGCCCTCCTACAGGCTTAAGAACTCAGGGAAGGTCTTAAATCCCGCAAAAAAAAAAAAAAAATCAGTGCTGATGATTGGGGAGGAAACAAATTCGTGAGACAAGAATAGTTGTGGTAAATAATGGTACGCATTTTTTTTCGCTCCTCGTAGGTTTTCAAACCGTCCTGGTGGCAGAATGGCCGGAGGCTTGGGTTTCTGGCTAGTTGTAAGAGCTGGGCTTGGGTTCGAACAGGAATGATGGGTTGTGAGTGACCTTGTCTTGCGGCGCTGGCTCATTCCCGTCTGTGGAAACGGTGCCTCAAATTAGGGACGTTCGGCTGTATATCGCAGTCGGAGTTGCTCTGGTTGTCGTTAACCCCCCCTCCCCCCCCAATAAGTTTTCATACTAAATCATTTTGACTGTTCACCAAAACGCATTGGGCCGCCCCGGTGGTGCAGTCGTCTAAGCGTTGGCTTCAGACCATTGGTCCGTGACGGGTCCGGGTTCGAATACCAATGAGGAATTGAGGTATAGATGTTTTGTTTGCTTTACGGCACTGGCGCTCTCTCCCTCTCTCTCTCTCTCTCTCTCTCTCTCTTCCCTGGAACCGGTGGTCCTAAATTAGGGACGGGGGACTGTTTATAGCCCAGCAAGTTGCTTGCGGTGGTGGTTCAATTTCTATAAAATAAATAAAAATGACACGTTGGGAAATTTAAGTATTAATTCCTGCTATAAATGTTGGGTTACTTCGTGGTCCGCCCCAAAGAGTTTTGAAGGGTGCACATGCGCAAGGGAGAAAGCGCATCCTCCCCGTCTTTATATGCTAAATTTAGGAAAGCTTCGAATACTTCTTTTTCTAAATATATGTCGTAAAACTGCAAGTCTTCCACGTCTTGAGACACCATGAATTCGGAACATCTGTCTAACTCTGGTGCCGACTCGTTATCAGATTCCGTGATTGGTTACTCGCTTTACCAGTTAGGCAGCCTCGCAATGTCAGCAATGAAGATTCATCTCGCCTCCTATTCACATGTCCCCAATTCCCAGCTCATCCGGAGTAGGTGAGGTTAACAGCTAACACCACACGGAGTTCGGGAAGTTTTGCTTTCGAACCCCAGAAACAACAAAAGAGGGAGACGATATGTCCTTAATTTCAGAGTCGGCGGAAATCTCTAGGGGTTACGAGGTCATACACTCAAAGCCTCAATGGAAGAGGAGCTTATATTCGCAACTTGTTCTTCGAATTTTATTTCTTCGGCTTTACATCACAGAAGTTTTCATGTTCAGGGGACTTTCGTTTGCTACTTGGAAAAATCAAGGATGTCAAAAGACGTTCGTGCCGCATAAGTCCCATTACGGAATACAAACCGAGAGGGGATTAACTCAGCCTAGGCAAAAGGTCTTCAGAAAGGAAAGCTCAGTTCTGTGCGCCGTCACGCTTTTCTTTTTTTTTTTTTTTTCCTTCTTTTTTAAGGAAGGGCACTTTGAATACCACTCTTAAGTTTTGAAAGCTGATTTAAGCCCACTGGCTCTAGAGAAGGAAAAAAACACCCTTAAATTGGAAAACAAATGCAATACCATTACCTTTCCCCTAGGACACAGGTCATCAGAGACCAAAAGATGAACATTTACTTAACCCCTTGGTCTCTACACAATGCGTATGAAGTAGAAAGAAATCAAGTCTTTATTTCCATGTGTGTGTGTGTTTCGAAGTTTAATGACACCAATGAGCTTCTAAAGCCCGCCTCCAATTTCAGGTTGTTGTTTCCAGGAAAAGGGTAGAGCAGGCGTCGTAGGGTAAAGCCCACACCCACACTACCCATCCGAGACTCAACTCGAATTATTTAGCTCAATAAATTTTAATGCTGCGTAAACTTGTATTGCCAATTACCCATCCAATTTAAAACACAAGAATGTGGTGTAATATTTTTATTCTTATAATTCTTTACGCAATTCCGACAAAAATATAGTGCGGTTTAGTCATTTGAGCAGTTATACAGAATATTCTTTGCTAAAGCAGCTAATTCTAATACCGTTCTTACTTGAGAAATGTGAGCATATTTTCTTCGAAAATGGCATCATCATTATTCAAAGGTTGTCCACAAAAGCATTTAAACAGCGTAGGGAGGTGTTAGGTGAGAAAGAATGGCAGGGATATATGTAGTATGTTGTTTCACGAGAACATTCCAACGATAAACACAGATTTATTAGATAACACTTTTTCTTACAAGAATTCAAGTCAGAACGCTTTTATTTAGGACAGAGTAGAAGACATCAAATATTCCAGCCAGGATGAATGAACTTATATTTGGAACAGAAAGTGTCTCCGTCTCTTACTGCTGAACTGGAAAGCAAATTCCATCGAATGCTTACCTATGCTAGGATCAATGATTTTTGTTGACGTATCATTTCCTTGCTAGCGGGCCTCCTACACAAATATCCAAGCACCTGCATATGTTACAATCTTTCTTTACAAAAACAATAAATATTGCGTGCTTAAACCTTTGGCATTTATGACTGCCGCGAGTCTTCGTGGAAAACCCTCCACCAGCATAAGTACTGTGTGCTCAAACCTTCGGCGTTTATGACGGCCTTGGATTTTCGTGGAAAACTTTCCACCAACATAAATATGTATTGTGCGCTGAACCTTTAGCATTTATGATGGCTCCTAGTCTTCATGGAATGCCCTCAATGAGCATAAATACGTATTGTGCGCTGAACCTTTAACATTTATGATGGCTCCTAGTCTTCATGGAATGCCCTCAATGAGCATAAATACGTATTGTGCGCTGAACCTTTAGCATTTATGATGGCTCCTAGTCTTCATGGAATGCCCTCAATGAGCATAAATACGTATTGTGCGCTAAACCTTTAGCATTTATGATGGCTCCTAGTCTTCATGGAATGCCCTCAATGAGCATAAATACAAGTGTGTGCTGAACCTTTAGCATTTATGATGGCTCCTAGTCTTCATGGAATGCCCTCAATGAGCATAAATACGTATTGTGCGCTGAACCTTTAGCATATATGATGGCTCCTAGTCTTCATGGAATGCCCTCAATGAGCATAAATACAAGTGTGTGCTGAACCTTTAGCATTTATGATGGCTCCTAGTCTTCACGGAATGCCCTCAATGAGCATAAATACGTATTGTGCGCTGAACCTTTAGCATTTATGATGGCTCCTAATCTTCATGGAATGCCCTCAATGAGCATAAATACAAGTGTGTGCTGAAACCTTTGGCATTTATGACGGCTTCTAGTCTTTGTCATCATAAATACGTATTGTGAGCTGAAACCTTTGGCATTTACGACGGCCCCTACTCTTTGTGGAATGCCCTTCACCATAATAAATATTGTGTACTGAATAATATGGCAATTATGACGGCCTTCATTCATTGTAGAACACTCTCCATACTGTAAACTTTTTCTGAAATTCACGAGCCAGTTTCCGTCATTTCTTTCGTGAATTAATAAAGCATATTTCTGATACTTCTTCTTCCGTAAAATGACGGAAAGAAACATGAATTTCACGGATTGATTTTTCGTACCCCTGGAAAATTCTGAATTTTCAGAAATCTTTCCGCAATTCCTTTCTTATATTCACGGTAAATTAACCTTTTAGAGATGTGTTAACAGAAAATTCTGAATTTTCGGAAACCTTTACGCAATTCCTTTCGTAACGGAAAAACTTCGTTCTTGCTTTTCCCATATCCGTACGACGAGAAACTACGGGTAATAGGAGTGATTGGTGAGAACTGTTACTTGAAGTTTGATTAACTTCTAAATTTCAATCGTCTGTCGAATTTTAAAGTTCCGTAGCGAGATCGAATAATGTGGATAGCATATCCCATGATTTTATTTTTTGTTGCACAGGATAATTCTCCCCTCCCTATTTTGTGCACGAGCTATTTTTTTATTTTTATTTTATTTCAGCTGGTTTAATACAAAACATTTAAAATAAATTGGCATAATCACAATTATAATAGAAACAAACAGCTAGAAAGACAAGGAAAAAAACAAACACAGACCTAATATAGGCCCAGTCTCTCTGTAGATACACTGCAAAAACAATTCTGAAATTTACAGACAACTTGCCATCATTTCTTTCGTAAATTAACTAAGCATGTTTCTGATTAAACCTTTTCCGTGAATTGACGGAAAGAAACCTGAATTTAACTGATTTTTCGTACCACTGGAAAATTCTGAATTTTTAGAAACCTTTCCGCAGTTTCTTTCTTGTATTGACGGTAAATTACCGTTTTAGAGATGTATTAACGGAAAATTCTGAATTTTCAGAAACCTTTACGCAATTCCTTTCGTATATTAACGGGAAAACTCCGTTCTCACTTTTCCCATATCTGTATGACGAGAAATTACCGATAATAGGAGCGATCGGTGAGGCTACTTGAAGTTTGATCAACTTTTAAATTTCAATTGTCTGTCGAAATTTGGAAGTTTCGTAGTGAGATGGGATATTGTGGATAGAATATCGCATAAATTTTGTTTATTGTGGACCAAGATATTTCTTCTCCTTTCCCCTATTTGGTGCACCAGCTGCTTATTATATATTGTGTTACTTTAAGAAATCGGGTACTTATTGTACAGAAGATTATGCGATGTCTGTGTATCAGTCTTCGAACAACTCAAGACAGAAGCTATTATAGCTATCAAGAGTAAATTTTATATTTACTTTTTTAATGAAATAATACTATAAAAAAGTACATTTCACCTTTTTTTAAAGATAGCTAAAAGTAATTGTCAGTTTAAAACAATCAAGCTGCAAAACATTTTGTTGCTTCGAAAAATCACGATGGCAAATACTTAATTTGTGAAAAGTCCTCCTACAGAAAACAAAATATTACAAACCTATTCAGAAAAATAATAAGCTCCAACAGAAAACAAATTTGTAAAATCATGCAATGCATTGATTATGTTACGCTCTCCAACATACCAGAAATCATTACTCAAGTTATTACTCAAGTTATGAAGATAATGTCTGTGGAATAAATCTCGCTCCTGTGCCCTGACCTTTGATCCCATTTCGATGATATTAAATAGAATTGGTTCAGTATACCTCCGGAACAAAATACTAACGTTTTGTCGCAGTAGAAGCATTTTTAGTCAAGTTATGAGGATAATGGCTGTGGAATAAATCTCGCTCCTGTGCCCTGACCTTTGACCCCATTTCGAAGATATTAAACATAACCGGTGCAGTATATCCTCTCCGGAACAGCATGATGAAGTTTTGTCGCAATCGAAGCATTTTTACGTAAGTTATGACGCATAAGGGCGATGGAATGGATCCCCACCTATGTCCTGACCTTTGAACCATTTCGTCTATTTTCAATAGGGTTCCTTCCCAGGTTGTCCCCTACCACATACTAAAATTTCATCGAAATCGAACCATTTTTACGCGAGTTATCGTGCGGACGGAGGGACAGACAGACAGATGGACAAAGCTGGAGCATATACGCTTTTTAAACCTACGGGTGGAAAGAGTAAATAAAATGACTAAATCACTCGCATTAATGGCAAAATAACAAAATTTCAACGTCGCGGAGTTCGTTTTATGATGTACGTGAGTCAGATTCCCAAGCGTTTGTGGCTGAGTTGTTAAAGGCGCCGGGTACCCGTTGAGCTAGCTGTACCGACGAGGGTTCGATTCTCAGCGGAAGGGTTAAGTGCTGTTTTCGATTTTGCTGAATTTCAGTTTAAATACGAAACAACCTGAAATGGACTTTTCTAAAATAAACGGAATTTATGTTTACGGAAAATTTGAAAATACGGAAGTTAAAATAAACGGGAACTTTTGAAACGAGAAATTTCTGAAAAACACGGATACCTACCGGCAACTTTGCTGAACGTTATTTTCAGAAATTTTCCATAAATTCACCACTTATTTTTTACAATACACTAGTTATTTTGTAAATGTCCGCCGATATATTCGGCTTTCGAAGCAGTGACCAGTTCAGTTTTATTTTTTGGGCGATCACTTCTTCCACGCACATGATGATCTATCGTCCCAGAGATTTCCTGTAGGGTTCAGGTCAGAATTCTGTGCTGGCCAGTCCAACTTTAGACAATTATGGCCTCAGACCAATCTGTAACATTACGAGCAGTATAACAGGACGTCTACGTAAAGCTCAGTATTCATGGTTTTGCACAACGATTAATGACTTCAAGCCAAACTACGAACGAGTTAGTAAAACCATGCAAATGCACTGATTATAATACGCTTTCCAACATACCAGAAACCATTACTCAAGTTATGAGGATAATGGCTGTGGAATAAATCTCGCTCCTGTGCCCTGAACTTTGACCCCATTTCGATTATATTAAATAGAATCGGTTCAGTATATCTCCGGAACAACATGAACTTTTGTCGCAATGGAAGCATTTTTAGGTAAGTTAGTATGCATAAGGGAGATGGAATGGATACCGCTCCTATGTCCTGACCTTTGACCCGATTTCGTCCATTTTCAACAGGGTTCCTTCCCAGGTGGTCCCCTACCAGATACTAAAATTTCATCGAAATCGAACCATTTTTACGCGAGTTATCGTGCGGACGGACGGAGAGACAGACGTACAAAGCTGGAGCATATGCGCTTCTTCAATAGACGGTTGGAAAGTATAAAAAATTGGCTGCATACCATCACGCTGACTCCACCGAACTTCATTGTTGGCACGATTCATTCCGGAAGTCACCTCTCTTCCGGAATCCGGCACACCCAGGAATGATCACCTGACTGCTTGGCTCTGAACCGTGACTGCTCAATCCAAAGCACAGTTTTCCATCGGTGTACAGTCCAAGATCACAGATCTTGACACGACGTTAATCGACGTGTGGCATTAGTTGACGTGATTAGTGGCTTGTGGATGGATTCTCGATCGTGGTAACTCGTGTCGTGCATCATCCTTCATACTGTACTGATGCTAAGAACAGTACCAATAATTTCACATAGGGTTTGCGTGATTTGAGATAATGTTGATTTGCTTTCTTACCGGACAGTCCTCTTCGCTGCCGTTCGCTCGCATATCTCATCACCAACCACTGACCTAATGATCTTCAATGGCGCTGAAATACTACGTACGAAGAGACTGCATATGTGGCAACTTATTATCAATCTGTACTGTTAATCAGTTAACTCTGTCGATAGAGGCGCCTTGCATTCACATTTGTGTTATTGTTTCATCATAGTCTTACGAGCATATTAATAGTTGGGTCTGTTATCTGCTACTGGTGTAGGGCGAAATTCACTACCAATAGAGAGGTATCCGGATATTAATGGTAGAGTAGCGTACATTGCCGGGTTCTAAAAAATTAGAACATTTTTTATCCATCTGATTTCGCTAAACATTTCTGCAAATTTTTAAGTCCCTATCAAAGTTTTGTTTAAAAAAATTCCCAAAATTTTTAATTTGGATTCATACAGGCAAGAGAGTACTGATCAGAAAGATAAAAAGTAAGCAATGAACACCATTTGTTGCAAAAAAAATAGTGCTATTAACTTAGTTTAATAAAAGTCGCGTTCAGAGCTTTTGGGTACAATTGATTTTGACCAGATATACATCGGGTCTACTATGAGAAATGTGCGTACACGTTTATCTGAGCACAAATGCTGTGTTAAGACACTACTGCTCTGGTGCGACTATATAGTTAACTGTGGAACACACATCCCTATTTGGGAAGAAGCCCGTGTTATTTCTTGCCAAAAAAAAAACCCAGAAAAATACAACCTTGTTAGCAGAGTGTCTTCATATTTTCAACAATAAATCTAAATGTTGTAATGATGATGTTTTAAAATTCATCCCCGCCTTCCCTGGATAACAATAATTTGCGAACCCTAGTAAACCAATAAACTATCATGTGTTACTGGGACCTGACTTTCGACCATTGAGAACATTGTGACCATTGGCTGGGTTGACATGTCATCTGCTTCGGAGTCACGCGTAGCTGTACTGTGGTATGTATAAATATAAGTAGCATTCCTTGTAAAACTCTTTTTTCGCATTTTAATGTATCATATTTTAACTACCACCTCATGATGTGCTGGAATCCGGCACGAAAGATCTTGTGTTGCGAAATTTTAACTTTAATTTTAATTACAGTCATTACCATCTATCACTTTAATTTGGAAGTTGTGTGTTATATCGGGCAATGATGGCAACTTTTATTAAACTGTACAATGAACACTCGTAATATCATTAAAGCATTTGGTTTACCGACTGAAAGTCAGAATTCCAAGACAATGCATACTGTAGAATGATCATACACAGTCGAGTCACATTATTGTGACCACCTCCTACTTTTGACGTCAACAACGCGTAGCCAATGAAAGAAGTCACGTGTCGTGAGCTGGCTTGGAGCGTATGTAAGGTGTGCTGTAGGCATTTTGGAAACATATAACTCGTTGCTGTCATGGATATCAGATTTGCAAAAAGGGATGATTATCGGCTTTCGTGCCAAGGGTGGTAGTATTTCTGAAACAGTGCATTTTGTGAACTGTTCGCGTGCTGCTGTGTATAATGATTGGACAAATGGCACCATTGCGAATAAGAGAGATGAAAACTGCGGAGCACCACATTCCATTGATGTGAGAGGTGAAGGTCGGCTTCGAAGGCGCTTGAGGGCCGATTGACAAGCTACAGTGGAGCAACTCACTGGCCGAATGAACCAGGGGGCTACCGGAAGTGTGTCCAAAACGACAGTTCGGCGAACCCTGTTGCGTATGGGGCTCCGATGCAGACGGATGGTCACTACCCCTATGCTAACGAAGGTGCATCGGCAGAAAAGGCTTACATTTGCACGGCAGTATCGGAATTGGACCTCCACTGATTAGCAAAGGATTGCCCTTTCCGATGAGTCACGTTTTCTGCTTCATCGAATTGATGGACGTTGGCGTATAAGGCGAGAAACATCGGAGAACAAACACTCTTCAATAACTTCTGGAACAACACAAGCTGATGGGGGGCAGCGTTATGTTCTGGGGAATGTTTTCGTGGCATTCTCTGGGTCCACTCATACCATTGGAAGGCACTATTGACCGATTTCGTTATAAATCCATCCTTGCATACCATGTGCAGCTATACATGCTGGTTGTCTTTCCTGGGCGGATTAGATCTTCCAGCACGACAATACGACGTGTCATACAGCTAGAAATGTCCGAGAGTGGTTGCATGAGCACGATGAAGGCTTCAAAGTACTTCCCTGGCCCCCTAATTCCCCAGACTTAAACCCAATTGAACATCTGTGGGAACACCTCGATCATGTTGTTCGCTGTATGGGGTACTCCACTACGCACCCTCCAGCAACTGTCAAATGCACTGCAGTCAGCATGATTCGACATACTTGTGAACACCTTCCAGCACCTCATTGAGTCACTCCCAGCCCGTATAGCTGCTGTCCGCGCTGCACATAACGATTACTCTAGACATTAGCTGGTGGTCACAGTAATGTGACTAGACCGTGTAGATCTCAGTGAAAAAACTGGACCAACGGAATGACGCGAAAGATCAACCGGTATCACCTTCTTTACAGAAAATCCCAAGACCTTTATAGCCATTACCCACGACAGTGAAGACACGCTAAATCATCGCTAATTAAAAGCATAATTTCGTTTAACAAAGAAGAGTATTCTTCCAGGAAACTCTTCGGTAGCAGGAAGGTTAACATTACAAAATTACAAGAACTATTGAAAAACTTACAAGAACTGCGTATGACTGAAGGCGAAGAAAATTAAAAAAAAAATTACAGTTATATGATCACCGACCTCGTATAATTCGGATGAAACGAATTTTTAAAATCGAAAAAGAAAAAAAAACCCCGTCAAAATATGCACATGAAGAAGACACGAAAATGTTATTGAAGTCAAGTAAGATGCGTCTTAGTATTGTAGATAAATGCTACTTAGGACAGTAAATAAAATGAGGGAAAATAGCAACTGTAAGAACTAAAAATATTTGAAGTGCGTAAATGTGACGCCGTTTCTTGTTTTTCGTTTGTCTGTTTTGTTTCTGGGTTTAACAACCACAATGAGATCTGAAAACTTTAAGTAGTAACCTGCAACACGGGACAAAACACCACCCATGCAGAATGGACTCAAGTCCAAGCCTATCGCGAATCAATGATCGAAAGCCAGCGCCTCACACCATTCAGGTACCGGGGTGATTTATTTATTGTTTCACTGTCTTCTCTCACAGATTATGAGGGGAAGTTCCTATTTCACTGCTTGTTCTTATGTTACGTATGTAACAAGAATGCCGACCCAGTGGCAGAGTGGTCTAAGTGCTGGCTTATGATCATTTGTCCGAGAAGGGCTTGGGTTCGAATCCTAGTAAGGCATATCTTAAGAAATTGGCTCTCTTCCTTCCCTGGAGTCAGTGGCCCCAAATTACATATGGCATATTGCTTGTACTCCTTCGAGTTGCTCACGGTGGTCCTTAAAACCCAAATAAAAAATGAATAAATAAATAGAACAAGTTGCACGTAAAAGTGTCTTTGAAGCTTGTGGTTTCCAATGGTCGGAGGCTCAGTCTCCTAGCCAATCCTCAGCGCTGGGTTGGAGTCCTATTTGAGTCACAGATCATGCATCGCCTCACGGCAGTAATTACGTCCCTTGGAACTAGGGACCCTTAAACGGGGATAGGTATAGCACTAGATTTTCATGACGGTTTTAAAACTTAGGAAAGCATTTAGGTTAACTGGAGCAAATTAAATTGAAAAAAGATAATTTTTTCCATGAGTTGTTCAAAACCTAGCATGCGCGTACTGCTAAAAGAAACGAGGTATCTGCCATGGTGTCTATTGCACTTTGAAAATAAGAACATCTTCAGATGGGAAGTGATGCCATTAAATGATGGCCGAGTAGTCTGAGGCGCTCGTGTGAGAACATTCTTCCGACAAGGGCCCTGGATCGAGATCCCGGTGGTGCACCCGCTAGATGGCGCTAGCCTCAACATTCTTTCGAGAAGAGCCTTGGATCGAGCACCCCGCCTGATGCCGCTGAATATCCATCTGAAAAGGGCCCTAGATCGAACTCGGATAATGCATGCGTGGTGCACCAGCCTGATGGCGCTAGACTCTGAGCGGACTGGCGCTGGCTCGATCTAGGGCCCTTCCTAGAGCCCCATATGAGGCTTGCGTGATGCGTGGTGCACCGGCCCGATGGCGCTGGCCTCTTAACATACTTCCGAGAAGGGCCCTGGATACGGCATGCGTGGTGCACCAGCCTGATGGCGCTGGACTCTGAGCGGACTGGTGCTGGCTTGATCTAGTGCCCTTCCTAGAGACCCAGATGAGGCTTCCGTGATGCGCGGTGCACCCGCCTGATGGCGCTGGCCGCTGAACATACTTCGGAGAAGGGCCCTGGATAATGCATGCGTGGTGCACCAGCCTGATGGCGCTGGACTCAGCGGACTGGTGCTGGCTCGATCTAGGGCCCTTCCTAGAGCCCCAGATGAGGCTTGCGTGGTGCACCGGCCTGATGGCGCTGGCCTCTGAACATACTTCCGAGAAGGGCTCTGGATAATGCATGCGTGGTGCACCAGCCTGATGGCGCTGGCTCGATATAGGGCCCTTCCTAGAGCCCCAGATGAGGCTTGCGTGATGCGTGGTGCACCGGCCTGATGGCGCTGGCCTCTGAATATACTTCCGAGAAGGGCTCTGGATAATGCATGCGTGGTGCACCAGCCTGATGGCGCTGGACTCAGCGGACTGGTGTTGGCTCGATCTAGGGCCCTTCCTAGAGCCCCATATGAGGCTTGCGTGATGCGTGGTGCACCGGACCGATGGCGCTGGCCTCTGAACATACTTCCGAGAAGGGCCCTGGATACGGCATGCGTGGTGCACCAGCCTGATGGCGCTGGACTCAGCGGACTGGTGCTGGCTCGATCTAGGGCCCTTCCTAGAGCCCCAGATGAGGCTTGCGTGATGCGTGGTGCACCGGCCTGATGGCGCTGGCCTCTGAACATACTTCCGAGAAGGGCTCTGGATAATGCATGCATGGTGCACCAGCCTGATGGCGCTGGCTCGATATAGGGCCCTTCCTGGAGCCCCAGATGAGGCTTTCGTGATGCGTGGTGCACCCGCCTGATGGCGCTGGACTCTGAGCGGACTGGTGCTGGCTTGATCTAGTGCCCTTCCTAGAGACCCAGATGAGGCTTCCGTGATGCGCGGTGCACCCGCCTGATGGCGCTGGCCACTGAACATACTTCGGAGAAGGGCTCTGGATAATGCATGCGTGGTGCACCAGCCTGATGGCGCTGGACTCAGCGGACTGGTGTTGGCTCGATCTAGGGCCCTTCCTAGAGCCCCATATGAGGCTTGCGTGATGCGTAGTGCACCGGACCGATGGCGCTGGCCTCTGAACATACTTCCGAGAAGGGCCCTGGATACGGCATGCGTGGTGCACCAGCCTGATGGCGCTGGACTCAGCGGACTGGTGCTGGCTCGATCTAGGGCCCTTCCTAGAGCCCCAGATGAGGCTTGCGTGATGCGTGGTGCACCGGCCTGATGGCGCTGGCCTCTGAACATACTTCCGAGAAGGGCTCTGGATAATGCATGCGTGGTGCACCAGCCTGATGGCGCTGGCTCGATATAGGGCCATTCCTGGAGCCCCAGATGAGGCTTTCGTGATGCGTGGTGCACCCGCCTGATGGCGCTGGCCTCTGAACATACTTCCCAGAAGGGCACTGGATAAGGCATGCGTGGTGCACCCGCCTGATGGCGCTGGCCTCTGAACATACTTCCGAGAATGGCCCTGGATAAGGCATGCGTGGTGCACCAGCCTGATGGCGTTGGACTCTGAGCGGACTGGTGCTGGCTCGATCTAGTGCCCTTCCTAGAGCCCCAGATGAGGCTTCTGTGATGCGTGGTGCACCCGCCTGATGGCGCTGGGCTCTGAACATACTTCCGAGAAGGGCCCTGGATAAGGCATGCGTGGTGCACCAGCTTGATGACACTGGCTTCTGAAAATGCTCCCGAAAAGGGCTCTGGATCGATTTTCGGATGAGGAATAGGTGCTGCAAAGACCTGGTGGCACGTACTTGCTCTGTCCCTTACCTCTGACCAGTTACCCCAAATTAGGGATCGATAATTACTCATAGCCTTAGGAGTTAATCATGGCGGTTGTTAAACCCTGCAAAAAAAAAAAAAAAAAAAGAAGTATAAATGCCATTGATCTCAGAAGGAACTTTTGTGTGGAAGGCTCTCATGCGGAATCGTACGTGACGTGAGGCTTGGAAAGACCATTAAAAAAAAGGAAATTAAAGTCATATGATGATCATGTTTTGTTCACATCTGTGAAGGAGCTTTTACCTGTAGAATAGGCAAGAACCCACACGTAAAAAAATAATTCCATTCAGAACTTGATGATTTAAATGCTGCTTTCATTTAGTCACGTCTCGTAAAACCAAAGGACCGTGTCAGTTTTTCTGCGTCCACGTGTTCATAATCACGCTTCAGAACTTCTTGTTGCGTTTAACATGAGGAACAGCGTTCGTACGGCAATAATTTCTTATCAACTTGTATCAAGATAATCACAACATGTTGTTAGGCACGCTGTGATTATTTCGGGAGAGTACTTGATGCAATCATCACTTTGAATAAGGCGTTCTTTCAAACAACAGGAAACTGTAATTAGTTTTTCCTTGATGGAATGAGCCAGAATTAACGTAGTTATGCTTATACTGTTAAAGAAAGATCACCAGAAGAGCGCATTCTTTGATTGCTGTCTTGAAATGCAATCAGCCTAGAGATCGAGCTGAAATTCCGAGACAAATACACTAATCTTCATAAAAAAACAGAACACCTCAAAGTAGTGTAGCTACGGCTTTCATTTTTACTGGATATGCTAATAAGGCAATATCGCAGAAATTATTATTATTTCGACGTCATACGTATTGTGAAAACACAAGTTTGTCAGCGACGGACATCTAAACCGTGTCCCCTCACTCCGGAGTAAGTCGCTCTCCCAACTGAGCTACGCGGATAGAATGTCTCGCTGCAGATTTGTCGTCTTGACATATGTTTTCACCTCTGTAGTACGTCACAGTACCCAGTCTAGGCAAATCAGATCGCGCAACATCACAGACCGTTAACCGGCTATTTTTCAGTTAAGCACCGTGTTGGCTCCGTCTGCATGTCAGTGCTTGGTCAACAGTGGGTAAGGATGCCACGCGTTGTGAGAGACAGTCGTACAGTCACATCAGCAAGTTCTACAGAGGTCGCATTACCAGTATGACAGATTAAAATGCTTCTCGCCGGAAATTTCAGGTTATACGGGGCGCAGTGTGTTCGTCGTGGCAAGAGTGCGCAGGGAATGGTAAGAAAAAGGCCGTAGAACACGAAGATAAGGTTCTAGGCGTACACATACAACGCAGAAGATCAATCGTCATCTCATGAGGTGGTCTTTGAGTGACAGTTCTGTATCATCAACGGCGTTGGCGCAGCAGTGGCGAACTGTAACGCATTCTCCCATATCAGCAGTAACAGTAAGTCGCCGGCGATTTCAATTTGGACTGCAGTCTCGTCGGACTCCTCCTCAGGTCACCTTTGACCCCGCAGCAACAGATTGCCAGGCTGCAATGGTACATCGAACGAAGGGAGTGGCGTAACGAATGAAACAATATCATGTGCTCTGAAGAAACACGTTTCTGTCTAGGCGAAAATAATGCCCGCATCTGTGTCCGCCGAGTCAAGACGACAAGGGATAGGCATTGGGAAGAGTGTATTTGCACCAGTAATACCGTACAAAACAAGGCATTATGGCCTATGGTACTATCGAGTACGAAAGCAGATTACCTCTCGTGGGAGTCCGTACCACCTTAACAAGTGCTCCATACGTCAAGGACATTTTACTGCCGGTCACGCTTCCGTATCTGCAGGACGTCCACAGAACCATATTTGAGCAGCGCAATGCCACACTGGAAGTTACAGTGGCAACACTTGCCTTCTTCAGGAATAACAACATTCCACTTCTGGCGTGGCTGGCTACATCGCCAAATTTATCACTCAAAGAAAATCTCTGGGACAAGCTCAAGTGATAGGTGCAGTGGTACGACGGTCCGCCGTCAACTCTTGATGAACTTCGGAAGCGGGTCAATACAGCTTGGGTGGCTACCCAGACTGTATTGATTCCACAGGACATCATTCGCACATTATTTAATTCGATGCCTCTGGTGATACAAGCCAGAAGTGGCCACATCAATTATTACCTACATCGACGCACCAAGTACGTATGAAATATAGATGCTAGTCATTTGTTCTGTATTGCGTAATGAACGTATCCTGTAAAAATCAAAGTCGTACCGTCTTTCAGGTGTTCTGTTTTTTTATAAACATGAATGTATTATATGTGTTTTTCTTAACAGAATCAATGGGAATCTTATGATTCAATTTTCACGCCATCGCTGAAGACCCCCGGAATCATACACTGTACCCGCGTCTGGGCGGGTACAGTGTATCACAGAGTGCACGTGACAAGGTAGACCACACGGCGATATAAGTGGCCGGCCAGGACAGATGAGCCATAGTGCGTTACGCCAACACAATGGGCAGAGGTAGTGATTTGACGGATGTTCTAAAAGGAATGATCATCGGCTACTGCGCGAAGGATGGAAACATCTCAAACAGAAGACTCCGTGGGCTGTTCGCGAAGTGCTGTAGTAAGGGTATACCAAGAATGGACTGCTGCCAGACCGAGTTCCTCTCGGCGTCATAACTGTGGAGCCCCAAAGCCCATCGACCCCAGAAGAGAACGCCACTTCCGTTGGCTGGTAAACGGCAATCAACGGCGCAACAGTGCAGCAATTGACCACGCAAATGAACGCTGGGGCAACCAGGTACGTGTTCCCGATAACAGTAGAGCGAACTCTGTTACACATGGGTCTTCGGAGTCAACTCTGCGTCAAGGCACCCATGTTAACCCAGGTCCACCGACAACGACGCCTGCAGTTCGCATGGGACTAGTCATCGGACAGTGGAAGAAGGTTGCCTTCTCCAACGAATCGAGGTTTTTAGTCCACAGAAGTAGCGGCGGTAACGGATACGGCGTCAGACACACGAGAACTAAAACCCGGACACGGTTGTCGGTCAAGTAAAGGCCGTCGGTGGTAGTGCGCATGCCTGAGGAAAGTTTTCCTGGTATGACCTGGGACCGTGGTATCACTGGATGGGTCCCTGAACGCTAATGGCTACCTGCTCATCCTCGCTGACCACATGAGTTCCTTCATGTTTGACGTTTACCGGGGGTGGGGGTGGGGGTGGGGGTGATTGTCTCTATAGCAACAGAACAATGAGCCGTGCCACGTCGCTAAGGGGGTACATGACTGGTTCCAGGAACCCGACGGCAATGTCTACGTTCTTCCTTACCCGGCAAAATTGTCTGACCTCAATCCCATAGAGCATTTGTGGGACTATTTGGATCAACAGGTTCGAGGTGTCGACCCAGAATCACGTCATCTCCAGGACCTCCGTGCGCCGCTGCAGTCAGAATGGACACGTGTGCCTCAGGCAACCTTCCAGGACCTCATTGCGTCCATGCCACGCCGTCTCGCCGCTGTCATCTGGTCCAGGGTGGTTATTCCCATTATTAAGCAGGTGTTCAAATTATTCCGATAGGACTGTGTACATCTGTGCCTTTTTCAGAATTATATGTCGGGAAGGTGTTTAATAGCCCAATTCTCGGTATCCGCAGTACTATAATGTAAGTATGCAATGCATCTACAGCGTTAAAATTACCTAAATATTAAAGCACTTTTTCAGCTAGTTAGCAGTTTTGAACAGATTCAGAATTTTTGACATCAAATTCAAGCGATATTTTTCTCAATCTTAAATTTATGAATCATAACATTTACAGATCTACCTAAAATTTAACACTATACTGCAGTTTTACGTACAGCCAATGGGAAGTGAAGACTTCTTTGATTGGCGTAATTATGCGTCAGTAAAATTACAATGATATTATGTATAAATATTTCCAAATTGTAATTAGACCACTCGTTACTAATAACTATTGCTTCGGACCTCGTGTCATTACTTCTGGACCCTAAAACACATCCATATGAGCCTGTTCAAATTATGTGGGGTGCCTCGCATTTGTAGATCTGGTGTCAAAATCTAAATTTGTATATTCTACTCTTCTGTGAATTAATTTGTTGTATCTTGCATGTTCTTCTTTCTTCGGTTATTCATATTACATTACACTAGAGTATCAAATACCGGGAAGAGCCACCAGTCATATTCGCGTAAAAGAACAGCAAAGACGTTCCGCGTATTACCAATATCGAATTTTGAAATTTGAACAAGAAACATCTTACAGGGTTTTTTTTTCTGACTCCTCTCACAGACGCACGTACGGAAACTCATGAATTTATAATGTGATCAAAATGGACGTGCTTTTGTGTGTCGTGATGCTTTTCGGACAAAGCAAATTTTCATTCATGTCACACGCCAAAACATTCGAGTACGAAGTTCTGCACATTCACATGTTATACACCAGCATAACAGAAGAAGCACAAGCGCAACTCTTAGTATAATTTTTCCACAGCATAGCATGGCGTCTGGAGTTATCATGTCATGCTGTGGTAACATGAATTATTCCAACATGTCAAAGAAAACCATTACGTTCAAACAAGATGAGCCCTCGCCGGTTTCTTTGATCTAGAGTTTTTTTTTTATAAAGAGTTTTCTGGGAGATGGACTGATCGATTACCTGGCCGCCACGTCGTCCAATTCTAAGCCCTCTGGACTTATCTTGTGAGGAAACGTTAGAGACTTTACCTACGGCCATCCACTGAAGAATCAAACACTTAGCATCACAATTCAATGATTCAATGCCATTCATAAAGTTGTTGCTGATATCATACATACAAATATACAGTAAAACCTTAACGAACACTTCCGGATAGCGGACAGTTTTGTGATCCTCAGTTCCGAATTACATGCAGTTCTCTATCATAATCATTGTCAACCATTATCGATCCACTGCTGGATGAAGGTCTCTCCATGTTTCTTCTATAGCGGTCTGTCTTAAGCCAGTCTCCACGACACTCCGACATGCTTTCAAATTTTATCCACCCGTATCCCAAGTGGTCTTCTGGAACACACACGATGCAGCAGTAATTTGTCGCGTAGGATGCGGGATGCCGACGTTTCTGAAATATTAGTTGACGCCGCTATGTCCTCACACGCCACTCGTCAATCTTCTTGCAGGATTGCCTAAACAGTGTTAACAATACGCTCCGTAACAACACTTCCAGATCGACGACGCCTAGAATCGAGGTCTGCCGACAAACGCCCTCTTTTGAAATCATGGCGCCATCTAAAAATCGTTCACTCACCCAAATCATTATCTTTGTAAGCTTTTTCGTTAAATCAACTGTTTCTGGAGCAGTTTTACCGAAACGACAGCAAAATTTTATCGCACAACGCATTTCACTTCTTAACTCAGAATCACTCACCTCCGTAGCTGTATGGGTTAAATGCGGACGTACCTTCAACAACTGCGCAATAACAAAACCAGAATCGTCTGCCACGGCTAATAATTGATAAAAAATTGGAAAAGGAGCGAAACAAGGTGACACCATAACTCCCAAACTCTTCAATGCCACAATGTAAGTCAATTCAATAATAGCTCGTGCTGAAAAGTTCAAGTAAAACTTTAGAAGCAAAAGCTGTCAAAGCACGATTCACAAAACACTAGTCGAGTTTAAACTGAAGGGATAAAAATTTCTTATTTACAATTAAAATGAACTAGTAAAAGACACAGGCAAGATCTTTCACAGTAGCGATGGCTGCATCAGCAGGCCTTATCAGCAAACCTGGTGCGCAGGTACAGCATTAATTAGATTATCACCCCCAATCCCACAATTTTTTTTTTTTTTTTTTGATTGGAGGTTTAACGACCACCGTGAGCAACTCAATGGGCTATAAGCAGTCGCCCGTCCCGAATTTAGGGTCACTGGTTCCAGGGAAGGGAGGGAGCCAGTGCAGTAAGACAAACACAACATCCATGCCTGACCGGGATTCGAACCCGGACCCCTTACGGACGAATGATCAGAGGACAGCGCCTTAGACCACTGCGCCACCGGGGCGGCCAATCCCACAATGCACAGCAATATAAGGTTCGGATGCCAAAGACCACACTGATTAACTAAATCCTATTATAGATGTAATACATCACTTTCTTTGCGTTTTTAACCATGTGAACAATCCTTTCCATCTAGAATTTGCAATGGCACTTCCTCATTACAACACTCTTCAGAGAAAAATGCGGTGTGTAATGCCTGCGCCAAAAATAAAGTGTATTTATTAGTAGCAGAGATAAGAATACTAACCCGGTCCCAATCCGGGTAAAATGTTCCGTTTTTCAGAGTTTGGGTTAAAGAAGTTGAAATGGTCTCAGAACGAAGGGAGTATTCATGTTCAGCCATTCGTAAACCAAGATTCCTCATAGGAATCTTGAGGAAATCTTGGTCTACGAGGAGGAATCTTGGTCTACGAATGGCTGAACATGAATACTCCCTTTGTTCTACCATTTCAACTTCTTTAACCCGAACTCTGGAGAACGGAACATTTTACCCGGATTGGGACGGGGTTAGGATTCATACCTCTGCTACTAATAAACAGACTTTACTTTTTTACGGAGGCATTATACATTGCATATTTCTCTGAAGAGTGTTTGTTGTAATGAGGAAGTGCAATTATTTGTAAATTCTAGATGGAAAGGGCTGTTGACACGGTTAAAAACGCAAAGAAAGTGATGTATTACATTTACAATGGGACTTAGTTAATCAGTGTGTTCTTTGCCATCCAAACCTTATCTTGCTGTGCATTGTGTTACCTATATGTATAACAATGTACCTGCACACCAGGAATGCTGATTAGGCCTGATGATGCTGCCGTCGCGGCTGCGAAAGATTTTGTCTGTGTCTTTTAGTTGATTTTAATTGTAAATAAAATCTTTTTATCCCTGCAGTTTAAACTCGGCTAAAGTTTTTGTGAATCGTGCTTTGACAGCTTTTGCTTCAACAGTTTTACTTGTCATATTGTAAAGTATCGTTTAATAATTGAACTGGGAAAATAAGGGGATAAAGATCGGTGGAAATTATTTAACCCACCTTCGTTTCGCTCATGATAGTCATTTTTGCAAGTACCTCGCTGAGAACTTTAGAGTATGATAAAATAGCTTGCAGCCAAGAGTAAAGAAGTGGGATAATTTTTAATCCCAGAAAATCCGTGTCTTAATCTGAAATCATTAAAAATGAACTTTCAGAAAATAAAATTGATGTACAATGCTTTTGTAAGAAATGAAGATTTAGCTATCAATGGGAAAATTCTAGTGGTAATCGATAAATATACCTATTAATCTTAGGCAACAGATATTAAGCGAAGGGACACATCGGAGGAGAAATTAATAGGCGCGCAAAACTTGGCTGGAAAGCAATTGGAAGAAACAGAATAATTTTCCAAGAGAAATTTAACATTATGTCTTAAAAAAAATACAGGTAGGCTCAGTTCTGTTTTGGGGCGTCAGTTTGGAATGTAGGACTACGACTTGCAGATCGGAGAGTTCAAAGGAGCTAATCGAGTATGGTTTCGAACCATTTATTTAATTTGTTATAGCCAACACAGGTCTGTGATATGAAAAGTAGCTTACATAATTTTTTCAAATAATGCTGGATACATTGCGAGCACAAAGCCGAGTTCGAGATGGGCAGGGTACGGGTTCGATCGGTATGTTAGATTTTTGTTTGGCGGCGGCTGCTTTCAAACGTTCTCTGTACTCTCTAGTTCTTTGGGCTGCAGTCTTCTTGGGCTTCTTACATTCCTCATCACTTGCTCTTGCCTCTCGTTTTGATTTTCTCCACTTTTGCTTGCGTTCGTTCTGCGAATTCCGCGGCATTGTCGATACTGTTCACACGAAAACAATTTTTTTTAATTTTAGTTTAAACGACTGCGATATGTTCTTTATATATTTGAATAGATCTCGTCAAGAGCTTTAAAGCGATAACACCCACAGTCGTTTTGCACTCACGGTTGTCCAGATAAACCGCGATATTGTCAAAAGTGTTTACCGGTTCAAAAGAAAACATTTTTTTTTTCAATTTTAGTTCAAACCACTGCGAAATGTTCTTCGTATATTTGAATAGATCTCGTCGAGAGCTATAAAACGATACCACGCACAGTCGTGTTGCGCTCACAGTTATCGAGATAGACTGAGTCAAACGCGGCGGCACACCCAGAAATATTGCAACATCTCCCCCGCACACAGGGAGCGAGAGGAACGTCGCGCGCACAATCTATTGCGCAGTACGCGAATAGGACTCCGTGCTGTTTACGAATATACTAACCCGATTAGTGTGCGACTCGTATTTGTTACACTATTATTACTTCAATTGCGACCTATTTTTGTCACAGGCGGTCGACCATAAGTCGCCCCATACTATCCGTGGAGATAGACGTAGTCCTCTATGTCAAAACATATAAGCAATGCATGCGGTCAGAGACATGGATCTTAACTAAAGAAAAACACATAAAGACTGAAGACAACTCAAAGAGGCATAGAGAGGTGCGTGCTAGGTATAACCACAAAATATAGGAAGAATAATTAGTAGATTAGATAAATGACAAGAGTGGAAGACCTCATGATCAAAGTAAAATCCCTGAAATGACAACCGGCTGAACATGTTGCTAGAAGAACTCACCACCAATGGACAACTGACATATTTGCCTGGATACCAAGAGACAGAAAAAGAACAAGAATATGGCGTGGAAGATGGGTGGATGATATTCGAAATGCATACTTGGTATAAACACAAAATACAGGAAGAATAATTCGTAGATCAGATAAATGGCAAGAGTGGGAGACCTCATGGTCAAAATAAAATTCCTGAAATGGCAACCGACTGCACATGTTGCTAGAAGAACTCACCACCAATGGAAAACTGACATATTTGTCTGGATACCAAGAGACAGAAAAAAGTCCCAGAAGAAGGCGTGGGAGATGGTGGATGATATTCAAAATGCATGCTTGATATAACTAGAAAACATAGGAAGAAGAGTTAATGGATCAGATAAATGAGAAGAGTGAAAGGCCTCATGATCAAAGTAAAGTCCCTGAAATGGCAACGGGCTGGACATGTTGCTAGAAGAACTCACCACCAATGGACAACTGACATATTTGCCTGGATACCAAGAGACAGAAAAAGACCACGAAGAAGGCGTGGAAGATGGGTAGATGATATTCAAAATGCATGCTTGATAAAACTAGAACATAGGAAAAAGAGTTATTGGATCAGATAAATGAGAAGAGTGAAAGACCTCATGATCAAAGTAAAATCCCTGAAATGGCAACCGCCTGCACATGTTGCTAGAAGAACTCACCACCAATGGACAACTGACATATTTGCCTGGATAATAAGAGACAGAAAAAAGTCCCACAAGAAGGCGTGGGAGATGGCGGATGATATTCAAAATGCATGCTTGATATAACTAGAAAACATAGGAAGAAGAATTAGTGGATCAGATAAATGAGAAGAGTGAAAGGCCTCATGATCAAAGTAAAGTCCCTGAAATGGCAACGGGCTGGACATGTTGCTAGAAGAACTCACCGCCATTGGACAACTGACATATTTGGCTGGATACCAAGAGACAGAAAAAGACCACGAAGAAGGCGTGGAAGATGGGTGGATGATATTCAAAATGCATGCTTGATATAACTAGAACATAGGAAGAAGAGTTATTGGATCAGATAAATGAGAAGAGTGAAAGACCTCATGATCAAAGTAAAATCCCTGAAATGGCAACCGGCTGGACATGTTGCTAGAATAACTCACCACCAATGGACAACTGACATATTTGCCTGGATACCAAGAGACAGAAAAAGACCACGAAGAAGGCGTGGAAGATGGGTAGATGATATTCAAAATGCATGCTTGATAAAACTAGAACATAGGAAGAAGAGTTATTGGATCAGATAAATGAGAAGAGTGAAAGACCTCATGATCAAAGTAAAATCCCTGAAATGGCAACCGACTGCACATGTTGCTAGAAGAACTCACCACCAATGGACAACTGACATATTTGCCTGGATAATAAGAGACAGAAAAAAGTCCCACAAGAAGGCGTGGGAGATGGCGGATGATATTCAAAATGCATGCTTGATATAACTAGAAAACATAGGAAGAAGAATTAGTGGATCAGATAAATGAGAAGAGTGAAAGGCCTCATGATCAAAGTAAAGTCCCTGAAATGGCAACGGGCTGGACATGTTGCTAGAAGAACTCACCGCCATTGGACAACTGACATATTTGGCTGGATACCAAGAGACAGAAAAAGACCACGAAGAAGGCGTGGAAGATGGGTGGATGATATTCAAAATGCATGCTTGATATAACTAGAACATAGGAAGAAGAGTTATTGGATCAGATAAATGAGAAGAGTGAAAGACCTCATGATCAAAGTAAAATCCCTGAAATGGCAACCGGCTGGACATGTTGCTAGAATAACTCACCACCAATGGACAACTGACATATTTGCCTGGATACCAAGAGACAGAAAAAGACCACGAAGAAGGCGTGGAAGATGGGTAGATGATATTCAAAATGCATGCTTGATAAAACTAGAACATAGGAAGAAGAGTTATTGGATCAGATAAATGAGAAGAGTGAAAGACCTCATGATCAAAGTAAAATCCCTGAAATGGCAACCGCCTGCACATGTTGCTAGAAGAACTCACCACCAATGGACAACTGACATATTTGCCTGGATAATAAGAGACAGAAAAAAGTCCCACAAGAAGGCGTGGGAGATGGCGGATGATATTCAAAATGCATGCTTGATATAACTAGAAAACATAGGAAGAAGAATTAGTGGATCAGATAAATGAGAAGAGTGAAAGGCCTCATGATCAAAGTAAAGTCCCTGAAATGGCAACGGGCTGGACATGTTGCTAGAAGAACTCACCGCCATTGGACAACTGACATATTTGGCTGGATACCAAGAGACAGAAAAAGACCACGAAGAAGGCGTGGAAGATGGGTGGATGATATTCAAAATGCATGCTTGATATAACTAGAACATAGGAAGAAGAGTTATTGGATCAGATAAATGAGAAGAGTGAAAGACCTCATGATCAAAGTAAAATTCCTGAAATGGCAACCGACTGCACATGTTGCTAGAAGAACTCACCACCAATGGACAACTGACATATTTGCCTGGATAATAAGAGACAGAAAAAGACCACGAAGAAGGCGTGGAAGATGGGTGGATGATATTCAAAATGCATGCTTGATATAACTAGAACATAGGAAGAAGAGTTATTGGATCAGATAAATGAGAAGAGTGAAAGACCTCATGATCAAAGTAAAATCCCTGAAATGGCAACCGGCTGGACATGTTGCTAGAATAACTCACCACCAATGGACAACTGAAATATTAGACTGTATACCAAAAGACAGAAAAAGGCTAAGAAGAAGGCGTGGGGAATGGGTGGGTGACAGCCAAAAGCATTCGGTAATGGCATGAAGGATATTGACTCAAGACAGACCGTTGTGGAAGGAATGTAGGGAGACTTTCAACCAGCAGCGAATTGATAATGGTTGATGACGACATTGTTATAAATATTATTTTTATTACAGATCAGCTTGATTTCTTTGTTCAGTTTGCCATGCGGTTGTACCATCCGTCCGTATTTTAGAACATTATGTCATAGCTGTTTTTATTCCTTATTTCCTCATGCGAACCATCATTTAATTCTAACACGGAACAAAGAAATTCAAATGAAAACCGTCACACACTTTCTGGTTTACCTGTTTTTTCTTTCACATTTTGATAACATATGCAAAGAAACATGTATCATTTTTATTTATTTATTTTGAGAATTTCCTTCTGACAGAGCAATTCATTTTAGCCCTATTTGAAGACGCACCTTTTTGATGTTCATAAAACACGAGCAACTGACGTCACCGTGGTGGAAGTTGGAGGTGGCATCTCGAAGAACGAGTATGACAAGCTGCATCACGCATTTGAATGCTGTTACTCACTTGCTACTGACCCAATAACACGACCCCATTACTTTTTATCTTCAGTTACCACTTTCTTTTATAAATAACAGTGATTATTTCTTCAAAGAAGCTCTCAATTTCAAATAAGCCTCTTTATTATTTAAGATACTTTGAATGCATTTCCGTTCAAAAACTCTTCCTTCTCCATTAGGCAACAAACACTTTTCCATAATTAATTTTCAGTGGCGTTTACCGGAAATTCAGAAAGTTCTGATTTCATCGAAAACTTGCGATGGGTGTAAGAAGAACGTCTTTGATACAGAAAACTCAAAAACAGAACACTCCAGAATATTTTAGAATAGTTTAGAACAGTGTTTCCCAAACATTTTTTAGCCTATCGCCCATTTCTGAGAATTAGATGCTAGGTACCCCCCCCCCCCCCTCTTGCCCAAGTCAAGTGTAATAAGCGTGCTGAATTCAGCGATAGTAACCTTAAATTCCAGTTATATTGTACATTCATATTTATTTGTTATAAACTAAATAACTTATGAATATGTATAATTACATTTTATAAATTTTGATTAATTTCCTTCAAAGTGGAATTTATAATCTCTACTCAGTATCGGAAAATGCTATTATTCAAGACGGCCTACGGGTACCTAAATCCCATGACCAACACATACTCGCGGAAATGCTATGTTACCAGATAGCTAATACATCCTCGTTTGAAAAACATGATCACAAAATAACTGCACTTTGACGTGGCGTAACTTATAAACCTTATGAAAAAACACACATTAAGTGTTCATAAATATAATTAAACTTACTGTCCCATAAATATTAAAGTAAATTAAAGACCCTGTTGTTAAACATTTTGTCGCCTATATTATTAACATAAAATTATTGCTGTAATATCTATGAAAAACCTAGACACCCCTCTAACGGCCCCTTATGATTTTCCGGCCCCCTGAAAATAACAAACGCCCCCTGGGGACGGTACCTCCCAGTTTGGGAGACACTGGTTAAGAATATTTGGCATCGAATACATCCTGTTTATTGATAAAGAGTATCCTCGAGTTTTCTCTTTAAATATTCTGTAGGTTACTGGAAGTTAGTTGAGGAATTCTATACCAGAAAAAAAAACTGGAAGTCTTAGTCATGCTTAGAACTGCCCGATCCAAAGAATTGATGTTTTCAACTCAGTTATATCCTTAGGTCTCAAAGTCGAAAATTTTTTGTTTCAGAAAAAGAGATCACCATAAAGAGCATCGAGATCACGCTTACACAAATTCGATTCAAAAATATTTTTTTATGATTTTAAAGGAAGGAGCTTCGATTTCTTGCAAATGCCTCAGAAGCGAACTGAAGGTCGCTTTAAAAAAAAAAGGGGGGGGGGGGTATTACCATACAGTGCATTTCTTCCCATTTCGCTTTTTCTTCTTTTTAACAGAGGATAATGTCCTTGATTCTACCATTTACACGTCCCTTCTCACTCACCGTATGAGAAAGATAACGCAAACAGAGAAAATAATATCGTATTTCTCGCTGAATGACTTCATTGTTTAGAGCTTTTGGACAATGTATGATATACATTGTCTATCCCTATTTCAAACTTCCTTATAAGTTTGTGTACTTATGTAAATTTTGCTACTTCTTGGATAAACATTTTCTTACTGAATGGCACATTATTTCAGGGAGCAGCTTTTACATTTTGGTAACACTGACAGTGGGTCAAAGTAATATAAAATGACGACGTTGAACATATAGAGTGTTGAGATTTGTGGAGATGTAAAGAGATTGACAGTACGTAAGGAAGCATTGATATTGTGAAAAAGATTTAAACCAGTTTTAAATATGTATGTGTGTATGTGATCGACGAATAAGTGTGGTTGTACGATTGAGATCTGTGTTGATGCCAGCGCGATTGTATTGTGTCAGTGTATTATATTGATGTGTTTTTTGAACTTCTGGTGAGTGGGACAGTAAAGGAAGAAGTTATCATTATATATGTTAGTCTTTTCTCTAACTTTTTTTTTTTTTGTTCGGAGGTTTAACGACCACTGTGAGCAACTCAGTATGCTGCAAACCGTCGCCCGTCCCTAATTTGGGGCCACTGGTTCCAGGTAAGGGAGAGAATCAGGGCAGTGAGATAAACACACGATCCATGCCTCACCCAGGATTTCAACAACACACCGTGTGGAAATTAAGTAATCAGAATGAATTTAGGTAAACATGGAAATTCTGGAAAACTTACGGGATTGTACAGGGTTATTCAGAAAGAATCATCCGATTCAAAAATTTATATTTCAAAAAATTAACAACACCGAATAATAAGTAATACATCAATGTAAAAGGAAAATGCCTAAGTTTTAGATTATGCACAATAGATGGCGCTAGTGTGTCGTTTATGAAGCGCTTTTGGCGAAGGAATGAAAATGGCGTCTAGTCAGCAGAAAGCTTTTTGTGTGCTCTCGTTTGCATGATGTGAGTCGGTAATCATAGTTCAGCGTGAATTTCGTAGAAAGTACCAAATTAATCCACCTACGGTTCAGAGTATTAGCAGGTGGTATCATCAGTTCGAGGACACTGGATGTCTTTGTAAAGGAAAAGGTCCAGAGCAACAAAGAGTATCTGCAGAGAATGTTGAAAGAGTGAGAGAGACTTTTCTACGCAGCCCGAAGAAATCGGCCATTCGCGCTAGTCGAGAACTGGGGATTTCTCAGCCTGCTGTTTGGCGTGTGTTGAGGGGAAATTGTGTTACAAGCCATACAAACTGCATAACTTGTAAGCACTGAAGCCTTGTGATGAGCTACAACAACGACTGGCCCACTCCGACCAATCCGCATTTCGATTGGCCGCAGTGGACCAGATGACTTGGTGTTACACAGCTGGCCTCCTCGGTCACCTGATATGACCCCATGCGACTTCTTCCTTTGGGGAGATCAGGTGTTTGTGCCTCCTGTGCTCACAACTCTATGTGAACTTAAACAATGCATTTCCGCTGCTTTAGAAAGTTACCAAAGGCACATTAGACCGTTTTTGGCAGGAATTTTGATATCGCGTTGACATTATACGTGTGACTAAAGGAAGTCATGTCGAACATTTGTAAAAAAAAAAAAAAAAACTTCATTTTTCCTTTACATTGATGTATTACTTATCCTTTTGTGTTTTTAATTTTTCGAAATATAAATTTTTGAAATCGGATGATTCTTTCTGAATAACCCTGTATTTTATTCGAAGTACGTTTCTCCTGCGTTGATACAAAAAGCGGCACGATCAGCCAACGGAAGGAGGGACTTGCAGAGGTCATCTTTTGGTATGGAGTGAAGAGCCGATGTCACAGTTCTTTGTATGTCGTCAATGTCTTGAAAAACTTTTCCATTTAAAGGCAGCTTTAATTTAAAGAATAGAAAGTAGTCACATGGTGACAAATCTGGAGAAGAGGAGGAATGGTTGAGTACACAAGCACACATTGTTTTCCTGCCACAAATTGCTGTACACTTACTGCTCTATGTGTGGGGGGAGTTACCGTGAAGAAGGAACCATTGCCCTTTATTGTACTCATACCTGACACGAAAAATCCTATTCCATAATCGTCCCAAAATGGATGTGTAAACATTTCCAGTGATAGTTTTACCTTCAGGAATGAACTCCTGATGGAGAATTCCCTTACTATCATTAAGTCACACAAACACTGTGTTGATTTTGGACCTGTAACCTGATCTTTCTTTTTTTGAGTGACTGTGGCGACTTCTACTGAGCACTCTGACGCTTAGTTTCACATGTTTTTTTGTTAGGGGTTTAACGACCACCGTGAGCAACTCAGTGGGCTGTAAGCAGTCGCCCGTCTCTAATTTAGGGTCACTGGTTCCAGGGAAGGGAGAGAGCCAGTGCCGTAAGACAAACACAACATCCATGCCTCACCGAAATTCGAACCCGAGCCCAACTCGGACGTAGGTCAGAAACCACAGCTTAAACCACTGTGCCACCGGGGCGGCGACGCTTCGTTTCAGGATCATTACGAAAAAACCATGGCTAGTCACCTGCCACTGTGCTTTGGGGAAAGCTTTGCATTATTTCTGCCGCCTCCAGGATGTCTTTTGTATACTTCATTCTTGCATGTTTCTGGTCTTCTGACAAAGCAAGCGGAACATACCGAGCATATACTCCCCCTCCCCAAATCTTGCACTCAAATTTGACAAATAGTCTCCTTATTAACACCGAGCACACATTCCAACATCCTCAAAGTCACACGATTATCACTTTTTTACGCTTTCCAACCGTAGGTTGAAGAAGCGTATGTGCTCCAGCTTTGTCCGTCCGTCTGTCTGTCTCTGTCCGTACGATAACTCGCGTAAAAATAGTTCGATTTCGATGAAATTTCAGTATGTGGTAGGGGACGAACCCTATTGAAAATGGGCGAAATGGGGTCAAAGGTCACGACATAGGAGCGGGACCCATTGCATTGCCCTTATGAGTCATAACTTACCTAAAAATGCGTCTATTGCGACAAAACTTTATCATGTTGTTCCGGAGGTATACTGAACCAATTCTGTTTAATATCATCGAAATGGATTCAAAGGTCAGGGCACAGGAGCGAGATCTGTCCCATAGCCATTATCCTCATAACTTGAGTAATAACTTGAATAATGATTTTTAGTATGTTGGAAAGTGTATAATAATCAATGCATTGCATGATTTTACTAACTTGTTATCCTTTTGGAAACTTTCTCAATGAATTCAGACGTACGCGCTGAGATCGGAAGCCCGGGTCTTTCGTCATTTTCCAAATCTTCCCGTTCATCCTTGAAATCTGCATGCTATTGGAATACTTGTGCATGAGCTAAGAAATTATCTCCATACACATCACGCAACAATTCAGCTATCGCAGATGCAGTTTTACTAATTTTCAAACAGAACCGGATATTTGCTCTCTGCTTCCTGACAGAGTCACAATGTTCCTCCACCGAATGAAGTCATGCACGATGTTTCTCCACCGAATGATGTCATGTTTTTCCACCGAATGATGTCATGTTCCTCCACCGAATAAGGTCATGCACAATGTTCCTCCACCAAATGTCATGCACAATGTTTCTCCACCGAATGATGTATTGCACAATGTTTCTCCACCGAACGATGTCAATGTTTCTCCACCGAATGATGTCAATGTTTCTCCACCGAATGATGTATTGCACAATGTTTCTCCACCGAATGATGTATTGCACAATGTTTCTCCACCGAACGATGTCAATGTTTCTCCACCGAATGATGCCAATGTTTCTCCACCGAATGATGTATTGCACAATGTTTCTCCACCGAACGATGTCAATGTTTCTCCACCGAATGATGTCATGCACAATGTTTCTTCACCGAATGATGTATTGCACAATGTTTCTCCACCGAACGATGTCAATGTTTCTCCACCGAATGATGTCATGCACAATGTTTCTCCACCGAATGATGTATTGCACAATGTTCCTCCACCGAACGATGTCAATGTTTCTCCACCGAACGATGTCAATGTTTCTCCACCGAATGATGTCGTGCACAATGTTTCTCCACCGAATGATGTATTGCACAATGTTTCTCCACCGAACGATGTCAATGTTTCTCCACCGAATGATGTCAATGTTTCTCCACCGAATGATGTATTGCACAATGTTTCTCCACCGAATGATGTATTGCACAATGTTTCTCCACCGAACGATGTATTGCACAATGTTTCTCCACCGAACGATGCCAATGTTTCTCCACCGAATGATGTCAATGTTTCTCCACCGAATGATGTATTGCACAATGTTTCTCCACCGAACGATGTCAATGTTTCTCCACCGAATGATGTCGTGCACAATGTTTCTCCACCGAATGATGTATTGCACAATGTTTCTCCACCGAATGTCAATGTTTCTCCACCGAATGATGCCAATGTTTCTCCACCGAATGATGTATTGCACAATGTTTCTCCACCGAACGATGTATTGCACAATGTTTCTCCACCGAACGATGTCAATGTTTCTCCACCGAATGATGTCAATGTTTCTCCACCGAATGATGTATTGCACAATGTTTCTCCACCGAATGATGTATTGCAAAATGTTTCTCCACCGAACGATGTCAATGTTTCTCCACCGAATGATGTCGTGCACAATGTTTCTCCACCGAATGATGTATTGCACAATGTTTCTCCACCGAATGTCAATGTTTCTCCACCGAATGATGCCAATGTTTCTCCACCGAATGATGTCATGCACAATGTTTCTCCACCGAATGATGTATTGCACAATGTTTCTCCACCGAATGATGTCATGCACAATGTTTCTCCACCGAATGATGTATTGCACAATGTTTCTCCACCGAATGATGTCATGCACAATGATTCTCCACCGAATGATGTCGTGCACAATGTTTCTCCACCGAATGATGTATTGCACAATGTTTCTCCACCGAATGATGCACAATGTTTCTCCGCCGAATGATGTCATGCACAATGATCCTCCACCGAATGATGTCATGCACAGCGAAATAATCATCTGCCCAATTCTCACGCAAAAGCTATTCCCACCGCATAGCCGATAAATGGCTTACCAAAAAGCATGCCTATCCGACCTGTGTGTTTTACCGGGATTTAAAAAAAATCACTCTCATTACTTTATTGCCGCATTGTGTATTACCACACATTTCCCTGATTCAAAGGACGTGCTCATCACATCCCAAAATTCCATGTGCAGCGATGGTGAAGTGGTCGAAGCGGTGGCTTCTTACCATTCCTCTGAGATGGCTTCGTATCTCGATGGAGAACTGGTACCGTAAGATTTTCTTCTAACGGTACTAGTTCTCTCCCTTCCCTGGAACCAGTGACCTTAAAATAAGGACGGGCGACTGCTTATCGAGTTGTTCACGGTGACCGTTCAACTCCCAAACAAAACAAAAAATTAGGTGTCATTTCTTTTTATTAACCTAATATACTAACAATGTGTTTTTAACACGTCTTAAAAAATGAACTTCTTATGTTAACACTATATCAGTCAGTCCGCCCTTTTGTGATCTGTGTATCTCTGTGCCTGTTAAATCAATTTGAAAATCCCTTTTTGCGTTAGGAAGACTGATCTGTAAGAACGATGGTCTTTACATTATACTTTGTCTTTTCCGATGCACAATTTCACCGCTAGGGGGCAAAACGCAGATGCTATCGAATTCAATATTTTGTCCCATATCATTAATTTTAAAAATTTGACTGAAACAATTATGTTTTTCTTCGATGCCTTCTACAACAAAGACCCTGATTTTTCTTCTTCAAATACTGCATTCTTTTCCCCGTACAGAATGCACATATGTATTGAATTTTCTCAACATCTCTACTTTCAAAATCGGATTTGAAAATTTCCTTTCTTCTTTGGTCGGATAGCGTTCGTGTTTGAAGAATATTTTGCATATAATTTTTAATAACACACATTTTGGCCATTCGAACGTAAGCTCCTATTTCTGTTTACAACATATTTGCAGCCGTACGTACGCTTCTGAAAACTCAGTCGCAAAAATTATTGTGGCCAAATGCCGCTCACGACGGAAAACTTTTTGCCAAAAAGGTGTAACCAACTTCAAACAATAAATTTAGATACAAAAGTAATATCAGCATTCTATTTCGTTGCAGGTGGTAAGGAATTTTTTTACTGGAGGTTTCACGACCACCGTGAGCAACTCAATGGGTTATAAAGCAATTTCCCGTCCCTAATTTAGGACTACTGGTTCCAGAGAAGGGAGAGAGCCAGTGCCGTAAGAGAAGCACAACCATCCATGTCTCACCGGGATACGAACTCTGACCCATCTCGGACAAATGATCAGAAGCAATGGCTTAGACCACTGCGCTACCGGTGCGGCGTGGTAAGAAATATCCTGAAGTTTTCTAGAAGTATATCCGATGGATCCTGCGACGAAAACACAAATTGTGGTGTGGTTTATTGAAACCCTATCCGAAACGCAGGTTCAGCAGAATTTCAGAACAAAATATGGGAACAAACGGCCCACACGTAACAGCATCACAAAGTGGTACAAGTCATTCAAGGAAACTGGTAGCGTCCTTACAAAGAGGACGACCATCGCTGGATCCAGAAAGGGAGGAGGTTGTGAGACAAACATTCTCTCGTAACCCTCGAAAGTCAATCAGACAAGCAGAACGACAGCCGGTCAAGCCGCCCCGGTGGCGCAGTGGTCTAAGGCGCTGGCCTCTGATCATTCGTCCGTAAGGGGTCCGGGTTCGAATCCCGGTCAGGCATGGATGTTGTGTTTGTCTTACGGCACTGGCTCCTTCCCTTCCCTAGAACCAGTGACCCAAAATTAGGGACGGGCGACTGCTTATAGCCCATTTGAGTTGCTCACGGTGGTCGTTAAACCTCCAATAAAAAAAAAAAAAAAACAGCCGGTCATCCCTAAGTACTCAGTGCACAGAGTGTTACGTCAGAGATTGGAAATGCACTTGTATAAACTGCAGATGACCAATCACATAACCCCAGATGGTCATGTGAAACGTAAACAGTTTGCTGAAGAAATGTTGGAGAACATTGCAAGTGCTGAATCTTTCCTGAGACAAATCTGTTTCTCGAATGAGTGCACTTTCTATGTTTATTATTTTTTTAATTGGAGGTTTAACGACCACCGTGAGCAACTCAATGGGCTATACGCAGTCGCCTGTCCCTAATTTAGGGTCACTGGTTCCAGGGAAGGGAGAGAGCCAGTGCCGTAAGACAAACACAACATCCATGCCTCACCGGGATTCGAACCCGGACCCCGTTCGGACGAATGATCAGAGGCCATCGCTTAGACCACTGCGCCACCGGGGCGGCTTCTATGTTTATGGAAAGTTTACTGAACAGAATGTGAGAATTTGGGATACGGAAAAACCCGCATTGCACGATGGGAAATGAACATGCTAGCCCAAAAGTGAATGTTTGGTGCGGCATAATGGTCGACCGTGTTATTGGAACCTTTTTCTTTCAGGAAGCGATTGTGAGAGCTGATAATTACCTGGACATGATTGAGCAGTTTGTGTATCCCCAGTCGGATGAACTTGCAACTCCGGTCATTTTCCAACAAGATGGACCACCACCTCATTGGGCTTTGATTGTGAGGAGGTCTCTGGATACCAAATTTCCCAATTAATGGATTGGGCGTGGTGGTCCCGTTGCATGGTCCCCACGTTCGCCGGACTTAACACCCTGTGACTTTTTTTTTTTTTTTAATGGAGGCTCATCAAGGGTGAGATTAACAGCACCCCTGTTGCATACATTGCTGACCTAAAGAGGAGGATTACACAAGCACTGCAGAAAGTTAATGCGGACATTCTCGAACGAACATGGTTGGAACTGGAATATCGTTTACATATTGTTCTATTGACAAATGGTGCCCATGTCGAATGTCTATAAAACTTTATGATCTGTTATGTCAATTAACACAAGTTGTGTATTGATATTTTTTATATTAAAACTGTTAGATTATTTCAAATTGTTTACACCTTTTTTTTTTTTTTTTTTTTTTTTATTGGAGGTTTAACGACCACCGTGAGCAACTCAATGGGCTATAAGCAGTCGCCCGTCCCTAATTTAGGGTCACTGGTTCCAGGGAAGGGAGAGAGCCAGTGCCATAAGACAAACACAACATCCATGCCTGACCGGGATTCGAACCCGGACCCCATACGGACGAATGATCAGAGGCCATGTTTACACCTTCATGGGATACCATGTATATTTATAACATGAGGGAGCGTAAGTAGCTACTTCTACTTGTAATTCTGCCGATTCTAGAAATCTGGTTGAAAATATTCTTTTTGTAACTAGTCCTATTGATTATGAAGAAAACTGCACACATTGTGCATTTTAAATAATGCGTAGTTCTCCAGCTAGAGGAGTTTGTTTTTTTATTGATGAACCTCTTCTGCGAAAATCCACTTTTAAAAACTCTTTAATCAGGGAAGGATTTCAAACACCGCGCTCATTTATACACTTGTGAATTCGGTGTAATCCTTGTTTTCTTTTTTTTTCTCTTTGTTTCGTTGGTTAGGTGTGGGACATCTATGTATAAACGGGCTTGCCGAACTAACATTCAGAAATACTTCCGTAAACGGGGGGGGGATGTCGATGCAATGCTGTTATTTAAAAAAAAACGCGGTACACTTGTCGACTTCAATTAGACAGTTTTTGTTCGTTAGTTAATACAGTAACAGGGCAACCTTGACGTCGTTAACCTTGCAGATTTTTTTAAACGCAGAATCATAAACGTCCGCTTTGGAAAGAGAATTAAGAAAGATGGAGAATGGAATTCAACAGGCAAGGTTACGAGTTAACAATGATACCGATAAGGCTGAAAAAATTTCCCTAAAAAAGTGTCCGATGTTATTTCGAAAGAAAATTTTCCGGGATGCTGAATAAATTATGGATCAATGCCAGCGATGCCAGGTTCGTATTCGTACAAAAAAATAAGAACTGAATTCTTCCCTCCCCCTCCCCTCCCCAAGGAGTCATGGAAATCCCACTGTTCCTTGATATTAGAGCAGCGGCTTTTCATGTAACCAATTTTTTTATTTTGTTTAGAGTTTTAATGACAACCGCGAGTAACTCGATGGGCTATATAAGTAGTCACCCGACCCTAATTTAGGGTCACTGGTTCCAGGGAAAAAAGAGATCTAGTGCCGAAAAATAAACACAACATACGTGTCTCACGAGTTTCGAACCGTGATTCATCTCGGACGAATGGTCAGAAGCCAGCGCTTAGACCACTGCGCCACAGGGGTGGCTCGCCCTTTTTGGTCATTCTGCTGGGAAAAGTTGTTTTCACTACAGAAGTGAAACTTCACACCACAACAAAAACACACTTTCGCTGAAACGTTTCAAGATGGCCGTCTGGTCGTGAGCCAGTTGCTAAGATAGGATTTAAGAAGTTATTTATAAACTTCATTAATTATGGTACACCAAGTAGTCACAACTTCATGGCTGTTTCTGATAAGTTTTTTTAAACGTCACATTTACGGCTTCAGTAAGCTTTCACTTTCTAGCTTGGAAACGTTAACACAAAGGAACCAGGTCCAAGTTTATGCCATTTTTTCATGATGTTCTGTATTCGGCGTAAATCTGTGTAGGATCGTGTAACGTTTCTGGAGGTACATTCGGAAGGGTACTACATAATCTTATGACAAACTCTTCAGACGTAACGATGTATTTACATTTGAGAGGAAATAATTTACCTTTCAAATACTGGATTCGCTTACGCTGAGTATGACGTATACTCTAATTCAACTTTCATTTTTAGTTTCTTTCTCTACGTACTTTAAGCGTTTCTATCTTAACGTTGTCTTCTCACTCGCTGAATGTATGTTGGCAACAGTTTTGCGGTCAGAGTGCGTAACGTGTGCGTGTTGACAGATAAGAACGAGAGATATATAATGTTTGAAGCAAGCAGCGGAAAAGTGTGGTGTTCTGGTTTGCGTAGTCGTGGTATGTAATAGTACTGCAGCAAATTGTTGTTGCTGGATGTAAACAAGTTGAACCTAAGTTGATAAAGATTCAGTATTGTCACTGATGTGGATGTGATCGTCTCTGACTAATTGGAAGTACCATACAGCATGTTTATGCTCCTCTTGGAACAACCAATAAAGATCATTTATGTGAGTAATTCAAGTCTTCTCTCTTCAGGCGGTTGGATCGACTAATTTAGTTCAATGTATGTTTAAAGATTTTTATGTGCTAGCTATCCGGTAGTTAAGACCTCGAAGTTGCAATGCGCCGCCCTGGTGGCGCAGTGGTCTAAGCGATGGCTTCTGATCATTCGTCCGAAATGGGTCCGGGTTCGAATCCCGTGAGGCATGGATGTTGTGTTTCTCTTAAACTACTGGCTTTCTCCCTTCCCTGGAACCAGTGACCCTAATTTAGGGACGGGCGATTGCTTATAACCCGTTGAGTTGCTCACGGTGGTGGTTAAACTTCCAATAAAAAAAGTTACAGTGTTACGAGTTCAACTTACAGATAGTACGATAGTAATGTTTTCTGGCCGTTGGGTAGTCTAATTTAGCTCAGTGTATAACTAAAGATGTTTGTGTGTTAGCTATTCGGTGCTTAAGACTTCGAAGTTACATTGCTACAAGTTCAACTGACAGATAGTACGGTAGATAATGTTCTAAGTAGTGAAGTAGAGACGATTATATACGAAAAACACGAGTTCTGATACATTTCCACTTTTCTTTCGTTTGACCTGTTTTTTGTAAGTTGTGCATTAAATGCAGCTCTTTTTAAAGCATGAACTAAGCAGCTCACTAATGACTTACAAACTGATGCATTTTCCACTAGTACGTGATTCAACTAAACAGCGACTTCATCACAACTTTAAAGCACATTTGCCTAAAATAAACTGTCGTGCAAAAATTAAGGACGAAACGGTTTTTCGAATGTAACGTCGTGCAGAAGTTCTTCACATCGACTCAAATCATACCATAAGATCCCCAAGATGTAAGAATATGGGACAAGTGAGAAAAACCGTCCAAACAAGGAATCCAAAGGATACAAAAGCACTTTATTGAAAAGGTAGCTTCGAGCACAACTGGACAGAAGACAGAAACGTCCATGTGACGGGCGGCTGCCACGAAAAGGCCAGTCTTTAGTAGGGGATATGATCACCCCTGACTGCGTTGCAGAATTTACAACGTCTGCCCATGCTGAGGACGAGGTTGTCAAGGAGCTGTTGAGGCATCGCGGCCCATTCCTCTTGTAGCGCCAATTGCAGCTGCGGAATCGTTGCTGGCGTCTGGTGACGTTCTGCCAAGCGTCTCCCGAGAACGTCCTACACGTGTTCAATTGCATTTAGATCGGGGGACCTTGCAGGCCAATCTATGCGTTGAATATCTTCACTCTCCAACATCTCTGCGACAGCCACTGTACGATGAGGTGTAGCGTTGTCGTCCATGAAGAGGAACACTCAGGACCCACAGCACCTCTAAACAGGCGCACGTGAGGTAGGAGAACCTCGGTACAATAGCGGACACCAGTGACTGAACCTCCTTGGAAGATGTGGAGGTCAGTACGGCTACCAAGCACGATACCGCCCCAAACGAGAACTCCGCCACCTCCAAACCGGTCCCTTTCGATGATGTTGGAGGTGTGATTGCGTGTTCCCTGCTCTCTCCAGGTGTGTATACGTCCAGAATCGCTCGTCAGACTAAATCGGCTCTCATCCGTAAAGAGAACTCGACCCCGTTGCTGATGCGTCCAGTTCTTGTGTTCCTGGCACCACAGAAACCGCCGTCTCCGATGAGCAGGCGTTAATGGCACACACCGTACTGGCCATCATGCAAATAGACCACCTTTGTGCAGCCTCCTGGCTACGGCAAAACGCGATGACGGATGTCCAGTTGTCTGTTGCATGTTCCTTGCAATTTCTCCCGCTGTCTGCCGTCTGTCTCTTATCGACTGTACGACAATATACCGGTCGTCCGCCGCCGTGGTTGCTCGTGGACGACCACTGCTAAACTTTCGTACAGCTGTTCCTGTCGTTTAAAATGCTCTGCAAGCTCGTGAAACGATGCTGTGAGCGATCCCAAACTCCTCGTCCACACTAGTTACACTTTGACCTTCTTCCAACTTCCCAATCACGCGACCTAGGGTAAAGTCATCCAGATGTCGTCTACTGGATTGCCTGTTGGCCATATCACACGGCGGCAGCAACTTGACGTCGTTCAAACCGATGTACACCGTGCAATAGCTTTCACCGTATTCCTGAGCGTTCCCCGCCCGTGTGCTTTATACCCTACCGACCCCCCCTACCTCATGCTGCACATATGCGCATGCCCTACCGTACCGGACCCTAGTCTATCTCCTGAGTGGTCTTTCGGTCCGTTCTTCCTGCTCGTTCCTCTGTTATGCTAATTTCTCCTCTTCGTCCTTAATTTTTGCACACCAGTGTACGATGAGAAAAACTTGCGTTTTGAACCTCGCACATAACGCCTGTTATAAAATTATCATCTGTTACTAGAGTGCATTAGAGAAAAACCTCAGTTGTAAGTTAACTTTCTCCCAGTGTGTATAGCGTTCGGTATTCATGGGATGAAATATAAAAGGAACTTTAAAATGCACTTGTTTCCAAAAGATTTTGTTTTCGGTATAACTTTCTAGTGCACTTTTATTTTTATTAAAATATTACCTCAAGCATCCTTAAATTTTCAAAGTTTTCCTCTATCAGTTTATACATGAAATCATTGACCAAATCAAATAGATGATATTAATGCTATCTAAAATAATACAGTAAAACCTCTGAATATCGGTCACTGCTCGGACCGGGAGAAAGTGACCGTTGTTGGGAGGCGGCCGTTGTTCGGATATTAAGCCTAAGTGAACATTGCTAGGCCGTTGCGTTTTTGCAAAAGAAAAATAAATATATGAAGCTTATGCATCACAAGTTAGTAAAATCATGCAATGCATTGATTATGATACGCTTTTCAACACATGAGAAATCATTACTCAAGTTATTAGGATAATGGCTGTGGAATACATCTCGCTCCTGTGCCCTGACCTTTGACCCCATTTCGATGATATTCAACAGAATTGGTTCAGTATACCTCCGGAACAACATACTAAAGTTTTGTCGCAATAGAAGCATTTTTAGCCAAGTTATGAGGATAATAGCTGTGGAATAAATCTCATTCCCGTGCCCTGACCTTTCACCCCATTTCGATTATATTAAACAGAATTGATTCAGTATACCTCCGGAAAAACATACTAAAGTTTTGTTGCAATAGAAGCATTTTTAGTCAAGTTATGAGGATAATGGCTGTGGAATAAATCTTGCTCCTGTGCCCTGACCTTTGACCCCGTTTCGATGATATTCAAAAGAATTTGTTCAGTATCCTCCGGAACAACATACTAAAGTTTTGTCGCAATCGAAGCATTTTTAGTCAAGTTATAAGGATAATGGCTGTGGAATAAATCTCGCTCCTGTGCCTTGACCTTTGACTCCATTTCGATGATATTCAACAGAACGGTTCAGTATACCTCCGGAATAACATGATAAAGTTTTGTCGCAATCGAAGCATATTTGCTTAAGTTGTGACGCATAATGGTGATAAAATGGATCCCACTCCTTTGTCATGACCTTTGACCCCATTTCGTCCATTTTCAATGGGGTTCGTCCCTAGGTTATTCCCTACCACATACTAAAATTTCATACAAGAAAAACGATCCATTTTTACGCGAGTTATCGTGACAGACAGACAGACAGACAGACAAAGCTGGAGCATGTAAATTTCTTCAACCTACTGTTGGAAAGCGTAAACAGAGAAACGTTGCCGTGCTTTTTACAAATGCTGACTGTTGAATAAAACTGAATATAATAATTAAATGATTCACGCTGTGGAGGATTTTAAGAAAGCAATATCTGACGTCTGGTGTTATTATTTTTTTTATTTGGGGTTTAACGACCACCGTGAGCAACTCGGTGGGCCATAAGCAACCGCCCGTCCCTAATTTAGGGCCACTGGTTCCAGGGAAGGGAGAAAGCCGGTGCCATAAGACAAACCCAACATCCATGCCTCACCGGGATTCGAACCCGGACCCATCTCGGACGAATGATCAGAACTTCAAAAGAGCATTTATTTACAAAAAAAGACAACATACAAACACAAATTTTCACCGGGAAAAAAAATTGCACAATAACTCACCGGCAACGACAATAACAACACACAATCAATATCGCAATAAACAGAGTACTCTACAGGAAGAAGCAGACGACATCAGAGCAAGTTGAAGAATAACACACGGCAAGATAAAAAGAAAACAGTTGCACAACAAACAATACATACAGGACAGACCACTAATGAAGCAAGGCGGTAAAGAAAAGTCAGCCGAGTTTGTCAAAACTGTCAAGGGAAAAAAACAAACACACGGTCCGACAACAAGCTGCAGTCGAAAAAAAACAAAACCTGGTAGTTCGGAGAAATGCGTTGACAAATGGCTGTAAGCCGACGAACAACAAAAATTTACATTTAAAGCGTATCTCGGTCAGTAAGACCGACAGCAACACAAAGAAAAAAACAACCACTAGAAACTAACACCCCGTACCATTAACAAAACACACAAAGCACAATATTCAAATAACACCAAGAAGTTAACACACAATGTACAATATACAAATAGCACCATGAACACAATAAAGAATGCACAATACACAAATAACACCATGAAAACTTTGTGAAAAAGAACACAGGAGTTAAACTTGCAGACAAGCATCACCACCAAATAAATTCGGGTCGAAACAGTGAATTCGCACTGTATGCACAGCACTAACCACAAAAATAAACACCGATTACACAAGACAAAACCAAGAAACACGTCGGTAAGGTTCAGAACCAACACACAAAAAACCCCTCGGTACCACGCGCCAGCAGTACCCGTTCAGCAAGAAAAAAATTAAAACAAAAAAATAAAAACAACCACAACATTAAACACAAAACCGTGCGACAGTAAACTGTGTGAAACCGACGAGTAATAAATATAAAATAGGTGAACGACACCAAAAGCAAACTAGAAAAAAAGCCGACACTTGAGCAACAAAAAACAAAACAAAAACACATCAGACAATGTGCATGCCACAGCAAAAATGCAATCAACATCAACAAAACAACATAAAACACCTTGGTAACAGTAAACAATAAACAGAAAATACCAAAACGCTTAGCCGGCACACAAAAAAGTTTGTCGACCAACGGCTTGAGGCCGACGGAAAATAAAATAAAAGAAAAGAAAAAGTCAGTAAACGCTACCGACAACAAATTAACGGGAATGTGTGTGCACGGAAAGCAACAAGAAGATAAACTAAAGGAGACACTAACCCACTGACACAGATCTACGGTATGTACAAAAATTATGCACTAAACAAAAAAAACACCAATCAAAAAAAAAAAAAATATAAATATAATAAACTCTGGCTATGGGAGGAGAGCAATAATGCCTGCAGAAACATGAAACCATGACAAATATGGAGACCAGAGAGAGAAAAAGGCAGGCACATCCTGCCGAACCCGCGCCATGTCATACTCAAGTTGGAGGACCGATCTGATGGATGATCGGTACCTCCTGCACAAAAACACCCGGGCCGGATGATAACGTCGGAGAGAAGCTCGATCCACGCTTGAGTGGTAAAACAAATAAATCGTCAACTTCGCTTGGAGAATGATGAATGCACAAACAGAACTGTGGACATCTACAGGGGGAGAATGGCGTCGGAGGAAATAAAAATGGAACATTGTATGAGGACAAGGGCAAACTTTGGAAAGAAGGGAAAACATAATCGAAAACAAGGGTTGCAACACCAGACAAGAATCATAGGAATGTGACACATCACCAAGTGTAGAACAAAAGAAGCAAAGCGGGGAAGCCAAATGACGAAAACGATGAAGGGTACGCGCAGTGAGCAACCGACGGTGTAGGTGCAGCCAATGAATGTCCCTGGCTTTCGGGGAAGCCAGGGAAGTCGATGGATCACTCCATGTACCTGGAAGATCTGTAGCTGAAACAGAAGGAATTGCTAATGGGGCTGTGAAATTGGTAAGAAAATGCGAATAAAGAAGCTTGGCTGTAACTTGATGGGGTAAAAATGGAGAATCGTTTAAGTAGAGAAGAAAGGGAAGATTGAGCGACGGGGCGGAAGACTGAATGAGGCCAATAGAATTGACAAGTAAAGGATAAAGACGAATAAGACAGGATTGAATAAGACAGAACTGTGCACGATGCTGAGGGGTATCAAGTAACAGAGGGGAAAGGCGATCAAAAGATTTCCAGTGAAGAGAAGAATCAAAAAGTTGAGAAACCTGAACGACGCCACTTGCAAACCAAGTGGAGAAGTTCAGGTACTGAGAATTTGGAGAACGAAGGGCAGAGGAGAAGAAAAGTGGTTCCGCAAGGAGATCGTTAGTCGAAGCTGGGGAGGCGGACTGGACATAAGGAGTGCCAGAGGGAGAAAACGGTACGGTAAGTAGCGGGAAAGTGATTGGGAATGAGTGGAAAGAGGTCCATGCGGATAAAAGTAGCCAAAGAAAGAAAAGGACTTCGTGGAAAGAGCAAAGTGTCAATTATAGTAATCGAAGAACCGCAAGGAAGGAAAAAATCCTCAAAAAATGTTGGAGATGGAAAGCGTTCGATTTAAGGGATAAATCCGGAAGGGCAAGACCACCAAAAGAAACCGGAAGGACAAGCGTGGATCGATGAACCCAATGTACGACATCCCAAATAAAATTTGTAAAAAGACATTGAACGTGACGAAGAAAGAGGGGAGGAGGGAAATGAGCAAACCAAGTATGAGAAAGGGCCGGAAGAAGAAAAGCGGAAAGAAGATGCGACCTGCTAAAAAAAGAAAGAAACGGTTTCAAACGGCGAAAAGGGGCAAGGCGTCGATTCATGTCCTGCACCAAAGGGGACCAAGTGGCGGCAGCAACCGCCACCGGGCTCCCGATGAACACTCCAAGAAGTTTGATGACCGTGGTCGACCACCGGGCACCCCAAGGGCGGTCGCCGCGGGACGACCACGAGCCAGCCCACAAGCCAACAGATTTAGAGGTATTAAGGGCCGCACCTGAAATTGAAGCATACTCAGTATAGGTAGATAAAACAACACCAAAAGCCTGTTGGGAACGTAAAAAAAGAGTAAGGTCGTCCGCATAGGCCGACAAAACCACGCGATGGTGCCGTGTGGAGGCCACACCACGCGGAATGCCTGCCAGCAAACGAGATCGAAGGGAAATAAGAAGTGGTTCAAACGTGAGGGCAAACAGTTGACCCGACAGGGGACAACCCTGCCGGATACCGCTTGCGAAAGGAATAGCAGCCGTCATAAAAGAAGAGGTCCGAACACGAAAGGAAGAATGGGAATATAGATTGGAAAGTGCCTGACAGAAAAGGGAAGGAAAGCCAAAGTGACGAAGAACAGAGAAAAGATAAGAATGATGGACAGAATCGAATGCTTGTTTCTGATCTAGGTTAAAAATAGCAAGAGGTTCAGAAAGACGGGAAGCAAGAGAGTGTAAATCACGGATGGTAGTGATGTTAGTTGCAATCGAACGGGAAGGGATCGTATAAGTTTGGTCAGGATGAATAATAAATTGTAGAATAGGGTTAAGGCGAAGAGCCAGAATTTTTGCAAAGATCTTGTAGTCGGTGTTAAGAATCGAGATGGGGCGCCAGTTAGATAGAAGACCAAGATTACCAGTTTTAGGAATTAGGCGGAGAAGAGCAAAAGCAAAGTCAGAAGAAACGAAAGTCGAAGAAGAAAAGATCGAGTTGAAACAAGCAACGAGAAGAGGAAGCAGAGCAGGAAGAAAGGTTTTATAAAAAGAAAGTGGAAGACCGTCAGCCCCAGGGGCGGAGCGGTCATTCAGACTAGAAATGGCAAAACGAACCTCCGAGGGAGAGATCGGTGAAACCAAGGAGGGGGAAAAAAGACGGGACCTGAGGAAGATGTGATAATAATGGAGAATTCTCTGCAGGCGGCAGGACCCGCAATCGAAACCGATCAGTGAAGTACTGAAAAGTTCGATCACAGATCTGCACTGGATCAGAAACAGTTGAGCCATCTGGAAGCGAGAGAAAAGAAATGTTGGAACTCAGAGCACGGTGGGATTCAAGATGTCGAAGGTGTTGAAACGGGTCATCATGAAAATGTAACTTGGAAAACTTTAACCGGGTAAGAGACGAAGAAGCAAAGGAAGATAGAATGCTATGAAGTTGTGATTGAAGAGCTGCAAACGATGGATCTGAAGGAGAAAGGAACTGTAGTTTACGGTGAAGAATAGTTAAATCATGAAAGCGGTGAAAACGGGACGAAAAAGAGAACTGACGTGCAAACGATAGGATAGAAAGTTTGGTGGAAAGCCACAGAGCTGCTGGGTCAACCGTGAGAGGAAGTTCAGAAATGGATGAAGAAATAATCGAACGAACTTCGGCCTGAAACGTGGGATCGGAAAGGAGAAAATCATCGAGAGACCAAACCGGGGAGGGGGGACAGAGAAAGAGGACAAAAATATTTCCAGAAGAACAGGACGATAGTCGGAGGAAACAGAAGGATGATGGGTTACTTCAACAAGGGAGGAGTGGAGGAAACTAGAAACATAAAACCGGTCGAGACGAGCCGCAGCATGCGCTAAGGCGGCCGGAGGAAACCATGTGAATTCACGGGACAGAGGGTGGATGGTACGAAATGCGTCAATGAGACAAAAATTACTAACTAGTTGAGACAGTTGGGAAGAAAGGTTAAGGCGACTCTCCCCGGAACCATCACGGTCAAGACCCGGTTGGAGAGTGCAGTTGAAGTCACCACCAATAAGAACGATTTCAGAAGGAGGAATTTGGGAAAGAAGGGAAATCAAATGCGAAAGAAGAGCATCAGCATCAACCGATGATTGTGGCATATGCAAATTGAAAACATGAAAACGACGGGAAAGATAACTAAAGGAGATACCTTGAAAGAAGCCCAGCAGACTCTGTGACTCAACGATATCTGAAAGAAGAGAATGAAACCGAGTACGGAATGCAATCGCTGTACCGGACCCAATGTGCGTCCGGTAGTTGTGATAAAAAGCGTAGGGCCAGCGTCTCCAGCAGGAATACCCGGTCGCCAAGGAACAGTTCGTCTCCTGGAAGAGGAGGATATCTGTCCTCAGGAAACGAACGTCCTCGAAGACCAAAGCATTCGCGGCTGAAGACGCAAGGCCTCTACAGTTAAAGCAGAGCACATTTAGGGAAGGCATCACTGGGGCGGCTGCATCCAACCTTCCAGTTCTGCCTTCAAAACTTTAAGTAAATACGCCAACCGGCGAGCGTACTGCTCTGTCCCGGATGGCAGATCAACATTTAATAAGAACTCATGCAGGAACGTCAGTTGGGTTAGCATCTCCGGAAGGTGAGAGAGTTTACTTGCTATACAAGGGAGAGTAATCAATTTCGCCCGTCTGGGGCGAGCAATCAAGGCATACAGATCTGTGAATGAGAGGGGAGTTAAGGGCACCTCAATGTCAGCAAACATAGAGGTGATGTCAACCAGAGAGGGGGCAGGAGAGTCGTCATCAGATTCAGCAAATAAAGTTTCTTCAGAATCGGGATCGGTAACGTCCATGGAATCATCGTTCGGCAAACAGGTAAAACGGTTGTAGATGGAAACTGAAGAAGTAACAGGAGCCGGTCCAGGTGAAGGTGACGAGGATGTAGCCGTCTTCCTGGATTTCTGGCGGTCCGAGGAACTCGCACGACGGTTCGCTGAGCCAGGGAGTTTTGCCTCTTGGTTCGCTGAACCTTGGGGGTGGAGGCCCCTTCAGACGCTGGCAACGGTGGAAATTCCTGCAGGTCAGTGGATGCCGAAGCAACACGGACCACTGGAGGTGATACGACAGAGGTGGAACCAGGATCGGCAGCTGGAACAGATTGAGTGGGGAGGGTGGGGGAAGAATCCGGAGCGGTGGGCAGAGTCCCCGCGGGAACAGCAGCATCAAGTGATTGAGTTGGAACAGTAGCAGCTGTGGAATGTGGGCATGCCGATGCAAGGTGACCTTCACCCTTGCATCGGAAGCACTGAACGCCAGCAAACAGATTGAAAATGTAGGTCCGGGTTTCAGTTATGAGTTCCAGGGTGGTTGGCCGGTTAACTATTGCTTGTGGGGTTGGAAAGATGACTCTGTATTGACGACGACCGCCCTGAACATGTTTCAGGGGGAGTCGCGAGCAGCAGCTGGGAGGTACTTTGTGGTACCAACCACTCGCCCCATGGTGTTAAGGGCATCAATTAATACCGAGTCAGGCACAGCTGTGGGTACTGGAGACAAGGTGACAGTCACTGGTCTTTGAGCTGCTGCAACTGGTTGGAGATGTACGGAACCAATGTCCAAGCCAAAAGCAAGGATTTTGTCCACTGCCTGTTGATGAGTGAAGTGCACGACAACACCCCCTCCCAAGCGGATAATAGACACAATGCTTTCTCCGGGTACAACTTTAGAAATAGCATTTAAATATTGAGGGAGGGGGTGTCGCGCAGAGCAGGAACAAATACACTTAAAAGTAAGGCAGACGAAAGTTCCTTACCTTGAGGAGAGTCGAGTGGTAATGTTATCCTTAAAGCGGAAGCAACACGTGTAAACTCTGGTCGCAAAGACACAGAAGCACTTTGTAAAGTAGAAGTCGCACTCACAGCCGCGGCGAACGAACGAGACACAGGAATAGAAGAGCTGGGTACCTTTGACCCAGGCTCCGGCACATTTGTAACCAGCGGTACAGTTGGCGACGAAACCACAACACTATTTGACTGAACACCATTCATGGTGGTCACGGAAGATACAGACGACGAAGAAAGCGCAGAGGAAGGAGATATAGACGGGTATATGGCACTCATGCTGGTGGAGGTAGTAGCCAGCCCGGCTACTAACCCTCGCGGCTCGAGCGTTGCAGCTTGCAACACTCAAGAACAGGCAAAAAACGAAAAAATAAGCACGTACAGCTTGTACGCCTCACCACTTGCGAGGAAGGAACACAGGTGATAACACACGAACTTTCAAAGAACAAACGCAAAAAAACACAAACTTCACACAAAACTTCCAATCCTGGCAGGAGCTCGAAAAAATGCGACTGATCAGGCAGAAGCCATCGCTTAGACCACTGTGCCACCAAGGCGGCTTGCCTGGTGTTAAATAGCCCTTTGGTGTTAAATAGCATCTTGTTAAATAGCCCTTAAAAATACCGAGCTAAGGGAATTAGGGTTAGGGTACGATATAGGAAAGAAAAGTGTTAGGAAGTGGTAACTGCACAGTTAGCTGTCCACGTGCCATAAAGCAGGAATAGAGCCCACAGGGACCAAACCAAGAGACATCGCCCAGAACTGGCAAAATGGCGCACACACCACCAGCAGTCCCCCCTTGAAGACGACTGAAACATATATGGAAGCTGCAGCTCACCTCACCTACAACTTAACTCCTTTGTTTTCACTTAAGCATATCACTGTACAAACCGTAATCAAATTCATTATGCCTTTAGCAATAAATATACTCCGTCCCTATCTTATCTTCTTGCTGAAGTACTGAAGGAACTATGTAAAATCCCCGGTGGACAGTGGTATCCGTTAAGCGATGGCCTCTGATCATTCGTCCGAACGGGGTCCGGGTTCGAATCCCGGTCAGGCATGGATGTTGTGTTTGTCTTACGGCACTGGCTCTCTCCCTTCCCTGGAACCAGTGACCCTAAATTAGGGACGGGCGACTGCTTATAGCCCAATGAGTTGCTCACGGTGGTCGTTAAACCTCCAATCAAAAAAAAAAAAAAAAAAAAAAAAAGAAGTACTGAAGGAACTATGTAAAATCCAATGGACAGTGTATCCGTTAAATATACTTCGATGGCAACTGGGGTGCCCGTTGACCGCTGTTAAGGGGTTTCGTTGTACAGTTGACCGCTGTTAAGGGGTTTTCGTTGGACAGTGTGTCCGTTAAACCTACTTGGATGGCGACTGGGGTGCCCGTTGACCGCAGTTAAGGGGTTTCGTTGTACAGTTGACCGCTGTTAAGGGGTCTCGTTGCCTGCTGACCGCTGTTTGGGGGTTTTCGTTGGACAGTGTGTCTGTTAAATCTACTTCGAGTGCGACTGGAGTGCCCGTTGACCGCTTTTAAGGGGTTTCGTTGTACAGTTGACCGCTGTTAAGGGGTTTCGTTGCCCGTTGACCGCTGTTTAGGGGTTTTCGTTGGACAGTGTGTCCATTAAACCTACTTTGATGGCGACTGGGGTGCCCGTTAACCGCTGTTAAGGGGTTTCGTTGCCCGTTGACCGACGTTTAGGGGTTTTCGTTGGACAGTGAGTCCGTTAAATCTACTTCGAGGGCGACTGGGGTGCCCGTTGACTGCTGTTAAGGGGTTTCGTAGTTAATGTTAATCCTAGGGAAGCTGTTCGGTACCAAACAAAACTTGCCGTTCCTCGGAGGTTACAGTTGTTCAGATGTGTCCGTTTAATGGAGGTTTTATTTATTTAGCTTTTCTTGGATTTTGGAATTTTTTGTTCAGATTAATAGCAATAGAGTTGCATGTTTCTCACCACCACCCCTCCCATAAACAGTTTTTCTTTTCAATATTACAAAAGAAGTCACTCTTGAGTTTGTATATGGAAAGACAAAATGAATACTTTTCTACTACCAAATCTCTGATAATCGAATTACGTTTTTCACAGCTTTAAAATGTGAGACGTGCAAAAGGTTCTTTTTACACAACTGTATGCTGACCTAGTGAATAAATAAGCTCTAAACAGATAATGTTTTAATGTTTTTTACATAAATCAGTCAAATATGGTGAAATAAGTTTTACTCTATAACCTCTTCGTTCTTCAAAACATCGATCGTGGAAATTAGCATTCCGGCATAACCAGCTATTTGTCTTTGTGCTGTTAGTTATGTCGTTCCTTTGAGTGCAGCAAGTTCCTCCAAGGTTTGACCCCAAATACTCTGCCGAACAAGTAGGCATTTTTTCGCATGTTCAGTTGGAACAGCATAGCACCCTCGAGCAAGATGAAAATAGCTCAATGATTTTTAAGATTTAAACCGCATAATGTTTCTTCAGTGAGATGTCCCATAAACCCCAACTAGTTATTGTTCAGCTTCATGACGGACGGATTACTTTCTCGCGCCGTAAAGAGAATACCGCATAAATGTACCGCTGTGTGTGTGTTGTCCTGTCCTCTGCCCTGCATTAAGTGCATGACAGTGGCGTATCTTGGGTCAGAGACCTGGGCTATCTCACTCGCCCCCCCTTTCCCCAGTACTGTTTTTTTATAATTGCGAAGTTTAATTTTTAATTATTAAATAACAGAAGTAACTTTTTTCTAAATTTTAGGTACATGCCATTGCTAACATGATACCAAATAATTATGAGGATTAAGATTCGAACACTTATTTGTACATGAACTCCATTCTTCTTTCCTTTTGTGTGAACTTGAGTGTTACATTATCATAAAATGTTTCTTCTGAGTACTTTTTCATATTAAAAAATAATGTTTTTCTCTATTGACAAAACAGCCAAGTTTTTCGAATGGGCATGTCCTTGTGTGGCTCTAAGATATATCTTGATTCTTTTTAATGTTGAAAAACTTTCGGCAATTGTTGATGGAAAGTTTAATATGAGGTCTACTAATTTGTGCACCTTACTAAACACCATGTCCAATTTATTCAACTTTATGTAACACGTAATGTCTCTTACTGATTTATTTTTGTATTCATCAAGGGAATAAAACACTTCATTTTTTAGTCGAGCTGTATCAAATATTGAAGCATAGAGTTCTTTAAGTTCCGACAGATGTTCAGGGAAGCTTTCACAGAATTTAACAAAACAGTTCGAATCCAACAAAAGCCACAAATTTAAGATATAATATCACTGATTTTAATTCATTGACACTTCATAAAAACTGAGACAACTCTCGCGAAACACTCTTATGGGCGGGAGTTGCGAGTGACTGAGATAGTCTGTCTTCCTTTTTCTGAGCGAACCGTTTCCCAAAGCAATAAGCCAATCCCCTCCACCAGCTGATTCATGTTGTCATGGAAACGCTAGCAGGCGATTGTACGGAAGGTTTTAGCATCAGAACTGCGAAGACTCTGTAAGAGCTGCTTGCGTTATGCTGTTGACTTTTGCTCGCCAGACTGAGTCAAAGAAGTGAATCCACACGCGTTTTGTTTTCGCAACGAAAGCATCGACATATTTTAATACCGTTGATAATTTAATTCTATTTGTGTATATTTAATTCAGTTTTATTTGTGCATTCTCTGGGCTTCGCAGCTAGCCTAGCTAGCCTCGAATATACGCCACAGGTGCATGAAACCAGATGCTTGTACCTTAGCGCAACATATCTGAGAAACTGATATTTCAACCTGAGGCCATTTTGCTTGCCAATTTACAGACTCAGGTTGAAACAGCAATCTCGCCGCGTGTGAATGTGTACGGCAAACAATTAATAATAATGATAACAATAATACACTTTTAGACAAAATATTTATTTTTACGATTCACATATCTTCTCTAGGAGTATCCTAGTACTCTTTGTACATAATTTATGCTATGCATTTTTCGCATGCCAAGATCTTTGGTGGTGTCAAATAAAAGTGACTGACTCGGGAGTAGACATTTATTTACGTATAATACATTGCATTCATTCGCATTGCTGACCACGACACCAAGCCACAGTCCGGTACGTACTAAGTAGAATTGAATCATAACAATCATAACAAACGCCGCCCCGGTGGCGCAGTGGTCTAAGCGATGGCCTCTGATCATTCGTCCGTAAGGGGTCCGGGTTCGAATCCCGCTCAGGCATGGATGTTGTGTTTGTCTTACGGTACTGGTTCTCTCCCTTCCCTAGAACCAGTGACCCAAAATTAGGGACGGGCGACTGCTTATAGCCCATTGAGTTGCTCACGGTGGTCGTTAAACCTCCAATCAAAAAAAAAAAAAAGAATCATAACAAGCAATAAGGTTTACTAATTCCTGACATTGAGCTGTACTTAGGTAGGTGGATTAATGAATGTTTCTTCGTCGTAAAACTAATGAAAGATATGGGCATCATAAAAGTAAATGTTTACTAAAGTGTGGCGGCGGGAACGTAAGTACTTCAACTCTTTAGTTTTTCAAGAACAATATTTATTTTCATTATTATACAGGGTGTCCGGATAATCACTGTGCACTGAATGTAAGAATTGCAGTAATGTAATAATAAAGAAATTTTGAATGGAATTACAGTAGAAGTGATTCGCCGCGTGGAAGTGCTCTGTGTCGTCTGGTAGCCTTCATGTCTTCCCATACCGAGGCGGCCGTAGCTGTCATTCCCAGTGAACATCATTCCTGAGCACTTGGTTGACGGAGGCAGACATGTCGATTGATCACTCGTCTCGGCACAAGAACAATAGTGTTGACGGGTGTGCACAGGGATTTTGGTGGAGCATGTCTTTGGCCACGACGACAAGTACGCGGACGAAGTGCAAAAACAGTTCGGTAGGAAATTTCGTGATCTAAGCACTGAAGTCGGGATATTGTACGCAGGTAATCTGCATACACTTCAAGAACTGCAGGCTGCAATAATGACCCACATCCAACACAATCACACCATATACCCTGAGAAAGGTCTTCACAAACATTGCAGAAGCGTGTGCAGACATGTCTAGACGTCGGTGGTGCCCATTTCCAAAACTTCCTGTATAGGAACCAGTTCGACATGGTGTTACTTTCAGTGCACAGTTGTTTTTCGGACACCCTGTGTATTATTAGACGAAAGTAAGAAACGACTATCACCGAAAAAATGTGATGTAGCTACGAAAGTCCATCTGCGCACGCGCAAGTCTGACCTCAAGCTTCTGTAGAAAGAAATGCTAAATCGCAAGTGTGTTAGTGATGGGGACTGATAACTTTTGGTCTAGGATATCTAGACATGTGACGTACCTGCCAGCAGGACGCACACGACATAAAGGCACATAGCAATCAGAACAAAATGTCTGCGTAGCTCAGTTGGTAGAGCGACTTGTTCCGGAATAAGCGGCCTCGGGTTCGAATCCCGGCGTAAACCAAAAATGACGGAGAAAGTTACTTCGTTATAGACACATGACTTTAAAGCCCTCGTCAACTGCACAGGTCCCATTCCCAACCCTTAGGAAGGTTGGGAGGAAGAGAACTTTTGCTACGACTCACCGTTTTCAGAGCATCAAAAATGTATTTTTGTAATGGCTTTTATCACATTAAGCATCAGGATCTTTTTTTTTTTTTTTGATTGGAGATTTAACGACCACCGTGAGCAAGTCAATGGGCTATAGTCACCCGTCCCTAATTTAGGGCCACTGGTTCCAGGGAAGGGAGAGAGTCAGTGCCGTAAGACAAACACAACATCCCTGAATCACCGAGATTCGAACCCGGACCTCTTTCGGACGAATGATCAGAAGCCATCGCTTAGACCACTGCGCCACCGGGGCGGCACCATCAGATTCTCGTAATTAAGATTTCAATGAGATATCGTTACGTTTATGTAAAACGTAATGAAACAATCTTCGGCGATTGTTTAGTAAAATATATTGTTGAATAAAAATGAAATTAACTATTGTTGCATCACTTCATGGGACAGCATTCAAAAACCAGATTTCAACAATAGTTTTGGCTATTTACGTTACCCATTTTCGTTACATCGAAATTTTTTGCATGGGGATTTACTTTACTGCTGTCGGGAAAGATGAATAGCATAAAAAATCTACGCACCGTGACGAAATTATCCGTCACGGTATTAGCTCCCTGAGCGCAATCGAATCCCGCACCCAATGGCTTAGTTAATAATGAATGTCAACTGCTCGCCGTGAACATTCTGGCAACGTTATCGGTTGCGATCACTTTAGTTGCTGCTATTCATGCATCGAGAAGGTACTATGAAAACTGAACTCATTTTAGAGGGGTCGGCTCGTGGGACTGCGGGAAGCAGGCTTATTGTGCCAACGAATCGCCCACCATCTGAGACGTGGTAATGCTAAAGTGAGACAGCGTTGGCAGCAAATGGTACGTGAGAGCACGCATACACCGCGAGGAAGTTCTGATTGGCCCAGGAGGACAACTCGGAGAGAGGATCGTCTTTTACATCGACAAGCCAAAACAGCTGCGAAGATTTCTCTGTCCACCATTCAGCGAGATGCAGCAGCCTCTAAGTAACACCCTGTATCTAAATGCAAAATTAGTTACAAGGTGTTTCTTAGAGGTGAGAGACTACCCGAACAGTAAGAACTCTACTCTCGTTTATCTGTCTAAAGTGGTGTCGTGCCCGGAGTTTCATGGTTGTCCGACGACTATCGCATTGTTTTTGTTGTTGTTTTTTCGTGAGGAATCCCACTTCTGTCTTGGAACGGATGATACATATGGAGGATTGGTCAACGCTTAATAAGGACTCTGTGGAGCAGCACACGATCACTACTATTGTGTTGCGGTGTGAGGAGACATTTCCTATGGCAGCGAGACGCTCTCAGTCTTGGTAACAGGGACGTTAACAGCAGAAACTACATATACGTTCAAGGGATCCTGCAATCTGTAGCCTTGTCTCTCACGTCACGCTTTGCAGGGGCCATTTACCAGCAGGATAATACCCGGCCACATACATCTCGCTTCCCCCGGATGTGCCGCCTTAATGTGACAACCTTCTTTTGGCCAGCAACGTCTCCCTATCGTTTGCTTGTCGAGCATGTCTGGAAGAAGATGGGACGTCAACTGCGGTCATCACAAAACTTTTTTATTGGGGGTTTAATGACCACCATGAGCAACTCCTTGGGCTGTAAGGAGTCGCCCGTCCCCAGGATCACTGGTTCGAGAAAAGGGAGAGAGCCTGTGCCGTAAGAGACAAACACAACATCTATGCCTCACCGGAATTCGAACCCAGACCCATCTCGGACGAATGGTCAAAAGACGTCACTCAGACCACTGAGCCACTGGGGCGGCCAATCACAAAACAACGGGATCTTCTGCAGCAATTACAGTACAGGACACGGCACAATCGGTCAAAGTACAACATCAAGGCTGTGTTTGTCTCTAAGTTACATCATATATTAGCGTGCATCGCGGCCAGAGGAGGCCTTTTGGGGGTACCAATCTGTAACAGTTAAGCTATGACTTTTCTGAAATAAACTGCCCAACTGCTCTGATATTATAATCACTTTTATTTTTAATCTTTTTCTTCACAATATATGAGTTAAGCGTCATTACGATGGGACGTTTGCTTCGAAATGCGTTGGTTTTTTTACCCAAAGAGTGTTTAAAAGCGCTAAGTAGCTTCAGATTTTCTCTGAGCACGTAGACAATAACAATTTGCGCATCTGTAACTCATGATTGCTGGCTATATAAGGGGAAAAGCAACCGTAGCTGTTGAATCTTTTGACCCGCACTGTTTTATCAGCAAGAAATTGTTAGTGACGGATCACTTTGTCCGTGTTCATTTTGTCCGCCATTCACTTTGCCTACATTCATTTCGTCCTTAGAAATGATAGAATATCGTGGAATTTTTTTATTTTCGTGGAATTTGTTGTTACTTGGTAGAAAAAAAAGTAAGCAGATGTTGCTTACATGCGATTTTTTTTTCCTGTTGAAGGTTTTCGATTAAAATACAACGATTTTAAATGTTATTTAGAGGAAAACGATGAGCTGAAATTTGAAGAGCTTTTTAACTCTTGTGTGGTATTGTGCCAATCACTTTGACGTAAATCAAAATTTTACAAAAAATCTTAATTGAAATACGTCTTGTATATTGTTTTCATGTTATTCTTAGCTTTTCAGAATATTTATCTTTTATTTTGATTAGTTGTTTATAATTTCCGTGTTACTACTTTTCATATGAATGAATTATACACTGACGGAAAAAAATCCCAACACCAAGAAGGGGTTGTGTTAGATAAACGACAGTTGGTAGGCGGTGAGAGTACATCTGTAAGATTACGTCTATGCAAATTTTGCGATCGGCGCATACGTGTGGCGCTAGTAGCGCTCCTCGGAACATGCAAAGCAGGTTTGCTGTAAATACGCCCTGTAACGTTCGAGAGAGTTAGTTATCGTTGAGATTCGACGTAGTGTGTTGATGTTAGTCAAGAATGCCTTTAAGAAGACGAAGAAGCCATTATCAACAGATCACGGAGTTTGAACGAGGTCATGTAATAGGGCTACGAGAAGGTGGATTTTCTTTCCGCAATATTGCAGAACGACTTGGCAGGAATGTAGCCACTGTGCATAATTGTTGGCAGCGGTGGCCAAGGGAAGGTACTATCTCAAGAAGACCGGGGTCCGGCCGACCACGTGGCACTACTGAGAGGGAAGACCGCCGTGTACGGCGTATGGCCGTGGCGCATCTTATCGCGTCTGCGGCAACAATTCGAGCTGCAGTGGCCACCACAGTGACACAACGAACTGTTACAAATCGGTTACTTGAAGGATGTCAAGCTAGAGCTCATTGGAGGACTGAGTGGAGATCTGTTGTGTTTTCTGATGAAAGCCGGTTCTGCCTGGGTGCCAGTGATGGCCGGGAGTTGGTTAGAAGGAGGCCAGGTGAGCGCCTGCAACCAACCTGTCTGCGGCCGAGACACACTGGACCTACACCTGGAGTTATAGTCTGGGGAGGAATTTCCTATGACAGCAGGAGCACTCTCGTGGTTATCCCACGCACCCTGACGGCACAGTTGTACGTCGGTCTGGTGATTCAACCTGTTGTGCTGCCATTCATGAACAGCATTCCAGAGGGTGTTTTCCAACAGGACAACGCTCACCCGCACACCGCTGTTGTAACCCAACATGCTCTACAGAGTGTCGACATGTTGCCGTGGCCTGCTAGATCCCCAGATCTTTCACTAATCGAGCACGTATGGGACATCATTGGACGACAACTCCAGCGTCACCCCCAACCAGCATTAACCGTCCCTGTATTGACCGACCAAGTGCAACAGGCATGGAACTCCATCCCACAAACTGACATCCAGCACCTGTACGACACAATGCATGAACGTTTGCGTGCTTGCATTCAACATTCTGGCGGTTACACCGGTTATTAATGTACCAGCATTTCACATTTAAAATGGCTCTTCTCGCGCTTACGATAAGCTGTTATAACGAAGTGAATTTCTCCGTCATTTTTGGTCTACGACGGGATTCGAACCCGAGGCCGCTTATTCCGGAACAAGTCGCTCTACCAACTGAGCTACGCAGACGATTATTCTGATTCCCATCTGCCTTTATGTCGTGTGCGTCCTGCTGGCAGGTACGTCACATCTCCCCCCCCCCGAAAGAGGGCCGGGGGCATGGCCCACGGGTCAGCCGTGACCATGAATCGTTGCAGGCAGCCATCCACTGTAGAACGTGCACTTGAGAACTCCCAGTCAATCTGCTGTGTGGAATGCAACATCACACATTTTTATTTTTCGAAGCGCTGGAGAAGGAATTCTCTGATTTTTCCTGTCTCGCGGTGTGGAAATAACATCACACCAATGCGAGATTTTGAACGGCCGGGTCATCCGGATAGTTCGGGTGCCATTATAACGAAGTAAATTTCTCCGTCATTTTTGGTCTACGCCGGGATGCAAACCCGAGGCCGCTTATTCCGGAACAAGTCGCTCTACCAACTGAGCTACGCAGAAGTTTTATTCTGATTCCTATCTGCCTTTATGTCGTGTGCGTCCTGCTGGCAGGTACGTCACACTGTGATTTTGAAACCTTAATCGATTAAATATGTTACCTATACAAATGTATTGCCACCATTTCATTCCTCTACAACTATTTTTTCGTGGTGTTGGGATTTTTTTTTCTGTCATTGTATAATGATCTCTATATGTTCTTGACTTCAGACATCATGAAAGGTACCTGTACCAGAGTTCTTCCAGTCCTCTCAGCAGAAGTTGCATATGCAATCAAGAACATGAAGCGGGGAAAAGCTCCAGAAGAAGATGGAATTACTGTAGACATCATACAAGAAGTAAGTGGAGAAATCAAAACAGTACTCGCCCAAATTTTCACTCGATGCCTTAATGAAGGGAATATTCCTGAGGATTGGAACAACGCTACAATGATCCTGCTACATAAAAAAGGTGACATTGAGGATCTCAGGAAATACAGACCTATCAGCCTCCTATCAGTGGTTTATAATATCTTCACTAAAGTTCTTTCACACCGTTTGAAGGTAACACTGGACAAGGCTCAACCGAGAGAACAAGCTGGATTCAGGAGTGGCTACAGCACTATAGATCATATCCACGTACTGAGAGAACTAATTGAAAGAGCGAGGGAATATGAACTTCCATTGTGCATGGCTTTTATCGATTATGAAAAAGCCTTTGATTCGGTGAAACCATCAGCAGTTACAATGGCTCTGAAATTCTGCGGTATTGAAGATGCATACATTAATATTATTAATAACATCTATGAAAATGCAAGTGCAAAGATTCGGCTGTTTGAAAATACAACACACATAAAAATTGGAAAGCGAGTGAGACAAGGTGACACCATATCTCCGAAGCTCTTTAATGCCACATTGGAAAATGTCTTTCAATCACTGATCTGAGAAAACAAAGGGATAAAGATTAATGGAGATTATCTAACCCCCTTCGTTTTGCTGATGACGTAGTCATTTTTGCAACTACCCCATCAGAGCTGCAGAGTATGATCCAGGAACTTGCTGAGAAGAGTAAAGAAGTGGGATTAAAAATTAACTTTCAGAAGACAAAAGTGATGTTCAATGCTTTTACAAGAAATGAAGATTTATCGATTGGTGGAGAAAAGCTGGAGATAACAGACCCGTACATTTTTCTTGGACAGCAAATATCAAGTGAGGGTCACATTGATGAGGAAATTAATCTGCGTACAAAACTTGCCTGGAGAGCTTTTTGGAAGAAACAGCATAATTTTCAAGAGCAATATGCCATTATGTCTTAAAAGAAAAGTGTTTGATCAATGCATCCTTCCAGTGCTTACGTATGGGGCAGAGACGTGGACCTTAACTAAAAGAGACATACAAAGGCTGCAGACAACTCAAAGTAGCATGGAGAGGTGCATGCTTGGTGTAACCAGGAGAGATAAGAAGAGGAACTCGTGGATTAGAAAAATGACAAGAGTGGAAGACATCATGATCAGAGTTAAATTCCTGAAATGGCAATGGGCTGGACATACTGCCAGAAGGACAGACCATCGATGGACAGCCGAAATTTTAGATTGGATTCCAAGGGACAGGAAAAGACCCAGAAGAAGACCACATGGGAGATGAAATTCGAAAGTATGCGGAAGTGACATGGAGGAGACTGGCACAAGACAGACCGTTGTTTAGAAAACTTGGGGAGACCTTCGTCCAGCAGTGGATTGATAATGGTTGACAATGATGATGATGATGATATGTGTCATAGCTATGTAACGTGAGAAAAAAATCCATAAAAGTATGATGGTGAAAAAAAGTTCAGATTGATATTTATTGAGAATCTGCGATGTGAGAGGAGGAAAATATAGACTTTTTACATAAAGGAGAAAGCAGCTTTAAAATTTTCCTCTTCAATACAACACATTTATGACCATTGTAATAAAATTTGATTTATGCCATAGTGATTGACATCGTGCCACATAGAAAAGTCAAGAAGTTCTGCAAAGTTCAGTTCATCGTTATTTTATTTATTATATTATAAATTTAAAATCGTAATATTTTAATCGAAACATTTAAACAGGAAAAAAATCGCACGTAAGTAATGTCCGCTGACCTTTTTTTTTTCTGTCTAATTACAAAAAATTCCATCAAACAGAAAATTTCAGCGGGATTCCATCCATTCTGAGGACGAAATGAATGTGGACAAAGTGATAGGGAACCGAAACTGTCGATCCGTTGATCAGAGATGGAAACGCGTCAAGGGTCAGCGGGTCAACAATTTCTCGCGGATCAAACGGGTAGAGTGAAGGTGTTCCTGACCCGATTTTGACCCTGTTTTAGTTTCGTTTTATTTTTGAAAAGGAAAAAAACTGTTTCAAAGAACCCTTCAGAGCTGCAGAGTATGATCCGGGAACTTGCTGACAAGAGTAAAGAAGTGGGATTCAAAATGAACTTTCAGAAGGCAAAACTGAAGTACAATGCTTTTACGAGGAATGAAGATTTATCAATTGATGGGAAAAGCTGGAGATAACCAACTCCTATATTTACTTTGGGCAGCAGATATCAAGCGAGGGTCACAATAATGAAGAAATTAATTGGAGAATATAACTTGGTTGGAGAGCTTTTGGGAGAAACAGTAACATTTTTAAGAGTAATATAATGCCATTATGTCTTAAAAGAAAAATGTTTAATCAATACATCCTTCCAGTGCTTACGTATACGGAGCACAGACGTGGACTTTAACTAAAAGAAAGACATACAAAGACTGCAGACAACTGAGAGAAGCACGGATAGATGCATGCTTGGTGTAACCAAGAAAGATAAAAAGAGGAACTCTTGTGTAAGGAAAATGACAAGAGTGGAAGATATCATGATCAGAGTAAAATCCCAGAAATGGCAATGGGCCTGACATATTACCATGGAAACGGACCACCGATGAACAACCGAAATTTTAGACTGGATTCCAAGGGGCAGGAAAAGACCCGGAAAAAAAGACCACGTGGGAGATGGGAGAGTGAAAGAGACTGCCCCAAGACAGTCCGTTGTTGAAGAAACTTGGGACGACCTTCATCCAGCAGTGGACGGGTAATGATTGACAATGATGGTGATTATGATGTATTCGAATTTACAGTTCAAAGCAGATTTGTCCGGGTCGTGTCCAATTACGTAACGGCTAGGTCCGGGTCGAAAAATTTTGACCCGTTTCCAACTCTGTCGTTGATCCGTGACCAGTTTCCATCTCTGACATCTAGGCGAGCACTGTAGTACAACAAAAGGACCAATGCCTGCTGAGCAAAATTGGCTCCCTAGTACGGAGCTTTTTTTGTACATCTTCTGCATTACAACATAGTAGCGGTTTGAACTAATGGTCTCACGTGATCGGAGAAATAAATGGCCGCCAGCATACAGCACCATACGATAACCAGCACTTCTCGCGGGTGTAGGGACGGATATAAACAGTGTTTAGATGGGTTCATGGTATCCAACCACTACGTATAGATCCCTTTTCATCGCAAGTTACGATCCTATTATTTCTGTGTCGGGCAGGGAGGAGAATGCACTCCTCCAGATGATGTGTCTTACTGGCTATCAATTCGTGTGGCACCCAGATATCCAATCCCCCCTTCTTCGTGGCCGCCAGGTGTCGAACAACCGTCGAACGATGCATGTGGACCTTTGCTGCGATCTCGCAGAAACTTTGCCGTGTGTCAGCTTCCACGATAATCTTCAGCTCCTCATCTCTGACAGTTATTGATGGACGACCACGAGGTGCATTTGCAAAGGATGTGTCTCTTGCTTCGAATTTTGCAAACCACCGACGTACTCGTAATATCCTTACCAAACGTCGAACTAATGTTTCGGGGATAATTAACACCACAAACGTAATATTTCAGTTCAAATTCATACAGAAAAATTATGCGCAACTGGCGGGCTGTCTCGATGGTCCACTTTGACCGAACCCTGTGCACTTGTGGTTGAAGCTTGTCACGGATTGAGGATCAAAAAGTGTACACCAGATACGTACCAGCCCAGTGACGTATTCCATGTGATTTTGCTGGATGACAGAATTCCGCTGGAGAAGTCGAACATATCCACCCTCTGAAAGCGGACATATCATTTTCACGAACCCAATAGTTAACCTTTGTTAGACGTGCAGCTCGTTGTCTGATAGTAGACTACCCTTTTGCCCCGAGAACAAACTTTTATTTATCTTCTGATAAGCAGTCAGTCGTTGCCCAAACTTGTTTAGAAACTTTGAGCTTACGATGTGCCGTTCAGAAAAAAATGTAACTAAGAAATTAAATAATTCACGTAGAAAATCTGTCTAAAGAGGAAGGTTAAATAGAGATATACGTCACAAGGTCCTAAATTTATTCTTAGTGCCAGTGACTAATCCTTACGAGAGCTATCTAAAAATGAATTACCGATCGGGTGACCGAGTGGCGATAGGACTTTCCGGATAACACGCATAGACTGTGCGTTTGTCAACTGCCCTGTTCTGTCAATCACCTGAGAAGAGCAGTCTTCAGGCAGGCACGGGCGGCTACGTACACTCATGCTATACTGGAAAGCACTGAAGTTGAAACACTGCGAAAATACTGTATCTTGCATTTACGAATACGGACCACCATTTCGAACATCTTTTGTGATAAAGTTTTAACACTGCGAAAAACTATCTGCAGGCATGTCTTGCATTCAGGAATATGGACCACTATTTTAAAGATTTTCTGTGATGAAATTGCAACACTGCGAAAATATGTCATGTCTTGAATTCATAAATAGGGACCACCATTTTCTGTGCTAAAATGGGAAATTTTTTCCATGAGTAGGAATGAAATTTAATGAGAAAATAACTTATTGTACTCTTAAGGCTCTACGAGACCCGCCATCTTGATTTGCTGCCTTCTCTTGTTAACCAACGGGCAAGCTTATTTCACAAATTGCTCGGGCAAATTTTGCACATTTTGGAACACCGTTTATGACTAACGCAAGATATATGATAAATAAAGAGTTCCCTGGCTTCAGATTTTCATTTTGGGCTCTTTAAGTATTTTTTATTAATTAATGAAACTGTGGAAGACGCCTTGGTACAACTTTCGCTGCAGATAAAAAATGAAGGGAAAGGTCAATAAAAATTCTGAAACCAGGGAACTCCTTATTTATCATATATCTTGCGTTAGCCACAAACGATGTTCCAAAATGTGCAAAATTGCCCGAGCTATTTGTGAAATACGCTTGCCCGTTGGTTGACAAGAGAAAGCAGCAATACAAGATGGCGGGTCTCGTAGAGCCTTAATTTGGATTTGCAAGCAGAAATCTACAAAACTCTCAGTTTCTTTTCCGGGAAGGGAGGGAGGTTAACGACCACCGAGAGCAACTCAAGGGGTTACAAGCAGTCTCCCATCCTTAATTTAGGGTCACTGGTCCCAGGGAAGGGAGAGAGCCAGTATTGTAAGACAAGCACAACATCCATGCCTCACCGGGATTCGAACCCGGATCCATCTCGGACGAATGGTCAGAAGCCAGTGCTTAGACCACTGCGCCACCGGGGAGGCTCTCCTTTAGTGTTGCGTGTAATCTTGTTGATCATTCAGCTGGGAAAAGTTGTTTTCACTACAGAAGTGAAGCTTAACACAGCAACAAAAATTCACTTTCTCTGAATTTTTTCTGGATGACGACTGGTCGTGAGCCAGTTGCTACAAAAAGATTTAAGAAATTATTTATAAACTTCATTAATTTATGCTGCACAAAGTGGTCACAAATTCATGTTCTTTAAACGTGAAAGGTTGTCAAAAATCCGGTTCCAATTTACGTAACATGGATTTGACCCAGTATCTCTCTCTCTTTCTCACTTTCCGTCTTTTACTTTCAGTTTAGTCCATCGGCGATTTTTAGAAGTAATGATGTTTTGGTGGCCTCGGGGGATCTTAGTATGGGACACACCCTGCAAAGCGAACGTGTGCCATCTGTTTTATCAAACCTTCTGCATCATGTGCTTCTTATGCCACAATGGGATTCCTTTGAAGGTTACAATAAAATGAAAAGGAGACATAAAAATTATTTTTGGAGGTTACAATGACGCCCACTCTACTTGTAAAAGAATGTGAATTGCTTTCGTGAACTTTGTTTTTCTCCTATGTTCATTTCATTGTGTTTACTAAGGCTGGTTTCTCCTCCCATTGTTAAGTTTGCTGAGTGCAGGAGGAGGAGGGAATGAACGTAGCCTGTCAGTGGATTTAGTTGCGTTCAATTTAAAGTGCAATAGAAACCTCACGTACTGACACGCAAGGTTAGGGCGCTGGTCTGGATGAGATATTAGCTTCAATGTCATCTGACTTGTAGTAGCCTAAAAAAATAATCTAAGTGCAACGTCATCAATTTTAAACGGTGCTGGCTACCAAAATACACATAAAGCAAAGCCATGGGCGGCGGAACTCAATTACTGGGGGGGGGGGCGTCCATTTTATTTTATTTTGTTGGAGTTTGTTTAACGACTACCGTGATCAACTCAGTGGGCTATAAGCAGTCATGCGTCCCTAATTTAGGGTCACTGGTTCCAGAAAAGGGAGAGATCCAGTGCTGAAAGGCAACCACGACATCCATGCCTCACCGGGATTCGAACCCGGACCCATCATGGACAATTTTTTTTTTGTTTGGAGGTTTAACGACCACCATGAGCAACTCAATGGGCTATAAGCAGTCGCCCGTCCCTAATTTAGGGTCACTGGTTCCAGGGGAGGGAAAGAGCCAGTGCCGTAAGACAAACACAACATCCATGCCTGACCGGGATTCGAACCCGGACCCCTTACGGACGGATGATCAGAGGCCAGCGCCTTAGACCACTGCGCCACTGGGGCGGCGGGCAAATTGTCAAAAGCCAGCGCTTAAACCACTGCGCCACCGGACGGCTGGGTCCAATTTCTCCGAGAGTTAAATCAATTAAAAAAAAAGACACAGAAATAAAACCCGTAGGATATATATATATATATATATATATATATTTACTTGTACATATGGTCCTCAACCGTTGTCAATCCACTGCTGGATGGAGGCCTCCCCAAGTCTTCCACAACTTCATGTCTTGAGCATGTCTCATCCAAGTTACTCCAGCATGCTTTCGAATCAGGTGGTTTTCCGTTTCTTCACCTCTCTTTGGCATCCATTCTAATATTTCAGTTGTCCATCGGAGATTAGTTCTAGCAATATATCCAGGCCCACTGCCACTTGAGAATTTTTAACGATCTGTTCTAAAGTGAGGAACACAACGTTGAGTTAACTTCTCAACTTGTTTGTGCAAAATCAGTTTTCAAAATTGTACTTAAAACGTTTTCCCGAAAACTCCGAAACGTGGTAACGGTCTCCAAGAAATCTTCATAAAAAAAAAAAAAAAAAGAAAAAGTTAAATCATATGTGAACCGCAAATTTTTAAGACATTTCGTAAGAAGACTCCCCCAGTGAGAGGAACCAGGAAATTCGAGGGGAGGGGGCTGTACCCCCCAGTGTTCCCTACCTTCCGCTGCCCATGAATAAAGCATTACATGCAAGGGCCATCGCGAATGCAGTTACATCAGTTTGAGTGATTTGGGCCCTGTGTTTTTAACAGAATATACAATATAAAGGGTTATTCAATACGATTCACCCGATTTCATTAGATCATAGCTCCGTAAAAATAAATGTAATAATAGCGTACCACACATTAAAATGAGAAAGAAACGCACCGAGTTTACGAATGTAACCGCTAGATGGAGCAATGTAACAACCCGTGCATCTGCACCTGGGCGAAACACTGTCATTGTGAAATATGGCGACCGCAGAACCGAAAGCTTCACTAATTTCACGCAGGAGGCTATGGAAGACAACGAATTTGCTTCACGCCTGGTGTTTAGTGACGAAGCAACAGTTCATTGAAAAGGCAAGTTCAACCATCACAACACATTCGCATATGGGGCGCAGAAACCCCACATGCAGTAATTGAAACTGAACGCGACTCACCTAAACTCAATGTGCTCTGTGTGGTTTCTAAAGCCCAGGCTTGCGGCCCTTTCTTTTTCCATTAATAAACAATAACAGGACACTCGTATTTAGGTATGTTGGAGATGTGGCTATTTCCGCAATTAAGTGAAGATTCACGCAACTACATCTTTCAGCCAGATGGAGCACCGCCACATTGGTATCTGGATGTTCGCCGTTACGTTGACGAACAGCTTCCTAACCGCCGCATTGGTCGCTGTGGACGCGACGACAAGGTGCTCTACAAGTGGCCCGCCAGATCCCCGGACCTGACCCCTTGCGACTTTTTCTTATGGCAGTATGTTAAGAATGATGTGTATGTGCCACCGTTGCTCACAACGCTAGATGCTGAAATCAAAGTTCGTATTGTGCTCTGCTGTTGGTGGCAACAGACATGCTTGATCATGTATAGAGGAATTTGATTATCGTCCCGACGTAGTTCGCGTGATCAACGGAAATCACATCGAACATTTGTTAGGTATCAAAACAACTTGGACAGTTTTTTCTATATCCTATGTACATGTAATCGCTGTACATGTATATTTAGAAGCACATAAAATACAGTCATTTGAAATCGGACGAATCATTCTGAATTACCTTGTATAATAAATTACAGCGTGAGAAATCTTTGAAGAACTGGAGTATGGTGGCCACTATTGTATCAAAAATGTAACACTTCATCTGAAAATCAATATTTTTATTTAATCTGGAATTTTCGCGCGATTTCACATCTTTCTTTTATACAACTTAGTACGGAGATTAAAATTTAGAATTTCTTTATAAACTGGAGATGCCAGATATTACAGCTGAATCGAGTGTGGCATCCAAGAACGAATTTATTTCCTTGGAGGATTCGTGGTCTTGTGTGAAAACGCATGTGTCACCTTATAACGAAGTAAATTTCTCCGTCATTTTTGGTCTACGCCGGGATTCAAACCCGAGGCCGCTTATTCCGGAACAAGTTGCTCTACCAACTGAGCTACGCAGACGTTTTATTCTGATTCCTATCTGCCTTTATGTCGTGTGCGTCCTTCTGGCAGGTACGTCACATCTCCTGGTACGTTACAACCTCAATGTGGAATTTCAAATAGCACGGTTTCTGTGAAGAACCGTGGTGAGAATATTTTGAACACAAAAGTCGAAAACGAACCCTTTCGCTGTGAAGTTGTTTCCTTCACCCTTTCGCTGTGAAGTTGTTTCCTTCACCGTTTCGCTGTGAAGTTGTTTCCTTCACCGTTTCGCTGTGAAGTTGTTTCCTTCACCGTTTCGCTGTGAAATTGTTTCCTTCTCCAGAACCGAAGATTTCTGGGATTTTTATTAGCAGCAACGATAGAGCAACTTGAAAACTCAATTGCATCAGAAAGCATTGAATGCAATCATTAAAAAACGCATTTTTGGTGTTGCGTGCTTTACAAAGTTAAGGATTTTTTTTTACTAAACGGACGTAAATATAACGAACGTTTTGGATTAAAGAGTTTGTCATACAATGAAGCATCAAAAGAGAGAGTTCGTCGAAGGTTTCGCGGATCTTTAATTCTTCTTTCAAATAGAATTTTAAGGGTGAAGGCCGGATGGGCTTTATAAGCATTGATACCATAAAATAAATAAACCAATAAATCAAATCATATAAAGAATTTAGTTAATGCTGTTCTATTGTGTATCTCTCTTTACGGTGTTTAACGGCCACCATGTACAACTCATAGGGCTCGCAATAAGCAGTTTCTCTCGTCCCTAATTTAGGGACATTGGTTCTAGAGAAGATTCAGCGCCATAGGACAAACGCACTCACGCCTTACCCAGGATTCGAATCAGGGCCCATCTCGGACGAATGGTCAGAAGCCTGCGCCTCGAACTACTCGGCTATCGGGCCGGATCATTTCTTTTCAGCGTGCGTCTAGTGGTTGGTTTCGTGGTTTTTTTCACGACTCGGGCCGCGGATGGCCTAGTGGTCAAAGTTCGTGGCTACCACGAAGGAATCTGATACGATCCCAGGCAGGTACGAGCGCTCGAACCACTAAATATCCACCGTGCGTCCGATGGGTATGTTAAGCCGTCGCACCCCGGGTACTGGCCCTCAGGCAATAAATAGGTCGTCTTCCTTCCCCTTTCTACCTCGCTTCCGTGTGACTTTTCTATTGGGCACTCTAGGCCAAATCTCCTAGCTTCCTATTTCTAAGGCTTGCTAAGACCTGAAGTCAGACAGTCCCTTCCTAAAATCCTCTACACATGATCTTCTCTTCTCTTCGCGACGGAAGTAAACTGATGTCGTTGCAGTTCCTTTGAACGAATTTTAAATATTTACTTCCATGACAAATTAAAAAAAGCTGGGGAAGGGGCTTTAAAGTGCAACTGACTTTATATTACCCCTTATAACGAAGTAAATTTCTCCCTCATTTTTGGTCTACGCCGGGAATCGAACCCGAGTCCGCTTATTCCGGAACAAGTCGCTCTACCAACTGAGCTACGCAGACGTTCATTCTGACTCCTATCTGCCTTTATGTCGTGTGCGTTCTGCTGGCAGGTACGTCACATCCTTAAGCAAAGAATTTCATTGGGGGGGGTCAGCTCTAAAAAAACTGACCCATTTTGATTTCAATAAACAGTATTCAAAAGGAAAGTCAAAAAGCATAAACTACAAAGCTGATGGTTACACTCTTATGTCGATATGACGATGTTATCTAATGAGAAAAAGTTCCACATCTTGAAAGAGACTGTAAAACTCTAAAACAAAATATTCAATATTTGCAGAAGACTGTATGTCATTTTCGTTTTATTCTGCAAATATTTACCAGGACGGAAGGCGAACCAATTGTTTTCCTCAAGCATAACTCTGGATATACTGATATAATTTGCTTTTCTGGACGATCAATCAATGTTTTCTGATAAGATTTGCTTCCTTCCTTGCCACTGGGGATCCCCGAGATTTGGGTGAATGACCTAATTCATTGATTTCCAATACAACAACTCGTGCATCACAACTAAGTAGAATGCAATACGTCTCACGACGCTTTTGGGTTGGAGAAGCTCCGCATTTCAACTGAAAAGTGCAATAGGTTTGTTAGCCAAGGAAGAAATGTAGTTTCTTTTTATTTTTCTTTACGTCCGAAATAGCGCACGATGTTACTTGTAGACTTCCATGGTGGTGAATTCAATTATTCTTTCGAGGGAATAGCATGCAGTCAAAATAACTTTATATTCAAATCTTAAATAATAGAATTGGCAAATAAACCTGGAGTTCGGAGCACCTGAATTACCTACTTAAGTACAGATTTCCTTTCATTCATACAACATTTTTTAAAACCTTTATTTTCCAAAAAAAAATCTGTTTATTAAATGGTGGTAGTTCTTAAGAAATTTGAAGTACCTCTTTAAATGCTTTGTTTGAACTAGGACTCTTCTTTTACATACAAAAAGTCGCGAATACGCAAGGAACGCTTATTACGTAGTAAATCCGTTTATTTTCGTGGTGTAAATTTGTATAAAGATTCACCTAAAGCTTTCACACTCCACTGGGAAGCTTTTTCAAGGCAATGTCGACATAAAATGAAGGGAATTAAAATACGTAGGAAATAAAGATGATTTTTTTAAATAACGTGGCTGACATCACGAACAAGTATTACGTGAGTTTTTATCACGCAATTACACTGTGTGCCGCGATGTGTTTCGATCTTTTAATAACACATGCCAAACCATTGGTAGTTCCACAGAGACCATGTCATTGCATGCCATTTTTCTGGAAAGGATTTAGACTGTTTCCCTGATGGCGGTTTCTTTGAAGTTTGTGTAAGGGCCAATTCTTCTAATACTATTCCATACAGGAGCGGCCCAGCAATGCATAACTTCTCTGGCACTGGCAGTATTCTGCATGTCCTGGTTTACACTTCGGACGTGTTCCTTACATCTAGTATCCAAGGAGGATCGCATTGTTATTCCGATATACACTGCCGGACAATTGCTAAGGACGGATGACAATAGCAACGATAGCAACCATAAAATGGAAGGCGGGAAAATATGGAAATTAGCATAAGTGCGGGATACAGTAAGACGTGTTGTGCGTATGCAAATTTTGGATTGCCGAACTTGTTCGTGACGTCATAGCGCTGATAAGAGATATAAAGGATTTGACGCGTATTGACCGTTGTTGTTCAAACGCAAAGTTGAAAGGGAAAGAATCAATTGACGAACTTGCAATTTTCAGTATGTCTTCCCGACATCACCTAGATGATTTTACGCGTGGCCGTATTATTGGCAAGATTGAAGAAGGGCGAAACACAACAGATGTTGCCAGGCAGTTCGACGTCAGCCACAGTGTTGTTTCAAGGCTTTGGAAATCATTTCAAACAAATGGAGAGTGTAGCAAACGTCACGGGGGAGGTCGTGTTTGCAGTACGACACCTGCAGAAGATCGGTACATAGTGCTATCAACAAAAAGACACCGGCGCAGCACAGCTAGTGAGGTAGCAAATCAGTTTATGGCTGCTACTGGCAAGCAGATCTCCCGAAAAACGGTCGCCAGACGTTTGCATGAAGGAGGACTATACGCCCGCCGTCCTGTTGTGTGCATCCCATTGTCCAGACATCACCGTACCGCCCGTTTGCAATGGTGCCATCAACATTGCAATTGGACTGATAACGACTGGTCTGCTGTCCTCTTCTCAGATGAGAGTAGATACAGTCTATCGTCTGATTGTCGACGACAACTGATCTTGCGTGATAGTGGTACTGCATATTGTCCAGCAAACATACAGGAAAGGGACCGATATCCGACATGTAGTGTCATGGTATGGGCTGGCATCATGATCAATGGCCGTACGTCCCTCTATGTGCTTCCAACTGGGACTATGACTGGCCAACGATACATTAATGATGTTCTGCTACCTCATGTTCGCATGTTCCGTGGTGCTGTCGGTGATAGATTCATTTTCATGGACGACAACGCAACATGTCATCGAACAGTCGCTGTCCAGGAGTGTCTTGAGAGCGAGGATATTCAACGCCTCATATGGCCAGCACGTTCTCCAGATCTGAATCCCATTGAAAATGTGTGGGATGCTTTGGGGAGGAGTCTTGCTGGTCGCCAATGCCCTCCAATAAACAAGGACACCCTCATCCGTGCACTGACAGAGGAATGGGATAAATTACCCCAACAGCTGCTTGATAATGTTGTGCAAAGCATGACACGACGTGTGGAATCTTGCATCGCCCTCCATGGTGGCCATATCCCGTATTGACATCTTACGCCGGAAAGCCTGCAGACGGTAATTGCATTTTTTTCACGTTTACGTATTCTGCACAAAATGGCCTGTTTGTCCCTTGAACACGTTCCAAAGCCTTCTGGATTTCAGAGCACAATAAATTGTCTTTCTTGTAATGTCCTGGCATTCTGACATTATTTTATTTCACTTGGCATCCAACCACACTTACTTTTTTATGCGCTATATAGCCGTTTGTGATCCGTCCTTAGCAACTGTCCAGCAGTGTACGATTTCTTATAATTCTATATATGTATTCTGTCTATGTCATCCTTCTCATATCCAGCCTTTCTGCCCTTGCTATAAATATTACCAAATTCCTAATTATGTAAGTAGGCGGGTCGGCATTCGTAATACGCTCTATAGAACCAGTCTCTAAATGCAGAAGGTTTCTACTCTTTTAATCAGGAGGGACAAGGTTCGGTACTCCGGTTGGTTTATAATAATAGTCAAAATCGAAGCTGGATGTTCTATTTCTTTTGAGCGCGACGTCAAGATAATTCAGAGTCCCATTCATTTCAATCTCCATGGTGAACTTTAATGTATTGTGCAGGTTGTTTATCTTGTGCATGAACAACAAAAGACGAATCTTTATACATATTTACACCACAAAAATAAACGGATTTACTATAATATAAGCATGCTTTGCATATTTTGAACCAGGACTTAACAGCGAGTAATGGTGTGTGCGAATAAGTTCTTAACAAAACTACACTGGCGTGCAAAAATTAAGGTCGAGACGGTTTTTCGAATGTAACGTCGTGCAGAAGTGCTCCACATTAACTCAAATCATACCATAAGATCCCCAAGATATAAGAATATGGGACAAGTGAGCAAGACCGTTCGAACAAGGAATCCAAAGGATACAAAGGCACTTTATTGAAAAGGTTGCTTCGAGCAGAACTGGACAGAAGACAAACGCCCATGTGACAGGCGGCTACCAAGAAAAATCCAGTCTTTAGTAGTAGATATGATGACTTCTAACTGCGTTGCAGGATTTACAACGTCTGTCCATGCTGACGACGAGGTTGTCAAGGAGCTGTTGAGGCATCGCGGCCCATTCCTCTTGTAGCGCCAATCGCAGCTGCGGAATCGTTGCTGGCGGCTGGTGACGTACTACCAAGCGTCTCCTGAGAAGGTCCCATATGTGTTCGATTGGATTTAGGTCCATGGACCTTGCGGGCCAATCCATGCGTTGAATATCTTCACTCTCCAACAGCTCTGCTATAGCCACTGTACGATGAGGTGTAGCGTTGTCGTCCGTGAAGAGGAACTCAGGACCCACAGCACCTCTAAACAGACGCACGTGAGGCAGGAGAACCTCGGTACAATAGCGGACACCAGTGACTGAACCCCCTTGGAAGATGTGGAGGTCAGTACTGCTACCAAGCATGACACCGCTCCAAACGAGAACTCCTCCACCTAACCGGTCCCTTTCGATGATGTTGGAGGTGTGATTGCGTGTTCCCTGCTCCCTCCAGATGTGTATACGTCCAGAATCGCTCGTCAGACTAAATCAGCTCTCATCCGTAAAGAGAACTCGACCCCATTGCTGATGTGTCCAGTTCTTGTGTTCCTGTCACCACAGAAACCGCCGTCTCCGATGAGCAGGCGTTATTGGCACACACCGTACTGGTCATCGTGCAAACAGACCACCTTTGTGCAGCCTCCTGGCCACGGTAGAACGCAATAACGGACGTCCAGTTGTCTGTTGCATGTGCCTTGCGATTTCTGACGCTGTCTGCTGTCTGTCTCTTCTCGCTTGTAGGACAATATACCGGCCATTGGCCGCCGTGATTGCTTGTGGACGACCAATGCTAAACTCTCGGGCAGCTGTTCCTGTCGTTTGAAATGCTCTCCAAGCTCGTGAAACGATGCTGTGAGCGATCCCGAACTCCTCGGCCACACTAGTTACACTTCGACCATCTTCCAACTTCCCACTGACGCGACCTCGGGTAAAGTCATCCAGATGTCGTCTACTGGATTGCCTGTTGGCCATATCATACGGTGGCAGCAACCCGACGTCGTTCAAACCGATGTATACCGTGCAGTAGCTTTCACCGAATTGCTGAGCGTACACCACTCGTGTGCTTTATACCCTTCCGACACTCCCACTCCTACGTCATACTACATATATGCGCATGCCCTACGGTACCGGACCCTAATCTATCTCCTGAGTGGTCTTTCTGTCCGTTCTGCCTGCTCTTTCCGCTGTTATGTTAATTTCTCCACTTCGTCTTTAATTGTTGCACACTAGTGTATATACGGATAACACTAATACGTTAATATCAGCAATAACAACTGAAAATTAAAGGGAAAATGTTTAGCTGTTTGAGGGAACAGGACGTATAAAACTTGTAAATGGAGTGAGACAAGTTTACACCATATACGTGTGTATATCCCAAAATCTTTAATGCAACACTACAGAATGTCTTTCAACCATTGAACTAGGAGGACAGAGGGATAAAGACTAATGGAGATTATTTAGCTCATCTTCGTTTTGCTAATGGCATAGTACTTTTTGCAAGTACCCCCCCCCCTCAGAGTTGTACAGAATGATCTAGGAACTTGCTGACAAGAGTAAAGTGGTGAGCTAAAAAAAGAACTTACTGAACAAAAAGTGTACAGTACTTTTAGAAGAACTGAATATTTAGCTATTGATAGGGCAAATCTAGAATTAATCGATACCTACATTTACCTTGGACAGCAAATGTCAAGCGAGCCATTATCTCTTTAAAGAGAAATGCTTAATCAATGCATCCTTCCAGTTCTTACTAGTCGACAAAATGAGCTTTTTATTCATATAGCTTATTCGGAAAAGCCATTGAGGTTAAGTATACCCGCAGATCGATTTAAATGCCTCTCTGCACTGTTCGAACAATTCCTATGCACATGAGGGGTGCTCCACACTGGGACGATTTAATAATTTCTGAGGCCCCCAGCGTGTAGTGGCACGAGCCCCCCCCCCCCCCCCTCCATACCGCGCACACGCACGTATCTTATTTTATAATCGAAAACCTAAAAATATTGCTAGGTATATCTTTCTTTTCATCCCAAAAAAAAAAAAAAAAAAATCTTGCAGTCGTCTGTTTTAGCAATACATTATCATATGTAATTGATATAAACTATTTACGTTTACGTAAAAAATCCGTCATATGAATAAAACGGGGAAAAAAGAAAATAATCATGCGACATTAATCCCGGACTTTGAAACAGTGGAGGTTAAGTAGAAGCACATAGTTCATATCAAAGTCAAGTGAAATTTAAGGTATTGGTGCATTTTCCTGAAAGAAATAAGTGAATTTTTAGAAATATATTGAAAAAAAAAATGTTCTAAACAAAAGCATCTGAATGTTTTCAAATATGTGGCATATCGGTGGTGTGAATAATTTAGTGACCCAGACTAAAGCCACGAGGAAGATGAAAAACGTAAGGTTAAAGAATGGCTTTAAACTAATCGTTTTTACTCATTTTGTTTGTTTGTCTTATTGGAGTTAATGCCGAAAGAGCTAGAGTTAGCCAAAGAGTGCCAAGTACAGTCAATAAACAGTTAAATGATCAACTAGGGCCGTGGGGACGCCATCGCTCAATGGCGGGTTTGCTCATTTTTCACAACCGCCCATGGGGCAATAAGTTTGGTGGTGTTGCATTTTTTTTTTTACGGGATTGAGATCTTCAGTAGGCCTACAGAAAAACCGAGCACAATGTTTAAATTTGGTTTAAACTACACTGACGGAAAAAAAAATCCCAACACCACGAAAAAATAGTTGAAGAGGAATGAAATGGCGGCAATACATTTGTATAGGTAACATATTTAATCGAATAAGGTTTCAAGATCACAGCTTATTGTAAGCGCGAGAAGAGCCATTTTAAATGTGAAATGCTGGTAACCGCCAGAATGTTGAATGCATGCACGCAAACGTTCACGCATTGTGTCGTACAGGTGTTGGATGTCAGTTTGTGCGATGGAGTTCCATGCCTGTTGCACTTGGTCGGTCAATACAGGGACGGTTAATGCTGGTTGGGGGTGACGCTGGAGTTGTCGTCCAATGATGTCCCATACGTGCTCGATTGGTGAAAGATCTGGTGATCTAGCAGGCCACGGCAACATGTCGACACTCTGTAGAGCATGATGGGTTACAACACCGGTATGCGGGCGAGCGTTGTCCTGTTGGAAAACACCCCCTGGAATGCTGTTCATGAATGGCAGCACAACAGGTTAAATCACCAGACCGACGTACAACTGTGCCGTCAGGGTGCGTGGGATAACCACGAGAGGGCCCCTGCTGTCATAGGAAATTGCTCCCCAGACCATAACTCCAGGTGTAGGTCCAGTGTGTTTCGGCCGCTGACAGGTTGGTTGCTGGCGCTCACCTGGCCTCCTTCTAACCAACACACGGCCATCACTGGCACCCAGGCAGAACCGGCTTTCATCAAAAAACACAACAGATCTCCACTCCGTCCTCCAATGAGCTCTAGCTTGACACCACTGACGTTGCAAACGGCAGTGGTTTAGAGTAAGTGGAATGCACGCTACAGGGCATCTGGCTCGGAGCTGTCCTTCAAGTAACCGATTTGTAACAGTTCGTTGTGTCACTGTGGTGGCAACTGCAGCTCGAATTGCTGCCGCAGACGCGGTACGATGCTGCACAGCCATACGCCGTAAACGGCGGTCTTCCCTCTCAGTAGTGCCACGTGGCTGGCCGGAACCCGGTCTTCTTGAGGCAGTACCTTCCCTTGATCACCGCTGCCAACAATCATGCACAGTGGCTACATTCCTGCCAAGTCGTTCTGCAATATTGCGGAAAGAAAATCCACCTTCTCGTAGCCCTATTACACGACCTCGTTCAAACTCCGTGAGCTGTTGATAATGGCTTTTTTGTCTTCTTAAAGGCATTCTTGACTAACATCAACACCCTACGTCGAATCCCAACGATAACTAACGCTCACGAACGTTACAGCGCGTATTTACAGCAAACCTGCTTTGCATGTTCCGAGGGGCGCTACTAGGGCCACACGTATGCGCCGAGCGCAAAATTTGCATAGACGTCATCTTACAGATGTACTCTCACCGCCTACCAACTGTCGTTTATCTAACACAACCCCTTCTTGGTGTTGGGATTTTTTTTTTCCGTCAGTGTATAAGTGTTTTTTTTTTTCCTTTATTTCCTTTCCGTGTTTCCTTTCTCTCCGCTCTCTTTTAGATTAGGCAAATCTTAAAAGGAAAATAGAAAATATGCTATCTGAAGTGTGAGTGGGAGTGGGAAAATGGCAAAACACATATTTTGGGTGACTCAGTCAAAACTGTGTTTCACTGAGGCATACGCCGAACGCCGGGTACGCCCATGCGATAAAACTTCTCTGGGCCCACACCTTACAGCGTATAGGTTACGCTTGAAGTGTATAACTTTCTTTTTAGTTACAATTTTCAGTAAATTTATTCAAATGTAGCGCATTTACATCTTTCACACTCCTCAGTGCATGAATTTACTTTCCTAGTGTTATGACGAAGTAAATTTCTCCATTTTTATGCTAGAGGCGGGATTCGAACCTGCAACTCTCGGCTCCGGAGCTCCGAGTGCTATCCACTATTCTACACTTTCATGTGATCTCACTGCTGCCTGTCTTTATCTCATGTGCGTCCTGCGGAGCAGACACGTCACATCTCCCCCTCCCCGAAAGAGGGCCAGGGGTATGGCCCACGGGTGAGCCGGTACCATGTGTCACTGTAGGCAGTCTTCCCATGAAGAAAGTGCATTTGAGAAATCACATACAATTTGGTATGTGGAACGTAACATCACACTGATTTATTTTTTCGAAGCACTGAAGAAGAGATTCCCATTTTTCCTGTCTCGCCGTGTGGAAAGAACACGTCATTGCGAGAAACTTAACAGCCGGGTCATCCTGGAAGAAGTTCGGGCCCCAATATGACGAAGTAAATTTCTCTATTTTTATGCTAGGAGCGAGATTCTTTTTTTTTTTTTTTTTTTTTGATTGAAGGTTTAACGACCACCAGGAGCAACTCAATGGACTATAAGCAGTCGCCCGTCCATGATGTAGGGTCACTGGTTCCAGGGAAGGGAGAGAACCAGTGCCGTAAGACAAACACAACATCCATGCCTCACCGGGATTCGAACCCGGACCCCGTCACGGATGAATGGTCATAAGCCAGCGCTTAGACCACTGCGCCAACGGGGCTGGGGGAGGAATTCGAACCTGCAACTCTCGGCTCCGGAGCTCCGAGTGCTATCCACTATACTACACTGTCATGTTCTTTCACTGCTATCTGCCTTTAGCTCATGTGCGTCCTACGGGGAAGGCACGTCACAGTGTGACCATTCTGGGAAGGCAACCAACCGCTCCCCTGCCCCGCAGACGCTATTTGTCCTGGTACAGCTTAACTATCTGAGCTTTATCTTGCAATGATAACATGGCGATTGCGAATGCAAGTAAGTGGGTGGGTGGAAGACAATGCTCCTTTTCTAACTTTTCACGCCTGATTAACCTTATATGCAAATTAGTACCAGAATAGAATTCTGTGGTTCAGCGACCACAATAAAAGCAAGAAGCAATGTTATTTTCGCACATTAAGACCATTCCGATACTTAGCAGCAGTGCTTTTTATGTGCAAAAGTAAAATTCATTGGTGACTTTATTACACACACTAAATTTGAAATATGCATAGCAACGCCCTCTGTTGGAGAAATACTGAACTATTTTTCTTCTTAATGCCATAACAAAATCTTATACCTTTTGTGAGCATTAATCTGCAAGCATTTTTCTACGACCCCTTAGATCTTTTGTAATATATAATCAGAATTAAAGAATTACTTTTTCACCAAATTTATGAAATACTGTGTTCACATTAATTTTGAAAACAGTTCTTTAAATATAAATTTTTCTTTACAAATCAATTCTGAGTCTCCTACAGCTATTTAATACACCGTATGAAAATATTTCTTAATGTGGATTTAATATCTTCAGAAGCTATATAAAACTATGCATCAAAAAACTGCGATGGCTACATTTACTAAATAATAATTGTTATTCTAATTATCTTAATCCTACCCCTTTTTAATTACTTAATCATACTTTTTGAAATTACAAAAATTGCTCTTTCGAAACAATTATCGAGCTAAGAAAAAATATCAGCCGTTTCGAATTAAGAATTTGAAAGTTTGAGTTTTTCTTGTTGGGCAGAGAAACGATGCATTATACGCTTCATAAATTTTTAACAACTTTTAAGAAGAATCAGCATCATTGTCTCCTGCTTTTACTTGCAAAAAAGCGCTATTCATTTTTGTCGTTTTATTTCATAACATCTGCAAATTACCGACTTACTTTATCTCAAAAAATTCAGTTTATCACGCTCTATTATTTTCGACATCATTCCGACAGCTCAAAGTCTCTCGCAACAAATCTGTGTGTGTGTGTGTGTGTGTGTGTGCGCGCGCGCGTACGTGAGAGCATGCTGGCTTTGTTTCCTTAAGTGCCATGGAACATTTTGCTTAGCCTATAGTAAAAGATAATTTCTAACGGTTCGTTTCTGTCAGTTAAATGCATGGCCACAGGTTAGTTTGAATCGAAATAAACTGCGACTTCCGCGCACAATGGAATTAACGTTCACTCTGTAAAAACTTTCTATATACACTCAAAGACAAAATTTGCGCACCAAAAAGGAAGCATCAGATTGAACTGAAATTTTATGGACGTAATGATACACATGATGGCAAAAACAGAGCTGCAGGACAATTACAGAGGGATCTGTGACACGCAGTCCGGTCATCTTTAACAGAGCGTCACACCACCTCGTGCGGCGGTACATGCTGCAATACGGTTCGGCACGGAGGCGAACAGACTCCTGATGTTGTCCTGTGGCAGACTGGGTCACACGTGTCGGACGGTGTGCTCCAAATCCCGGATAGTGCGGCAGCTGGTGTTTCAACTGGTCCCACACATGCTCGATAGGGGACATATCCGGGGAGCGGGCGGGCCATGGAAGTGTCTGGACATGACGTAGGCAGTTTTGGGTAACCTGGGCAGTGTGCGGGCGGGCATTATCCTGCTGGTATAGCGCACCTGGAATCCCGGTCAAGAGTGGAAGCACTTGGGGCCGTAGGATCTCATCCACATACCGCTGGCCCGTCAATGATCAACATACCACTACTAGAGCTGATAGGCTACAGTAGGCAATGACTTCCCAGACCATAAAAGGATTTACGTGACCGCACGACGTGGGGCCACTCTGCCGAGGTCCAGCTTTGATGTCCTCGGCACCAGGTGAGGCGTAATGTCCGATGACGAGCAGTAGACAGTGGCACACAAACAGGACGTCGAATCCCGTAGCCCAGAATATGTAGCGTGCACCGTACCATTCACTCACTGGCGCTGCTTGGGAATCTGACATTTTTCCCGGATGAGATTTGCACCGTCGTTTCCAAACGGTCGGTCTGTACGAGCCTGGATACTCTACGTCGGGCCCTGTCAGCAATGGCGTACGGTCGGCCACAGCTTACTCTCTGGGTACTGGTACACCCGTCGATGATATACACGCTGTACACACTTGATACGGTTCCTCTCCGGAAACCCAGAGTTTTTACCACATGTGCGAAAGAATGCTCCATCTGTCTTGCACCAAGAATGTACCCACGATCCGCTCGGCGCAGGATATGGCCATTTCAACTCCCCATCACATCTACCTCTAATGCTTTGCCTACTGAGTAGTGTATATACATATACACCGATGAGTCATTATATTATGACCACCTCCAGCCTAGAGAAATGAGCACGCCTGGAGACCGAAAGGTGGCGCAGGTGAAGTTCACAGAGCAGTATATGTACAACCCGAGGCCGGCTTTCGTTTAGCAGAGTGTTTGGGGTCAGAATGGGAAAAGCTGCCGATTTGACGGAATTTGATAAAGGACAAATTGTGATGGCTTGGCGCCTCGGAACTACGATCTCGCAAACGGCGTGGATTGTGAGTTGTTCACGTGCCGCTGTAGTGAGTACATATCAAATGTGATACACAGATGGCCAAAGGATGAACCGTGGTCCAGCCGTGGGTCGTCCGCAGCTGATTGATACCAGAGGGGAGCGGAGAATGTCGCGCACTGTGCACATCGACCGCACGGCCACAAATCACCCGCAGCTACAACAGTGGTGATCAGGGCAATGTGTCACAGCACACAGTTCATCGCTGCCTTCTGGGCATGGGCCTGCGTAGCCGAAGGCCCAGCTTGGTCCCAATGCGCACTGCACGTCATCGCCAACAACTGATGAAATGGATTGAGATTGGACTGTGGATGATTAGAAGAAAGTAGCCCTGTCTGACAAATCAGGATTCCTAGTGCATCATGTAGACAGCCGAGCGCGGATACACCGATTACCAGTGGAGGCTATGACACCTGGATGCACTGTTGGGCGGAAACAGGCCGGCGGCGTCGGTGCCATGCTGTGGGCGATGTTTTCATGAGAAACTTTAGGCCCCAGTATCCCAATAGCACAATCCCTGGCAGCTGTCAGGTATCTGCCCAGCGTTGTGGACCTAAGTTCACCCATTCATGGCAACTGTGTTCCCTAGTGATGGCCCTTTCCAACAGGATAATGCGCCATGCCACACTACCAGAATCGTCAAGGAGTGATTCAAGGAACATGCTGGTGACTTTCTGTTAATGTCCTGGCCTCCAAATTCACCGGACATGAACCCAATCCAGCATTTGTAGTTCGACTTGGAAAAGCGGGTTCGCGCTAAATCAACCACCTTCCCCTAAAAAAAACGGGAACTGGAGGGCCTGTTTTTGACATTATGGTACCAGATACCCCGGGATAGCTATTGCCACCTCGTCGAATCGATGCTCGCCAAGTGGCGCTTGTTTTGTGGGCTAAAGGGAGTCCTAAAGCTAATTAGTTAGGTTGACTCATCGGGGTATAGGTGACATGAACAAATTTTTACTAAAGTCGTATGGACAAGAGATGTGTTATTCATCTCGCAAATTTTATCAAAACATTGTGTTTAAGGCAGTGATATGTTTTCCATCTCGTATATCAGTTTTTTGGTTATACTCAAAAATCAAATGAAATCCACTCTATGTAGAAATTGATTCTTCGTAAACAAGATTTTATAATCTTATAAATAATAGACGTATACGCATTTCATTATTTTTCATCTACATGACCCCAAGCGTAATGTGGATCAAATGGTCACCTTGCCTGTGGTGGTGTGGGTGAACGCCTTGGTGAAAGACTCTTCCTTAACACTTAAGAATTCTGCGTTTGAATAGCGTTTACATGATTCAGGAAGGCAGAAGATAGCTCAGATTACTGCTTTCTACGAGAGGGAAAAGCAATCGAAATGTCGTATACAAAGCTAAAAACAGATCGCTATCAGTTTCTCTGTTGTTTCTCAGCCGATCAAAGAAAACCCGGATAGCCCCAGGACTGGAGTAGACATGATCTGGTAGCAACCTCTTTCATTTCTCAGACTTGATTGAGTGACCCAGAAAGCATTCCTTCGTCTCCTCCCTCTATATTTAGCTTTGCACCGCTATCGATGACAATGATAATGTGTTGAATCGTGGTTTTGATGTTTTACCCTGAGGACAGCAACAACAATCTGGGACACGCCCGGTTAAGAATTCTGCACTCTTATTTTCCTTGGGATTTTGTTTCGGATATGACGTCGCGATAAAAAGCAATTCTGCAGGTGAGAAGCAAAAATGAGATGAATGACTCAACTGACAGACAACCTTCAGCGCATGCAGTTAATATTGAAAATGTATCAAAGACTATTTTGTTGTTTCACATAATAATTATGAAGTGAAATGCCAAAGCATTCACAATGTGGGGTTTTTTTTTTCGTTTTTTTTTTTTACGATGTGTAACAATCATCATGAGCAACTGTTAGGTCTATAAGCATTTGAGACCCACAGTTTCTAGGGAAGAGAGACTCAGCACCGTAGGACAAGCGCACCAACATGACTTCAGGGACTCGAGTCCGTGGCGGATCCAGCGGGGGAACGACTAGGGCGATCCCCCCCCCCCCTAAAGCCCTAACGAAGTTTTTACGTTTAAAGTAGTGAAGATCGTAAATGATTAAATTTGTATATATCGTTTTCAGTTTTTCTAAAAAAAAATTAACAAAATAACTTAGTACGAAGGATTTAAAATACTTATTACTTGTGGAATAACTCTTTTACGGGTCTTATAGAGGTTATTTTTCTTCAAAGTTGGTTGTCAAATTTTCGAACTAAAGCCTAGTTCGTCATCAGGACTATGTCACTGGAGTAGTTGCTGCCACTCAATTGGAAGAGTCCATCCGCAATTATCATTAATTGTGGTACTTCTTCTTCTTCTTGCTATTTCGATCCCTTCTTCTAGTTTCCTCTTTACTAAGTTTGACTGGTGGGCGATTATTTTCACTGAGTCCCAATTTATGGAGTGTCCACTTGCTTGTATATGTCTGTCTAGCCCTGTTTTGTTCCCAATGTTCCTAATAGCTGCTTGGTGTTCTTTCATTCGGACCTTAATACTTCTCCCTGTTTCTCCTATATAGCTGAGTCCGCAGTTACAGTCGATGCAGTAAATTACTCCTTCCTGCAATTGGATGTCCAATTCTTGCTGCTTTAAAGCTGGCAGGAATTTCTTTATTTTGTTATTAAGATCTGGAGCTAGCCTGGTATTATATTTTGCGCCGATCCTTTTCAGTTTCTCGAAAAGTCCCTTGTGGTACGTAATTTTGCTGGTGAATTTGAAGTTGGTTTTCTCCTGCTTCTTTTTTGGCACTTGTTTAAATATTTTTTCAACATATGGGGAGGGCTGATGACGAACTAGGCTTTAGTTCGAAAATTTGACAACCAACTTTGAAGAAAAATAACCTCTATAATACCCGTAAAAGAGTTATTCCACAATCACTATGAATAGAGGTGCCATAAATGCATTTACAAATACTTATTACATTGAATTAGGTTCAGTTAAAAAAAAAAAAAAAGAAAGAGAAATTAATAAAATCAAAAAAAAAGAGCGCGCGCAAAACATAAAGGGAAAACAGGGGTAAAAAACATGGGGATATTCTTTGTTAGTTTTTTGCTATTGTCACATTGTTCAGCATCTGTAACGTCTCGAAACAGGGTAAGGCCGAGCTTGGTACTGGAATCACAGTAGGTGGGAGAAACTGTGAATAGCAATCTGATCTACGTACGGATCTTAATTTGGTCATACAGAAAATTCGTAAAAATGTCCCCACCACTTCCTCCCAGATGTTCTTTTTGGGACTTCTTTCTTGTTTTTTATTTTTCCTGCTCCCTCACGCCTGGCTAATACGGGACAGCGTGGCTAATACGGGGTAATTTTCGACATCTCCTGCTATTAACATACATGTATATGCGGAAGTAACATGGAGGAGACTGGCACAAGACAGCCCGTTGTGGAAAAAACTTGGGGAGACTTTCATCCAGCAGTGGATTGATAATGGTTGACAATGATGATAATGATGATTTTATATATATACTAACGTTATATAAAAAAAAAACACGAACACCTCCCCCTTTCTCCTATAGTAAACTTCTGGATCCGCCCCTGACTCGAGCCCAGGTCCTGATTGGACGAATAACCAAAAATCAGCGTCTGTTACCACTAGATCACCTGCGCGGCTAAATGGGACTTTAATCAAGAAAAAGGGAAGAAATTACCCTAAAACTTCTTAAATTGTGCACTGGTTAGCTTTGCATTAGGAACACCCTCCTTGCCGCCCCGGTGGCGCAGTGGTCTAAGGCAATGGCCTCTGATCATTCGTCCAAAAGGGGTCCGGGTTCGAATCCTGGTGAGGCATGGATGTTGTGTTTGTCTTACGGCACTGGCTCTCTCCCTTCCCTGGAACCAGTGGCCCTAAATTAGGGAAGGGCGACTGCTTATAGCCCATTGAGTTGCACACGGTGGTCGTTAAACCTCCAATCAAAAAAAAAAAAAAAAAAAAAAAAAAAGAACACCCTCCTTACATATTCTGAATGAAAACGCTGTACCACGTGCTATTAACGTCACGTGCGGCTACTATAAATTGTGCACACCTATCCTCTACATGTAATTAGTAAACGTTTGCCAGTAATGGGGAAAAGTGGAGTCTGAAACCAATTTGACCTCGGCCAGCTAGTTGGGGCCCGGTGGCAGGTGCTAGTATTTCGGAAACAACCACACTTGTCGGCTGTTCCCGTACTGCTGTGTCAAGGGTGTACCAGGACTAGATTAACCATCCCCCAAAATGGGCAGCGGATGGCCTAGTGGTCAACCTTCGTGACTACCACGGAGAAACCTCAGTTTCGAAATATCCGCCGTTCGTCAAATGGGCAGGTTAAGACGTCGGATCCCCCCCCCCCCGGGTAATAAATAAGGGCGTCTTCCTCCCCCTTTCTACCTCGCTTCCGTGTCACTTTCCTATCGAGCACTCTAGCCCAAATCTCCTAGCTTCCTATTTCTATGGGTTGTTTATGTCCTGGGGTCAGATACTCCCTTCCTAAAATCCCCAACTTATGATCTGATCTGTACGTAATCAGTAAACGTTTGCCAGTAATAGGAAAAAGTGGCGACTGAAACCAGTTTGACCGCGGCTAGATAGTAGGGGCCCGGTGTGCAGGTGCCAGTATTTCGGAAACAACCACACTTGTTGGTTGCTCCCGTGCTGCTGTATCAAAGGTGTACCAGGACTGGGTTAACCATGCACAGACGTTCAGCAGAAGGGCTCACATTGATCATCCACACGCGATTTATGCAAGATGTAAGTGTCTGATGCACAAGTGATATCTTAGCAACGACATGCAATGATTACACAACAGCACAACAGCGGTGTAGTGCGACCTATTTCACATGAACCATGCGCTGTACCTTACTTTGCCTTGGGGTTCCACAGTCGGAGACCAACGAGGGTATCCATGATAACGGCCAGTCATTGCAAACACCACGCATGAGCCAAGGGACGTCTGCAATTAACCCTCGGCCGATGGTAGAAGGTCGTCTGGAGGGATGAGTACCATTTCCTGCTATACCATGCTGATGGCTGGTTCACATATGGTGTAAAGCCCTATTCCGTGGTCGCACAGTTGGGGTTTAACAAGCCAGTGGATGTGGTGTTCCGGTTTGGGAGGCTTTTTACCTGGCAAGCCCTAGGTCCGTTGGTTATCATCCCACAAACCCTCAATGGTGGTCGCTACAGGGACCAGTAGCCGACCATCTGCAGGAGGTTTACCTGGCTCACAGCGCCATCTATCGACAGGACAATGCACCATATCTTCGGGCTCGTATAACTACTGCGTAGTTGGAGGGACTCAACGAATTCGCCATTTTGCCTTGGCCCGAAAATTCATCTGACTGTAACCAAACATTCGTGGGATATTCTAGAACGGGGTCTGCTGATACTCCTGCGCTGAATGAGTGAGTAAACTGAGGGAGTTGCTGCAGTGGACATGGGTCAAGTTACGCATGGAGAATGTTCGACACCTTGTAGAGCCTGTTCGTTAGGTGTGTGCCAGTCGTGATTGCACAGAAAGATGGATCAACGAGTTATTAGGTAGGTATTCCTTATACAAAGCTAACTCAGTGTATAGCTGACTGAAAACTTTCGATTTCCTGATAGTTTTACTACTGAAGATACATGAACAGAGACTAACCCTTTAATCGACTGGAAAGAATTAACTCGGGGTTAGCGAAATGGGCTGAAATCAGCTCGAACTAATGCATTCGTTGTCTAAGAAGTGGGCCGAACGCCGCTGGAACGAGTGAACCCGCGCATCAGAAAGCGTTGCTTTCCCCTTAGCTTTGTTATTCAAAGTAGGTCATTTAGGGAGATGGTGAACACTAGTCTTTCTGACTGATTACCTACTGAATCGGCTAGAAGGAATTAACTCGGGGTTAGCGAAATGGGCTGAAATCAGCTCGAACTAATGTATTCGTTGTCTAAGAAGTGTGCCGAACGCCGCTGGAACGAGTGAACCCGCGCATCAGAAAGCGTTGCTTTCCCCTTAGCTTTGTTATTCAAAGTAGGTCATTTAGGGAGATGGTGAACACTAGTCTTTCTGACTGATTACCTACTGAATCGGCTAGAAGGAATTAACTCGGGGTTAGCGAAATGGGCTGGAATCAGCTCGAACTAATGTATTCGTTGTCTAAGAAGTGTGCCGAACGCGGCTGGAACGCGTGAACCCGCGCATCAGAAAGCATTGCTTTCCACTTAGCTTTGCTATTCAATGTAGGTCATTTAGGGAGATGGTGAACACTAGTCTTTCTGACTGATTACCTACTGAATCGGCTAGAAGGAATTAACTCGGGGTTAGCGAAATGGGCTGAAATCAGCTCGAACTAATGTATTCGTTGTCTAAGAAGTGGGCCGAACGCCGCTGGAACGAGTGAACCCGCGCATCAGAAAGCGTTGCTTTCCACTTAGCTTTGTTATTCAATGTAGGTCATTTAGGGAGATGATGAACACTAGTCTTTCTGACTGATTACCTATTGAATCGGCTGGAAGGAATTAACTCGGGGTTAGCGAAATGGGCTGAAATCATCTCGAACTAATGTATTCCTTGTCTAAGAAGTGGGCCGAACGCCGCTGGAACGAGTGAACCCGCGTATCAGAAAGCGTTGCTTTCCCCTTAGCTTTGTTATTCAAAGTAGGTCATTAAGGGAGATGATGAACACTAGTCTTTCTGACTGATTACCTACTGAATCGGATGGAAGGAATTAACTCGGGGTTAGCGAAATGGGCTGAAATCAGGTCGAACTAATGTATTCTCTGTATAAGAATTGGGAGGAACGCGGCTGGAACGAGTGAACCCGCGCATCAGAAAGCGTTGCTTTCTCCTTAACTTTGTTATTCAAAGTAGGTAATTTAGGGAGTTGATGAACACTAATTTTCTGACTGATTACCTGCTGAAGGTGCTATCACAGTGGCGGAAAACCTAAGAAAGAAGGGAAAAGATGTTTGAGTCACTTGTTTCTACCCAATGGCAGGATGTCCATGTCAGGGAAATTAGCCCTTCCCCATCAAGCTATGGATTATGAATCGCAAAATAAAGGACTAAGAGAAAGCGCTTATCCCTAGTGATAGTTTAATGGTCGATACTGCTGAGATGAGCGAGGGAAGGGAAATGTTTCGCCGTAGCTTCCGTAAAACCCGGTCGTTATGTGAACATTTGTTTGAGGAGAGCAGATAACTTTGAGCAAAGTTTGGTTTAGGTATATCTGCCACTTAAAGGTTAAATTTATTGAAATCTTAGAGTTGAGACTAGTCAACAATTAAATTAAATGGTAGACGAAGATCTGAAAGTCAGGCAACGGGTAAATACAGGCGACAAGAATTGGCTACACTGTTTTGATCCACACCCCAAAGCAGAAAGTTGTACTTCGAAATCGTCGTCGTCACCTAAAGCGAAAACAGTTAGTCAATCAAAATCGGCAGGAAAGGTCATGTTGGTTGCGTTCTTTATCTAGTTATGATAACTATCAACACATTGTTCTTCCAAAAACTACGATTACGACCGACTACTACAAAACAGTACTACAGAATCTGCAGAAACATGCGACAACAAAACGAATACACCTGAAAGGAATTGGGTGTTACACAACAATAATGCAAGGCCACACATAGCTAAGTTCTATAGATTTTTATTTGGTGAAAACGAATCTTAAGTTGATGCTCCAATCTGCATAAAGTCCAAACTTGTCACCACGTGACTTCTGATTGTTCCCCATTGAAAAAAAAAGGCGTTACGGGTACGAGACAATTAGAGACTGACCAACAACTTATTAGAGCTGCGCAGGGAGGGCTTTAACATCATTTCAGAAGAAGAATTCCAGAAGACATTCAGAAAGTGGTAGGAACGTTGGACGCCTGTATTCGATGCAACGGACAGTATTTCGAAACAAATAACCACTTCCTTAATAAAAGTACGCATATTTTTTTAATAAAAAACATACCTGTTTTGGGACAACCCTTGTAAACTACCTGAAATGTATTTATACACTATCTACCAACAAGTAATTGGACACCTGTGATAGCAAAGGAAAACGAAGTTTATTCACCTTCAATAGTTGGTGGAGCCTCCACGAGCGGCGATTGCAGCTGCGACCCTCCGGGGCAAACTCTCAACTAGGCGTTGTACGACGGCTAGCGGTATTTTCTTCCACTCGGCTTGGAGAACACAGGTCAGTTCCTTCACCGATTTCGGACAGTGGGGGCACCCCTTAAGTCGACGCTCAAACTCGTCCCAGAGGTGCTCGATAGGGTTAAGGTACGGGCTCTGCGCAGGCCAGTCCATTCGATTAACCCAATTGTCACCATACCAAGCCATGGTGGACCTCGCAACATGACAGGTGGCATCGCAATCCTGAAAGTAACATGGGTCCACCCCGTAAAACTGCCAAAACGTAGGAAGCGCATGGTCATCCAAAATGGGGCAGTAGGTCTCTGCGTTGAGTCTACCAGGAATTGCGACCAAGGGTCCCGTGCTATACCAGGAAAAACACCCCGATAGCATAATTCCACCGCCGCCGAACTTCACAGTTGGCACAATACATTCCGGCAGGAGGTGTTCTCTAGGCAGACGCCAAACCCAGACCCTGCCATCCGAACGGTAGAGGGTGAACCTTGATTCATCGCTCCAGAGAACCTGTTTTCATTGTTCAACGGTCCACTGTCGACGTTCTTTGCACCACGTTAGCCGTGTTGCCGAGCAGGACTATTGGACTTGGTGATGAATAGTCGAACAGGGCTATTGGACTTGGTGATCAATAGTCGAGCAGGGCTATTGGACTTGGTGATCAAAGGCTTGTGGGCGGCAGCACGTCCATGATAACCGAGCAGATGGGCTTCCTTGCGCATGGTATTCATCGAAAGAACACTCCCGGATGCTTGTTGAAACTCCTCGCGGATGTGGCCCATCGATCTGGTGCGGTTCTTCCGAATTTTGCTAGCCAGCACCCGTCGGTCTCTAACTCCTAGTTTTGTGGGTCTACCGGGTCGGGGCACATTCCGACAGTCACCTCTCATCTTCCACTTGCCAATCACGTTGACCACTGTCTATTTTGGTACTTCAGCTCGCTGGATATGTCACGTATGGATCGGCCATTTCTGTGATACCCGACGATTACACCTTTCTCGAAATCAGAGAGCTCCGAACTGCGTGGCATCTTGCATGCAACTGGTTGCGTTGTTGTTTCCCACACGATATTTAACGGCGGCGGCCGTGACGTGTATCAGGACCGCAGATATCGTCGATTGCAGAGGTGTCCAATTACTTGTTGGTAGATAGTGTGCATATATACTGTATGCTGTTCTGTGAACTTCATCTGCTCCACCGTTTGGTCTTCAGGCGTCCTCATTTCTCTAGGCCAGGGGTGGTCAATATACTGACTTATCGGTGTAGAAATTACAAACAATCCTACTAACTATTTGTAATGCCTGTGACAGTTTTAAACCACCATATAATCTGTTTCGCAACGTCTATTGCAGTTAGTTACAAAGCCTACTAGATATTTTGTAATATCAATAGTAATTGCGAAAAACACTACCAATGGTTCTGCAGTGCCTACATGAAAGTTTCAGACCATCCTATTATAGCGGCTTCACAATCTCTGTAGCGCAGGTATAAACCACCTTATCAAGAGTCAGTCTCGTTATGAAAGTTTCAAGTTGCGGAGTAACGTACCGATACTATTAAATATTTTGACTCATTTTTCAATTATAGGTGAGGGGAGAATATACGTATACTTTTGTATTTGAAGATTTGCTTACTACGATATGAATGTGCAAAGCATGGAATTTTAAGGACGAAATGCTAGGTGCAGCAATAAAGTGTCAGGTTCAAGAGTCGTCAAAAGATGAAAATTCAGTGTTGGGTTATGAAGTAGAAAGTAGCGTATGCTTTCACCTAGCTTCCCACCCGGACCGGTAAAAAAGATAAACATACTATCTAATCAAAAGTGCCCGGACACTTACCTATCCACAAACCTCCTATAAATTGAAAGAAATTAAAATCGAGTTGGTCCACTCTTTGATGTCATCACAGCCTCAACTCTGCTGAGAACGCATTCCACTAGATTTTGGTACATTGGTGCGGAAATTGTTTTCCTTTCTGCCACAACAGCATTGGTAAGGTCGGTCCCCTATGTAGGACGTTTTGGTCTGGCTTGCAGTTGGCGTTCCAATTCATCCCAAAGGTATTCCATGGGGTTGAGATCACAGTTGGAAACGGGTTAAAAATTTCGGACTCGTACCCGACCGTCACGTAATTGGATCCGATCCGAGCCTAACCCGGACAAATATGCTTTGAGCTACAAATTCGAATATATCACCATCATCATTGCCAATCATTATCAATCCACTGCTGGATGAAGGTTTCCCCAAGTTTCTTCCACAGCGGTCTGTCTTGTCCCAGTCTCCTCCATGTCACACCGGCATGCTTTCGAATTTCATCCACCCAACTCCCATGTGGTCTTCCTTTTGGGTCTTTTTCTGTCCTTTGAAATCCAGTCTAAAATTTCGGTAGTCCATCGATGGTCCGTTCTTTTGGCAACATGTCCAGCCCAATGCCATTTCAGGGACTTCATTATTGTCATGATGTCTTCCACTCTTGTCATTTTCCTGATCCAGGAGTTCCTCTTCTTATATCTTCTGTTCACACTAAGCATGCACCTCTCCATGCATCTTCCAGTTGTCTGCAGTATTTGGATGTTTTTTTGTTTTTTTTTTTTAGTTAGGATCCACGTCTCTGCTCCGTACGTAAGCACTGGAAGGATGCATTGATTAAACATTTTCCTTTTAAGACATGATGGCATATTGATCTTAATAATTGTACTGTTTCTTCCAAAAGCTCTCCAACCAAGTTTTATACGCAAATTAACTTCTTCATCAATGTGACCATCGCTTGATATCTTCTGCCCAAGGGGAATGTAGTAATTGGTTATCTCCAGCTTTTCCCCATCAACTGGTAAATCTTCATTCCTTGTAAAACCATTGTATTAATACATCAGTTTTGTCTTCTGAAAGTTCATTTTTAATCTCACTTATTTCCCCTTCTCAGCAACTTCCTGGATCACACTCTGCAGCTCTGAAGTATTACTTCAAAGACCTCTGAAGGGCTCTCTTTCAAATATTTTTTTTTCTACTCAAAAATAAAAAGGGAATAAAACCGGGTCAGGAATACCTTGACCCGACCTGTTGGCTCACAAGAAGTTGTTGACCCGTTGTCCCGTTTCCATCTCTGGTTGATATCAGGGCTCTGTGAAAGCCAGTCAGGTTATTTCACGCGCATCTGATGAAGCCATTGCTGCACAGATCTCCCTTTTTGACGGAAATAAAATCCTGTTAGTTAGGGAAAGGGCCATCACTGGACTGTTGCCATAATGTTCAGAGCACAGATTTGTCGAGAACGTCATTCTAGGCCGCAGCGTTAAGATTTCAGGAGACTGGAGCAAGAAAAAATCCCCACAGTAGATGTCTCCCGCACTAAATTTCACAGCTGGCACAATGAAGTCGGGCAGATAGCGTCCACCTGGCATCTTCCAGACCTAGACTCGTTCATTGCCTGCCAGATGGTGAAGCGTGATTCGTCACTCCAAAGAACGGATTTCCGCTACTCCAGTGTCAGATCATAGATCCGATCATATTTAAAGGATCTTAGGGAGTGTCTGACCCCAGGTCTTAAACAATCCTTAGAAATAGGAAGCTAGGAGATTTTTTTTTTTTTATTGGAGGTTTAACGACCACCGTGAGCAACTCAATGGGTTATAAGCAGTCGCCCGTCCCTAATTTAGGGTCACTGGTTCCAGGGAAGGGAGAGAGCCAGTGCCGTAAGACAAACACAACATCCATGCCTGACCGGGATTCGAACCCGGACCCCTTACGGACGAATGATCAGAGGCCAACGCCTTAGACCACTGCTCCAGCGGGGCGGCTAGGAGATTTGGACTAGAGTGCCCTATAGGAAAGTGACACGGAAGCGAGGTAGAAAGGGGAGGAAAGCGCTGTGGGTCCGACGTCTTAACGTACCCATCCGACGATCGGCGGATATTTAGTGGTTCGAGCGTTCGTACCTGCCTGGGATCGAACCTAAGGTTCTTCCGTGGCAGTCATGAACGTTCACCACTAGGCCATTCGCAGCCAATACTCCAGTGTCCACTGGCGCCGAGCTTTACATCACTCCAACCGACGATTGACGTTAATCTTGCTGACGCCAGGATCGGGTATGACTTCTCATCCATGGAAGCCCATTCCCCTCAGCTCTTGACGAACCATTATAGTATTAACACTGCTTCCAGAGGCATTTCGAAACTCTAATGGGTGTCGCAACTGAGGATAGACGATTTTTTCGCACAACACACTTCAACACTTGGTGGTCCTGCTCTGTCATTTCACGTGGGCTACTAGATCGCGATTGCGCTGTTGTTGCTATTAGGCATTTCCACTTCACAGTAGCAGTTGCAGTTGACCGGGGCAGAAATTTCCCTATTGTTTCTAAGATAGCATCCAACGACCGTGCCACGTTAAAAGTCACCGAGTTCTGCCATGCGATCCGTTCTGTTGTTTACCCTTTCCAACCGTACGTTGAAGAAACGTATGTGCTCCAGCTTTGTCCGTCTGTCTGTCCGCACGATAACTCGCGTAAAAATGGTTCGATTTCGATAAAATTTTAGTATGTGGTAGGGGACAACCTTGGAACGCACCCTATTGAAAACGGGCAAAATGGAGTCAAAGGTCAGGACATGGGAGCGGTATCCATTCCATCGCTTTTATGCGTCATAACGTACGTAAAAATGCTTCGATTGCGACAAAACATTATCATGTTGTTCCGGAGGCATACTGAACCATTTCTGTTTAATATCATCGAAATAAGACAGAGCACAGGAGCGAGATTTATTCGACAGCCATTATGCTCATAACTTTAGTAATGATTTCTGGTACCTTGGAAAGCGGATCATAATCAATGCATTGCATGATTTTACTAACTTGTTCATTCTTGTCTACGATATTTGCCACGTGTGTCTTCTGTATCTGCATTGGCCATGGCTGTGATACATGTGTGCAAATTTACTACCTAAAGGGGTGTCAGGATGCATTTGATCATATAGTGTACATAGGCCTGCAACGTACTTCAGCTCCATAAATACAGCAGTAAAAATAAAACTACAGATATTCTGGGAACCTTCACCAAAAAACAATTTTCTTTTTAAAAGAAATTATATTTGTTGTTTAACGAAGCCTTGTCGTCCCGGTGGCGCAGTGGTCTAAACTATGGCTTCTGATCATTCGTCCGAGATAGGTCCGGGTTCGAATCCCGGTGAAGCATGGATGTTGTGATTGTCTTACGGCGCTGGTTGTCTGCCTTCCCTGGAACCAGTGGCCTTAAATTTGGGACGGGCGACAGCTTATAGCCTACTGAGTTGCTCACGATGGTCATTAAACCAACAACAACAACAACAAAAAATCAAACTTTAAACGCTATTTCTGATATACCTAGGACAATATCCAACTTTCAAGAGATAAGTTAATAATTTTCCCTGAATTAGTCATAAAAAATGGCTCGTTTTCAGTAATGTATCTATATTAAAAAGGAAGTGTGTTTGTGTGTGAAAATCTGCCATACTTTCACCCTCGGTAGTCTGACCAGATTTCCCAAATCATTGAGGACAGTCCTCGAATTTAGTGTTCTGTCTCCAAAAACGTCTGATGCCTTTGAGGACGTAAACTGTCTACGAATTTTTGATTTTTGTCCTCAAATGTTCTCGAATTTAGGCTTCACTGCCAGTTCGTTAACACTCTTAATGAAATTATGTTCTTAAAATTAGATTTCGTTGTGTTGTTTCTGTTGACCCAGTGGTCCAAGTACTGGTTTCTGTCATTCTTCCGAAATGGATCCGGGTTCGAATCCCAGTGAGGCATTGATGCCGTTTTTGTCTTACAACACTGGCGTTTTAGAGAGAAAAAAGGATTTCGAATTCGATATCAGTTGAGCTGTCACGTGCTTGTTTGAAAGCAAAAGGCTATGGCTCCAACCCCAAAGAAAAAGCCACTTTATCCTAACTCCGAGTTTGTTTCCTCTCTTCCATAGGTTGCAGATTTTTTTTTTTTTTTTATGTTTTAAATACGACGCACACTTTGGTTGCGGTGTGTATAACAGAAGTGAAATGCAAACGGGGTTTCCTGTCTGTTCTTCCCTGTGTTTGGGACTGGAATATTTTAATTTTCACAGGTCAGTAGATCGCCGTGCTTGGATTTCTGTCACCCTAGCAGCGCGCGGAACGCCCACTGCCTGGGGGCATTTTACATTCTGGAGCCATAGCACTTGGTGTTGATTCAGGAACAGCCCTTGCAAGTAGTCACAGTGGCTGCTGGAGGCTCCGAAATTATTAAAATCTCTCACAAGAAGTGGGATAACAGAGAGGAAAGCGATTTTTGAGTACGGGAGATCATTTTAGTCTCGGTAGCCTCGAAAACCGTTTAAAGCGTTCAACGAGGCACTGACTAATAACAGGGGCTCCCAAATTTTCAATGTGGAACAGCCAGAGGCGTCGAGACACATTACTCGATTCACGGCAGATCGTTCTTCGAAGATTTCCCGTAGGCTATGACCCATTTAAGCAATTATAAAATGGTTAAAATGCCGCGACGAATATTTTTTTCTGAGTGACGCATTGTTTTGTCAGACGACTGCAAACTTTGGCGACATATTATTAGTTAACAAGATAAATGCTCATCAGGAGCGAGAGAAAGTTATTGGGAAATTTAATGATCCCTCTTCAGTAGAAGAATGGCCTCCCCGGTGGCGCAGTGGTCTAAGGCGTTGGCCTCTGATCATTCGTCGGAAGGGGTCCGGGTTCGAATCCCGGTGAGGCATGGATGTTGTGTTTGTCTTACGGCACTGGCTCTCTCCCTTCTCTGGAAACAGTGACCCTAAATTAGGGACGGGCGACTGCTTATAGCCCATTGAGTTGCTCACGGTGGTCGTTAAACCTCCAATCAAAAAAAAAAAAAAAAAAAAAGAGTAGAAGAATGAATAATTAACGTAATCATGTAACAGCTCACTGGCGGCAGAGTAAGAAGTTAATCAAATGCTGAGTGTAATGTAAATTAGAATGAAGACAAAATAAAAAACAGCGATACTTTTATCATGAATTTAAAAGCAAATCAAATAAAATCGGCAAAAAAATTTCTTCATAAAGTTCAAAGATTGCTTTTTATTATGCAATACAAATTTGGAAGATGGGAATCATTCATTGATTGCTTGTTAGTTAGTTTATTGAATTTTTTGGTCCAAAAGTCATATTTGGGTTTGTGCCCTTAGAGCGGCATACAAATTTGGAACTATATATATATATATATATATATATATATTGTATATACACTATTACTGTATATATATATTGTATATACACTGCTGGCCACCCAAAATGCAACATCAAGAAGGAAGCATCCGATTGGCCTGAAATTCGCACCATGCGTCGCCCGCGAGAAGACATTCAAACGATTAGCATTACAAGGCATATGCAAATCATGTGCGCCCGGCACGCCACCGAGAAGCACTATACGAAGAGTGCGCAGAAGGCGGGGTATAAGGAGTGGAACTGTGTTGTGCGGCCGGACCTGTGCGTCGGAAGCTTCCTGATGCCTCGTCGCAGAATACGGCAGTCATTCCAGCACGTTTCGGAGCTCGACAGAGGACGAATAGTGGCTTATCGCGACAGCGGTTTATCGTACCGAGACATCGGCGCCCGTGTGGGACGACATCCAGCCACAGTGAGGCGAGTATTGATTCGGTGGGTGCAGGAGGGACGGACGGACCAATGTGAGCGATTGCTGCAGTCGCGGCACACCACCGAATGAGAGCACCGGCATGTTGTGTGGCGGGCATTGGCGGCTCGCACCGCCACATCACGAACGTTAGCGTAGGAGTTAGGGTGTGTTGCGCAACAACTTGTGTCAGCACGTACCGTTCGTCGTTGTCTGCAGGAGTGGGGACTCGTCGCACGGCGCCTATTGCTCCGATTACCATTGACATTACACCACCGGCGAGTGCGGCGGCAGTGGGCCATTGAACGCCGCACCTGGACTACGGATTGGCACGACATTGTCTTCTCCGACGAATTTCGCTTCTGCCTGCAACACCACGATGGTCGGATCCGCGAGTGGCGGCATCGCGGCAAGAGACTGTATTATGCATCGCTATACCTGTCCGTCGCCTGACGTTATGGTTTGGGGTGCAATTGGATATGACACCCGCACCCCTCTGGTACGCATCGTCGGTACACTCAACAGCCACCGCTACATCTCCGACGTTTTGGAGACTGCAGTCCTACCTAACCTGCAGGACCTGTCAGCGCCCACGTTTCAACAGGAGAATGCGCGCCCGCACGTGGCATGCATCGTGCAGCATTTCTTCACGGCCCACCAGGTGTCACTGCTGCCGTGACACGCCTGTTCTCCCGATATGTCGCCCATCGGACACGTCTGGTCGCTGATCGGCAACCGAGTGGGCCGGCAAGCACCACCCGCGGCTACGCCTCATGAACTGTGGCAACGTGTGGAAACAGCCTGGACCGACATACCCCAAGCCCACATCCAAAGCCTCTTTCGTTCGATGCCGCGGCGTGTAGCGGCCGTTATTGCCAGCCATGGGATGGGGGCCACACGAACTATTGATGTCTGCGTGTTCCGCAAGTCGCACGGGCCTGTAAGCTCAATCGTTTCATCTTTGTATCTGTTGTTATGTGTCCAGTAAATCTGGCTTTGCTATCTCGTGTCCTTCTTGGTGTTGCATTTTGAGCGGCCAGCAGTGTATATCGGGTGTGTGCATAAGTTTTACCCGTTTTTGTAAAGAAAGGAGGGGAACACAACAGATAAGGTACCTAGGATTTCACATAATTGCCATCATTTTGTATGTCCTCTTGCCATCTGTCGATGAGTAGGTGAATCCCACGCCGGAAAATCTCCTGTGTTTTAAAGTAAAAAAAGTCATGTAATGTCGTTTGTACATCGTCCACATCACGGACGGTTTCGAGAGCGAAGGCGTTCTGTAACGTTCGAAAAAGGTGGTAGTCTGTATAGGTGCCAGATCAGGGGAATGCGCCGGGTGAGGTAACACTTCCCAACTAAAGTCTAGTAATTGTTGCCGAGTGATTAAAGCAGCATGAGGTCTAGCGTTATCATCATGAAGGATCACGCCTTTGCGATTGACGAGTGCTGGCCGTTTCGATGTCAGTTGTTCTCGCAATATGTCCAACTGTTGGCAGTAGAGGTCAGCATTTATCGTTCGGTTAGGTGCCAACACCTCACAGTGGATTATTCCCTGGACATCCCAACAAACACCCAAGAAAAACTTTTTGGGATCCAGTCCTCCTTTTGAGGACGATGGACCAGGTTCTGTACCTTGGTACAAAGTCCGTCGACGGTTTACATTACGATACAGTACCCATTTCTCATCACCCGTTACAATTCGTCCCAAAAACGTTTCATTTCTGTGACGAGAAAGCAAAGTAACACAGGCACGGATTCTTTACTCTCGTTGCATCACCAAGTTCGAGGTTATCGAACTTGGTGATGAACCCAACGGCATGCATCCGTTTTTCGACTGTTGTTCTGTGTGCCGACAACGTTTCTGCTAAATCCTGAACTGTTGGATGCTGGTCATTTGTTATGGCTTGGTCGACATCCTAGTCAGAAACCACGCATAGACGTACAGGACGTGGTTGATCTTTACAGCTTCTGCCTCCATCCCGGAATTTTCGAAATCAACGGCGATATGTGCTATCATCAACGGTATCCTCCCCATGCATTTGATAGATGTTGCGGCAAGCGGCGGCTGCAGTGCTGCCGTAATCGAACTCGTAGAGTAAACAATGTCTAATATGCTCCTTATGGCACGCCGTGTTACACCGTCTGTGATTTCCGTTACGACTGACTTACTTGGACAAACTTAGTGCCTCTATATGCTCTACTGCTCCACACTTTATTGGCCCAAAATTCGGCATCACAGCGTCATCTGTCACGTAACTACTCCGATCGCAATTTGCATCTATTACAAAAACGGGCAGAACTTTTGTTTTTATTATTGGAGGTTTAAAGACCACCGTGAGCAACTCAATGAGTGCCGCCCCGGTGGCGCAGTGGTCTAAGCGATGGCCTCTGATCCTTCGTCTGAACGGGGTCCGGGTTCGAATCCCGGTGAGGCATGGATGTTGTGTTTGTCTTACGGCACTGGCTCTCTCTCTTCCCTGGAACCAGTGACCCTAAATTAGGGACGGGCGACTGCTTATAGCCCATTGAGTTGCTCACGGTGGTCGTTAAACCTCCAATCAATCAATCAATCAACTCAATGAGCCATAAATAGTCGCCCGTCCGTAATTTAGTGCCAATGGTACCAGGGAAGGAAGAGAGGCAGGGCTGAAAGACAAACACAACATCAATGCCTCACCGGGATTCGAACCTGGACCCCTTTCGGACGAATGATCAGAAGCCATCGCTTAGACCACTGCACCACAGGGGCGGCAGAACTTTTGCACACACCCTATCTACATACACTATATTGACAAAAGTCACTGGACACCCCATCAAAAGCAAATGAACGGATCCGCTGCTTTGTTAAGATGCGCGGTACAGCTGCAAACGGTATAAAAACAAGCCCGCAGCTGACAGAGATTATATCGCACTGTGAGGTTGAGTGAAACTATCGGGGCGCGGGAAAGAGCTGACTTTGAGAAAGGAAAGATTGTTCGGTGTTATATTAATGGGTTGCCCATAAGAGAAACCGAGAGGCGTTTAAACATACCCAAGTCAAATGTTTTGGATGTACTGAATAAGTGGAAGACACGTGACGTGCCTGAAGCAGCAAAACGTACCGATAGACCAAAGAAAATCAGTATTAGAAGACGACGAAGCCTCAGGAGAGTCGTTACAGCTAATCGACGGAGTACTGCACAAGACCTCAGTTGGCAAGTGAGTAAAAATGCTGGAACCTCGGTATGTACACGTAACATTCGCAGAGATCTTCATTCCATGGGTTACAGTGGTCGTGCGGCTGCTCATAAGGCTTTCATCTCCACTCGGAATGCTACTCGTTGTTTAGCATGGTGTAAATAACATTTATCGTGGACAGTAGATCAGTGGAAACGGGTCCTATAGACTGATGAATCCAGATACATGATCCATCAGGCTGATGGCCGTGTGTGGGTATGGCGGTAGCCGGGGGAACGCTATTTACCTCAGAGTACTGTTCCTACGGTCAAGTTTGGAGCTGGCAGTGTACTCGTGTAGGGTTGATTTTCTTGGTATGATCCCGGCCCATTGGTTATCGTGGACAAACTTGTTAGCCATCACGTCTACCTCGATATTCTGTACAATTATGCCCTGCTAATTCTGCGGTAATACTGTGCAACCGAGCCTTGTTGGTACCAACAGGATAATGCACCGAACCATAAAGTAAGGATTGTTAAGGCATGGTTTGACGATAATTCCGTATCGTGTATGGACTGGTGATCCCTCTTTTTGTAATCTTGAAGGAGGTAGAAGAAACAATTTTGTGGGTCCATCGTCTCCACATCTTTATCCATGTACAGACAGAGCACAAAGCGATTCTTTGACAAAAATGTTCGGAAATCCGTTTCCCCACCCACATTTACATTAAAAGAAACAACGATTTACTGTACCGGTTCATGAATCAAAATTGAAGTTCACGAGTCAGAATACTGTGTAGACTTACAAAGGGCGTTTATTCCAGGAGGTAGTACGAATACCGTTGCACAGTAGACGATTAGTGACCAAATAAATACATTATTTAATACCACATCCCGTTTTGGACATTGATACGTTACATTGAATCATGAATGAATTTTTACAATTCTTTCCACCTTAAATTGCTGCTAAAATTTGTTCACGAGTGAATTAGTCTCACAATGCATATGTGACGTACCTGCCAGCAGGACGCACATGACATAAAGGCAGATAGGAATCAGAATACATGTCTGCGTAGCTCAGTTGGTAGAGCGACTTATTCCGGAATAAGCGGCCTCGGGTTCGAATCCCGGCGTAGACCAAAAATGACGGAGAAATTTACTTCGTTAAACATATTTCAACAGTTCCATTTCATCCAGGAGTTGACAGCATGTTCTTCATGACGGAACTTATGAGGTGTTCCCCTGTACGTACGTCTGCAAACTTTGACGACAAATTATTATTTGGTTACTCTATAGCATCTTCAGGAATAAAATTTTAGGCATGTTTTCGTTGACACAATCCGCTCTGGTTTCAATGCGTCCCATAGGGCGTTATGTACTGTATTAGGGAATTCTTTTTTCGAAGACGCTATGGGCTACACGGGTGTCGCAGTGGTTTAAGCCCTGGCTTCTGTCAAGCCGTCCCGGATGAGACTTTGGTGGTGAGTTTGGCTTACGTCATTGGCTCTCTCCCTTTCATCGATCCAGTGGTGCTAAATTAGGGAGGGCGACCGTTTATATCCCTTTGAGTTGCTCACGGTGGTCTTTAAAACCAGAGGGGAAAATGAGAGTTGCTATTACGTTTCGTACGAATCTTGAAAATATTCTTAATCCGAGGTACTATGGTAAGTTAAGTGGTATAATAATACAAATATCTTGTAAATAGTAATGCATTTTCATGACGTTAATCTATTCATGAATTTTTAGACATTAAAATATTTTATGAGTCCAGATTAGAGCATCTAAGATAATAATTTTCATAAAAACATGAAGTCCCCCTGATGAAGGCCGGTTAGACCCAGCAGGAATGCATAGGGTGACATCTGAAGTTTAACGATTCTGAAATGGAGCATGCAATAAAGACCTATGAAGTATTTCAATCTAATGAAAATGCCCAAAAGTGTGTTAGTTAAGAGTTTGTTTTTTTGACCTTACATCTGTGGAAAGGGAACAACTGCCGAAGGACACATTAAACCGCCGACCATGAAGCTGGATATGATGATCTTCAACCATTTATTATAAAAAATGTTGCTAATCTCATTCTTGATCCTCTATTGCTGATATTTGATGATATATTCCAATCAGGTGAATTCCCTGATCTACTTAAAATAACAAACGTAATCCCAAAATACAAATCTGGATCAATAAACGATAAAAGTTTGCTAAAAGTTTGGAGAAATTGATTTATAATAGATTAATCTTGTTCATCTATAAAGTAAATATCATCCATCCAAATTAACATGGTTTTCAATCTGGTAAGTCAAAAGAACCAGCTTTATTATATCTACAACAAACAATCCATTGTAATTTTGAACTCAACTTACATACCATCGCTTTATTTTTAGACCTATCCAAAGCTTTTGATACCATAAATCATAATATCTTACTATACAAATTACACACTATAGGAATAAGACACAATGAACATTCTCTTCTTAAAAGTTATTTATCAGGTAGGCAACAATGCACTGAAGAGCAATTGAATTAGAGACCACCTTTCGCCCTGATGACGGCGGCGATTCGTCTCGGCATGGACTCGACAAGACACCGGAAGCGTTGGGAAGCCATACGGATCCAGAACCCTTGAACAAGCTCCCACAGTTCACGAAGATTTGATGGAGGAAAGGGGGGGGCAGAGCCCCGAACATCTCTCTCGATGGCATCCCAGATGTGCTCGATGGGATTGATATCAGGTGACCTAGCTGGCCACGAAAGTGAGCTCACGTCGGTGGAGAATTCATCCAACCAATCGGATACAATTCGGGAGCGATGGCACGGTGCATTGTCTTTTTGCAGGATGAGGTCCACAGTGGGATGTTGAAGACGCACAAACGGGAGCAAATGGTCATCCAGGATATTCCGGTAACCTTGACCTGTGAGGAATGATGTCATACGTACCAGGGGTCCCATTTCAGTCCACGTAAGCAGTACCCAGACGAGAATTCCACCCCTACCAGCTTGAAGAGTACCCTTCTAGCCAGAAGGATCCATCGCTTCATTTGGTTTGCGCCGTACTCGTGTCCTGCCATCCGCATGTACCAACGTGAATCTCGACTCATCAGTCCAGGTAACATTTTCCCCCATGTCTAGGGTCCAGTGGCGATGTTCCCGCGCCCATGCTAATAATTGCACCCTGTGATGTGGGGTCAGCAGCGGTACCCTCGTGGGACGATGGCTTCTGTACCCCATAGCGAGGAGATGGTTCAGGATGGTGTAGCTGCTTACACGTTTTTGTGCACCAGCGTTAAATTTCCGAGTGATTTCTTGCACTGTGACTCGTCTATTCGCTTGTTACAATGCGAGCTAGCTGACGATGACCCTGCTCATCCACACGCTTTTGTCCACGGCGGTTGGCCCTTGCAGGGATGGTTTTACCGGATTCGATTTACTCACGATGCACCCGTGACACAGTGGCTCGTGAAAATCCCAGTGCCTGCATGACTTCGGAGATGGAGTGACCCATTCGTCGGGCCCCGACAATCTGCCCACGACAGAATGCGCTTAGATCCTTCGTCTTAGCCATACTGCGTCCGACTCTTACCGATTCCCGTCGCATCACTCCTTATATTGTCGGATCGCTGCATACGTCATGTCGTTTCCGTTTACAGGGCCGCCCACAGCGCCACATTTGCATAACGCCAGCTGTCTCTAATTCAATTGCTCTTCAGTGTATACTCAAATTAACTAACATCAATCCTTTCTTCAATTCATACCAACTGGTGTTCACAGGGCTCAATTTTGGGACCTCTACTTTTCAGTATATACATTAATGATATCTTTACTTCCGTAAGTGATATTGATCTTTATGCTGATGACATAACCATCCTCACCTCATTTAATTTAACTACTGATAGTATTTTGAATATCAATACTCAAACTAAATAATATCTCAGATTGGCTAAATTCCAATGAACTTATAATAAATACTACCAAAACAAAATCGTTAATGTTCTCAAAACAAAATATTGCACCACCCCATTCTACCACATTAACTGTTAATGGTACAAATAAAAGGTTAATTCCTTACTTTACTTTGGGATTACTTTAAATAGGGACCTTAAGTGGAACCAAAATGTGGTTCTCTCTTCTTCTCAAACCCTCTAAAAACATTGGAGTTTTCAGCTCGGTATTCACAAACCTTTCCTATAAAACACTAATTCAATTATATTATACCATGTTTCAGATTCATATTAATTATTCTATCTTATCGTGGGAACAGATAACTAAATATAATTTTAAAAACCTTCAAATTCTTCAAAACAAATATATCAGATTAATTGGCCTAAGATTTGATATAAATACACAACTATCACTATATAGTAACACAAGAGTTTCCCCAAACAAATACAACATTCTTATGATTAACCAACTGTATTACTTTAATACTGGAAAAATTATGTTCAGGCGAAAATTAAGAATAATTTATACACTGACATCATACAAATTGTACCACAGATACACTCACATGATACACGCACTAAATCACATATTCGGACTATTCATCCGAAGACGGAGACTATAAAGCTAAGTATAAATTACACTGGCCCACACGACTGGAACTCATTATCGACAGAACTGACTTCTTTGAATAACTTTAACCTGTTTTCAAAAAAATTAAACTTCATAATGAATTGCGGCTCCTCATATTGATGATTGTGGTGGAGGGAGACTATGACTATTACTATGACCAGTATATCTCGATGTCAATTGATTTTGAATGGTATTACCTGTAGTGTTTATCATCTTTTTATTATCATTAGTGTTTAAAAAAAAAAGGCTGTCTTGTTTGTAACTTCAACTGGTGACCTCAGTGTAAAATTTGTCTCCGGAGCATGTGACCCTGTCAGTCCTTGCTAGACTTTTCCACCTGCTTCCTTCCTGTGCTTTCTTTCAGTTGATATTTTTTGTAATACTGGATTTTGGCTCAGCAAAATAAATGAATTGAATTGAATCTGACGAACAAGTCGTCAAGCGACTATATCCTAAATATGTTTAATAGCAATAAATCTGGCGAACGTGCACGCCAAGAAAGAAATGCTACGCGTCGGGCATCCAGGAAATTTAACACATTCCGTGCCACATATGGCAAGGAGTTGTCTTGTTGAAAAACTGAGCCAGAGACCGTCTGAAGATAAGGTAGGACTGCAGCCTCCATGATGTCCTTGATGTACCACTGGTTGTTCAGGCCAAGCGTACGAGGCGGGAACTTGAACAAAACCCAATTGCACTCAACATCATAACGCTGTTTGTCGTTAATATACTGATACAGGCCTTTTAGAATAACACCATTTTACAGTTGATTTTAAAAATTCCGAAATTTCGAACTTAACAATGCTTTTACTACTTGGAAAGTCTTGCTCACAAAGAGAACCGAGTCTGGAAACGCATATCGTTATTAAACTTTTTCCATCGCGGATTTTAAGCTGAAAGAAATTTCAAAAAGCAAACTATCCAAGGTTTCTCGTGAAAGTTTTGTAGTTCGATTTTGAAAGTCGGAATAAACAATAATGAAGTTATCAGACTACCCGCTACACAAATACAAAAGCCCATTCCTGCTTAACGAAAAAGCGGACGAAGAAATAAAAATCCTTTTCATACGCAATGGAAGGACTAGAGAAAATAGTTAAAGAGAATATAAATTTTCAGAAGATAGCCATGTGATGAATTTAATATGCTCTCATTCTTCCATTTACTAAATGGAAATTCTTTGTGATATTTGTAAGCATTGCTTTTCAGAAATACCGGTTTTCCCAAGGTTTTCTGAAGACGCCCGAACGATGAGACGTGCTTCAACCACAGACGACTTTATGCGGAAACAACGTCTTCATATTAATTTCTCCGCGGAATTGAAAATACTAAACGACCAAAGTCAGGGTTGAAAGCTTCTAATTATTGCAAAATGTGTTTGCACCCCTGTTATCCCCTCCCGCAACTAGTTGTGATTCAGGAAATGGTGAATACAAAACCTCGTACTGGCAATTTCAAAATATTTTAATGGAAGAAGAAAATAACAATTCCCTACATGAACAGAATTTAACGGAAACAAAATAAAACCATTATCAAATAGAACCGTTGTACGCCACAATAAAAATCCCATTTCCCTTTACATACACGGAACGAACAATTTATTATACAACTCATCTAATAATACATATATATATATATATATATAGGGATGTAAGGTCCGGTGATGCTTAACATCACAGCCTCTCCTTGACAAATGTCAACCCCGCCTTCTCGTGGTGCATCCTGTTCCCACTAAAGGGGCTCTGACGACCGCCAATAGCGGTATAACTATACCATCGGGATTAGAGGAAATGCTATCCCACACTCATCAACCCGCTTGGCCAGCGTGGTGAGTTATGGCCAAACCCCTCCAAAATGGCTCCACAACTTAAATCTTGGCCCTCAGTCTCCGGCAGCTGGATTGTACCTGGCCAAGGCAGCGGCCAGTGCGACATGAAGGCAGAGGGTGCTAAGAATCCCCGGAGGACCGGACTAGGCTGCCATCTGATGCTGACCTTGGCTACGTATAATGGACGCTCCCTATCTTCTGATTCAAGGCTTCTTCAATTGGAAGAAGAACTACAAAGGATCAAGTGGGACATCGTCGGGCTAAGTGAGGTAAGGAGAAAAGGAGAAGATCTCATTGAACTGAAAAGTGGACATCTCTTTTACTATCGTGGGACACATACTGGCAGAACTAGTGGTGTTGGATTTATGATAAACAAAAAACTGAAGAATAAAGTTGTAGAAGTTGAAAGTTCCTCTGACAAAGCTGCACGACTCGTCATCCAACTCTCGAGAAGATACAAGGCTCAGATTATTCAAACTTATGCACCCACCACAAGTCATCCTGAAGAAGAAATTGAAGAATTTTATGAGGAAATTCGTCATCTAAATAATAAAGGTAAGCAGCACTTGAAGATAATTATGGGAGATTTCAATGCAAAAATAGGGCAACGGCAACAGAATGAAACTTCAGTAGGTAAATTCGGTCACGGCAATAGAAACCAGCGTGGAAATACTCTCGTTGAATTTGCAGAGGCAGAAGGGTTTTTCATCTTGAACTCCTTTTTCAAGAAAAAGCCACACAGGAAATGGACATGGAGACATCCAAACAGGACGACAAGTGAAATTGATTTTATTATGTGTAAAAAAATTCTTCATAGAAGACTGCAGTTTGCTAAACAAGTTGAACACAGGTAATGACCATAGATTGGTGAGATGTAAGATGGACCTCAACACTAAACTCGAACGTAGCAAGCTCATAAGACAAACAAAATGTATTGACATAACCAACCTTAAAAAAGATCATAATACCTTCAAGTTGGAACTGAAGAACAGATTCTCTGCTATAGAAGGCCTATCATCGGAAGAAGTGGATATTTCTGAAGTTAACAGAAAAGTAACCAAAGCTCTTATGGAAACAGCAACAAAATTAGCTGGGTCAAAGAACAAGTTGCATGTGAACAAATTATCAGGAAAAACCAAAATGTTGATGCAAAAAAGAAGAGAGATGAGGGCAACTAAAGAAGATGTGACTTCCAACGTGGAATATATAGAGCTATGCAATACAGTACGAAAAAGTGTCAATGAATACGCAAGGAAATTCAACTGTGAACTAGTGAGGAAAGCAATTGAAAACAACCAAAGCCTAAAGATAGCAAAGGGACATCTCAGTAAGGGAAGAAAACAGATTATGGCTCTGAGAAAAGAAGATGGTTCTGTAACAAGAAATAGAGGCGAAATCTTGACAAGAGTGAAAGATTTCTACTCCAAATTATATGAAAGGGATGATACATGTACTCCTAACATCATGAAAGGTACCAGAGTTCTTCCAGTCCTCCCAGCAGAAGTTGCTCATGCAATCAAGAACATGAAGCGGGGGAAGAGCTCCAGGAGAAGATGGAATTACTGTAGACATCACACATGAAGCAAGTGGAGAAATCGAAACAGTACTTGCCCAAATTTTCACTCGATGCCTTAATGAAGGGAAGATTCCTGAGGATTGGAACAATGCTACAATGATCCTGCTACATAAAAAAGCTGACATTGAGGATCTCAGGAACTACAGACCCATCAGCCTCCTATCAGTGGTTTATAAAATCTTCACTAAAGTTCTTTCACACCGCTTGAAGGTAACACTGGACATGGCTCAACCGAGAGAACAAGCTGGATTCAGGAGTGACTACAGCACAATAGATCATATCCACGTACTGAGAGAACTAATTGAAAGAGCGAGGGAATATGAACTTCCATTGTGCATGGCTTTTATCGATTATGAAAAAGCCTTTGATTCGGTGAAACCATCAGCAGTTACAATGGCTCTGAAATCCTGCGGTATTGAAGATGAATACATTAATATTATTAATAACATCTATGAAAATGCAAGTGCAAAGATTCGACTGTTTGAAAATACAAACACACATAAAAATTGGATAGGGAGTTAGACATGGTGACACCATATCTCCGAAGCTCTTTAATGCCACATTTGAAAATGTCTTTCAATCACTGAACTGGGAAAACAAAGAGATAAAGATTAATGGAGATTATCTAACCCACCTTCGTTTTGCTGATGACATAGTCACTTTTGCAACTACCCCATCAGAGCTGCAGAGTATGATCCAGAAATTTGCTGACAAGAGTAAAGAAGTGGGATTAAAAATGAGCTTTCTGAAGACAAAAGTGATGTTCAATGCTTTTACAAGAAATGAAGATTTATCGATTGATGGAGAAAAGCTGGAGATAACAGACACGTACGTTTATCTTGGACAGCAGATATCAAGTGAGGGTCACATTGATGAAGAAATTAATCTGCCTACAAAACTTGCCTGGAGAGCTTTTGGAAGAAACAGCATAATTTTCAAGAGCAATATGCCATTATGTCTTAAAAGAAAAGTGTTTGATCAATGCATCCTTCCAGTGCTTACATATGGTGCAGAGACGTGGACCTTAAGTAAAAGAGGCATACAAAGGCTGCAGACAACTCAAAGCAGCATGGAGAGGTGCATGCTTGGAGTAACCTGGAGAGATAAGAAGAGGAACTCGTGGATCCTAAAAATGACAAGAGCGGAAGACATCATGCTCAGAGTTAAATCTCTGAAGTGGCAATGGGCTGGACATACTGCCAGAAGGACAGACCATCGATGGACAGTCGAAATTTTAGATTGGATTGCAAGGGACAGGAAAAGACCCAGAAGAAGACCACATGGGAGATGGGTGGATGAAATTCGAAAGTATGCAGGGGTGACATGGAGGAGACTGGCACAAGACAGAACGTTGTGGAGGAAACTTGGGGAGACCTTCATCCAGCAGTGGATTGATAATGGTTGACAATGATGATGATGATGATGATAAGATATATATATACTGTGTAGATGAGCCATAAATTATTACCAAACCCAGCCTAGAGAAATGAGCGCGCCTGGAGACTGAACGGTGGCACAGGTGAAATTTACAGAGCAGTATATGTACAATCTGAGGGTCGGCTTTCGGTTGGTATAGTGTTCGGAGTCAGGGTGGGAAAAGCTGCCGATTTATCGGTTTGACAAAGGACAAATCGTGATGGCACGACGCCTCGAAACTACGTTCTTGGAAACGGCGTGGCTTGTGGGTTGTTCACGTGCCGCTGTAGTGAGTACGTATCAAAAGTGGTGCACGGATGACCACAGGACGAACCGTCGTCTTGCCATGTGTCATCCGTAGCTCATTGATGCCAGAAGGGAGCGGAGACTGTCGCGCATTGTTCACAGAAACCACACGGCCACAGTGTGACAAAAGCACCCGCAGCTACAACAGTGGTGATCAGAGCAATGTGTCATAGCACACAGTTCATCGCAGCCTTCTGCGCATGGGCCTGCGTAGCCGATAACTCCATGCTCACTGCAAGTCATCGCCAACAACGCATGAAATTGGCCTAAGTCCATCGAGATTGGACCGTGGATGATTGGAAAAAAGTGACCTGGTTTGACGAATCATGCTCCTGGTGCATCACTTAGACGGCCGAACGCGGATACGTCGATTACCAAAGGAGAGGCTATGCTCCTGGATGCACTGTTGGCAGGAAACAGGCCTGCGGCTGAGGTCTTATTCTGTGGGCGATGTTTACTTGGGACACTTTAGACCCCATTATTCCAAAAGCACAATCCCTGAAAGGTGTCAAGTATTTGAACATCGTTGCGGACCAAGTTCACCCATTCATGGCAACTGTGTTCCTTGCTCGTGATGGCCATTATCAACAGGATAACGCGCCATGCCACACTGCCAGAATCGTCAAGGAGTGGTTCGAGGAACATTCTGGTGACTTCCTGTTAATGCTCTGACCTCCAAATTCACCTGACATGAACCCAATCGAACAGTTGTGGTTGGACTTGGAAAAGCGGGTTCGCGCTAAATCACCACCACTCCGAAAACGTAAAGGGAACTGGAGGACCTGCTGTTGACATTATGGTACCAGATACTCCAGGATACCTATCGCCACCTCATCGAATCGATGCCTCGCTAAGTGATCGCTGTTTTGCTGGCTAAAAGGGGGTCCTACAGCTTATTAGATAAGTGGTCAAAATGTAAGAGCTCATTGTTGTAATACGTAGAGTGCGTGCGTGTGTGTGATGAAGCGGTTTTTTTTCTGCAGTGGTAGAATTCGAATCAACGTCTCCCCACGTCGAAGCTAGTTATTCTCCCGACTGAACTACACTGTCCTTGGCTTATCTCTGCAACTTGCCGTTTTGACATACGCGTCACACCTCAGTGGCAAGTCACATATATCCTCCCCCCCCTGAAAAAGGGCTGAAGCGGAATCGTATGTTTTGTTTCCGAGTCACCGGGCAAACCATGCTTGAAGGAGCTCACTGTAGAAGGGATTTATTTTATTAATTTCAGAAAATGTGTGTGGAAGAAGAATTACACATTGTTCTCGAACCTCGCGTCCAGGAAGATCGTTTTAACATTCCGGCGCTAATATTAAAATAAAACACTTTTTGCCGGTGGTAGGGTTCGAATCCACGTCACCTTCTCGAGCCAGTTACTCTCCCGACTGAACTTGGCTTATTGCTACAACTTGTCGTTTTATATGTGTGCCATCTCAGTGGTATCTCAGTGGTATGTATCCTATATGGAAAAAAAATATCCGGACACTTCCTTCCGCTACAAAAATAGAACATTCCAATCGATCATATCTGCCAGATTCCCTTTAAAATTGCAGGTAGCTAGCTTCTCATGCGTCGTATATCGTCTACTCGTGAGACATGGCCACGCGTGTTGAACTTACCAACTTCCTACCAGGTGTAATTATAGGGTGCCACATCAGCAACCAGTCGGTGCGCGAGATTGTAGAACAGTTGCAACATCCACAGTCAACTGTTCAAGAAGCTATTAGTAAATGGAAACGTGAGGAACTTACAACTGCCAAGAGACGTTCAGAAATGCCAAGTTAATTGGCGGAAAGGGACAAGAGAACTTTGAAACGTAATATCCGTGAGCACCGTCATTCCTCTGCACAAATCATCACCCAAGAATTTCAGGATTCAACAGGGGTGAGTGTGTACACTAAGACAATTCGTTAGGAATTGTACATGTTAAATTCCCATGGCCAAGCTTCTGCATACAAGCCGTTAATAACTTGTACGATTGCGCGTAAGCGACTTGCTTGGTGTAAAGCACATTGTACATGGATCCTAGACCAGTGGAAACGAGTGTTACGGAGTGACGAATCACGCAACACCGTTTTTTAATCCGATGGTCGTTGCTGGATGTGGCGTATGCCAGGTGAAATGTATCTGCCAGAATGTGCCATCAAAACTGTTAAATTTGGTGGTGGCGTTTCACGGGGATGTTTCTCATGATATGGACTTGGACTTCTGGTGCTTGTGGATGTAAACATAAACGCACGAAGTATCGGAACATTCTAGATAACGCCACACTGCCTACACTTTATTAGTTTCATAGAGACGGGCTATTCTTGTTTCAGAAAGACAATGCTCCGTTCCATTAAGCACGCTCCATTTCGACATGGTTTGAGGACAAGGTCACTGTACCTATGCTAACGAAGGTGCATCGGCGGAAAAGGCTTACATTTTACATTTGCACAGTAGTATCGGAATTGGACCGCCGCTGATTGGCAAAGGATTGCCCTCTCCGGTGAGTCACGTTTTCTGCTTCATCGAACGGATGGACATTGGTGTATAAGGTGAGAAACATCGGAGAAAAAACACTCTTCAATCATTGCTGGCAGAACACAAGCTGGTGGCGGCAGCGTTATGGTCTGGGGAATGTTTTCGTGGCGTTCTGTGGGTCCACTCATACCTGTGGATGGCACTATGGACCCACTTCGTTATGAATCCATCCCTGCAGACCACGTAAACCCATACATGCTGTCTTCCCTGGGGCGGATGGGATCTTCCAGTATGACAATACGACATGTCACACAGCTAGAAATGTTTGAGAGTGGTTGAAAGAGCACCATGAAGATCTCAAAGTACTTCCCTGGCTTCCTAATTCCCCAGACTTAAACCCAATTGAGCATCTTTGGGGCCACCTCGATCGTGTTGTTCGATCTATCGATCCTCCTCCATGCACACTCCAGCAGCTGTCAGATGCAATGCAGTCAGCATGGCTCCACATATCTGTGAACACCTTCCAGCACCTTACTGAGTCACTTCCAGCGCGTCTAGCTGCTGTCCGTGCTGCACACGGCGGTTACTCTGGATATTAGCTGGTGGTCACAATAACGTGACTCGAACGTGTATAAGTCCAACTTTCACTCTCAAAAATGCAGCAAGACAACGTGGTATGCACTTCACCAGGTGTATGGGAAAGGTTTGGGTGGTATAGCGGCCCGTGATTCCAGGACGGGTATCCTTAAAGCGCTGACAGTTGCTGGTGGTGGGCTTCGGATTCAAATGCATCGCTCCACTTCGCCCAGTCAATTGTACTCGTGTGACTGGAATGCTCTTCCAGTTAGTCTTCCGTCAAGCAGGAGCGATGAGACCTGGCGTTCAAAGAAGGCATCCTTCTATACGAAATGCATAGCCGCAAGCCGGTGGGTGTAGGTGGTCAGCGAATACATCAACATAGCTTTGTGCAGTGATGGTGGTCCGCATAAACATGCCCCATAACATTACACCCCCTTCTACCGGCCAGTAAGACCCCTATTTGACAATAATGGACCATGCTCTCGTGAAGTCAACGTCACGCACCACCTTCCTTCAGCGTGTCATATTTGGAACTTTGATTCGTTGGACTAAGCAAAAAGTATCCAGTCTTCAACGGCCTAGTGGCGATTTTCCTTTGCCCACTACAACCTCATATCCCGGTGACGTTCAACGGTACTCAATGTAAGTTTCGCCTACCATAGTCCATTTGTGTATTCATCGGTCGAATGATCTTTTCACGAACCTTCGTGGTTCCCTGTTGTTGAAAGCCGACGTTATTCGTTGTGAATCTCCATTCCGATGTTACGATAAGGAAGAAGCGGTGCTCAAGGCGAATATCAAAAGCCCGTTACGGCAAAATGTTTCCTAGCCACAGCTGGTTTTGATGTAGTCCTGCTACCCACGTGCGACGGTCGCACGCGGTAATTGCACACATCTTGCAATCGCCGAGATAGAGCACTCCATCTACCTCTCAGCCGACTATCTGCCTAAGATCTGACTCGCTAATGTTGCCGTGTTTACCCATCATCACAATGGGAGATATCCTATACCACAACTGTGTTTCTTACCCATTTATAAGACCGTAGGAAGAATTTCGGCTGAGTGCATTATTAGGGCGGGTTTGTGGATGGGTGCGGTGTTTATAAAAAATTGCACTTTCAGTGAATATCTAAGTAATTAAGAAAGATGAGACATCTTCGAAAAGGATATCTTTAAGTGTACACTGTTAAGTTTGTCTTAGTAAAATCCTAAGTGAACTGAACAATAAGTTTTAAGGAGGACGAAAACAATAGGATTGCATAGCTAGATGAAAGAAAGGAACACGTGAACGTGAGATAAAAAATGTGATCAGGAGTGGAAACGCTACTCTCCAAGCTACTAGCGCAGCTGCAGTCTATGCAGAAAATTGCAGATTCAGTCAGGAGTGCTGTGTTTACTCTCTGATTCAGGAAATTGTTCCCTAACAGAGAAATAACCTCAAATTGTGGTGTGTCAGTATTTCTAGCCTCGGGTGCTCATGGGGCCGTTATTTTAAGCTCTTTTTCTTTCCTCGGGAGAAAAAACTTCATAATCTAGTCTATATTTTTTTCTTTTGCACTTTTTTTATCCATTATACCGGATGAAAGTCTATTTAATGATTTTGCACCACTGCGCTGAACGGAACTTTTAGAATAACTCAAGTCGGAAAATTCATCTAACTTTTGTAGACATCTTTAATACAGACCGTAATAGCTACAAGAATTTAACATTATTTGTAAGTTTAAGATTACATAACTAATCAACATTACCTAACTTTATTTACAGAAATATATATACAGGGTGTCCCACTCGCTACCGAAGCCGGCACTTCTTTAATAATATTAACACCAATGAAGATATTCCAACGAAATTTAAAGTGGACTTACTTCATTTCGTGCGAAATGTAATGACATCACTGCATGTGCTGAAAGGGCACCATGTGCGCCCAGACATCATTGAACCGGGCACACCTTATTGTGGAAAGACCTTGCCAGTACGTCCGCCGTCACAGCCTGAATTTTTCGGTGATGTTTGCTTTCAAGGCATCTATGGCTCCCGGTTTCTTTTGGATATCCCCATAAAAAGTAATCAGGAGGCGTTTTAGATATCCCCATAAAAAGTAATCAGGAGGCGTTTTAGATATCCCCATAAATAGTAATCAGGAGGCGTTTTAGATATCCCCATAAAAAGTAATCAGGAGGCGTTTCAGATATCCCCATAAAAAGTAATCAGGAGGCGTTTTAGATATCCCCATAAAAAGTAATCAGGAGGCGTTTTAGATATCCCCATAAAAAGTAATCAGGAGGCGTTTTAGATATCCCCATAAAAAGTAATCAGGAGGCGTTTTAGATATCCCCATAAAAAGTAATCAGAAGACGTTTTCGATATCCCCATAAAAAGTAATCAGGAGGCGTTTTAGATATTCCCAAAAAAGTAATCAGGAGGCGTTTTAGATATCCCCATAAAAAGTAATCAGGAGGCGTTTTAGATATCCCCATAAAAAGTAATCAGGAGGCGTTTTATAGATATCCCCATAAAAAGTAATCAGGAGGCGTTTTAGATATCCCCATAAAAAGTAATCAGGAGGCGTTTTAGATATCCCCATAAAAAGTAATCAGGAAGCGTTTTAGATATCCGCATAAAAAGTAATCAGAAGACGTTTTCGATATCCCCATAAAAAGTAATCAGGAGGCGTTTTAGATATCCCCAAAAAAAGTAATCAGGAGGCGTTTCAGATATCCCCATAAAAAATAATCAGGAGGCGTTTTATAGATATCCCCATAAAAAGTAATCAGGAGGCGTTTTAGATATCCCCATAAAAAGTAATCAGGAGGCGGTTTAGATATCCCCATAAAAAGTAATCAGGAGGCGTTTTAGATATCCCCATAAAAAGTAGTCAGGAGGCGTTTTAGATATCCCCATAAAAAGTAATCGGGAGGCGTTTTATAGATATCCCCATAAAAAGTAATCAGGAGGCGTTTTAGATATCCCCATAAAAAGTAATCAGGAGGCGTTTTAGATATCCCCATAAAAAGTAGTCAGGAGGCGTTTTAGATATCCCCATAAAAAGTAATCGGGAGGCGTTTTATAGATATCCCCATAAAAAGTAATCAGGAGGCGTTTTAGATATCCCCATAAAAAGTAATCAGGAGGCGTTTTAGATATCCCCATAAAAATTAATCAGGAGGCGTTTTAGATATTCCCATAAAAAGTAATCAGAAGACGTTTTCGATATCCCCATAAAAAGTAATCAGGAGGCGTTTTAGATATTCCCAAAAAAGTAATCAGGAGGCGTTTTAGATATCCCCATAAAAAGTAATCAGGAGGCGTTTTAGATATCCCCATAAAAAGTAATCAGGAGGCGTTTTATAGATATCCCCATAAAAAGTAATCAGGAGGCGTTTTAGATATCGCCATAAAAAGTAATAAGGAGGCGTTTTAGATATCCCCATAAAAAGTAATCAGGAGGCGTTTTAGATATCCCCATAAAAAGTAATTAGAAGACGTTTTAGATATCCCCATAAAAAGTAATCAGGAGGCGTTTTAGATATCCCCAAAAAAGTAATCAGGAGGCGTTTTAGATATCCCCATAAAAAGTAATCAGGATGCGTTTTAGATATCCCCGTAAAAAGTAATCAGGAGGCGTTTTAGATATCCCCATAAAAAGTAATCAGGAGGCGTCAGATCGGGCGAGCGCGGTAGCCATAGACATTTCTAAATGACTCCGAAATAGGACTGAATTTCGGCCATACTGCTATGTGATGTCGCTGCATCATTCTGGTAATATCCAACAGAGAGTTCATCGTCGTTCAATTGATTTACAAAGGTGTTGAAGATTTCCATATATGCAGCTGGTTGTATCGAAGAAGATGGAACCAATTATGCGGCGCCTGGTCATCCCACACCAAACACCAATTTTCTGGGAATGAAGGGGTTCTTCATGTATCGCATTGGAATTTTCACTGGCCCAAATACGGGAATTTTGAGAATTGACGTATACTTTATATATACACTGGCGGAAAGTGAAAAAAGAACACCAAGAAGGAGACGTTTGATGCCAACGAAACTTATACAGCATAATAACGGAATACAGAGGATAACGTGATCAAAACATTATGGCAAAATATAGCTGTATTTGCTGGTAAATTGAAAAATAACATTTCCATGTAACATGGTTAGTACGAGGTTGAACCGCCATGAACTGCGTCACACTGTGCAATTCTGGCGTGGAGTCTGTCGTACAGATGTTGGATGTAAGTTTGGGGTATTGAGTTGCAAGCATCCTCAACCTGGACGCGTAAATCGGGGATGGTCGTGGCTGGCCGTGAAGACCGGATAAGTCGTTGTCCCATAAAATCCCACATGTGCTCAATGGGACACAAATCCGGTCAACGTGCAGGCCATGGAAGTTGTCTCACACTCTGAAGTGCATGTTGCGTTGCACGTGCCGTATGTGGGCGTGCGTTATCTTGCTGGAAAACACCACGATGGACCGACCTTACAAATGGCACAACAACGGGCTGAATGATGTTGTTGATGTAGGATGTGCTGTTTAACGTACCCGGTACAAACACTAGTTGTGTACGGGAGTGATAGCTGATCGCTCCCCACACCAGGAGACCAGGTGTAGGCCCTGTGTGTCGCTGGCGGATGCAAGAAGGGTGGAGACGCTCCCCTGTGCGTCTACGAACATGCATACGGCCATCGGAGGCTCCCAAGAAGAATCTGCTTTCATCGCTGAACACGACAGATCGCCATTGCGTTCTCCAGTGCAGACGTTGGCGACACCACTGCAGCCATTCCTGACGGTGGGCTAGAGTCAGAGGTACACATACCAGAGGCCACGTGCACGTAGTCCTGCATCCAGTAGACGGCTGCGGATTGTTCGCACAGTCACCTCAGGGGCAACGGCAGCTCGGATTTGCGTCGCAGTGGATGTTCTGTTCTGCTTGACAACGCCGCTCTTCTTATGCGTCGATCGGTCCGCTCATCAGTCCGTCTGTGACTCCCGGTTCCACGTCTTCTCGTGTGGGAATGTTCCTCGGACCATCTACGCCACCATCGTACCACCACCGATACTTCCCGTCCAATTCGCTCCACAATACGACGATACGACCACCCGGCCTCGCGGAGTCCGACTAGACGACCTCGCTCAAAGTCCGTTAACTGCTGAAATCGTACAAGTCTTCCATGTCCAGGCATTGCAGCTTCTTCAGGGTCTTCGCACGTGTCCGTACGCCGACGACTGATTACATTCACTTCGCCGTACTCCTTAGATACCACCGACGATAATTTGCATATTATGCCGTGCTGTGGCGTAAGCGCTCACCGGTTGGTCCCGAAATTAACATCACACCTACGTAAACTCGACCCCATTAACATATGTAAATTTCATGATCGTCCGCCAAATCCTTCTTGGTGTTATTTTTTCACTTTCCGCCAGTGTATATGCATACAGCACTCCGGCTGGCTGGTGGACAGCGCCGGGTTCAATGCTGTCTGGACGCGTATGGTGGGCACTTCCAGCACATGTTATGACGTCATCACATTTCGCACGGAATGAGGTAAGCCCACTTTAAATTTCGTTGCAATATCTTCATTGGTGTTAATATTATTAAAGAAATGCCGGGTTCGGTAGCGAGTGGGACTCTCTGTATCAATATGTTATGCACATTTTCATCATTTGCGATAGGAGCCTAAACTTAAGATTTCATCGAAATTTCTGAACACTAGACTGTCTTCAAATACTTTACAGATTCCTTTAAAAACTATTAAAAACCTAATTAACTTAGATGTCTCTGAATTTGTTTTTAATTAAAATCCATACATTTCGAAAATTTTCAGTTTGCTTGCTTTCTAAGTGGAAATACATAGCTTATGTTTAAACTTATTACAACAGTACCTTTCCTAACTCGGTGGCTCAGTGGTCAGAAGCGAAGTTTTCTGGCTAATCGTTCGAATGCTGGATTGGTTTTTCCCCTTCCCTGGAACCATTGGCCCTAAAATAGAGACTCCTCCTCCTTGTATTTTAGGTGCACACGTGTGCAGTAAATCCAAAAAGGAAAAACATTTAACATCAACTTTCTGATACCCATAATTTATGAAAAAAATATTATGGTTGCGATTTCAGTCCGCGCATCTTTTCGGTGAGAATTCCATTTGGTAAATTCGCAATTGCTGTATGATAGATCATGGATAAATTAATATTGTAATTTAAAATATGATCTGAATTATTAATTTAGGCATAAAATGATTAATAGATTATGTGCTTTGTCGCTTACTGTATCCGTTTCACAGTAAGGCGATAAGTGACTAAAATATTTCGTTCATATTTGGTTAAATATCTATTGCCATAACTATTGTATATATAGGTTAACTATTCTAATGAAATCTTGACTTGGATGACTGTTGGTTGTGTCTTCTCTTCTAAGATTTGTAGTCATCGTGTGCGGAATTGTGGTGTACTTCGTAGGAGCTTTGCCTTCCATGATTTGCAGTCGTCATGTGTGGGATTGTGGTGGACCTTGTATTTGTTTGTTAATTGAATTCATGATTTTTAGGCACCACAGCATGATATTTTGTTAACACTTATCTTATGCTGTGTCAGAAAGGTCTATACACAAGTCGGTGTGACTCCTGATGAAGACTTTGTTGATAATCGACATTGTTTCTTGTAAGTGTTTCTGGTTAATTCATTTCTGGTTTGGTGTTTAGTGTTAATGATTGTCCCACTTCTTGTAAAAAAAATGTGTATTTCTTGGAAATTCTCTGGAGTTGTTTTTGTGGAAGTTTGAAGCTGGACTTTTGATGTTGGTGTTTGTTGTGGTGAATATTACTAGTATATATATAAAAAGTATTTCTTTCGGCAAACATCTTCCCGACATAATTTTTTTTCTATCCAATCTTGCTGAAATTTTTGTTCTAGTAACTTTTGACTTATAAAAAAAGGTTGCCCAAGCATGAAATAGTTGGGGGTGTTGAACCTAAGAACAAATTGGATGGTGAAATTAGTAGGCGAGTGAATTCTTCATTGAAAGTCATGGCTGCGTGTAATTGTTCCTACTCTGATGTATGGCAGTGAAACCCTGGGTACTACAGAAGAAACACAGGAGTCGTTTGTGTGCTGGAGAAATGCATTACTTGCGCGGAGTTTGTGGCAAGACACGTTCTGATTGTGTGAAGAATGAAGATCTGTTGCAGTTGTGTAATATGAAGCAAAATGTTGTTAGCAAGTTGGAGACTAATACGCTTCGGTGGTTTGGCCATGTTGAAAGAATGAGTGATGAGATGCTTACTAAGGAAATCTTTTTAGCCCAATTGGCAGGAAGGAAAGGCATAGGAAGGCCAAGGGTGTCATGGGAGGATCAGATTCGAGAATGTCTGCATGAGAAAAAGATTATGAGTATGAAGTATAGAAGATCTTGGGTACGGCGTGTGATGGATGTCAGTGAAGCCCGAGCTGTGTGTTAAGATCGCTCTAAATGGAGAAGTTGGATACGGCAGCAGTAAGTAAAAATTATCTGGTAGTTTGTATTTCTTTGTGGAGCTAACCTCTGAATCTCAGAGAACAGCTTAGGGATATGTAAATGTATGTAGAGCCTAAGATAATGCTGAAACTACTTGATGCTGTGCAGAAATGAGCACTTTGCCTGAATAAACCCATTATTCACAGAGTCCAATTTAATTCCTTCCCCAGCGCGAACGGCACTGGTAAATAGTATTTTTTTTTTGTTCGGTATTATCACGAACGCTTCTTTCACAACATTTTCGGTGCTTTTCCGATCACCTATATTTATTTATTTTTGTCTCAGTACAAGGAGAATGGTCACTTGGAACCATTTAGTTTTCAGTCGGGTGAGTACATCAAACTTACCTAACCACTCTCTAATTCATTACTGCTACACAGAAACTCTAAAATTCCTTGCCTGATTCGAATTTTCAAGCACAAAGAAATGCAGTTTTTGACTGCCAGTAAAATGTTCTTGAGCTGCCGCTGTGGCAGAGGCGTAGTTTTCTGACTAGTCTTCAAAGCTGGGTGACCGGTGTCCAGAGACGTAGGCTTCTGAGTAGTCGTCCGAGTTGGGATCCGGTGTCCGAGCAGTCAGAAGTGCGGGTTACTGACCATTCATCCGGGCCAGAGCGATTCACGGATGAGACATAATTGGCACCCTCGCCGTAACACCCTAGCCCTCTCCCACCCCGGAACCAGTTTCCCCAACTTAGGAACAGGTGACTGCTCATAACCATTAGAGTTGTTCATCATGGGAGTCACCCCCCCCCCCGAATTTTTTTTAATATTTTTTTTTTTTAAATAGTAATAAAATGGGTATCAGTGTTCGACACAGCGTTAACAGAACACACTTAATATTTCATGGTCAGTTCTCTGAAAAACAAAAGCTCAAACAGGAAAATGAATAATTCCTCTAAATAACTTGATAGTTTTCATTATGAACTATAAAAGCTTTAACAGAAGGCTATAAAAGCGAAGAAATGAAAATCGTAAAATCTGAGCTGCACGCAGGAAAAATTGCAATGGTCTTAAGTACCAATTAATAATATTTTCTCCATAATTTAAAACACTAAGAAGTTCTTCTCTCGGAACAAGAAAATTGTCAGAGGAAAAAGATGAGCACCTACTTTATCTGATAGTCCAACTCTGAAGCAGCAAGATTTCAAGGAGGTAATCCTGCAAAGAAGTTCGGCTCCTGCAGTTTAAGAAAACAAAATGTCGCCTCCTTTTCCCCTAATACAGTCACAAAAAAACTCACCCGTTAAGCAACTCGGCACCGAAGCAACCAGGCGGGTTTTCTCCGGTTCGTTTGCTTTTATATGGCCTAGATGCTATTCGGTGGCGCGCATGCTCAGTGGTCATTCTACGTCGGGCCGGACATGATCTTGTTTACAAATGAGAAGTGCATGACGGTGGGAAGCTAATAAAAAATAAAGGCAGAAAAATGAAGTTCCTCGCACAAATGAGCAGAGAAACTTTACCAGGAAACATTGTATTCGAAGAGCGGGGCAAAGCGCTTTATCTCTGCAGGGAGTTCCTTTAACTCAGTTTCTTTTTGTATTGAGGCATCCGTCGCAGTTATCAAGAGGGGAAAGTATTTAACCGACGCTATGAAATTTTCTTTGTCTTCAGTTTCTTGAAATGATACAAAGGAAAACACACGCGTGGGATCAGTCACCCTCTATGAAGCAGACGCTAATACGCCCTTTTGGGGTTTGGGTGAGGTGGTTTTGAAATGTGATTTGGCTCGTTTGTCTGTTACATAAACAAAGAGATTTTTTTACTTGCAGCAGCTCAAGTGAAAATAGTTTTCAAACTTTTTGACTCAAAAAAAAAGCACCCATTTTTTTTCTTCCTCTATTTTGCATTTCGAGAAATCATCACCCTTGTGTCTTCAATAACTTCTTGAGTCCTTAAACCCTTAAGCGGCCGATGTTTGACTTTTTTTCTTATTTGAGGTTTAACAACCACTGTGAGCAACTCAGTGGGCTATGAGCAGTCGCCTATCACTAATTTAGGGCCACTTTCTGCGCTCCCCAGAGAGAAATGTTCACGTAGCTACCGGATGTTAGGAAAGCTACGGTTAAACAGTTCCTTTCTCTCTCTCATCTCAACAGTACCGACCATAAACCTGTCAAAACCAACCATCACTAGTTCCCACCATAACGCTGATGCTACGAACTCCCTTCTAGTCCTTTGTTCTCTGCTCCATGGCATGTTGGGAAAGGGCAAGTACCTCTGACACGAGCATCATGCCACTGTGTCGAAACAAATACCCCAAACATTTTCTCTCTCCTTTCTTAGGATCGTAGCCATATTACATCCTTTTCAGCAGGTAATCACTGCGAAAGGATTAGTGTTAATCATCCTCATGACTGAGCACTTTGAATAAGAAAGCTAAGGAGGAAGCAACACTTTCAGAAACACAGATTAACTCCCAACCGCGTTCGGCCCACTTATTAGACAGCAAATATATTCGTTCGAGCTGATTTCAGCATATTTTTCTAACCCCGAGTTAACTCGTTCCAGCCGGTTAAAGGGTTAAAACCGTAAACAAAAAAAGTCAGTATTCCCAAACGTCACCGTGGAAGTTCAATATGATTAGGTATGTATGCATATTTGAGACCAAAACAGACAATTACTAGCTTTTGCCTTGAAAATTTCCATGTGTGCAGGCTGTTCTATGCTGGTGAGGCAGCCCTGTTTTTGAGGCCCACGCGGGCTTTAATATGTAAATCCAGGCACGTTTCAGAACTTTCATCCCGTGTTCTCCGCTGCTTATTGCATATAATGCAAGGCTCCCTCTGGAGAAACAAAGTTTCTGTACTCAACTGAATTACCTCAACATTAAACTTAACGTAACGCAGAGAGACGAGACATCCCATTTCTCGTAAGAATTCCTTCCACAGATGTGGTTTACACCTAACTACGTAGTACCTCTGTTACAAATATAAACGCATTTCCTCTGCTATACTTTTAAATCTGAGCAAGATAGCTTCGCTTGCCAAATACACAGGTGTCCAAAACCTAAGAACGAACACAATTTCGAAAGGTTACAACCACAAAATCAGATGCAACAGCTTGTGTCGATTTGTATAACTGGGGGACATTCAGTAGAAAACCGGTGCACATGCACCATGCAATCGTACGCACAAAGTTACGTGGTATTACTTAAGGTAAACAAATAAACGAGAAAAGAGGGCGCGATAAGCGACATGTGTTGGATTGAAAATCTGGACACGAAGGCATAAAGGTACGAGCGTGTAATTTACATTACGTCTAAAAGATATCGTCTAAATGATTTCACTCGGAAAAGAATTACCACGAAGGTGAAATGAGGCTGCCGAGTGGGTGATGTTCCCAGGGAGTTTGGAATCGCGCATGTTGTGCTATCCGGGCAGTCTTTTACACCAATGGAATGTGTTCCAGGCGCATGCTAACAGGTCCTCCTTGCTCTGCTTCGACCTATGAAGAGATCATTTTTAGTTGTAACAGGAAAACGTGATCGCCGCACCACGACTGGTTTGTTTGCGAGTCACGTCCATTCCAGCACAGGAACACTGATAACCCGACAAACTGTGGGAAGACGTCTCTGAAATACAGGGCTATATGCACTATATTGACAAAAGTCACAGGACACCCACAAGAGAAACACATCATAGCATTTATCGACATACATTAGTACGGTGTCGGTCCATCTTTGGCCTCAATGCATTCACTGACCCTTCGAGACATGCTTCCGACAAGGTTTTGGAACACAGCGATAGGTATGCGCTTCCATTCAGTACATAATGCTGCCGCTAACTGTTGCTTAGTAGTAGGCCTTGGTTCCAAACTTCTTATGCGGTGCTCTATGGCATTAAGATCAGGGTTCTGTGCTGGCTAGTCCACACACGATACGCAATAATCGTCAAACCACGCCATAACAGTCCGTACTTTATGGCTAGGTGCCTTATCCTGCTGGTACTAACAAGGCTCGGTTCCATAGTATTGCCACAGAGTTGGTAGGGCATAATTGTCCAGAATATCGAGGTAGACGTGCTGGTTAACAGGTTTGTCCATGATAACCAATGGGCTGGGACCATACCGCGAAAAACACTCCCCACACGAGTACACTGCCAGCTCCAAACTTGACGGTAGGAACAGTACACTGTGGTAAATATCGTTCCCCCATCTGCCACCATACCCACACACTGCCATCAGACTGATGGATCGTATATCTGGATTCATCAGTCCATAGGACCAGTTTCCATTGATCTGCGGTTCACAATAAATGCTCTTTACACCATGCGAAACGACGAGAAAGATTTCGAGTGAAAATGAAAGTCTTAGGAGCAGCCGCACGACCACGGTAACCCATGGAATGAAGTTCTCTGAGAATGATACGTGCACAAACCGAGGTTTCAGTATTTTTACTCACCTGTACACTGAGGTCTTGTGCAGTACTCTGTCGATTAGCTGTAACGACTGTCCCGAGGCTTCGACGTCTTCTATCACTGATTTTCTTTGGTCTGCCGGTACGTTTTGCTGCTTCAGGCACGCCATGTGTCTTCCACTTATTCAGTACATCCAAAACAGTTTACTTTGGTATGTTTAAACGCCTCTCGGTTTTTCTTATATATAACCCACTAAAATAACACCCAACAATCTTTCCTTTCTCAAAGTCGGTTCTCTCCCGCAGCGACATTTTCACTCAACCTCACAGTGCGATGTGATCGCGGTCGGTCAGCTGCAGGCTTGTTTTTATACCGTTTGCAGCTGTGCCGCGCATGTTAACGCAGCGGATCCGTTCATTTGCTTTTGAAGTGGTTTCCGGTGTCTTTTGTCAATATAGTGTATGTCCAAAGGCCTGTAAGTCTGCGTCCCTCTGTCCAGAGTTCAACGTAGCGCACCTTTTCAGTAGTGTCGTATCAACAGAACTTGGACACCTCATCGTTGGGCCACTGTACTCTTAACAGATGAGAGACGTTTCAGTCTATCTTCGAATTCAAGACGTCGGTTGATCTGGCGTGAAAGTGGTACTGCGTGCCAGCGCGAGAATGTGCAGCAAAGTGACAGATACGGTGGTGCCGTGGTCATGGCGTGGAGCAGCATCATGATTAATGGACGCACCGAGCTATAGAGCTGGAAAATTGGACTATTACTGGTGAACGATATTGCAACGAAGTTCTACGTCATGTTCAATTATTCCGTGCTGCTGTCGGCAAAAACTTTCTGTTCATGGATGACAACGCTACACCTCATCGTACGAGAGCAGAGCAGACTCTCCTGGAGACCGACGATAAACATCACATTGACTGCCCGGCATGCTCTCCAGATCTCAACCCAATCGAAAACGTCTGAATCGCAATGGGTAGACGCATTGGTGCTCGCGACCGCCCCCCTCAAAAAACAAGGCCTCATTCGTGCTCTGAGGGAGGAATGGAGCAATTTAACTCAGGAACTCCTGGATCACTTAGTGCTCAGAATGCTGTGGCGTTGTGAGAGCTACATCGCAGTTTGGGGTAAACATATCCCACACTGAAATGTCTCTTCGCCTGGTCTGGTTATCGGTAAGCACTGTACATCCATTCTCCAACTATGTCCTTCGGAAATCAGTAACTTTTGCGTAAACACTTATTACAATGTAATTTGTGCTTCATTTATAAACAACGTTTGTGTCTTCTCACGATCGTATGCTTTCAATAGATTTTTTCCTCATTTGGCTGCGGGTGATGTATTGCTTTCTTATACAGGTAGAAATGTAGTCCGTCCTTAGGTTTCGGACACCAGTGTACGTATTACTTCGAACTGATTCATTACCATTGCAGCAACTATTTACGCCAGCTTGTAGTTTTGTTAAGCCGAAAACATGTCCATGCAAGCATTTCTCGGAAAAGAAAAAAAAAGCCACTTCTTTAGTCGTTGACTCAGCATATATAAATATCGCTCGGAAACAACAGCCTGCTGTAGTACGGCATCCAAAGAGCCTGACTGCTGTCCAGTCTGGGTGGCCATATTGTGGTGAGTAGGGAAGGTTTGTGGATGGCTGCAGTATGTATAAAATATTATGCTTTCAGTGCACAGCATCTGCAAAATGTCGGACATATAAAATGACACTATAAGCACGCACTTTTATTAACAAGTTAGTAAAATCATGCAGTGCATTGATTATGATACGCTTTCAAACATACCGGAAATCATTACTCAAGTTATGAGCGTAATGGCTGTCGAATAAATCTCGCTCCTGTGCTCTGTCCCATTTCGATTATGTTAAACAGAATTGGTTCAATATACCTCCGGAACAACACACTAAAGTTTGTCTCAATCGAAGCATTTTTACGTACGTTATGACGCATAACGGCGATGGGATGGATCCCGCTCCTATGTCCTGATCTTTGACCCCACTTCGCCCATTTTCAATAGGGTGCGTCCCCAGGTGGTCTCCTACCACATACTAAAGTTTCATCGAAATTAAACAATTTTTACGGAAGTTATGACGCATAAAGGCAATGGAATGGATCCCGCTCCTGTGTCCTGAACTTTGACCCCATTTCGTCCATTTTCAATAGGTTCGTCCCCAGGTGGTCCCTACCACATACTGAAATTTCATCGAAATCGAACCATTTTTACGCGAGTTATCGTGCGGACGGAAGGACAAAGCTGGAGTATATACGTTTCTTCAAACTCGGTTGGAAAGCGTAAAAAATACAGATATTCGCGTTTTGGCGACGTCATTGTCACTTGTTAGAGAGAGGGAATACCCGGAGGATATTTACTGCTAGTAGGAGATAAACGGACAGGCAAATGTTTTGGGGAGCTAAGGGTTACCCCTTTCTTCATGGGGGAACTGCTGATAGCACAATGAGCACGAAGTTTTCTTTTGGTGAGGAGAAATACCGAGAAACCATGAAATCTTCCGGCGAATAGATCTTTTCATCTTCCAGCCCATAGTCAGATTATGTTTGTGCCCGAGCATGTTGACAGGTTTATGGTTGGTACTGCTGAGACGAGAGGGGAGAGGAAAGAAATTTTATTGCTGCAGCTTTCGTAAAACTCGGCCGTCATGTGAACATTTCTGTTCGGGGAACGTAGAAATTTTGGGGCTCCATTTGGCTCAGGTACGTCTGTCGCGTAAAGAGTCAATCTGTCAAATTCCAAGAATGGAGAGGACTAAGATAGAAAAACGAAAATACAACGTATGCTTAATAAGGAATTTTGAAACAAGGTTTAGTCACAATCTGATTACGATTAAACTTTCAGATTGTGTCCTAAACTTGTTTTTTTCTTCCTGGGTTTTACGACCACCATGTGATATACCACTACCTCATCTCTAATCTAGAGCCTTTGGTGTCAGGGAATAAGGAGAGCCAGTGCCGTAGGATAAACACACCACTAGTGCCTCATCTACTTTGGCCCACTAAGACGAAAGGTCAAAAGCTACAGCTTCGACAACTGCTCTACCTGGGGTGGCCCTAAACGTCAGGTAAAACAGCTCTCCGATGATTGCCCTATCTTGTCAAGAAAGTTTTATTTCGGCCTTTTCTTCTTACACATTTTTTCGTATATTCAATTTTCTTAGTAGGTTATTGATTTAAGAATATCTTACATCCTTTAAGAGCCCAACTTCTAAAATTTATTGTGCAGCACTGCTTTCATCACAACTAAATTTTTATCATTTCATTAACTGTGCGATAACCAACATACTTAGGTAGGTTTTTAAGTTATCAACACCAGCACTTGAATGATACAACTGTTAATGATAATCTTGCCTAACGGACACGGGATTCTTTTACCCGAAATGACACTTACTGAAATCCAAAGCTTTTCTATTGGGAGTCAATACCTGAAGTACACTTGTAGAACCACAATTTCGCATTAGTATAAACGCATAACTCTACTTGAACTCTTTTCAATACAACTCGTAGAATCAATGAAAATCTTACTGTACAATAACAGACTAAAAGTAATTAACATATTCGTACTATCATAAAAACGTTGAATCGCAGATAACATTCACTTGGACAACTGTACCATCATCACTCACAAACGGAAAGTACTGATCGATTTATCGTCTCGCTAGTTTCCAGCAGCTGCCAAAACGTACGAGAAACTGGGCGGTTCCGATATGACGTTCAGAATAAAAGATTTACGTAAAAGGTAAAGTTTACATAAGAGAAGAAAACTGAAAAGAAAAATTTAAAACGTGATATATTAGGCGTGATAAAATGAAACCAGTTCGAATGGATTTATTAAGACGAACGAAAAGATACATCCATAGGTGTGGTAGAATTAAACAAAGCAATGTATAAGGAAGCAAGAATGTACCGTACCAGTGTTCGTTAGAAGAAGTCGCCGTAGGTATTCAGACACGCATCCCACTGCTTGGGAAGACGTCGGATACCCTCCGCGAAGAAGGACTTTGGTTGCTCCTTGAACCATTTGGTCACCGAGGCCATGACGTCTGCATCGGAGTGGAATAACGATCCCTTTAGAGCTTTTTTTTTTTAAGAGTCCGAACAAATGAAAGTCGCATGGTGACAGATTGGGGCTATAGGCTGGGTGGTGCGGAACCGCCCACCCTTTCCGTGCTAAAGCATCCTGCACAATGTTCGCAAAATGCGGACGAGCATTGTCGTGCAACAGAATCACACCACGCGAAAGCATGCCGGGTCGCTTATTCTTGATAGCTTTATGAAGTTTGTCCAGCGTGTCCTTGTAGCGGTTGGCATTGATGTTCACGTGAGGCTCCTTATAGTCCACCAATAAAATCTCTTCATGATCAAAAAATCAATCAGCATAACTTTGCTGGCGGAGCCTGTGACTCGAATGTTTTGTGTTCTGCTGGTTCGGGATATTTGCATTGCATGCTCGCTGGTTTGCTGAACGGCTCAAAGCGGTGATATCACGATTCGTCGCCTGCTACTATGCGCGACAGAAATGAATCACCCTCCGCTTCGATAACGCAGCAAGTGATTCAAACTCTCACCCATGTGTTCTTCCTTGTGGTGGTCTGTCAGCATCTGTGGGATCCATTGTGGACATCTTTTGATACTGCAGTGTCTTCGTAACCACCGTTTGAGTTATCCTAAATGACATAGCAAATTCCTCCGCTAGCGAACATAAGCTCTGAGACGACAGTCCTCTCGTATTGCTGCATCAATCTTGGCGATGGCTTCGTCTGTCGCAACAATATGCGCCTGGGCCCGCCGCGGAAGATCTTTAGTTTCCTCACGTTCTTTCCAAAACATTCGCGCCCAGTCAGTCACTGTTCTCTTCGACACACATTTGTCACCATACACCGCCTACATTCTGCGATTAGCCGCCCCGGTGGTGCAGTGGTCTAAGCGATGGCCTCTGATCATTCGTCCGAACGGGGTCCGGGTTCGAATCCCGGTGAAGCATGGATCTTGTGTTTGTCTTACCGCACTGGCTCTCTCCCTTCCCTGGAACCAGTGACCCTAAATTAGGGACGGGCGACTGCTTATAGCCCATTGAGTTGCTCACAGTGGTCGTTAAACCTTCAATAAAAAATTCTGCGATTAATGTCGACTGGTAGACATTCTTCCGCTGTTAGGAACTCAATCACCACTCCCTGATCCACCTTGGACGGATTCGGAATCATACCGTCTATGTTGTCAACGTTCTGCAGCACAAACACACATGCAAGGAGAATGAACGCTTGTTCGCTGGTCTGCGCTTATCAAGCGAGCTATGACATCATCATGCTCCCCGTGCGCCGATCCATGTGACGCGGCACTAACGGGTTTCATTTGATCACGCCTCATATGTCTTATTAGCTCGTCGACGCGAAAGTGAAAGTCACATGATTTAAGTGCAAGATATAAATTGTAAAACATTCAGTCTATAGACCGTATGCATATGACGTCACAGCAAGGTAAACCATCCTAGCAGACGCCCGCCCTGGTGATCAACTGGTGTACAAACACTGCTTGGATCTGCATTGTGGAGCGTTAAGAAAGATGGTGTTATGTGCTATTTTCGGCTGCGGTAACCGAAGTGGGAGAGATAATGATGTGTCCTATTATAGATTACCATCTGAGTGAACGAAGTGGGATCAGAATTATAAAAAAATTATTCAGAAGCGCCAAAGTTTGTAGTTATCACGTATCAGCAGAGTTGACATTGATGCCCGGAAACGAAAAAACATTAGAGTGTGTAGTTTACGTTTTGTAACAGGTATGTTCATAAATTTACTGATGCGTTATCTACAAAAACTCTATGAAGATCTTTGGACTGGAATTAACCTTTCTTTATGAATGACTTGCACGATTTCATTTGCTCAGGAGTAGAGGCGTTAGTGCAAAAACAAAATAATTAACAATATCGCCGTATTCTGTTCGTGGCAAGACCGTAATATTGTTCAGGATAAATGAGTATAGAATTACATATGGGTCACCACAATTGCCCAATAACTTTAATTTACCAGAATAAAGTTATTTTTGATCCCCAGATAACCCACTTACGTAGCCCATATAATGCATCTTTGATCTCACTTGTACACCAGTTGTTCTGCGAGAAAGCAGCACACGAAAAAGTGACGTGAACCGCGGTTTCGTGACGTCAATGCATACGGTCTATATAGGACTGCTTTTTCAAATTACTGAATCAAATACCAAAATCACGTCCACAAATTCAGAATGATGACATTTTAATTTGGTGCTTCCAGACGGTAATCCCATAGTGGTTTTGTACACACACACACAAAATTTATGAAGTTCTCACACATTTCTGGACTTGAAATGCGGTTTAGCGATAGTTGATACGGCTGTGTTTTTAGAATGAAATTAATTTTCAATATTAACTAGAGCCAACGAATTTGTAATCGGACGGGGGAATTATTTCGTACTTTGAAGGCAGCGATAAAGCGATAATCACTATTGATCTACGCCGCAATAACACGGTGTATAGAATGATATTTACGGTGGCGAAATGAGACCCGATATTCTTTGTCTGGTGCTTGGTAAATCCGACAAACAGCAGATCTGGATGATGGGCAGATTTGAGAAATCAAACAAGGCTTATCACGGGAAAAGTCTAGGTAGCCAACGCAGTGAGCTCAGAGCTATATTACAAAATACACATTATTGACAGGGAACTAAAAAGACTTGAGCTTAACGTCAAGGAATTCCATGCTATCAGAACAATTTCTCATATAATAAATATAGTCAACTGTACTTCACAGTCGATCACGGCATGACGTGTACTCTAATTTAACCCTTCTTTTTAGTGCCCGTCTTATGTAAATTTGGTTTACCCACGTTAAACGTTTTTCACTCTGGAGCGCCACATTTTTAAGCTTTCCAACCGTAGGTTGAAGAAGCGTATATGCTCCAGCTTTGTCCGTCCGTCCGTCCGTCCGTCCGTCAGCACGATAACTGGAGTAAAAATGGATCGATTTCGATGAAATTTTAGTATGTGGTAGGGGACCACCTGGGGACGAACCCTATTGAAAATAGGACAAATGGGGTCAAAGGTCACGATGTAGGAGCGGGATCATTCCATTACCCTTATGAATCATAACTTGAGTAAATATGGTTCGATTTCAATGAAAGTTTACTATGTGGTAGGAGACCACCCAGGGACGAACCCTATTGAAAATGGGTGAAGTGGGGGTCAAAGGTCAGGACATAAAATGGGGATGCATCCATTGCCCTTATGCGTCATAACGTGCGTAAAAATGGTTCGATTTCGATGAAATTTCAGTATGTAGTAGGGAACCACTGGGGACGAACCCTATTGAAAATGGACGAAATGTGGTCAAAGGTCAAGACATAGGATTGCGATCCATTCCATTGTCCTTATCCCATATTATTAAGGTGGACGTCAAGTAATTTTGCTTCCTACACTTCCAATGGAAAAACTTTTGTACACATTTCCTTCACAATTAATGTGTTCTCAACGATGAGAATTTGAACATCGATTAAAATAACTTCATATTATAACTTGGAAAACTTAATATTTTCTAAAACATAACCATAATTATATTAAAAATCAATAACTTTTCCTTTGGTGGTGTTGAAACCACAGAAAAGATGGCGCGACCTGTACTTTGATGACGTCAGTGGACAAAAAAATTATGGATTGCATAATTACGGTTATGGTTTAGAAAATAATAAGTATTCCAAGTTATGAAATAAAGCTATTTTAATCGATGTTCGAATTTTTATCCTTGTGAACGCATTAGTTGTCCAGAAAAAAGATGGCGCGACCTATATTTTCATGACGTCAGTAGACAAACAGATGTTGAATTGCATAATTATGGTTATGTTTTAGAAAATATTAAGTATTGCAAGTTATAAAATGAAGATATTTTAATCGATGTTCAAATTTTCATCCTTGGGAACGCATTAATTGTGAAGAAAATGTATACAACAGTTTTTTCATTGGAAGTATAGGAAGCAACGTTACTTGACGTCCACCTTAAAGTAGCAATTCTTCTATGTTTGGATGTACATTTTATTTTGAAAACGGCTCTAAGAATTTTGATGAAAGTCGTTAACCTACCGTTTTCTGATACTAGAAATCGATTTAGCTTGATCTCGACTTTAGGCCGCCCCGGTGGCGCAGTGGTCTAAGCGATGGCCTCTGATCATTCGTCCGAACGGGGTCCGGGTTCGAATCCCGGTGAGGCATGGATGTTGTGTTTGTCTTACGGCACTGGCTCTCTCCCTTCCCTGGTACCAGTGACTCTAAATTAGGGACGGGCGACTGCTAATAGCCCATTGAGTTGCTCACGGTGGTCTTTAAACCTCCAATAAAAAAAAAAAAAAATCTCGACTTTAGAAGAATTCGTTTAGTGGGTTAAATAACCACCCCGAATTATAACGTTTTTAGTGATGGCGTTGTTCCATTAATGTTACCAATGCTTAGAAATCTTATGACGTCACAACTCGCGTTTGAGAATGTTGGCGCGCGGTCATGCCATCTATCTCATTACGTCACGCGTTGTTTGTGGATCCTATTAAAGTTTTATGACGTCACACCTTGCTAGCAGATGGTCGCGATTCCCATCTACATCATTACGTCACGCGTTGTGTGCGTATGTCCGTCAGCACGATAACTCACGTAACAACCGTTGGATTTCGATGAAATTTTGGTATCTGGTAGGGGATCACCTGGGAAGGAACCCTATTTAAAGTGAACGAAATGGGGTCAAAGGTCAGTTCATAGGAGAGGGATCCATTCCACATCTGTTATGCGCCATAACTAACGTAAAAAAGGTTCGATTTCGGTGAAATTTTAGTATGTGGTAGGGGGACCACCTGGCGACAAACCTTATTGAAAATGGGCGAAATGTGGTCAAAGGTTAGGACACAGGAGCGGGATCTATTCCATAGCACTTATGCATCATAACTTACGTAAAAATGCTTCGATTGCGACAAAACTTTATCATGTTATTTCGGAGGTATACCAAGCTGGTTCTGTTGAATATCATCGAAATGGGATCAAAGGTCAGGGCACAGGACCGAGATTTATTCCACAGACATTATTCTTATAACTTGAGTGATAACTTGAGTAAGGATTTCTGTAATGTTGGAAAGCGTATTATAATCAATGCATTGCATGATTTTACTAACTTGTTCTTTCTCGACGAGCTTGTGTTTGGCGACCCTGAGAACAGGTCAAACGGTAAGGACTTATGCTCAAGCTGAAAATAAGAGCCAATAATTTGGAATGCATCACGTTCACTCAATCCCTGTTGATACTCCCTTGTTTTAGAGTCTCACTTGTTTCTTGAATCTGACAGTATTTTACGATTATCCTGTTTTGAGCACGACATTGTAAAGTGTTACGAACTGCTAATCACGATTGTACCAAAGCGAGCGCAAACTGAATATTGCTACTGCGCCTACAAGTTATGTTCTGTGATCAAGCTATTTGATTTAGTAGTTCTTGGCAAGCGACATATTCTTGTCGGAAGTAAATAAAAGTAGTCGACCTTGTAAATGAGACTTTTTTTACGCTTTCCAACCGTAGGTTAAAGAAGCGTATATGCTCCAGCTTTGTCCGTCTGTCTGTCAGTCTGTCTGCGCGATAACTCGCGTAACAATGGTTCGATTCCGATGAAATTTTAGTATGTGGTAGTGGACAACCTGGGGACGAACCCTGTTGAAAACGAGCGAAATGGAGTCAAAAGTCAGGACATAAGAGCGGGATCCATTCCATCGCTCTTATGCGTCATAACATACGTAAAAATGCTTCGATTGCAACAAAACTTTATCATGTTGTTCCGGAGATGTACTGAACCGGTTCTGCTTAATATCATCGAAATTGGGTCAAAGGTAAGGACACAGGAGTGAGATTCATTCCACAGCCATTATCCTCATAACTTGACTAAAAATTATTCGATTGTGACAAAACGTTAGTATGTTGTTCCGGAGATGTACTGAACCGGTTCTGCTTAATATCAACGAAATGGTGTCAAAGGTCAAGGTCATGGCACAGGAACGACATCTATTCCACAGACATTATCTTCATAACTTGAGTAATAACTTGAGTAATGATTTCTGGTATATTGGAAAGCGCATCATAATCAATGCAATTTATGATTTTACTGACTTGTTATTCAACCTGGCCGCTATTTAAAGTCTTATAGTTAGCTCTTGCATGTTAAGAATTACATCTACGCCTAATGTTTTATGCTATCTGGGTTTAGCAAGTATTACTGTGAAGCTAAAACGAAAGTAAGCTTAACAAGGTCAGACGTAGGGGTGCTGAAAAGTGTTTGGCGTTTTTCGTTTCATATATTCTTGGACATACTTTTGTCATATTAAAATTGCTTTTTGTGTATGTGTCTGATTAAATATAAATGTAGCTTGTTTATTTGATTTGTTTATGCAGGTTCGAATTGACAGTGATGCAAAACAGTGACGAAATCTGCCAAAAAAGCAAGTCTATCTTAGGAACTAGTGTTTCTTGAGCAAGTTTGTATTCTTTCAAGAAAACTTCTTTCCACTGGCACACTTGTAGATGGAATTGTTAAATTGAGGAAAACCAATTTATAATCTTCTGTTATAATGTCTTTGTCTCCGTGAAACACTCGAAGGAGTTCTTGAGTCAATATATTCCTTAATTTTTTATCAGCATATACAAGACTCAGTTCATTTTTAAGGCGCTGGTGTTTAGTAAATATGTTTCCGTAAAAATGTAGATTTTCAAGAGCGCGAGAAGGAAAGCATGCATTATATTATTCGAATTTGGTTGTGTCAGCAAGTCAGACAAATTGAAGTTTCTTGCAGCCTTGAAATCTTATAGCCATTTCCTTAAGAATGTGGTCCAAAATTTTTAAAATACAATTGTTTATAATTTTGAAAAATTGTTTCCTGTGTAAGAGCAGCATATTCCCGTGCTTATTTCTGTGATTTTGCTAGCTTTTCCAAACTGTGCTTCAAATAACTCATCGTTCTTTTTATGGCTCAAAATTTCACGAGGTTTTTTTTTTTTAAATTTGAGTTACACAGTAGTTTATGTTTAGTTATTTTTTTCTTCAAAAGTTTGAATAATAGATCGGTGGAAACAAAAATGTAAATTCGAAAGTGTTCATATCATTCAAAAACCCCTTGGCAAGATGAATTGATTTTTGCCTGATTATTCGCTATTCGTCAGAAATCCAAACACTGTCTTCAATTTATCCCAATCTTCAACAACTACACTTACTAATTTCGAAGTAGAGGACCATCAAGTTTCTGTTATGGTTGGTCTGCGTCTTGCGGTTGTTGATATAAGTGTATAAGATTGCTTCGCAGAATGGTGAACAAACGAAGCAATTCCACTGAGGCTTGCAAAAAGTATTCGGCACTTGGAAATTTTAGAAAAACTCTGGTGTAATACAAGATTCGAACGATGAACTAAGCAATGAACAAAAACAGCTTGAGAAGCTTTATCATTGACTTTTTTTTCTGTAGCCCATTTAAGTGGCCAGACATTATACTTGCCCCTTTATCGTAACATTGTCCTATTTATTTGTGTTGGTAATCAGACTGTTCCAAAATGTTGTCTAGCATTTTGTATAAAGCTCCTGACATTCTATCTTCACTCACATCATGGAAACCCAAAAATCCCTCAACCAATACACCTTCCGAATCAACAATCAAAAATTATTTAATTTTTGACGTGATCGTTTATATATTCAGAAATGCATTCAATTAATTCATTTTGAATAGTTTTTTATCCTTTCGTATTGATTTTCAATTTCTAAAGAACTTCTTCATATCAACAATGAAAGTAATTCAATGAAATTTCCACAATTTATCGAGCCCATGCTTTCGTCATGGCCATGGAATGCTAGATCTTGTTTGCTTAAATGCAGTATAGACCAATACTGCATCAATCACTGTCTGCAGGAAAAGTCTATTTAAATGAACGTTTTCGTTAAAATGCGTTTTCAAAAGCCTAACATTCTTCCTCAGGGCATCGGCAATGGTGTTTCGATTTTTTTCAAAATTCCTTAACATTAATCCGCATTTCAGGTGTTCGCTAGAATCACGATGAAGTGACCGTGTTACGCTTAATAAATCTGAGAACCCGTCTTTATTCCACGCCGAATATTTATTACTAAAAAGTAAGCAGGGCCAAAAAAAAAATTAATACAGAAGTGCTGCAAATCCATTTATTTCATTGAATAATATCAAGTTTATGCCATTCAGTAAACCAACAATTTTTAAAATTAATATTGTTAGATTTACCGCTCTTCTTGATTTCGTTCTTGGCAACAATTGTCAGTGAATCCGACGGTCGTCCTTGAAGCAAAATGACTCTTTTTATCTTCATCTTTCCACAGATTAAATGGAGTTTGCAATAAATTACAAACAATGTTGTCCCCAGGATGCATACTAAAAACTATCACTATCAGTTAAATTGTACACAAACTTAAAATATCAGTTACAGCTTTGAACAAATAATCACAAAGCACAAAAGAACAAATAATCACAAAGCACAAAAGAACAAATTCCTTTCGGAAAATAATGTACCACAGCACCACAAGGAAAAATCCCTAGTAGATTGCAAGGTACCCTGGTAGTCCGCCCGCTCCACCGTGATCTCTCACGAATTTACGCTCAAAAACTGAGAGATACAGAGCTAAGGCGCCTGAAGCTGAAACACTTGAGCGAGCAGATTGGGTGGGTGATGTCACGGTTACCATGACAACTGGGCCGAAAACTGCAGACTTCCAAGCATTCTCATTTCGGCTCTTCACTTGCACGTTTTTGCGTATAAGGATTTGTTTTCCGTATTGAGCGCGCCATGTGAATTAATATCTATTCAAAATTTTGAGTATTTTGGAACTGAATAAAGGCAAAAAAGAATATATTATAAAAAAAATACTGAATAAAACTTTATTTTGAGTAAAATAGGTGAAGAGGCACTTCACCTACTTCACCTGAAAAGCCGGCACTGTATAATATTGTACTGATGGTTTGAACTTCTTGAAGTACGTGAAAAATAAAGAACAAGTTTATGATACTCATAAACTCATAAACGTTTATGCTACTCATAAACTCATAAACGTTTATGCTACACATAAACTTTTATTTTCTTGGGGACTAGGCACCCGTCAGGCTATTTATTAGCCTTTATCCCTGGGTCCCTTGCCACATTACATCACAACAATTTGTTATAAAGAATCTGTTGCAGTGCTTTAATTTATTTAAAATCAAAAGATTATAGTGTTACTTTGACTACTAGTTTTACTTTGGATATAGATGCAAAAAAATGGAGAAAAATACAATATCGATTAGATATCCTTAATGCAACCAATGGAGCACATGGAATATCTGAAATGGATAAGATCTGTGCTTAAAATGCACCAATGACTGTAAAAACAAGTTTGAAATGCATTAATGATTGTAAAAACACATTTGAAATACACTAATGATTGTAAAACCAATTTAAAATGCACTAATGATTGTAAAAATCAATTCGAAATGCGCTAATGATTATAAAAACCACTAATGATTGAAAAAAAAAATAATTTGAAATGTGCTAATGACTGTAAACACTGATCTGAAATGCAATAATGATTGTAAAAACTGATCTGAAATGCATTAATGATTGTAAAAACTAATTTGAAATGTATTAGTGATTGTGAAAAACAATTTGAAATGCACTAATGATTGTAAAACCAACTTGCCAATCATTGATGATTGTAAAAACTAATTTGAAATGTATTAGTGATTGTACAAAACAATTTGAAATGCACTAATGATTGTAAAACCAACTTGCCAATCATTGGTGATTGTAAAACCAACTTGCCAATCATTGGTGATTGTAAAAACCAGTTTGGAATGCACCAGTTATTGTAAATAAAATTTTGTTTATTGTGGCAAATAAAAAATAAGAAAATAAAAAAAAATAGCATAAGATGTGTTGATTCTTTCAATCTCGCCGTTATTATTACTGAGTTATTTCAGAAGATACATGTTTAACGAAATTATCGATGAACATTAATTACTTAAACAACTCTGACAAAATTTAAAAACACTACAATCAGGAAAATGACGAGAGTTGAGAACATTATGACCAAAGTAAAAACCCTCGAGTGGAGATGAGCTACATATTGCTAGAAGAACTGACTACGACTGGACACCTGAAACATTTAACTAGACACCAAGGAACAGTAAAAGACTTAGGAGAACACGTGGAAGACGGATGGGTGAAATTCAAAAGCCAGCTTCGGTGACAAAGAAGATAATCGCTCAAGACAGTTGTGTAAGAGATTTGAGGAAACCTTGATCTAACAGTGGATTGAGAGTGGATAATTATGATATTCAAAGTACCATTAACTTATATACACTAACAAAATGTCAGTAGAGAGGAGTGTAGGACTGTAATTTTCCTAATTCTGTTCGTCCTATCTGTAATTTTCCTAATTCTGTGCGTCCTAACTGTAATTTTCCTAATTCTGTGCGTCCTATCTGTAATTTTCCTAATTCTGTGCGGAATTTCTGTGCGTCCTATTACTTTTGTGCAAGTGTCAGTAGAGAGGAGTGCAGGACTGTAATTTTCCTCATTCTGTGCGTCCTATCTGTAATTTTTCTAATTCTGTGCGGAATTTCTGTTCGTCCTATTACTTTTGTGCAAGTGTCAGTAGAGAGGAGTGCAGGACTGTAATTTTCCTCATTCTGTGCGTCCTATCTGTAATTTTCCTAATTCTGTGCGGAATTTCTGTGCGTCCTTTACTTTTGTGCAAGTGTCAGTAGAGAGGAGTGCAGGACTGTAATTTTCCTCATTCTGTGCGTCCTATCTGTAATTTTCCTAATTTTGTGCGGAATTTCTGTTCGTCCTATTACTTTTGTGCAAGCGTCAGTAGACAGGAGTGTAGGACTGTAATTTTCCTCATTCTGTGCGTCTTATCTGTAATTTTCCTAATTCTGTGCGGAATTTCTCTGCGTCCTTTTACTTTTGTGCAAGTGTCAGTAGAGAGGAGTGCAGGACTGTAATTTTCCTAATTTCTAATTTATTTACTTTCTCTTGGTGTTTTTCGGCAGTAGTGGTAACGCTATCAGCATCACTCATGCAGCACTGTAATCTTGGCTCACGTGAATCAGTTTGCAGCCAGTTAGTTATCCCGGCTTTCTTTGTCGACATTTTCAAAAACCTAAATTTTTCATCAAATTCATTTCCTCCGAAATTTCGCATCCTGTGAATCTCTGTGCAGCCAAGTATTCTGGCTTTATTTGTCGACATTTTCAAAAACCTAAATACTTCAGAAATTTTGCTTCCCGCGAATCCCTTTGCAGCCAGTATCCGGGTTTTTTTTTTTTTTTTTTGTCGGCATTTTGAGAAACCTAAATATTTCATATAATCTACTTCTTTACACATTTCGTTTCCTTTATTTTGTGAGAGCACGACAAATCATCTACATTTGGAAGAACTGTCCTCCATGATCGAGCAAATACTACTGGTTTTACATCGGACCGTACCTGAGATAAGTGGTTTACAATATACAGTACAAGAGAGGGAGCTGTAACTCCAGGTGCCGAAGGCAATTTGATCACGCTTAAAGGATGTCGACTATCTACACTAGCGTGCAAAAATTAAGAACGAGACTGCTTTTCGAATGTAACGTCATGCAGAAGAGCTCGTCATCTACTCAAATCATACCATAAGATCCCCAAGATGTAAGAATATGGGACAAGTGAGAAAAACCGTCCGAAAAAGGAATCCAAAGGACACAAAGGCACTTTATTGAAAAGGTAGCTTCGAGCACAACTGGACAGAAGACAGAAACGTCCATGTGACAGGCAGCTGCCAAGAAAAATCCATTCTTTTGTAGGGGATATGACCACCCCTGACTGCGTTGCAGGATTTACAACGTCTGTCCAAGCTAAGGACGAGGTTGTCAAGGAGCTGTTGAGGCATCGTGGCGCATTCCTCTTGTAGCGCCAATCGCAGCTGCGGAATCATTGCTAGCGGCTGGTGACGTGCGGCCAAACGTCTCCCGAGAAGGTCCCACACGTGTTCGATTGGATTTAGGTCCGGGAACCTTGCGGGCCAATCCATGCGTTGAATAACTTCACTCTCCAACAGCTCTGCGACAGCCAGTGTACGATGAGGTGTAGCGTTGTCGTTCATGAAGAGGAACTAGGGACCCACAGCACCCCTAAACAGACGCACGTGAGGCAGGAGAACCTCGGTACAATAGCGGACACCAGTGACTGAACCTCCTTGGAAGATGTGGAGGTCCGTACGTCTACCAAGCATGATACCGCCTCAAACGAGAACTCCGCCACCTCCAAACCAGTCCCTATCGATGATGTTGGAGGTGTGATTGCGTGTTCCCTGCTCTCTCCAGATGTTTATATGTCCAAAATCGCTCGTCGGACTAAATCGGCTCTCATCCGTAAAGAGAACTCGACCCCATTGCTGATGTGTTCAGTTCTTGTATTCCTGGCACCACAGAAACCACCATCTCCGATGAGCAGGCGTTAATGGCACACACCGTACTGGTCGTCGTGCAAATAGACCACCTTTGTGCAGCCTCCTGGCCACGGTAAAACGCGATAACGGACGTCCAGTTGTCTGTTGCATGTGCCTTGCGATTTCTCCCGCTGTCTTCCGTCTGTCTCTTCTCGCGTGTAGGACAATATACCGGTCGTCCGCCGCCGTGGTTGCTCGTGGACGATCACTGCTAAACTCTCGGACAGCTGTTCCTGTCTGTTGAAATGCTCTCCAAGCTCGTTAAACATTGCGGTGCCCGAACTCCTCGGCCACACTAGTCACACTTCGACCTTCTTCCAACTTCGCAGTGACGCGACTTCGGGTAAAGTCATCCAGATGTCGTCTACTGGATTGCCTGTTGGACATATCACACGGTGGCAGCAACTCGACGTCGTTCAAACCGATGTACACCGTGCAATATCTTTCCCCGAATTGCTGAGCGTACACCTCCCGTGTGCTTTATACTCTTCCGACATTCCCCCTCCCCCACGTCTTGCTGCATATATTCGCATGCCCTACCGTACCGGACCCTTGTCTATTTCCTGAGTGGTCTTTCGGTCCGTTCTGCCTGCTCGTTCCGCTGTTATGCTAATTTCTCCTCTTCGTCCTTAATTTTTGCACACCAGTGTATGAACATCTGTGCAAGTTACACAAGGTAGTATCCACATTGTCAAAGCCATATAATATATGGAATCACAAATCAAGATTTCTTTCCACCGCCACAACTTTCCTCCAGACTTCTCTGCCGCCCAGTTCCATCTCATAACAATTGTTAACTTCCAGCCTTTCAACTTCTTACCTTATACAGTCCATGCACCGTTTTCTTGGTCTTCCTCTATGTATTCCCATTCTAGAACCTCTGTTAACCATTATTTACCGCTCCCTGTCTTCACATCGCTGTACCACTGCAGCCTTCTTTACTTGTTATGAATGAATAATGTTACGAATGGTTGCATTGACAAAGCCCTTAACTCATTGTTGTGGTTTCTTGTCCACCTTTATCTTCTGAATCAAATACTGGTCCAAATATTCTCGTTTCTTAAGACACTATCTTCAAATACCTCTTCAGTCTGTTCTCCATTTTCTTCTGCAGTCATCCATAGGTCAATGTTGGCCTTACCATGGTGTTATAATACTTTTAGTTTCGTATTACGTGACAGACTCGGTTAAAAAATTTTATTTAGAATATATATAGTTCCATTGGCCTTGGCAATCCATACAAATCTTTTCCTCAGAACTAATTCTATCAAATACTGTGAAACCTAGATATGTAAATCTAACTTCCTATGCTAAGGTCCAATCGGTTTGCATATATTTATAGTGCTTAATTTTGAGAATCACTAACGAAAGGTCGTGAACGGTTAATCCGTAACATAACCGCATAATCGGTAGTACACTTAAGTACCCTAAATCATCTGGCTATGATTTACAAAAATATGAGGGTTTTATTCCTGCTTCTTGTGTGTCTTGCAGAAGAAATGGTATCACCTGGCACTGCTCTCCACGAGAGGTGCGCCCAAAATTGCTGGCACAGGAAACTTTGAGATCATTTTCAGGCCCTGACAATTGATGGGATGACTCGATTTAGCGACCTGACAAATTGAAAGGGTGGCTTTTGTGGGAAGAGGAGGTTTTAATAATTTCGGTAGTATCTAGGGCTGTAAAAAAGTTATACCTAATTTAGAACCACTGCTTCCAAAGAAAGGAATCAGCCTCAGAAGACAAGCACGCCATCGTCCAAGGTGGGCCTGGTATCTCATCCGAGATCCAACTCGGCAGATTAGCCAAAAGCCAGGGTCTAATTATCACTGATCCACAGAAGGGTGTATCGTAGGTACGCAATCTGCTCAAAGTAAATCTATGTGATATACTTGTTACTAGTCAAGGAGAATTTTCGGAACTTGGGGCGTGTACAAATCCGGTTTTTACTTAGGCGGATTTTAATAACTCCGGCAGAAAAGGAAAGCTTTTTTGTCTGTTCAGATACATTGGAATTTTTCCAATGCACCTGAACAGGATTTCAATGCGGTCAGCGGCCTTTATAAAAGAAAAAAAAAGTTTCTTGGTTATAACTGAAAGTGGTGCCGCTCCGATTGCCGAGAGGTCTGAGGCGCTACCTTCTGATCATCCATCAGAGATTGGGCGGAACTCGGATAAGGCATGTTTGGTTTGCTTGTCGAATGGCTGTCCCTTTCCTGGAACCATTGGCCCCTTTATATTAGGGACAGGCGGCTATTTATAGCACTGTGGGTTGCTCATAACGGTTGCTAAATCTCGAAAAAATGACTGAAAGAGGAAATCTTCGGCTGATAACTATTTCCGCCTGACATTGAATGTAAAGTATAGTTTGAGGCGTATTCTCTAATATAACTTTCCTTTTTAGTTCCTGTCTGTCTAAATTTGGTTTCGTATAACTTTTCTTTTAGTTCCTGTCTGTCTTAACGTTTACATTTTCAAGCATTGAGGTCAGTGGTAGTGCGACGTATGCAAAAATATGAGATAAGAAGGTTGTTTTCGATGTACACTCATTGTCATAAAAATCCGCGCGCCAAGAAGGAGGCGTGTGATCGAAATGAGATTTTAGTAGTGAGATGGTACATATCAAGGACGGAAGTGATTACAATATCACAGCAGCAGGACGATTTCTCACGGACATACGGTACATATTCCGGTCAGCGTTAGTACCGCGTCGGACTGCCTCGTGCTCAGATACATGCGGTGATACGGTCCAGCATGGAGTCAAAGAGATGCCGTTTGTTATCCCAGGACAGATTGGCCCAAACTTCTTGCAACTGAAGCTCTAAATCACGGACACTGGGACATGGAGATAGCTGGCGTCACATTTGGTCCCACACGCGCTCGATGTGCGAGAGATCAGGCGATCTGGCAGGCCACAAAAGTGTCTAAGCATGACGTAGACAGTCCTCGGGAACCCGAGCCATGTGCGGATGGGCGTTATCTTGTTGGGAAATGGCTCCGTACAGCCCCGCCAGGAATGGCAGCACATGGGGCAGCAGGATCTCCTGTACGGAGCGCTGGGCTGTCAAAGTCCCTCGGATCACTGCGAGGGAAGTCCGGCTGTCATACGCGATGGTTACTCAGACCATCACGCCTGCAGTTCGGGACGTAAGCCACTGTACAGTGACGTTGGGATTGTAGCGTTCACCTGCGGTCCTCGGTTCCCACACAGAAACGGGACTCGTCGCTAAACACTATATGTCGCCAGTCCGTAGTATTCCACGTTGCTCGCTGCTGACACCACTGCATTCGACGCCGACGATGGTCAGGTGTTAATGGCAGAAAATGTAAGGGCCGTCGAGAGTGCAGATTCGCCTCTGCCAGGAGTCTGGAAATGGTTCTGGCGGACACCGGTGTCCTTTGTACAGGCACCACATGTCTCTGGATATTGGACAAGGACGTCATTGCATCTGTGGGGCCGCTCTCACGATCCCACGGTCCTCTCTGCTGGTGGTGTGTCTGGGTCGTCCAGAGCCATTCCACCGTGTCTGGGTGCCTTCCCGTGTCCATTGCTCCCAACACGATCGCACGGTACTGCCCGACCGGCCCGAATAGCTGCCGATTCGACGCGCCGGTCACCCTGTCTTTCTCATCCCGATTATACGTCCTCGTCCAAACTCAGTCAGTTGCCCGTACGTACATCTACGGCGGCTCCTCGGCATGTCCATTGCTCGGAATCTCGCCTTACTCATACCATGCACTTCGACGCGAATGTGGATTTCCCTGCGCCGCGCCTTTTCAGCCCCAAGGATTGAGATTGCAGCGCCGGGCTTGGGCGCGCGGGCATGCGGAATCGCACGAAACTTTACTCATTTGCATGTCTGCCCTCCTCGTAGCTATTGCCGAGTTTCGCGTTAATCACACGGTTTTTTCTTGGTGCGCGGATTTTTATAACAGAGTGTATACATGTATGTTCGCTAACTGAAAGGCTTACGGGTTGTGAGAGCTTACTTTAGGCTGTCTTTCGTTGAATTGTCTTCCTTTAATCTTATTTGTCTTAGGTTGACTTTTGTTACGATGTACTTTCCTTAAGCTAATCTTATATTTACTAACTCACGTTAAATTAAAATTCAAGTTCTTGTTCTTGTTAATATTGTTATGCAGTAGTTGATGTTCAACGTCTGAGCTGATTCTAGTACAGCTTTTTAGCACGTCTTTTGTAAAAGAAGATCGCGCTTATGTTACCGGTTTGTCCGTCCGTCCACCGTCAGTCCATCCGTCCGTCCGTCTGTACCCACAATATCTCTGCAACTATTAGTCCGATTTAAAAAATTCTTTTTGCATTAGGAAGCTTGAAATATGCGAATGATGATCCTTTATTTCGTTTTGTTTTTTACGATGTTCAATTTTGTCGCTAGGGGGCGTAAATGCAGATGATGTCGAATTCAATTTATTCCACATATTTGCTTCTAAACATCCGATTGAACAAATTGTTTTATCTTTTCGATTCCATTTATGTCAAAGAGTATTTTATATATAGTTACTTTTTAAAATTACGCATAGATTTTCCGCGAGGGGGCGTAAAAGTACATTACATTTTTCCCGATAACTCTTCTTCTAAAACTCCGATTTGAATTTTTTTTTCTTCAGCAGATACACCTCTTGATGGAAACTCTTTTGCATATATTTTCAAATTTTTGGTAAAGAATACTTTAGCCACCAGGGTACACAAGTGTTAATTTCTGCTTCTGATGTATTTGCCATAAAATCTGAGCTTCTAAAATATCGATTGAAAACATTCTTTCGTGGACACATGCCACTCACATCGATAAACATTTTCGGAATATTTTCTTCTTAAAATATTCAACAGTTTCTCCGCCAGGGGGCGTAGGTGCATATCTTATTTTTGTCAATATCTCTACTTCTAGGAGTCCGATTTGAAAAATTCCTTCTTTGTTGGATAGTGTTTCCAGTGCGACATGTTTTTCATATAATTTCAAAATTTTCAATTAATTCATACACTTTCCGCTAGGAGGCGTAAAGATAAATTGCTTTTCCCCCTATATCTCTGCTTCTAAATCTCCGATGTGGAAAATTCTTTCTGCACCGGATACAGCTCCTGATGGGAAATCCTTTATACATACTTTCAAATTTTTGTAAAAAATTGATTGGCCACCAGGTAGCGTAAGTAATAATTTCCGCTTCTGATGTATTTGCAGCAAAATATGAGCTTCTAAAATCTGGATTGAAAAAAAAGTCGTTTGTTGTCCGATACTACTCATGTCGACAAACCATTTAGGAACATTTTCTTCTTGAAATAATGCATGGTTTCTACGACAGGGTGCGTAGATGAATATCTTATTTTGGTCAATATCTCTACTTCTAAGAGTCCAATTTGAAAAATTCCTTCTTTGTTGGATAGTGTTTCCGATGCGAAATGTTTTTCCTATAAATTCAAAATTTTCAAGTAAATCATAGGCTTTCAGCTAAGGGGCAGAAAGGTAAATTGCGTTTTCTGCGCTATTCCTGCTTCTAAAACTCCGATTTGAAAAATTATTCCTGTATCGCATACAAGACCTGATGGAAAATATTTTTCACATAATTTCTAATGTTTGGTAAAGAATGGTTTGGCCACCAGGGGGCATAAGTGTTAATTTCTGCTTCTGATGTATTTGTAGCAAAATCTGGGTTCCTGAAAACTCGACTACATTTTCTTTTTTTTTTTTTGGACCGATACCACTCATATAGAAAAACCTTTTGAGAATACTTTCTTCTTAAAATAATGCATGGTTTTCCCACCAGGGGACGTAAAGTCACATCTTATTTTTGTCGATATCTCTGTTTCTAAGAGTCCGATTTGAAAAATTCTTTCTGTGTTGGAGAGCGTTTTCGGTGCGAAATGTTTCTCATATAAATTCATGTTTTTCTTAACGCACAAGTCTGCAACCAGAGGGCGTAAGCTCGCGATTCCATTTACAGCAATATCTGAGGGATTAAAAACCCGATTGAAAAACTTCTTTCTTCCGTCAGATACTATTGTTTTCCATACCGGTTCCATTGACTTTGAACGGCTTTGATAAATTTAGTTTGCATCAGAACGGATTCAAAAGAGGTGCTTATTACACCCGAAAATTCGGTGTCATCTTTCTCGTTAATTCTTTATTCGAGTCAGTCAATCAGAAGTCAATATTGACTTCTGATTTTCTGACTTGAATAAAGAATTAAAAAGCTGTAAGTGGAGCTATTGACGCTTTCTTGAAGAGCAATTTTGATATTTAAGGACACTGAAGGTAAGTTATCAGGGGTTCCTTCTAATTTCAAACCAACTACGATATTTATAAACAAGCTTCACATAAGGTGGTGTTCTAAATTAATTGATATTTTCCACGTTTATTTCCGTCGTTTAAACCTAAGAACAATACAAGTTAAAGAGCAGACCAAGCAAAAATTTCGCATTAAAAATGACAAAGAACGTAAATAAGTGAAAATCCTCCAAATACGTGGCGTCAGTGAATAAACAAAGACGTCGCTCTTCCCACGTTTTAGCATCACACAGCAACCGAAAAAATTTTTATTCGGTCACCGCCGGGGTATTGAATCCCGGATCTCTCGATATCTAGCCGAGCGCGTTAGCCTTACACTACGGTTGCCAACAATCCACGGCGCTATGTGTGTTTTTCTGTCAGCTTCTGACATCATAAATCCGTAAGATGAGCTCAGCTACTGAGACGTCTCCATCTAGTGGGCATTAACGGCACTGGTTATATATTCATTGTAGCAGTTAAACCCAAAAGGCGAGATCCAAAGTGAAAATCCTCTAAATACGTGGCGTCAGTGAATAAACAAAGACGTCGTTCGAATTTCCACGTTTTAGCAACACACAGCAACCGAAAAATCGTTATTCAGTCGCCGCCGGGGTATTGAATCCCGGATCTCTCGATATCTAGCCCCGTGCGTTAGCCTTACACCACGGTGGCCAACAATCCACGGCGCTATGTGTGTTTTTCTGTCAGCTACTGACATCGAGAGATCCGGGATTCAATTCCCCGGCGGTGACCGAATAACAATTTTTCGGTTGCTGTGTGTTGCTAAAAGGCGGAAAGAGCGATGTCTTTGTTTATTAACGTAATTACGGGTTTTTGAGAATAATAAGTTTGTATGATATATCAATAAGATTTCTTGATATCGTATTTGGAAATCAAATAAAAAATATTATTAATGATGAGCAATATCCCATTGTAACAAGTTATTTAACGGCGTTAGCAATCTATGAAATTAAAAATATATGTAGATGGAAGTAAGTTAACTATAAATCTAAAAATGCATCAGCGCTGATCCAGAACAGGCTGGAGATCACAGGTGCTATTAGATCCTAATAGCAGTGAGCCAATAAGTTTTGCGTAAACTGTAGGTGAATGTTTTCCCGGAAAATGCTACGAAATTGAAATATGAGAGAGAAAAAAATCACCCAAAAGCAAAAGACGAAAAGTTGTTCGGCTCAAGCAGGTACTGATTTATGAGCACTTTGTACATCGTGTTGAACTTTCCCTAAAAATCTATTTATGTCAGTTCCCGTTCTTTGCCTTCCGAATCAGAACGTAATGTCACCCTCTCCCATAAACATATGTGTGTGTGTGTGCGTTTGCCCTCAACTGACGATCACTGACAACCTTGTCGACCGTTACCATCAAGGTCTGTGTCCGGTAGTAGCATTTTTCTGCATCATGAGGAGAGCTTTCAAAATGGAAAATCCCCTTGGCGCTGTGTGACCTACATACACGAGATTTGTGGTCGACTACGCCGAGAGAAAACATGCCGTCAAGACACATCGAAACAAAGGAGAAGCCAAAAAAAAAAGAAGAGAATATAAAAGAAACTGAAAAGAGAAGATCTTGATTCTCCGATAAAAAGAACAAACTTGCTTTCCCACTAGCATTCCAAATACGTTGATCGCCTTAAAGGAAGTTCCGCTTGGATGGAGACAGGATTTGCGTCACCATGCGCCATGCTCTCGACGTTGTATCTGCTGAAACATGCAGCTTAACCACTGGGAGATAACAGGGTTTGGAAACGGACAAATATTAGCACCTCTGGCAACAGACAGCTAAATTGAAAAAAAAAATCAGTAAAAGAAAAAACAATAAAAACTATGGGAGTATCCCAAAATGATAAACACATTTGTAAAAAACCCGTTCATTTGGAACGGATTTCACTCATGATCTTGGAGCGAGATGTTTAAAAAACACCTGATTAAATCTAGAACTGTATATACCTTTTTTAAATTATTTTAATGATGTAGTTAACGAGCTTGCGGCTCTTTCAGCAAGAAAGTGAGCCACAGAAGGACTTCAAATTACTTTGATATTCCTCCAGCTCATTCAGAGGAGGAAATACCAATATAAGCATTAAAAGTCAGTAAAAAAAATTCATAATTAAGCGTTTCTGCTATCTGGTGGATAGGAAAATATTTTGAAAAAGTCACCCATTTAATGTTAGGTCGTATGGAAAGTAAGTTAACACTTGTAACGTACCAGGAGATGTGACGTACCTGCCAGAAGGACGCACACGACATAAAGGCACATAGGAATCAGAATAAACGTCTGCGTAGCTCAGTTGGTAGAGCGACTTGTTCCGGAATAAGCGGCCTCGGGTTCGAATCCCGGCGTAGACCAAAAATGACGGAGAAATTTACTTCGTTATAATGGCGCCCGAACTATCCGGATGACCCGGCCGTTCAAAAATCACGCATTGGTGTGATATTATTTCCACACCGCGAGATAGGAAAAATAAGAGAATCCCTTCTCCAGCACTTCGACAAAAAAAAAATAATAATAATAAGGGAGAGATGATGTAACGTACCAGGAGATGTGACGTACCTGCCAGAAGGACGCACACGACATAAAGGCAGATAGGAATCAGAATAAACGTCTGCGTAGCTCAGTTGGTAGAGCGACTTGTTCCGGAATAAGCGGCCTCGGGTTCGAATCCCGGCGTAGACCAAAAATGACGGAGAAATTTACTTCGTTATACACTTTCAAATTACCATAATTGCTGTAACAGCAAAGTAATGATCCCAATATTTGAGGTTAATTAGTAATTTCTAGAGATGAGTCACCGTTACCCGAAAAATCACAGTCACAGTTATGACCAGTGACAAAAAATTGCAGCTCCAAATTCACTGATAATGATGTCACCGGGTTGACCAGTGACGAAAACTAACAATTCCAAATTCGCTGTATAGAATGTCATCGCTAGTCGTGTCCAAACAATGCCTGGCGTCTAAAACCAGAGTTATGTCCTAGTTTCGGTTACCATGTCACCATATCTGAACATATTGTTTCCTTTTCTGTTAAAGCACTAGGGGTGACTAGTGATATGAGCTTTCTTTCAGTTTCTCCTTTTTCTCACGCTTAAGATAGTTTTTGTTTTGGCTTTCGCTCGTAAACAAAGAATTCAGAGGGAGCCAATTATAAGTGATTTTGTCACTGTTACAAGTAAGACTGACTCGCAGTTCCGGCTTCTTTACAGCTCCGTCACAGCTGTCGTAAAAGGTGATTTTATCGCCATTTGAAGTCACTGCTACTTCCGTGGAACTGTCATCGTTGTCACTGTGACAGGAAAATCACTGTTAAGTCCACTTCTAAAAGCTTCCCTCATTATCAATAATACATTCCCAGACAGTTCACGAGCACCATTAAAAGTACCAGTGTCATCAAATATGTGGGGAAATATCTGTATTTCGGAGATCCAAATTCTGTTTCTGGTTGTAGCTAGTGCCAGACATCTATCTTCCTTTTACAAATAGCCAAAACAGTTGAAATCACAGAGGTTCATATCTGGTGAATACGGTGGGTGCAGCAACCACTCAACTGTTCTGTTCAGTGAACACCCGAACGATCCGGGACTTGTGCATCAGTGCGTTGTGTACGAGCACAAGTCGCTGAACATGATGCCGCAATAACCATGCGAGAATACGGTCCTCTATATGACTTATACCTCTCTGATATCATGGTGATGTTCTCATCATACGCCTTCCAGAAAACACGACAAGCATCCATGCCAGCTACCAGTAAGATTTTACGCTCATGCAACTCTACACAAAGTGAAGATGCTCCGCAAGTACTAGGTTCAGTTAAGGACCGTGACTGATGTCGTTGCCTGGGTGCGTAAAATTAACCTCAACTTATCTAACCATAGGATCCTTGTGAGCACCCTACTATTGCGATGATATCATGCAAGGTTACTCTGCGCAATATCGTAGCGGAATTTCTTCTGTGTCGTAGTTAGTGTGTGCGACACCCACGTCGCTAGTTTGCTCATTAGGCCTAAGTCTGTAGTCAGCATTGTGTAAATCGTTGTGTGTGAGGAATACCCCACTTGTGTGGAAAGGTCACCGATTCTTACCTACAAGACTGCTTTAAAGCCATGTCCATCGGCAACGACGCCTGCATGGGACTACCTTCATTGGACAGCGGAAGAGAGTTAAAAGATTGCATTCTCCGAATAATCGAGGTTTCTGCTCCACAGAAATGACAAGCGGTGGTGGATATGGTGTCGGAAACACGAGAAGCAACACCTGAACACGCTTTTCGGTCAAGTACATGCCGGCGGTTGCAGTGTGCATGTCTGGGGGATGTTTTCCTGGTGTGTCCTGGGACCGGTGATACCGCTAGATGGGTCCCTGAACGCCAATGGCTACCTGTCCATCCTCGCTGACCACATGCATCCCTTCATGTTGGACGTTTACCCTGGTGGTGATGATGTCTACCAACAGGACAATGCATCGTGCCACGTCGGTATGGGGATGCGCGGCTGATTCCAGGAACACGACAGCGATGTCCCCGTTCTCCCTTGGCCGGCTAAATCGCCCGACCTCAATCCCATAGAGCACATGTGGGACTATTTGGATCGACAGGTTCGACGTGCTGACCCACAACCAGTGGCAGCCGGTGATCAAGTTGCAGTGTTGCGAAACAACCAGTTTCATTAATAAGAAAAATAACATTTTCTTAATAAAACATTAATTTTTTTTTGAGAAATTGGTTTATTTAGCTTGAAATCAGTCAAAAATAAATAGTGCAGTCAACTCAAGCAATCCAATAACCGATGCGATGTTGTGAGTAGTGTATGAGCTAGCAGTCGTTTGACTGGGTGTTGCAGATGAGCTGCAACCTCGGCGTCGAAATGTCCTGGGTATGACGAGAAATGCTAGACCCAGTCGTTGCATTCCCAACCAGTAGATGGTTGTTGCAAACGCTTGGCAACCCCCACTACCAATGACCTCGTTTCGCTGTTCTCCCGCTAGAGCATGCGCAGTAACTCATTGCTCCGGAGATCACATGTAACCTGAAACCCGCAGATAAGCTCCGCGTTCTTATCTTGTCACCACGTGCAAACTTAATAGTCTGACATCGGGCGTTTGCGTTTTTTTTTTTTTTTTTTTTTTTTTGATTGGAGGTTTAACGACCACCGTGAGCAACTCAATGGGCTATAAGCAGTCGCCCGTCCCTAATTTAGGGTCACTGGTTCCAGGGAAGGGACAGAGCCAGTGCCGTAAGACAAACACAACATCCATGCCTGACCGGGATTCGAACCCGGACCCCTTACGGACGAATAATCAGAGGCCAACGCCTTAGACCACTGCGCCACCGGGGCGGCGCGTTTGCGTTTCAGGAGAGGTTATGTGTGTGCTGTGTAGTATTTGTTAATTTTCTAATTCGTTATTATTTTATTGTGCTAATGAAATATACGTTATTAACTTTGTTGTTATTAATAAATTAATGTTGTTTTTTTTTGCAAAATTAAAATGAATAGTGTTGAAAATATTTTATCAAATCCTTTTTCCTGGACTTTCCTATGAAGAAAACCAAAATATACGAAAACTTGGACGGCCATTACCTGACTTGAATATTGTCCAGAACATAACAACTGGTAAGCGACGATTTAAAAGATTTTTTAAAAGAGAATTCTACGTAAACAATGAGTGGTTGTGTGGGTGTGATGTAAAAAATGCACTATTTTGTTTCCCATGTTCATTGTTTGGAGGCGAGGATTCGTGGACGAAATCAGGCTTGGCAGATATTAATCATTTGACCACTCGCATTAAAAAACACGAGGCTTCAGAGACGCACATTAAAAAAATTTTTTAAATTGTCAGTTTTTGGTGCTGTCAATATAGCTGAAAAGTTAGACACAGCATATAGACGAAATGTTTTAGAGGACAATGAAAAGGTTAGGCATAACAGATATGTTTTAAATATTTTAATAAATTGTGTTAGGTTTTGCGCGGTTTTCGAGTTAGCATTGAGAGGTCATGATGAAACTGAAACATCATCTAACCCTGGAATATTTAAAGGTTTTGTTAATTTTAGTTCGGAACTAGATGCTCCATTAAAAACTCATTTAGAAAAGGCAACTGTCTTTAAAGGAACATCGAAAACAACTCAAAATGAAATTTTGCAAATAATGTTAGAAGTGTGTCATGATGAAATAACAAAAGAAATTAAAGAAGCACAGTTTTTAGCCATCATTGCGGATGAAACAAGTGACATTTCAAATACACTGACGGAAAAAAATCCCAACACCAAGAAGGGGTTGTGTTAGATAAACGACAGTTGGTAGGCGGTGAGAGTACATCTGTAAGATGACGTCTACGCAAATTTCGCACTCGGCGCATACGTGTGGCGCTAGTAGCGTCCCTCGGAACATGCAAAGCAGGTTTGCTGTAAATACGCGCTGTAACGTTCGTGAGCGTTAGTTATCGTTGAGATTCGACGTAGGGTGTTGATGTTAGTCAATAATGCCTTTAAGAAGACGAAGAAGCCATTATCAACAGCTCACGGAGTTTGAACGAGGTCGTGTATTAGGGCTACGAGAAGGTGGATTTTCTTTCCGCAATATTGCAGAACGACTTGGCAGGAATGTAGCCACTGTGCATGATTGTTGGCAGCGGTGGTCAAGGGAAGGTACTGCCTCAAGAAGACCGGGTTCCGGCCGGCCACGTGGCACTACTGAGAGGGAAGACCGCCGTGTACGGCGTATGGCCGTGGCGCATCGTACTGCGTCTGCAGCAGCAATTCGAGCTGCAGTTGCCACCACAGTGACACAACGAACTGTTACAAATCGGTTACTTGAAGGACAGCTCCTAGCCAGACGCCATGTAGCGTGCATTTCACTTACTCCAAACCACTGCCGTTTGCGACGTCAGTGGTGTCAAGCTAGAGCTCATTGGAGGACGGAGTAGAGATCTGTTGTGTTTTCTGATGAAAGCCGGTTCTGCCTGGGTGCCAGTGATGGCCGTGTGTTGGTTAGAAGGAGGCCAGGTGAGTGCCTGCAACCAACCTGTCTGCGGCCGAGACACACTGGACCAACACCTGGAGTTATGGTCTGGGGAGCAATTTCATATGACTGCAGGAGCACTCTCGTGGTTATCCCACGCACCCTGACGGCACAGTCGTACGTCGGTCTGGTGATTCAACCTGTTGTGCTGCCATTCATGAACAGCATTCCAGGGGGTGTTTTCCAACAGTATAACGCTCGCCCGCATACCGCTGTTGTAACCCAACATGCTCTACAGAGTGTCGACATGTTGCCGTGGCCTGCTAGATCACCAGATCTTTCTCCAATCGAGCACGTATGGGACATCATTGGACGACAACTCCAGCGTGACCCCCAACCAGCATTAACCGTCCCTGTATTGACCGACCAAGTGCAACAAGCATGGAACTCCATCACACAAACTGACATCCAGCGTCTGTACGACACAATACATGAACGTTTGCGTGCTTGCATTCAACATTCTGGCGGTTACACCGGTTATTAATGTACCAGCATTTCACATTTAAAATGGCTCTTCTCGCGCTTACAATAAGATGTGATCTTGAAACCTTAATCGATTAAATATGTTACCTATACAAATGTATTGCCGCCATTTCATTCCTCTACAACTATTTTTTCGTGGTGTTGGGATTTTATTTTTATTCCGTCAGTGTATATTTCAAATGGCCATTGTTTACCGGTACGTGGTAAAAGGAAAACCAGTTGAAAGATTTTGGGATTTTATTTTTCCTTCACAACATGGCGCACACACCTTCGCTTCTTGTTTACTAGAAGAGCTGAAGAAACATAAAATTAATGAAAATCTCGGAAAATTAATTGCACAAACGTACGACGGAGCATCTGTTATGGCCGGTTCTTCCCACGGCGTGCAAGCAGTTGTGAAGGAATCTTATCCAGCTGCTGAATACATACATTGCTACGCTCATCAAATAAATTTAGTTATAATGAAAGCTGCTTCTATAAATAGAAATGTACAATTTTTTTCTCTGGTTTGCAAGACATCTGTATGTTTTTTTTTTTTTTTTTTCAAATAGCCCACAACGAACTGCAGTGCTTGATCAGGTTGTGAAAAAACGTTTACCCCGAGCTTCCCCTACAAGATGGAATTTTCTCTCACGCAATGTCAATACGGTTTCTGATAAAAAGAGAGATATTATCGAATCCCTGAAGACCATTCTCAAGTCTAATGACATTAAAAGAGAAAGTACTATTTGCCAGGCCAATGGTTATTTAAAGGTTCTTACGAGTTACAGCTTCAGCTTTTGGCTTTCATTTTTCGCTAAAATCATGCCTCTTGTAGAAATTTTGTTCGGTCAACTTCAAAAAAGTGACCTTGATCCCTCTACAGCAAAGAAAGCTATTACTGTTTTTGAGACACATGTAGTGACAATTAGGAAACAAATTGATGTTGATGAGAGTGCAACGACACAGGGTACATCTGCTTCTTTTAAAAAACGGAAAACTGACACTTTGAGTGGATAAGAGAAGCGAAAGAAGTCTGTGATATCATTATTTCTCAGGCTAAGGAAAGGTTTACTTTCACAGGGCATCTAGTTGCAGCTTTGCTATTTTTACCACAAATGTTCCCTCATTATGCCACTAAATTCCCAGCGGAGACATTGAAAACAGCGTGTGCTGTGTATCCATTTATAGATAAAATGAAACTCCGCCATGAACTTTTGTCCATCTACTGTGCAGAAGAGTTCAGATCACTCTCAGGGGGTGTTAGCGAGTTCCTCGTGAAGAACAATTAAGGAAAAAAATTTAGTGAATGTTACACGTTACTGAAACTTATCGTAACAATTCCTATGACATCAGTGGAAGCAGAATGGTGTTTTTCCACTTTAAAACGAATTAAAACATTTTTGAGGAACTCAATGACACAGGAAAGGTTCTCAGCCTTAGCCATTAAGGCCTATCGGCAAACCAATTCCAGATGTCTCGGTCATTTAAAAGTGGTCGAATAATTCGCGGACGGAAACATTCGAATTTTCTTCATTTTCCCACTTTGCTTTATGTACACTGCTAGCCACTGAAAATGCAACACCAAGAAGGAAGCACCCGATTGGCGTAAAATTTGCAGCCTGCATCGCCCGCGAGAGGACATGCAAACGATTAACATTGCAGGGCATATGCAAATCATGTGAACCCGACACGCCACCGAGAAGCACTATATGAAGGGTGCACAGAAGGCGGGGTGTAAGTAGTGGAAGGGTGTTGTGCTGCCGGACCTGTGCGTGGGAAGCTTCCTGATGCCTCGTCGCAGAATACGGCAGTCATTCCAGCACGTTTCGGAGTTCGACAGAGGACGAATAGTGGCTTATCGCGACAGCGGTTTATCGTACCGAGACATCGGCGCCCGTGTGGGACGACATCCAGCCGCCGTGAGGCGTATATGTATTCGGTGGGTGCAGGAGGGACGGACGGACCGACGCGAGCGATTGCCGTAGCCGCGGCACACCACCGAACAAGAGGACCGGCATGTTGTACGGCGGGAATTGACGGCTCACACCGCCACATCACAAACGTTAGAGCAGAAATTAGGGTGTGTTGCGCAACAACCTGTGGCAGCAAGTACCGTTCGACGTCGTCTATAGGAGCGGGGACTTGTCGCACGGCACCCATTGCTCCGAGTACAATTGACGTTACACCACCGGTGAGTGCGGCGGCAGTGGGCCGTTAAACGCAGCACCTGGACTACGGAATGGCACGGACATTGTCTTCTCCGACGAATCTCGCTTCTGCCTGCAACACCACGATGGTCGGATCCGCGTGTGGCAGCATCGCGGCGAGAGACTGTATGGTGCCTGCATTATGCATCGCCATACCGGTCCGTCGCCTGGCGTTATGGTTTAGGGCGCAATTGGATATGACACCCGCACCCCCTGGTACGCATCGCCGGTACACTCAACAGCCATCGCTACATCTCCGACGTTTTGGAGCATGTAGTCCTCCCTTACCTACAGGACCTGCCAGCTGCCACGTTTTAACAGGACAGTGCGCCCCTGCACGTGGCATGCATCGTACAATAATTCTTCACGGCCCATCAGGTGTAACTGCTGCCGTGGCCTGCCTGTTCTCCCGATATATCGCCCATCGGACACATCTGGTTGCTGATCGGCAACCGAGTGGCCCGGCAAGCACCACCCGCGGCTACGCCTGATGAACTGTGGCAACGTGTGGAAGCAGCCTGGACCGATATACCCCAAGCCCACATCCAAAGCCTCTTTCGTTCGATGCCGCGGCGTGTAGCGGCCGTTATTGCCAGCCATGGGGGCCACACGAACTATTGATGTCTGCGTGTTCCGCAAGTCTCACGGCCCTGTAAGCTCAATCGTTTCATCTTTGTATCTGTTGTTATGTGTCCAGTAAATCTGGCTTTGCTATCTCGTGTCCTTCTTGGTGTTGCATTTTGGGTGGCCAGCAGTGTATAACAGAAGATGGCTCTAAGAAAGAGAAAAGACCATGTCAACAGGAAAATCATATGCAGTATTAGGAAAAGTTCTTTATGGTGCGATTTTTACCTTACATTTGTATAACGTATTTGCTCGCATCGTCGCTTTGATCATTAACAGACTCACTAAAATTCGAGAATTACAAAATAAGAATTTCCCCCTAAATGTTTTTGCAAATCGAAACTCTCACAAGGATTTGCTTGAATTCGTTCCGTTAAAAAGTGCGTTCACTCTATTACACAAATTTGAGGATTTCAACAAAGATCTTCATGAGTTGGTTCGTTTCTTACGCTTTCCAACCGTAGGTTGAAGAAGTCTATATGCTCAAGCTTTTACCGTCTGTCTGTCTGTCCGCACGATAACTCGCGTGAAAATGGTTCGATTTCGATGAAATTTTAGTATGTGGTAGGAAACAACCTGGGGACGAGCTCTATTGAAAATGTGCAAAATAGGGTCAAAGGGCAGGACATAAGAGCGGGATCCATTCCATCGCCCACTCTAAAGTTTTGTTGCAATAGAAGCATTTTTACGTAAGTTATGCGTCATAACTTACGTAAAAATGCTTCTATTGCAACAAAACTTTAGTATGTTGTTCCGGATTTATACTGAACCGGTTCTGTTAAATATGATCGAAATGGGGTCAAAGGTCAGGGCACAGGAGCGATATTTATTCCACAACCATTCTCCTCATAACTTGACTAAAAATGCTTCTATTGCGACAAAACTTTAGTATGTTGTTCCGGAGGTATACTGAACTATTTCTGTTTAATATAATCGAAATGAGGTTAAAAGTCAGGGCACAGAAACGAGTTTTATTCCATAACCATTATCGTCATAACTTGACTAAAAATGCTTCTATTGCGACAAAACTTTAGTATGTTGTTCCGGAAGTATACTGTGCCGGTTCTGTTGAATACCATCGAAACTGAGTCAAAGGTCAGGACACAGGTGCGAGATTTATTCCACAGTCATTATCCTCATAACTTGACAAATAACTTGAGTAATGATTTCTGGTATGTTGGAAAGCGTATCATAATCAATGCATTGCATGATTTTACTTACTTGTTTAAAAAACGGAGACCTGAAAGTTAAGACTATTACTTCTAGGTGTCTAAGGTACACAGGCATTTGAGGAAATGTCGTTTTCAACTCTTAAGAGAATTAAATCCTATTTAAGGAGCACACTGGGTCAAGAACGACTTTGAAGCTTGGCATTATTGTCAATTGAGAAAAATGTTCCGCGCCAGTTAAAAGCACGTCTACGTTTTTCGATGACGGCCTTACAAAATTCACAAAGAGAAAGAACAATGGATTTTGCATTCAGTGGACCATCAAAGGGAAGTAACACGGAATGAAAATTCACTTTAATTTTATGAATATTCAATTTTATTTTTTATTAAGTACTTTTCGTGCAGCAATCATGCAGCCTTATTGTTAGCTAGATTTGATATTTTCATGCGCGTTTAATGCTCTTAACTGTGATGTACAAATATTTGTCCTTCTCTCTTCGCAAATAATTTGAACTGCGTACACAGTTGCATAGATTTAAGCCAGCCACTGAATCGCCATCTTTAAAATCTAGAAACATCATTCCCTACTATTTTGAAAATAGTTACATACCTTCAAATTACTTGGAGCCCAATGGAAAGCCGTGAGCTTTTTGATTGTGTTATCAGAATATCATCGCGTAAAGTAGCTGAGAGTTTCTTTCTACGTCTGCAGGACTTTTTTTTTATGTTGCTTCTCTTTCAATTGTTTATTTGGGTGTGGGGAGGGGTTTATAAGCACAAATCTCTATATTATATTTATTTTCGGAAGCTTGATTTGGCTCTAGAAAGACAACACAACTACACATTTTTCGGAACCATAGCTACCGCGATCACTCTCCAGTTAAAGAATTTGATAGCGGATAGGAAACTAAATGGGAGAGAAAGTGAGCTGAAAAATAATTCCATTATGTTTTTTTTTTTTTTTTCAAAATAAATCACGTCATCTATGGAATTAACCTGTCCGGGAGATATTTCCGTGAAGTTCCAAAGCTCTGAGACTGCACAAGTCGTACAGACCATCTTTAGTCCAAGAGTTTGTTTCTGTAAAAAACAGAGAACACGGACATCTGTCAAGATCTTATTCATTTTTCCTCAGCCGCGAACACAATATCAAGAATCGTCAAAAGTTGCCAACTCTATTTTTGGATTGTTGTTTTCAATGCTTCTTACTAGGAGTCTGATTTACAAAATTCCTTCTTTGTTGGATAGTGTTTCTAGTGTAACATGTGGTTCATATAATTTCAAAATTTTCTAGTAATTCATAGACTTTCCGCTAGGGGGCGTAAATGTAAATTGCGTTTCCCCCTATATCTCTGCTTCTAAATCTCCGATTTGAAAATTTCCTTCTGCACCGCATACAGATCCCGATGGGAAATCGTTTGCACATATTTTCTAATTTTTGTGAAAAATGGTTTGGCCACCAGGTGGCGTAAGTCTTAATTTCCGCTTCTGATGTATTTGCAGCAAAATATGAGCTTCTAAATTCTCGAGTGAAAATAACATCATTTGTAGACCGATAAACCTTTTAGGAAAATTTTCTTCTTGAAACAATGCATGGTTTCTACGCCAGGGGGCGTAGAATTACATCTTATTTTTGTCAATATCTCTACTTCTAAGAGTACAATTTGAAAAATTCCTTCTTTGTTGGATACTGTTTCCGATGCGAAATGTCTTTCCTATAAATTCAAAATTTACAAGTAAATCATAGACTTTCCGCTAGGGGGCACAAAGATAAATTGCGTTTTCTGCGTTATTTCTGCTCCTAAAGCTCCGATTTGAAAAATTCTTCCTGTGTCGCATACAAGACCTGATGGAAAATATTTTTTACATAATTTCTAATGATTGGTAAACAATGGGTGTGCCACCAGGGGTCATAAGTGTTAATTTCTGCTTCTGATGTATTTAAAGCTAAATCTGTGCTCCTGAAAACTCGACTAATTTTTTTTTCTTGGACCGATACCACTTATATGGATAAACCTTTTGAGAATACTTTCTCCCTTAAATAATGCATGGTTTTACCACCAGGGGACGTAAAGTCGCATCTTATTTTTGTCGATATCTCTGTTTCTAAGAGTTCGTAAACTGACGATTCCGTTTACAGCAATATCTGAGGGATTAAAAACCCGATTGAAAATCTTCTTTCTTTCGTCAGATCTATTGTTTTCCATACCGGTTGCATTGACTTTGCATAGATTTGATAAATTTAATTTGCGTCAGAACGGATTCAAAAGACGTGCTTATTACACCCGAAAATTCGGTGTCATCTTTCTTGTTTTATCATAATTTCTGGCTGAAAACGATAAAGACAGCACATTCATAATCAAACAAGCGCGTTTACTTACGATATGATATTCGAACGATCCGAAGTACCTAGACGAAGTGCTACCATTCATTTTGGTTATTCGAAACACAACTTGAAGATCAAAGTAAGTAAAAATTCCTAAAAAAAAAAAAAAAAAAAAAAAATGCAGATTGACTCAGTTCTGATTGAGCCGTCAGTTTGGAACATACAATATAGGACTACGACCAGCTGCATATCGGAGAGTTGAAATGAGCGAGTATGATTTCAAAGCGTTTATTTGATTTGCTATAGCCAACACAGGTCTAACGGCCGCTCTTGCTCTGAAGTCGTTTCTGTCGATTTATGCTTTTTTGCGCGATTTCAAGATGGGCAAGGTATGGGTTCGATCGGTGTGTTGGATTTTTGTTTGGCGGCGGCTACTTTCAGGTCGTTGGGCTGCAGTCTTCTTGGGCTTCTTACATTCCTCATCACTTGCTCTTGCTTCTCGTTTTGATTTACTCCACTTTTGCTTGCGTTCATTCTGCACATTTCACGGCATTGTTAAAAATTTTGACTCATTCACACGAATTTTTTTTTATTTCAGTTTAAACCACTGCGCTATGTTCTTTATATATTTGAATAGATCTTGTCGAGAGCTTTAAAACGATACCACTGGTATCGGACCCCAATGCCTACTGGTGTGTGCACTGGCGATAACTATTAACAATAAGGGTAATCACTCGAATTTCAAAAACTATGTTTTCCCAGTATTAGAGAAAACACAGGCTCGCTATTCGAGGATGGGCGTTGTGTTTCACCCAGCCGACGTTCCGTGTATCGGGGTCCGCTGAGTGCCGCAATGTTTTAAAGTAATCGTCTAGCTTTTCATTTCTCTTTGAATATTTCGTTAACTTACAAATTTTGATTTGTTTACTAGCACTGATGTGTAAGTTACTCAGTATTGCACTGGAGGACTTTTCTGAACATTCATTCCAAATCATTTACTCACACATCCAACTCTCAATCGTGATTAACATTTTTACTTTACAAAATTGTACACTCAAATGAAATTTAGCCGACTCATAATAACTTGAGAATAAAATATGTTTATTTTGCCTGATGAAGGCTTGAAATTTAAAAAAATACACTCAGTCAAATGAATATGCTTGAAGACCCTTTTATCAAAATTATTTATTTAAAGGTTAACTTTAATTTCTTATTTTAATTTAATATGAATCTGAAAAATTTCGAAACATAATTTACTTAAAATGATTCCTTATCCTACACAATTTCTTGCTCTGATCAATGTATTTACTTTACTCAACCATTTCATTTCTTCTATTTCTGCCCTTCTTTTCTCAGCATTAATTTAGAGATGGTTTTATTTTCAACCCTGACTTAGGTTCTACTATGCTCTTCTTTAACTTTCGGTTCAACATACGAAATATATAAAAAGAGAGGAAACCGTTATGGACGGAAATGTCCTACATTCTATCACACGATAAGGGCTGGCGTTCCATTCTCCTCTTCCAAACTGTTCTTTGCAGATTCCTTATTTGTACATAGCATGCCTTCCTGGATCTTTTATATCACTGTCACTATTATCAGAGTCCACTTTGTTCGTTAATGTAGAACATCTCTCCCTGTTGGGCAAATGCTCGATCCTCGGGGATAGTTCTATCTCCCACTAACAAGAGCGATGCTGGATACGACTTCTCTTATCACTTCGTTTTCTTCTTAATGCTTCCCGCTACTTCGCTCCTTAGTTCGTTCTTAACTTTTTCACCATGCTCTATATCTCATTTTGTGCTCCTCTTCCAGTCCTATGCAAAATTGTTCTCCCCGGATCCTCCCACCAAATTACAGATTGGTAAAAAAATTATCTTTTCCCGATCTGATTTGCTCTGGGTTTCCCGCCAATACTCTGACTTGCCATCCTTCGCCCCGTCCAAAAATCTGCGTCCGCCCCTGAATTCTAGGAAATTCTTTGCCCATGACTTTCTTTGGGTTGTAAATTTTCCTACCATAAAACTGCTATGGGTTTTCCTTGCCTGGCACCACGCTATTCTTTTTACCAGACTTGGTGCAGCAATTCTCAAGACGATTGGCACCGGACTGTAATAAAATGTCTACCCGCCGTTCATCCTCTTTGTAGAACTACTCCACCTTACTTAATTTTACTGACTCCCGCGGGGGCCGATGAGGAGAGATGCACCGTGATCTTACGCTACAGCCAGCAGGCTGACTGGAAATTTCCTTCGACTCGAAGAGAGGGGGGAGAAGGGGTACTATTCCGAACCCTGCCTCGGCGCGCATCCAAGTAAGAAAATCTAAGGAAAAATTTAAATCACGAAAAGTAGAGCTTCTGAGGAGTGTGGAGTTTATAAAATCCTAAATTTATTCATTCTTACACCAGCTCCCCAAAATTTCTCCCATTCATTTGATTAACTTTAAAATCCCATTTCCTTTTGCTTCTCCGATTTATTCACAACTTCCAATACAGGGAAAAGGTACACGCTCGCTCACGAGCGCTGCAACACCACGCACAGTCGGGGTTTGTTTTTGTTTTTGTTTTTTGTTTTTGGGGGAGGGGGGTTGGATGAAGGTTTAACGACCACCATGAGCAACTCAGTGGGCTATAAGCAGTCGCCCGTCTCTAATTTAGAGTCACTGGTTCCAGGGAAGGGTGAGAGCCAGTGCCGTAAGACAAACACATCCATGCTTCACCGGGATTCGAACCCGGACCCATCTCGAACGAATGATCAAAAGCCATCGCTTAGACCACTGCGCCAACGGGGCGGCGCAGTCGTTTTGCACTCAGGGTCGTCCAGATAAACCACGATATTGTCAAGTGGTCACCGGTTCACAAGAAAACAATTTTTTAAATGTGAAGTTCAAATCACTGCGAAATGTTCTTCGCATATTTGAATAGATCTCGTCGAGAGCCTTAAAACGATACCACACACAGTCGTGTTGCGCAGACGGTTGTTGAGATATACGGAGTCGAACGCGGCGGCACACCCGGAAACGTTGCATCATCTCCCCCGTACGCGAATTGGACTCCATGCTGTTTATGAATATGCTGACAAAATTAGTGTGCGGCACGTATTTTTAATGCTATAATGATTTCAATTGGAACCCATTTTTGTCGTAGGCGATCGGCCGTAGGATGTCCCATGCTATCTGCGGAGTTAGACGTATCCTACGTCAAAAAAACCAAAAAACAACAAGCGGTGTAGTTTTCCTTCAGAAGAGCTAAAAATACATGGGAATGTTGTGGTTACAGTGGCTAGACGAAATAATAAATTCCCACAATATAGATCTCATAACTTTTCTAGCAGACTTCTGCACTCAAAAATCTTTTAGGGGAAGGAAGTTGTGGGATGCTTCCATTGCTGCAATAATTGTTTCGTTTCAGGGTTCGAAGTAGTGAATCCACATTTCGTCTATAGCAGGGGTCTCAAACTCGCGGCCCGACGCTAACTGTTTTGCGGCCCGCATGAATAATTACAAAATAAAAATAAATCATCCTTTTTCAAGTATTTTATAATATATTCAATATAATATAAACATAGCAATGCTTAGCAAAGTCATCCTCTTTATAAGTAACAAGTTTTGGGGATTTGAGAGATGAAATAAAGATGTTCCTTGAAAGTGTTATAGGGTGCAGCCTAACTTGTGGAAAATTTTTATATTTCATTTATGCGGTAAATTTGTGTTTCGATGTAACTGCAAGGCAGCACTCATAGTTATAATTAATTACGGTAATTGATTCTCTAATTTGTTCATCACTGCCATTGTTAAAATTTGTTCATTATTTGATAAGTGCATAATTCGTAGCCTTCTGGCAAACGAGAATTGTGAAAGGCCACATGGCGACAGACCATCTCTATTTCGGACTCATAGCAACAGTCTTGTGCATCTTCAACTCTAACGAAAGTCTGCAAAACTCACCCCCCAAAATTCCCTCTGGAAGCCAAGAGACATTCTGTTGGTTGCATTTTTCTCCGAACTGAACGGGATAAGGGAGAACCGACTACCACCCACAGCTGAAAACAAGGTGATAAATCCCTTTTCAAGTGGCTAAGAGAAGCCCTGTGACAGGACAAAGAGGAGAGAAACGAGGAGAAGAGAAAAACAAGCGGCGTGGCTTTCTCAGGACGGTGGCAAAGCCAGACACACGCACGAGAACAGCACCAGCGAGCTGCATGGAACCTAGGCCTGAGAGCTGACCGCTGGGAGAGCTCGGAAAAAGAAGAGAGAAGCATGTAAGGAGGGCTATGAATGATCCCCTCTTAAACGAGGACATCTCAGTCCTTTGGACTTCTCGACCGATACTAGGTCGACATTAGTGCACTTTTGCCTAGGCTGTCTATATACCAAAACAGGCAGGATATTTCTTGCCACTTCTCTGCGCTGAGGACCTCAGACAACGGTTGCCAAGGTATGTGGTCTTTATACGAACATTTGCTCACGACTTACAAGTGCCGTCGGACAGTGAACAGCATATAGAACTCTGTCCCCTGTGAAAGGGAGTACGCACGACAGCGGAGGCCTCCAACACATTTTATTCGTGATTTTTATTTGTGTTATGGCCATAAGTTTTAAGAGCTCTTCCCTGCTAATTTGGCATCAAGCCTATGCAGGTGTGTGTAATGGTATAGTTATATATAGCTTATAATTAAACTGCGGCAGTCATGATAATTACGGTATCATTTTTAATTGCGGGTACCCACGCTCGTACTCAATTATCGTTTTCTAAAGTGTGTATTTAAATGTTTTGGGTAATCTCTCACATATGTTTCCTTCGCTCTATTTGTTTATTGTGCATACTAGAATTTCATCAGTGAACAGTGTTTGAATAAGAGTTAATTGTTAAATCAGAGTTAGTTAAATCAGTATTATCGTTTAATCAGTGATAAAGTGTTTAAATCATTGTGCATAATTAAGCTGCCGATAGAGCAGCCCACCATACATTCATCTCAGCAGATTTTTGTGCCACTTCATGGATAAAGGTGGCATTGTATATAATATAACGTTGGATATTAAATGTCAAGCGTACGTGAAATGAGCGTTGGGTATCTTTTCGAGTGTGTGTGTGCGTTGCTGTGATTTTCGGTAGATTGGGACGTGCTGGAGTTAAATCCAGGCATCCACGCCCAATCGCGGTACGGGTTTTGCGAGAAGTTAATAATTAATTTGTTATAATTAATTATGGGAGGTCATTATTAATTATTCAAATCAGATAATTAATTTGTTGTTGCAGAATTTTCGGTTGTCAACGCAAGTAGAAAACTCCTTGCTAGCCCTAGCAGCAGAGGAGGAGAGCAAAATTTTTGACAAAATTTTCCTTAGTGTTTTTTTTATTTAGATGTTTATTTTTTTTTGGTGGAGATATCGGGTGCTTCACTGCAGGCGATACTTCACCCGGTGCCGCGGCCACATCAGCCTGTAAAGGTAAGATCCAACAAAAGTAATGATTCAGACGTCTCGGTTTTTGATGATCCAAAATTGTTTCATGATCTAGCATTCAGCACAGATATAACTGGATACTTAAACGATTTGAATATCAAACTACAATTCCAAAATAAGCTAGTCACTGATATTATTGATAATGTTAACGCATTTCACAGGAAACTTCAGCTTTGGGAAGCTCAGCTCAGAGTAGGAAATCTTGCTTACTTTCCCATTTTAAAAACTTCAGCGGAAGAAGAAGAACTCAACTTTGGGGAATTTTCTACGAAGATAGTGATGTTAAAAGAGAATTTTAACAGGCGGTTTGAATGTTTCAAAGACATGGAAAATATTTTAAATATATTCAAGTCTCCATTTTCCTATAATCCTGACAACACACCTGAAGAAATTCAGCTACAATGAATAGCCTTTCAGTGTGATTCTTTCCTAAAAAAATTCAACAGCTACATTCTAACAGAGTTTTACCAGTTAGTTTCAAAGAACAGGTACATAAACATTCATAACCTAACTGCACGGGTTCTGTCTATGTTCGGAACAACATATTCATGTGAACAGAGTTTTTCCAGAATGAACCAAGTAAAATGTCTTGAAAGAAATAGGTTAAGTGACAGTCATTTAAGCTCACTTTTAAAAGAAGTATGTTTAAATGACATTATTCTAAATATCGATAAGTTAGTGACAGAAAAGCGAAGTCAAGTTTCTGGTCAGAACATGTTATATGTATTTTCTTTACCATGTACGGCGTTCAGTTGGTAAAATGTGCTTGTTTTAAGATTTAAGTGAAAACAATTGTTATGTAAAATGATTATTTTCTGCGATTGATGAAGCATTTGTTTTTACTATTTACCGATAATTAGAAATAATATCCCACTCTAGTGCCAAGCCATTCGAGTAGTTTTGTAAAGTTGATATTTTTCCATAAGAAATTTATTAATATTCATGCGGCCCCCTACGTTTCCTCAAAACTGAAAAGTGGCCCTTCCAAAGGTCTGAGTTTGAGACCACTGGTCTATAGTGACCTAATGACATTCGTTTGCTTCAGAATGGTGCATAATCTCAAGACACCCTTTCTTGAATGGGATGGTCATCCAAAACATTCACAATATCACGAGTTAGCTTATGAAAGACGAATATCTGTGACGTACTACAGAGGTGAAGTACATGTGAAGACAGCAAACGTTGCAGCGATAAATTCCGTCGGTGTAGCTTAATTCGGAAAGCATTCGTTCCGGAGCGGAATGATGAGAGTTCGAGCACCGTCACCGGCAAATTTGTGTTTCCACATTGGCCTTCGATTGTGGAAATGGACTACGGCCGCTAGGTTGTTCTAAAAATGTGTGATATTCCTTCCACACATCGTCTGGAAATAATGAGAATTTCTTCAACGCTTCAAAAAAATGTGTGATGCTTCTTCCACGCATCGTCTGGAATCAGACTTCCTTCTTCAGCTAACGGTGGACCGGAAACCTGAAATTTCCTACCCCCGCCTTTCTCGGGGGGGGGGGGCATATATGTGACGTACTACAGAGGAGAAGCACATGTCAAGACTGCAAAGTCGCATCGATAAGTTTCGTCGGTGTAGCTTAATTGGGAAAGTATTCGCCTCCGGAGCAGGTATTTGCGGGTTCGAGACAGAGTTGGAAACGGGTCAAAAATTTTTGACCTGGACCCAGACGTCACATAACTTGACCCGACCCGGACCTCCGCAGTGGGTACTTTAGGTTATATGGAAATCAAACAACTGTATTATAGGAACGTATAATTTACTCACTTGCAGGAAGTATTGCAACTATCGTCCTTCATTTGCATGATATAACTTAACTGACTGTTTTACACATGTTTTCAAACACATCTGCGAGAGTCAAAAGTCTCTCCGCAGTAATTTTAAGGCTGTTGCACCTAACTTTGATGGCGCTATAATCAAAAGTTTTGAATTAAGCAACTTGTTGTATGTTTAATTTCAGTTTTGGCTGTTTTCTTGCAAACATATCAAACTTCAGAATATGTTTCACAACAATTTTTACAAGTTTATGATGAGTTGAAAGTTCCCAAAATGTGGATGTTGTTTTCATCATTTCCCCTCGGAAGGAAGGAACACTTTTCCTTCTGAGGACACTCTTCCTTCATATTGCGTGACAAATCTTTTTTCAGTCCGCGGGCACCAGTATCAAGCACAAAATTCCAAAGTGAGCATTTTTCTTTTTGCTTTTCAAAAATAAAACGGAAATAAAGCCGGGTCGAAATCGGGTCAGGAGCACCTTGACCCGACCCGTTTGACCCGCAAGAAATTGTCAACCCGTTGACCCGTTGAGCAGTTTTCATCTCTGGTTCGAGCCTTACTACCAGCAAATTTGTGCTTTTTACATGTTGTCACAAAGTGCTTCATTGTTTTTCTGCGGTCTTTGTATGATTAGCGACTCGATAACAGGCCTTCAACTGCACGGCGCATCTTTAACGCTGTCTTCTCTTCCATGCTTAAATTTTGCAACCAAGTTTTTGACATTGGGGTATGAAGGACAAGATTTCCCTAATGTTTGCTGAGTATTCTCATGTTCTTTTGGCGATATTCCCATTAAGTTGAGCCACTTAATAACTACACGGTGTGCTTGATTCTATCAACAGTCTATCTTCATTTACCTTCAATACTTTCTATATAAAAATAGAGTTGCAAACGTGAAAATTTCTCGGAACATACAAGCGGAAAAGTCACAATTAACTACACTGATGGCATAAATCATTCTTTCTTGGGAGTTCACTCATCATTCACGCAAAAACGAGTCATTCAAACAAATGATCTGATTTCCTGCTTGTTACTGCGCTCACTGAATAAATCTTTTTGACAAATTTCCCAACAGAATTCAAGCTCTTCAACCATTAAGGTGGTTCCACATGAAATATCTGCCTTATATTTACAATGGTAAAACTTTTTTATATATTTTCTTCGCAATTAATATATTTCCAAGGGCGAAAATTTGAGCATCGATAAACTAACTTTAAGTTATACCATGGGATACTTAATACTTGCTGAAACATTACCATGATTAAGCAATTCAACATTTGTTTGTCTACTGACATCACCAATGCACAGGTCGCGCCATCTATTAATAGGTCTAAACATTACTCAAAGAAAAATGATCGATTTTTAATGTAATTATGGTTATGTTTTAAGAAGCATTAAGTATCCCATACTATAACTTAAAGTTAGTTTTATCGACGCACAAATTTTCATTCTTGGGAATACATTAATTGCGAAGAAAATATGTAAAGAATTTTTTCCCATTGGAAACGTAAGGCAGAGATTTTAGGTGGAACCACCTTAAATCAATGAAGGGAGAAATATTCCTCATAATACAAGGGACGTCGATATAATATTCAAAGCAAACAGAATATAAATTCTGAACTTGCTTGCAACACTAACTGATCAACCATGTAACATCTGTCTGTGGAGATTAGGGTTCGATTTCCGCTCACCCTGGAGCGGAAATCGAACCCGCATCTCCCGATTTCCGTTCGAGTATGGGATGCGAGGTCAGGTGATGCGCAACATATCACATCCTTGACAAATGTCAACCCCGCCTTCTCGTGGTGCATCCTGTTCCCACTAAAGGGGCTCTGACGACCACCAGTAGCGGTATAACTATACCATCGGGATTAGGGGAAATGCTATCCCACACTCACCAACTCTCTTGACCAGCGTGGTGAGTTATAGCCAAAACCCCTCAAAGATGCTTACACAATTTCAAACTTGGCCCCCAGTCACCGGCAGCTGGAATGTACCTGGCCAAGGCAGCGGCCAGTGCGACATGAAGGCAGAGGGTGTTAAGAATCACCAGACGACCGGACTAGGCTGCCATTTGATGCTGACCTTGGCTACTTACAACGGACGCTCCCTATCTTCTGATTCAAAGCTTCTTGAATTGGAAGAGGAACTAGAAAGGGTCAAGTGGGACATCGTGGGGCTAAGTGAGGTAAGGAGAAAAGTAGATCTCATTGAACTGAAAGGAGGACATCTCCTCTACTATCGTCGGACAGATACTGGAAAAACTAGTGGTGTTGGATTTATAATAAACAAGAAACTGAGGGATAAAGTTGTAAAAGCTGAACGTTCCTTTTACAGAGCTGCACGACTCGTTATCCAACTCTCGAGAAGATACCAGGCCCATATTATTCAAACTTATGCACCCACCACAAGTCACCCTGGAGAAGAAATTGAAGAATTTTACGAGGAAATTCGAAATCTAAATAACAGAGGCAAACAACACCTGAAGATCATTATGGGTGATTTCAATGCAAAAGTAGAGCAACAGCAACAGAATGAAAGTTTAGTTGGTAAATTCGGTTACAGGAACAGTAATCAACATGGAAATACTGTCGTAGAATTTGCAGAAGTAGAAAGGTTTTTCATCATGAACTCCTTTTTCAAGAAAAAGCCACACAGGAAATGGACATGGAGACATCAGAATGGGACGACGAGTGAATTTTATTTTATTATGTGTAACAAAAATTTCGTCATTGAAGACTGCAGTGAGCTAAACAAGTTCAACACAGGTAGTGACAATAGATTGGTGAGATGTAAGATGCACCTCAACACTAAACTCAAACGTGGCAAACTCATAAGACAAACAAAATGTATTGACATAACCAACCTTAAAAAACACCGTAATACCTTCAAGTTCGAATTGAAGAACAGATTCTCTGCTTTAGAAGGCCTAACATTGGACGAAGTGGATATTTCTGAAGTTAATAGAGAACTCACCAAGGCTCTCATGGAAACAGCAACAAAAATAGGTGGTACTAAGAACAAGTTACATATAAAGAAACTTTCAGGAAAAACCAAAATGTTGATGCAAAAGAGAAGGGAGATGAGGACAAATAAAGACGTAACTTCCAACGTCGAATATATAGAGCTATGCAAGACACTGCGAAAAAGTATCACTGAAGACATAAGGAAATTCAATTGTGAACTAGTGAGGAAATCAATTGAGGACAACCAGAGCCTGAAGAGAGTGAAGAGAGCAAAAGGACATCTCAGTAAGTGAAGAAAACAGATTATGGCTCAGAGAAAAGAAGATAGTACTGTAACAAGAAATAGAAGCGAAATTTTGACAGGGGTGAAAGATTTATATTCAAAACTATATGGAAGGGATGATACATCTATTCCAGACATTATGACAGGTACCAGTGCCAGTGTCCCTCCAATCCTCCCTGCGGAAGTTACATATGCAATTAAGAACATGAAACGGGGAAGAGCTCCAGGAGAAGATGGAATTACCGTGGACATTATGCAAGAAGCAAGTGGAAAAATTGAAACTACACTCGCCCAAGTTTTCGCCAGATGTCTTAATGAAGGGAAGATTCCTGAGGATTGGAACAATACTAAAATGATCCTTCTCCATAAAAAAGGTGACGTTGAGGATCTCAGGAACTACAGGCCCATCAGCCTCTTATCAGTGGTTTATAAAATCTTCACTAAGGTTCTTTCACATCGCTTGAAGGTAACATTAGACATGGCCCAACCAAGAAAACAAGGTGGATTCAGAAGTGGCTACAGCACTATAGATCATATCCATGTACTGAGAAACTAATTGAATGAACAAGAGAATATGAACTCCCATTATGCATGACTTTTATTGACTATGAAAAGGCCTTCAATTCCGTGAAACCATCAGCAGTAACAATGGCTTTGAAATCCTGTGGTATTGAAGATGCATACATTAGCATAATTAATAACATCTATGAAAATGCAAGTGCAAAGGTTTGTATATTTGAGGATACAGCACAAATAAGAATTGGAAAGGGAGTGAGACAAGGTGACACCATATCTCCCAAGCTCTTTAATGCCACATTGGAAAATGTCTTTCAATCATTGAACTGGGAAAACAAAAGGATAAAGATTAATGGAGATTACTTAACTCATCTTCGTTTTGCTGATGACGTAGTCATTTTTGCAAGTACCCCTTCAGAGCTGCAGAGTATATGATCCAAGAACTTGCTGACAAGAGGAAAGAAGTGGGATTAAAAATGAACTTTCAGAAGACAAAAGTGATGTACAATACTTTTACAAGAAACGAAGATTTATCGATTGATAGAGAAAAACTTGAGACAACCAATTCCTAAATTTATCTTGGGAAGCAGATATTAAATGAGGGTCACATTGCTGAAGAAATTAATCGGCGTATAAAACTTGGATGGAGAGCTTTTGGAAGAAACAGTACAGTATGCCATTATGTCTCAAAAAAGGAAAGTGTTTAATCAATGCATCTGGCCAGTGCTTACGTATGGAGCAGAGACATGGACCTTAACTAAAAAAAGACATACAAAGACTGCGGACAACTCAAAGAAGCATGGAGAGATGCATGCTTAGTGTACCAGGAAAGATAAGAAGAGGAACTTGTGGATAAGGGAAAAGACAGGAGTGGACGACATTATGACCAGAGTGAAATCCCTGAAATGGCAATGGGCTGGACATGTTGCCAGAAGAACGGACCACCGATGGACAACAGAAATTTTATACTGGATTCCGACGGACAGGAAAAGACCCAGAAGAAGACCCCATGGGAGATGGATGGATGACATTCGAAAGTATGCTGGAATGACATGGAGGAGACAGACCCAAGACAGAAAATTGTGGAAGAAATTTCGTGAGACCTTCATCCAGCAGTGGATTGGTAATGGTTGATGATGATGATAATGCCAGCAGTTACACCCCCAGGACAGAGAAGTTCCAAGCAACTGAGACATATGCTTCGTCTAACGAAAATCTGAGGATGTTCAGATTCCTAAGCTAAGTTTTCTTAGTCTCAGTTTCTTGGAACTTCACTGTCCTTAGTGGTGTAACGGTTAGCACACTCGAACGGAAATCGGGAGATGCGTGTTCGATTCCCGTCCAGGGCGATGCTATTTTCAAGTTTTCTGAGAGGTTACATGGATGACCAGTTAGTGTTACAAGCAAATCCAGAATTTATATTCTGTTTGCTTTGAATATTCTATCTTCAACCATTCACGGTGAGCAGTTTTCCACTAGAAAACGATCTGGGTACACCATTAAAATGAATGGCATTCTCGTGTCATTCCCATTCAGCATCATTTCCTAGCTGACAACTCACTCACATAAAGGGTGGCATTTATCAATTCTATACATTACTTTTCTTAAATGAGAGTTCGTTTCCGAAATCATGCGACTGTAGAACGTTAAACGCGCTGCAACTCAGTGTGTTTCGCCGTAATGGCGGATTGAATGGCCATTCAAAGTGGTAAGAGCGCACCATTCACCACTCACCGTGAAGACTCATTCGAAGTGAATGAATCATTCACGAATGGTCCATCACTGATAGATGAGCAATATTGTGTTTCACGAAACCTTCGCGATCCATATTGGGCTGAAAAGCATTTCAACTCCCCTTCGTACAGGTATGAGGCGTGATCAAATTAAACCCGTTCGTGCTGCGTCACTTGGACAGGCGCAGGAGAAGCATGATGACGTCACATCTCGCGTGATAAGCGCGGACCAATAAACAGGCGAGCATGCTTTCGTTCTCCTCGCCCGTGTGGTTTTATGCTGCAGATCGTTGGCAACATAGCGGGGTGACTCCGAATCCATCCAAGGTGGGTCAGCGAGCGATGATTCAGTTTCTAACAGCGGAAGTACACTGAAGAGCAATTGAATTTGAGATACCTGTCTAGTAACGTGTAGTACCACCTTTCGTTCGGATGACGGCGGCGATTCGTCTCGGCATGGACTCGACAAGACACCGGAAACGTTGGGAAGCCATACGCATCCACGACCCCTGAACAAGCTCCCACAGTTCACGAAGATTTGATGGAGGGGGTTCGGAGCCACGAACATCTTTCCCCATGGCATCCCAGATGTGCTCGATGGGATTGAGGTCAGGTGACCTAGCTGGCCAGGGAAGTGAGGTCACGTCGGTGGAGTGTTCATCCAACCATTCGGATACAATTCGGGAACGATGTCACGGTGCATTGTCTTGTTGCAGGATGAGATCTCCAGTGGGATGTTGAAGACGCACAAACGAGAGCAAATGGTCGTCCAGGATATCCCGGTAACGTTGACCTGTGAGGGACGTTGTCGCACGTACCAGGGGTCCCATTTCAGTCCAGGTAAACAGTTCCCAGACGAGAATGCTACCCCCACCAGCTTGAAGACTACCCTGCTGGCAAGAAGGATCCATCGCTTCATATGGTTTGCGCCGTACTCGTAGCCTGCCATCCGCATGTACCAACGTGAATATCGACTCATCCGTCCAGGCAACACTTTCCCACATGTCTAGGGTCCAGTGGCGATGTTCCCGCGCCCATGCTAATCTTTGCACCCTGTGATGTGCGGTCAGCAGCGGTTCACTCGTGGGACGATGGCTTCTGTACCCCATAGCGACGAGATGGTTCTGGATGGTGTGGCTGCTTACACATTTTTGTGCACCAGCGTTAAATTGCCGAGTGATTTCTTGCACAGTGGCCCGTCTATCCCCTGTTACAATGCGAGCTAGCTGACAATGACCCCGCTCATCCACACGATGTTGTCCACGGTAGTTGGACCTTGCAGGGATGGTTTCACCGGATTGAATGTACTCACGGTGCACCCGTGACACAGTGGCTCGTGAAAATCCCAGTGCCTGCACGACTGCCGAGATGGAGTGATCCATTCGTCCGGCCCCGACAATTCGCCTAGATCCTTCGTCTTACCCATACTGCGCCCGACTCTTACTGATTCCCGTCGCATCACAACTTATATTGTCGGATCGCTGCATACGTCATGTCGTTTCCGTTTACAGGGCAGCCCACAGCGCCACGTTTGCATAACGCCAGCTGTCTCTAATTCAATTGCTCTTCAGTGTATGTCGACCAGTCGACATTTGACATTTGTGTGTTGAAGACAAAAGTGACTGACTGGGCGCGAATGTTTCGGGAAGGACGTGAGGAAACGAAAGATCTTCCGTGGTGGGCCCAGGCGAACATTTTTGTGACAGACGAAGCCATCGCCAAGATTGATGCAGCAATACGAGTGGACTGTCGTCGGAGCTTACGTTCGCTAACGGAGTAATTTGCTCTGTCGTTTGGGACAGTTCAAACGGCGGTTAGAAAGACACTGCAGTATCGGAAGGTGTATTCGCAATGGATCCCACAGATGCTGGCCGACCAGGATAAGGAAGAACGCATGGGTTGGAGTTTAAACCACTTGCTACGTTACGACGCGGACGATGATGCATTTCTGTCGTTTATAGTGGCAGGCGACGAATCGTAGTACCACTTCCTTGAGCCGTTCAGCAAACCAGCGACCATGCAATGCAAATATCCCGAACCAGCAAAACATAAAACATTCGAGTCACAGGCTTCCGCCAGCAAGGTTATGCTGATTGCATTTTTTGACCATGAAGGGATTTTTGTTGGTGGACTATAAAGAGCCTCGCGTGAACATCAATGCCAACCGCTACAAGGACACACTGTACAAACTGCATAAAGCCATCAAGAATAAGCGACCCGGCATGCTTCCGCGTGGTGTGTTTCTGTTGCACGACAATGCTCGTCCGCATTTTGCGAACATTGTGCAGGATACGTTAGCACGGAAAGGGTGGGAGGTTCTGCACCACCCTTCCTATAGCCCTGATCTGTCACCATGCGACTTTCATTTGTTCGGACCCTTAAAAAAAAAGCTCTAAAGGAACAACGATTCCACTCCGATGCAGACGTCATGGCCGCGGTGACCAAATGGTTCAAGGAGCAACCAAAGTCCTTCTTCGCGGAGGGTATCCGACGTCTTCCCAAGCAGTAGGATGCGTGTCTGAATACCTACGGCGACTTCTTCTAACGAACACTGGTACATTCTTGCTTCCTTATACACTGAGTGGCCACTTTATTATGACCACCCCCTCAGTACTTCGTTGGGCCACCTTTTGCCTTTAATACTGCGTCGATTCTTCGTGGCATGGACTCCACGAGATGTTCATAGGTGGTTTGTAGAATCTGAGACCATGCTTGATGAATAGCACTTTCCAGGAGTGTGAGATTGCAGGCTTGTGGATCCAGCTGTCAAATGGCTCGTTCAACTTCATCCCACAAATTTTCAATGGGGTTGAGATCTGGAGATTGTGGGAGCCACCTAAGCAAAGTAAACTCACCGGCATGTTCCTGAAACCAATCCTGTACAATACGAGCACTATGGCAGGACGCATTATCTTGTTGAAAGGAGCCATCGCCATTGGGATAAACCATCCACATGACTGGATGCATTTGGTCCACAACGATGTTTAGATATGATGTGCTTGTCAGACGTTGGTCAACAGGAATTAAAGGGCCCAAAGCATGCCAGGAAAACATTCCCCAAACCATAACGTTACCTCCACCAGTTTGAAGGGTTGTAGCAATGCATTTGGGGTCTACGCTTTCGAGCTGTTTCCGCCAAATTCTCACTCGGCTATCAGCATGGTGCAACTGAAAACGTGATTTATCGGACCACATAATTTGCTTCCAATTACCGACTGTCCAATCCCTGTGCTCCTGTGCGAACTGGAGAAAAAATTTTCTCTTGTTAACTGCAGACAGCAAAGGTGTTCGAAAAGGCGTTCGGCTGCCATATCCCATCCGATACAGTGTACGGCGAACAGTGCGTGCAGAGATCATTTGAGGGGATCCTTGATTAAGATGGTCTGTAATTTGCTGCACTGTTGCCCTTCTGTTGTCTGGTACCAGTCTGGACACTTGCCGTTCCGCCCGTGCAGTCACTAGTCGATGACGACCACACGTTGCACGTAGAGAACCAGTTTTTCGGCTGACAGTTCAGTCTTTAAACACTTGTAACGTACCAGGAGAGGTGACGTACCTGCCAGAAGGACGCACACGACATAAAGGCAGATAGGAATCAGAATAAAAACGTCCGCGTAGCTCAATTGGTAGAGCGACTTGTTCCGGAAGAAGCGGACACGGGTTCGAATCCCGGCGTAGACTAGAAATGACGGAGAAATGTACTTCGTTATAATGGCGCCCGAACTATCCGGATGACCCGACCGTTCAAAATCTCGTAATGATGGGATGTTATTTCCACACCGCGAGATAGGAAAAATAAGAGAATCCCTTCTCCAGCACTTCAAAAAAAAAATAAAAAAAATAAGGGGGAGATGATGTAACGTACCAGGAGATGTGACGTACCTGCCAGAAGGACGCACACGACATAAAGGCAGATAGGAATCAGAATAAAACGTCCGCGTAGCTCAATTGGTAGAGCAACTTATTCCGGAATGAGGGGATCCGGGTTCGAATCCTGGCGCGGATAAAAATGACGGAGAAATGTACTTCGTTATACACTTTAACAACAGTTGCTCTGGAACATTACACGAATGCAGCGATTTCGGTGATACTCGCTCCATGGCTCCGAGCTCTTACAATCATCCCACGTTAAAAGTCCGTCAAATCGCATTTTTTACCCATCTCGTCACCCAAAAAACACTCTACTACTGTCGCAAGCACTAAGCTTTCCCTTTTTATACTAGCCTCGCCCTCTGACGGCAACAGCGTGCAGCCATAGCTCATTTTCTTAAAACTGTCAGGTGGTCATAATAAAGTGGCCACTCAGTGTATATTGTTTTGTTTAATTCTACCACAACTGCGGATGTACCAATATTTCATTCATATTGACTTTCAGCACAACCGAAAAATTTCTTTTTTGATATTAGACTTCAAACTATGTGTCTGGCTCGTTTATCTTAGGTTGCTATTGTAAGCGGGAGTCAATGCGATTGAGCGTTCCCGTCTGCCTCAATAGTGCAATAGGGAAAAACAAGCATAGTCTTGATTAGATGAAAAAGAAAAATGCACTTTCTTTAGGGGAATGATTCAGCAAATACAATGTACAAATAAGAACTCACCTGATGAAAGGATAACCCGTTTTGTATACACATAAGATGACACGATATTAATGGTTGAAGGAAAAGTGATAGTAGTAACAATATACAAGACTGATGACTCAATATAATATAAGTATTATTGTCTTTAACACATCGTATGGTGTGAGAACCTAAGCTACATTTTTCTGGGCTTGTTGAGATGATATTTTTCGTTCTGTTCACTTCAAATACGCAGGACTTTCCCTCACATGGAGAAGAACAGAAAAGTGTTTACAATCTGCTATAAAAGTAGGTCACGGATGTTTTACCCTGGGTGGTGACGCACGCCCACGCATTAGTTCTGCAAAGAGTGAAACAATCGTGGGAAAGCGTTTTGTTTATTTTTCTCCAGTTACTTTTTTCTTTGATGTATCGGCACATACGCGCGGCATCTTCAACAGCTAGCACATTTGCGAGATACTAACCGAAGCAATACCATTGACTCTTTCGAAGCTTTTCTGGCTCTGGAGCATTTAATAACCGCGTACGCCTCATTTGCTGAAACACCAGTAGCGTGAAGATTAAATATAAGGTTGGATCAAAATGTAACGCCCAGTAAGCTATAAGAGCTTTATTATTGCAGCTAATGTAGCCATACATCGCAGCAGTGGTGCGCAGGTTTCGCTCATGAAATGAGTTCCTTATCACTCTCAAAACACCTTACAAGCAGGCTGCTTTCAGTCTAGCATACAAAAAAGAAATAGGAAGGGGGGCAATATCTGGGCTGTAAGGTGGATGAGGCATTATGCTTCACCCCAGCGTTGCAATCTTTGCTAATGATATTTGCGTTGTGTGTACCCTGGATTATTCTGAATAAACTTTGTCTTACCAACTGAGTTCTGGTCTTTTGGATTTCAGAGCTCGGTTAAACTTTTCAATGGACAAACAGGAAAAGACCCAGAAGGGAGATGAGAACACTGAAAACACAAATTTGTCCGTGACGGATATCGAAACCTTGTCCCCTCACTCCGGAGTAAGTCGCTCTCCCAACTGAGCTACGCGGACAGAATGTCTCGCTGCAGATTTGTTGTCTTGACACATGTTTTCACATCTCTAGTACGTCACATCATTTCCCTCTTAAGTTTCTTTTTTCTTTCTTTTTTTTTTTTTTTTGTCTTTGAAAGGAAAGTAGGAATGTTTTATAAATTCCAAACAATGTGTGGAACAAACATCACACCTTTTTTGAAGAACCCAACGGCCAGTGGATCCATTTTCCACAATCGGGCGCCAATGTGAAAACACAAGTTTGTCTGCCACGGACATTGCGTGCTCCCTCACTCCGGAGTAAGTCGCTCTCCCAACTGAGCTACGCGGACAGAATGTCTCCCACAGATTTGTCATCTTGACATATGTTTTCACTTCTGTAGTACTTCACAATACTGTCAAAACAGAGAACTGTGGAAGAGATTTGAGGACGTCTTCATCCAGCAGTAGATTGAGAATCGTTGTTAATGACGTACTTAGGAAAAATGTAAACAAATTTAAGTTGTATCTTCCAGACTTTTGAGGTCATAACCCTTTCCTTGCCAGTGTCTGAGAATTAATTCGTGGATTTCCTACGAGAATGTAATCCATGCAAGCACTCTGAATAGTATTTTTAACAGTAGTTCAAGTAGTTCAGTTGTTTGGTTTACCAGGCAGAAATCGTTCGGTTTCATCGCTGACCGGTTGACAAATGTTCTTATCAATCTTTCACATTAGTTAGGCTTGACAAACGGCCAGTACTGTCAGAAAAGTGATTAAAATGATGTATTTAGAGATGATTGGCAGGTGATTAATTGCTCTTACGTTCGTGAAATCTATGGGTGAAGATATGGTGCACAAATAAGGTTTCTTCGAAGTGATCAATCTGGAGCGCTTCAAAAGCATGAAGTCGTCAGTAGATAATTTTAGAACCCTCTGTCATCACATTAAAATAGATGATTGCTTTCGAAACAGTAACAAATCATAGTGTCTTCTTTACCAAAATCATTAGTCTCAGAACAGTGGGTGAAAAACTTAGATCATTACACGCATGATATATTCTACAACAGTATGAAACTGATTTTTAACTCTAAGGTAAAACGTTCGCATTGAATTAGTTAAACAATTAAAGAACAATTGCACAGACTGACAAAATATGTAAATAATTACATAAATGTAGACAAAATTCTGTTTCGTGTTATAAGAGTACACACTAAGAGCCTTGTGACGTGCCTGACCCGCAGGACGCACACGACATAAAGGCAGATAGCAGCAAGAACGAACGTCTGCGTAGCTCAGTTGGTAGAGCGACTTGTTCCGGAATAAGAAGACTCGTGTTCGATCCCTGGCGTGGACCAAAAATGACGGAGAAATTTACTTCGTTATAGCCTACTAAATTACTACCACCCATAAGTAAAGAGACTTGCACCTGATTCAGGCTTAATATAAGGGGTAGATGGTTCACGTAACCAGAAGAGCGTGCCCTGTAGGTTAAAGGGTTGTATATGTTCAGTTCAGAGCGAAGTTACGGACGTGATGGGTTGTAACGTACCAGGAGAGGAGATGTGACGTACCTGCCAGCAGGACGCACACGACATAAAGGCAGATAGGAATCAGAACAAATGTCCGCGTAGCTTAATTAGTAGAGCAACTTATTCCGGAATGAGTGGGCACGGGTTCGAACCCCGGCGCGGATAAAAATGACGGAGAAATTCACTTCGTTATAATGGTGCCCGAACTATCCGGATGACCCGACCGTTCAAAATCTCGCATTGGTGTGATGTTATTTCCACACCGCGAGATAGGAGAAATATGAGCAGCACTTCGAAAGAAAAAAAAAAAGAAAGAAAAATAAGGGGGAGATGATGTAACGTACCAGGAGATGTGACGTACCTGCCAGCAGGACGCACATGACATAAAGGCAGATAGGAATCAGAATACATGTCCGCGTAGCTTAATTGGTAGTGTTACAGTGGACACCCCCCCCCATCCTAAAACCTGAAGAAAACTTTAAAATTTGTCCGCCATGTCGCGTATTGTATGAGGCAGCTAGGAATCACAGTTCGGCAGGCTCACATGTTCTTTTACAGTTCAGTTTTTTTTTATTTATTTCTCATTTACGTTGTTTTTTCTTTCGGCTGTTCTCTAAATTAATTAACAAAATTGCGGGATAATTGGGAAGTCGCTCCAATGCTTTTGAAGGCAAGAAACGCAATATTTTTGCCATTTTGAATTGCTAGACCTCACACATAGCCCTGAAGTGAAACATAAAAATTCCTATCTCAAGTGTCTTAGAGGGGCTGCAAAACGAACGAGGGAAATGTGCTTTCGAATGCTGATGGAAGCAGCAATGTTCGAAGTGGTTTTTCACTTTTCTTTCTTTTTCTTCTTTCCGCTTGTAGCTTAACGCTGTGGTCCGTATGTTTACTTCAGTGGGTGGGCCAAGAGACCCTCAGCAGACACATAACTCTGTCAGCGAGAAAGATACTTTGACTGACGTATGCGAGGGACAATGGGCAATTAAGAGTTTAGAATCGCTGAAAAGAATAGGGGGTGGATTCGAGCGTTGTTTTCGGTCAGCAGTTGCCGATATACGCTTAAGGTAAAAGCACGTCTGATTTCGCTCGGCCGAGAAAATTAATCTCAGGGCTGGCGGTCGCAACTCGATAAAAAAATGGAAACGAAACCTGCGAGTGGCATATTTGAACTGCGTACTCAGGCAGGGTAGATAGATGGTTTGCGAACGGAAAGGAACTGACTGAATTGGGAATGAACGGTCAAAAAGGACGGAAGGTAGCGACGGACGGAATCAACTATAGCAGCAGCGGAATTGAATGTGTCCCACTCTCCCAGCAATCGACGTTCACAATTATTTCTTCACGACAACAGAAATCATTTCCCAGGAACACAGAAAATCAATCTTGGAAACCGCAACAGCAGATGTGAGAGGGCCTATTTTGTTTAACGGCCACCTTCAAATCGTCACGAGAATAGATCAGTGTGCACTCTAATCATTGCAACAAAGTGCGGCGTGATATTACCATTTTAATTGTGTGCTTCATTTACATCAAGCGTCAAAGTGAAGTGTTGAATCATCGGTGCTGCCACATGGTGCAAGTGTCTGTGTGTGTGTGTGTTTTTTTTTTTTTGTGTCGTGTGATATTATGTGATGCACAACGGATTTGCACAGCAACGTCACGAAACTGTAAGTAGATGAATATTTCCTTTTTTTCTTTCTTCGCACATCTGCGAACTTGTGCCATCCCGACACCCAAAGCTGCATGGACATAGATGCAGTAATGCTGAGTGACTGAACCTCAGAGGAAATACCTGCACATACAGATTTCAATTTCTTACCGGGCCCATTTCCTGATTATTTTTTTTACATGAATAAGGGAGAAGGTGTGGCCACAAATTCCGCTGGGCGGGACAGTTTCTTTTAACTTTGGTTCAGGGCCAAAGCGAGCGGGGAAGGGATCTGCATGTGCATGCTTATTAGATTTAGTTAATTAACTTTGGCAGTATTTCGCACCTATAATCTTATACCGCAAATTAACGTGCTTGTGTATTTTGTGTCGCGAGTATTTTTAATGTGATCGTTTGCATATAATTTTTTTTTCATTCTCTAAGCAATTGTATATGAATATCACCTGCAGCTCTATTTAGTGTGTAAACGAGTAGTATTTCTTGTTCAGATAGTCCGGTGGAGACTCAGTCGGCTTGTGTCTTCCGACAGTAATGTGTGACACCGTATGCTGCCCACATAAGAGGGGCAATTGTCTATACGCCCAGAGAGCGCCGTATCTGTTTAAATCTCGCAGAACGTTATTAAATGTTGTGTTGTGTATTTGAGAATCATGTGTTATTTGCGAAAGTGAGTGTTGTACTGGCTGGTTGGGGATTGAATGTACCGGAGTAAGATCCGGACCACTACACTCAGTCACGAATTGGTGATTGCGGGTGAACCTCATCACAACTCTGATCCCAAAGTATCATTTTTTTTTTAGATTATTTTATTTTTTATTTGTTGTTGTTATTTTGTTCACAAGGTGGATTCACCCAAGCCTTATGCTTAGGGTCATTCTTCAACTTTTCATTTTTTATGTTCTGGTGTGAATCTTTGAGTGCAGCAGTGCACCTGAGATTCTCACCTGGTGCCGTGGCCAACTAAATTGTACTTCAGGTCTCAAGCACCGTTACCGGCAGACTCGGCAGGAACACTGCTAGTGCCGTGTAACAGTAGAGCAACTTATTCCGGAATGAGTGGACCCGGGTTCGAACCCCGGCGCGGATAAAAATGACGGAGAAATTTACTTCGTTATAATGGCGCCCGAACAGGGACTCATCTCCCCCTTATTTTTTTTTTTTCGAAGTGCTGGAGAATAGATTTTCTTATTTTTCCTATCTCGCGGTGTGGAAATAACATCACACCAATGCGAGATTTTGAACGGTCGGGTCATCCGGATAGTTCGGGCGCCATTATAACGAAGTAAATTTCTCCGTCATTTTTATCCGCGCCGGGGCTCGAACCCGGGTCCACTCATTCCGGAATAAGTTGCTCTACCAATTAAGCTACGAGGACATTTTATTCTGACTACTATCTGCCTTTATGTCGTGTGCGTCCTGCTGGCAGGTACGTCACATCTCCTGGTACGTTACAGGGTAAATCCAAAGATTTATCGAAGTTTACGAAAGACCAAAATATGGGCACACAATGGGTTTATCAGTCTGTTTCGGAAATGGCGATACTTTTAGGTTACTCACAGGCCTCTTTCGTAAAAGTGTACTAGGAGTGGTGCAAAAATGGCGGAGCACCAAACCAGCGACATAACTGTTCAGGGCGGTGAAAGACGGGCGCGTCGCCTTGTACACTGTATAGGGAAATATGATCAGCACGATTTTCATAGCCCAATACAATATGAAACAATATATCGCCCAATTAGGCGTTGCTCGTTTCAACAGATGGGCTCCAATAGCAGACGCCCTATACACCACCGCTGCGACGTACTACAGAAGTGAAGCTCCATTAGCAGACGCCCTATACACCACCATTGCGACGTACTACAGAAGTGAAGCTCCACTAGCAAACGCTCTATACACCACCTCTGCGACGTACTACAGAAGTGAAGCTCCATTAGCAGGTGCCCTATACACCACCGCTGCGACGTAATACAAAAGTGAAGCTCCATTAGCAGACGCCCTATACACCACCGCTGCGATGTACTACAGAAGTGAAGCTCCATTAGCAGACGCCCTATACACCACCGCTGCGATGTACTACTGAAGTGAAGCTCTATTAGCAGACGCCCTATACACCACCGCTGCGACTTTCTACAGAAGTTAAGTTCCATTAGCAGACTCCCTATACACCACCGCTGCGACGTACTACAGAAGTGAAGAACGTGTCAAGGCGACAAATCTGCAGTGATACATTCCGTCGGTGTAGCTTAGTCTGTTAGAGCAACTCACTCCCGACCGAGGAGACGGATTCGATCTCCGTCACCGACAAATTCGTGTTTTCACACCTTCCCTTAACAAAAGTCCATTGATATAAATGACTCTCCTGCTGTCAGCAGTATGCAGATTGAGATACAGAAGATTGGAATCAAGTGCGCTGATCTGATGAATTGAGGTATGTACTTCATTCTGCCGATGGTTGAGTACGTTTTTAACATCAGCAGCATGAGGAATATGGATCCCTCACACATAGCATCGACTATCCAGGACGATGGGGGCGGTTGCACGATACGGGAATGTTTAGCTGGCACGAACTGGAACCCTTGGTAAGTGTGGATCATTGTATGGACGCCGGTTCCTACCAAAAGGAAACCTTTTGCAATACGACCTGCACACCTTGAGGTATCAGCATTTTTGCCACCTAGAAGACAGAGATACCTCAAGGTTTACAGTTCGGATTGCAAAAGATTGGGAGACAGAAGATTGGAAGAAAGTGCGCTGTTCTGATGGATCGAGATATGTACTTCATTCTGCCGATGGTTGAGTACGTTTTTGGCATCAGCAGCATGAGGATATGGATCCCTCATGCATTGCATCGACTATCCAGGACGATGGGGGCGGTTGCATGATACGGGAATGTTTAGCTGCCACGAACTGGAACCCTTGGTAAGTGTGGACCATTGTATGGACGCCGGTTCCTACCAAAAGGAAACCCTTTTGCAATACGACCTGCACACCTTGAGGTATCAGCATTTTTGCCACCTAGAAGACAGAGATACCTCAAGGTTTACAGTTCGGATTGCAAAAGATTGGGAGACAGAAGATTGGAAGAAAGTGCGCTGTTCTGATGGATCGAGATATGTACTTCATTCTGCCGATGGTTGAGTACGTTTTTGGCATCAGCAGCATGAGGATATGGATCCCTCATGCATTGCATCGACTATCCAGGACGATGGGGGCTGTTGCATGATACGGGAATGTTTAGCTGGCACGAACTGGAACCCTTGGTAAGTGTGGACCATTGTATGGACGCCGGTTCCTACCAAAAGGAAACCCTTTTGCAATCCGACCTGCACACCTTGAGGTATCAGCATTTTTGCCACCTAGAAGACAGAGTTACCTCAAGGTTTACAGGTCGGATTGCAAAAGATTGGGAGACAGAATATTGGAAGAAAGTGCGCTGATCTGATGGATCGAGATATGTACTTCATTCTGCCGATGGTTGAGTACGTTTTTGGCATCAGCAGCATAAGGATATGGATCCCTCATGCATTGCATCGACTATCCAGGACGATGGGGGCGGTTGCATGATACGGGAATGTTTAGCTGCCACGAACTGGAACCCTTGGTAAGTATGGACCATTGTATGGACGCCGGTTCCTACCAAAAGGAAACCCTTTTGCAATACGACCTGCACACCTTGAGGTATCAGCATTTTTGCCACCTAGAAGACAGAGATACCTCAAGGTTTACAGTTCGGATTGCAAAAGATTGGGAGACAGAAGATTGGAAGAAAGTGCGCTGTTCTGATGGATCGAGATATGTACTTCATTCTGCCGATGGTTGAGTACGTTTTTGGCATCAGCAGCATGAGGATATGGATCCCTCATGCATTGCATCGACTATCCAGGACGATGGGGGCTGTTGCATGATACGGGAATGTTTAGCTGGCACGAACTGGAACCCTTGGTAAGTGTGGACCATTGTATGGACGCCGGTTCCTACCAAAAGGAAACCCTTTTGCAATCCGACCTGCACACCTTGAGGTATCAGCATTTTTGCCACCTAGAAGACAGAGTTACCTCAAGGTTTACAGGTCGGATTGCAAAAGATTGGGAGACAGAAGATTGGAAGAAAGTGCGCTGATCTGATGGATCGAGATATGTACTTCCTTCTGCCGATGGTTGAGTACGTTTTTGGCATCAGCAGCATGAGGATATGGATCCCTCATGCATTGCATCGACTATCCAGGACGGTGGGGGCGGTTGCATGATACGGGAATGTTTAGCTGGCACGAACTGGAACCCTTGGTAAGTGTGGACCATTGTATGGACGCCGGTTCCTACCAAAAGGAAACCCTTTTGCAATCCGACCTGCACACCTTGAGGTATCAGCATTTTTGCCACCTAGAAGACAGAGTTACCTCAAGGTTTACAGGTCGGATTGCAAAAGATTGGGAGACAGAAGATTGGAAGTAAGTGCGCTGATCTGATGGATCGAGATATGTACTTCATTCTGCCGATGGTTGAGTACGTTTTTGGCATCAGCAGCATGAGGATATGGATCCCTCATGCATTGCATCGACTATCCAGGACGGTGGGGGCGGTTGCATGATACGGGAATGTTTAGCTGGCACGAACTGGAACCCTTGGTAAGTGTGGACCATTGTATGGACGCCGGTTCCTACCAAAAGGAAACCCTTTTGCAATCCGACCTGCACAACTTGAGGTATCAGCATTTTTGCCACCTAGAAGACAGAGTTACCTCAAGGTTTACAGGTCGGATTGCAAAAGATTGGGAGACAGCAGATTGGAAGAAAGTGCGCTGATCTGATGGATCGAGATATGTACTTCATTCTGCCGATGGTTGAGTACGTTTTTGGCATCAGCAGCATGAGGATATGGATCCCTCATGCATTGCATCGACTATCCAGGACGATGGGGGCGGTTGCATGATACGGGAATGTTTAGCTGGCACGAACTGGAACCCTTGGTAAGTGTGGACCATTGTATGGACGCCGGTTCCTACCAAAAGGAAACCCTTTTGCAATCCGACCTGCACACCTTGAGGTATCAGCATTTTTGCCACCTAGAAGACAGAGTTACCTCAAGGTTTACAGGTCGGATTGCAAAAGATTGGGAGACAGAAGACTGGAAGAAAGTGCGCTGATCTGATGGATCGAGATATGTACTTTATTCTGCCGATGGTTGAGTACGTTTTTGGCATCAGCAGCATGAGGATATGGATCCCTCATGCATTGCATCGACTATCCAGGACGATGGGGGCTGTTGCATGATACGGGAATGTTTAGCTGGCACGAACTGGAACCCTTGGTAAGTGTGGACCATTGTATGGACGCCGGTTCCTACCAAAAGGAAACCCTTTTGCAATCCGACCTGCACACCTTGAGGTATCAGCATTTTTGCCACCTAGAAGACAGAGTTACCTCAAGGTTTACAGGTCGGATTGCAAAAGATTGGGAGACAGCAGATTGGAAGAAAGTGCGCTGATCTGATGGATCGAGATATGTACTTCATTCTGCCGATGGTTGAGTACGTTTTTGGCATCAGCAGCATGAGGATATGGATCCCTCATGCATTGCATCGACTATCCAGGACGATGGGGGCGGTTGCATGATACGGGAATGTTTAGCTGGCACGAACTGGAACCCTTGGTAAGTGTGGACCATTGTATGGACGCCGGTTCCTACCAAAAGGAAACCCTTTTGCAATCCGACCTGCACACCTTGAGGTATCAGCATTTTTGCCACCTAGAAGACAGAGTTACCTCAAGGTTTACAGGTCGGATTGCAAAAGATTGGGAGACAGAAGACTGGAAGAAAGTGCGCTGATCTGATGGATCGAGATATGTACTTCATTCTGCCGATGGTTGAGTACGTTTTTGGCATCAGCAGCATGAGGATATGGACCCCTCATGCATTGCATCGACTATCCAGGACGATGGGGGCGGTTGCATGATACGGGAATGTTTAGCTGGCACGAACTGGAACCCTTGGTAAGTGTGGACCATTGTATGGACGCCGGTTCCTACCAAAAGGAAACCCTTTTGCAATACGACCTGCACACCTTGAGGTATCAGCATGTTTGCCACCTAGAAGACAGAGTTACCTCAAGGTTTACAGGTCGGATTGCAAAAGATTGGGAGACAGAAGATTGGAAGAAAGTGCGCTGATCTGATGGATCGAGATATGTACTTCATTCTGCCGATGGTTGAGTACGTTTTTGGCATCAGCAGCATGAGGATATGGATCCCTCATGCATTGCATCGACTATCCAGGACGATGGGGGCGGTTGCATGATACGGGAATGTTTAGCTGGCACGAACTGGAACCCTTGGTAAGTGTGGACCATTGTATGGACGCCGGTTCCTACCAAAAGGAAACCCTTTTGCAATCCGACCTGCACACCTTGAGGTATCAGCATTTTTGCCACCTAGAAGACAGAGTTACCTCAAGGTTTACAGGTCGGATTGCAAAAGATTGGGAGACAGAAGATTGGAAGAAAGTGCGCTGATCTGATGGATCGAGATATGTACTTCATTCTGCCGATGGTTGAGTACGTTTTTGGCATCAGCAGCATGAGGATATGGATCCCTCATGCATTGCATCGACTATCCAGGACGATGGGGGCGGTTGCATGATACGGGAATGTTTAGCTGGCACGAACTGGAACCCTTGGTAAGTGTGGACCATTGTATGGACGCCGGTTCCTACAGAAATAAAACAAAAGTTGCAATCCGACCTGTACATCTTGGGGAATCTCAACCGGTACACTTTGAGGTATCTTTATCTGAACCTGTACACCTTGAGGTATCAGCATTTTCGCCACCTAGAGGACAAATTGTGCCTCACTCGAAAAGAAGACGGTACGAAAAATGGTGAGTACAACAATACAAATTGGATACAAAAAGAATTTCCAACATAGGGCTTTTAGATGCGAATTCAAATGCTAGTGGGTGACGGTCTCTAGAAGGAAAAGAGCGCATCTGGAAGATGGGGGAGTTAGTATATACGCATTGTGCGGATAATGCAAATCCTTTTTTTTTTATGGTTTACCGATTTAGAAGACACTATGAGCAACTCTAAGGCCTACATGCAGTCGCGCCTCTTTAATTTGAGTCCACCGGTTCCAAGGAAAGGTGGAACCGATGGACCCACATAATTCACTGGAACTTGGATGATTGGTTGGAAGCTTGAGTCTCGGACCGCTCGATAACGGAGGCATTCAGAAAATAGGATTCCGGAAAAAATTAAATAGTTTTTGGTAACTGCAGGGCCACAGGATTCAGACAGAATTTTCTCAAAAAAAAAAAAAAAAAAAAACGTAAAAAGCGGGGCTATGTTGTCAAACGCTAAAGTCAGTTTTCATAAAATTACAAAAATCTTAGAAGTTTTACACAGAGTTGCAGCCAAAGCCACCTTGCGGGAAAAACTGGATGTCTTTTGCAAAAGAAATTTGAAAATGCATGATTCACCACGCTCCTGGTTCACGCTCTCGTGTTCGAACGAATTTTTAGTACCCTATACTTACGTTAGTCATACTGATATATCGTATATTCACACACAGGCTGAGGTAAAATTACTCATTTTTTTACAAATGCGTACCAAAATGTTTTTCCAAAAGCGAGGAGCCACAAATGGAAATTTTGATTTCAGGGCTGCAGTTCTTTTGCAGCAGGTTGGATGTCTGCTTACCTCAACTGAATTTGTTGGATCAATGTTTCTAGAATTTCTGTGCAGGAAGCTTTTTCATGAACCTGGTTTACGGAACAAAAGGAGAATAAATTAATCACGAAGAAGCGTTTTGTTTTCAATTGAAGATTTAACGACCACCGTGAGCAGCTCGATGGGTTGTAAGCAGTCGCCCATCCACAATTTAGGGTCACTGGTTCTAGAGAATGGAGAGAACCAGTGCCTTAAGACAAACACAACTTCCATGCCTCACGGGATTCAAACCCGGACCCTTCTCGGACGAATTGACATTAGCCAGAGCTTAGACCACTGTGTGACCGAGCCGGCACGGAGCAGCGTAATGTCCCTTGAAACGGGGGGGGCAGAATTTTATGAGTTCCCGACATACGAGAACAAATCGAGAAGTAAAGGCAATTGTGAAATATAAACTGATAGCGCCGCTGTTTAACAACGCGCCGTAGTAAGATTTTTTCAGACAGAAGGCGTGAAGCATGCTTCAATCCACAGAATGGTAGCACGTCGCGAACTGAATACCATGTCGATCGTGTGATCTTGTTCTTTCAATAAGTCCTACGGATTACTATGCGTTCTATAGATGACATGTTAGATACTTTATGGTTCTTCCCAGGACCAGCCTTAGACCCGGTCAAGGGGGTACCGTCTCTCCGCGCTTTGAATGAGAGCTCATTATGGGCACAAAAATTTAAGATAAAAATAGAATATGCGGAATAAAACTAAGTACTTATGAATAACCTGCACAACCAAGCGAATGTCACCTTGCTTGTATGAGATATAATGTTTGCGATATAAGAAAGTCTGAATGCGTATAAGTTAAGCAAGACAATTGTCCTCGATTAGACGGAATAGTTTCGGATTCCGAAGGCCCCGGATCCCCGTATGAATTTTTTGTACCGACTTATTTCCAAATCTCAGTATTTCTTTACCAATTCTCCGCTGCATTAGCAGCGGGAAATTTTCCTGCATTGAAATTAACAAAAAACTATCTTAGAACAATAATTTTTGATCTCAAAGACTAGTCTTGTGACGATTATATATACAGGGTGATTCATAAAGAAGTATACAGTTTCGGCGCACTATAAAACAAGAACAATGTAAGGTATTTTATGTTACCTGTAACAGAATTGTAGGGGAATGTTTCAAGTTTTTTTAAGAGACAGTCACAGATGTTCTGTGTGTGCACCCTTAGTTACACGACACACATCGAACCGGTAATCCATTTCCGCCCAAACGCGAGGTAAGATATCTGAATCAAGTGCAGTGATAGTGGCTGTGATACGCTGTTTCAGCTCCGCTAGATCAACAGGAAGGGGAGGGACGAATACCTTGTCCTTTATGTACCCCCACAGGAAAGAGTTACAAGGTGACAGGACAGGACACCTTGTGACTTTTTCCTGCATTGAAATTGAAACATCTTGTGACTTTTAACTGCATCGAAGTCCTGACAGTTGTCAGGACTTCGGGGTGGCCTTTGGGTCAGTGGCATGTTGTAGTCCTCGGCTCGTCTTGGTGAGAAATACCGCAAAAGCAGCATTAAAAATTAAACGATATGTTGAGTCTTCGGTTGATGCCACAGTTGCAGGACGACAGTGACAACTTTATTCTCCAATTGGATGGTGCACCACCTCACTGGTTAAGCGACGTGCGAAATTATCTCGATGAACATCTTCCTCACCGATGGATTGGACGAGCCGCGGACTACGACATGCCACTGACCCAATGGCCACCCAGAAGTCCTGACTAAACACCTTGTGACTTTTTCCTGTGGGGGTACGTAAAGGACAAGGTATTCGCCCCGCCCCTTCCTGTTGATCTAGCGGAGCCGAAACAGCGTATCACAGCCACTATCACTGCACTTGATTCAGATATCTTACCTCGCGTTTGGAAGGAAATGGATTACCAGCTCGATGTGTGTCGTGTGACTAAGGGTGCACACACAGAACATCTGTGACTGTCTCTAAAAAAAACTTGAAACATTCCCCTACAATTCTGTTATAGGTAACATAAAATATCTTACATTGTTCTTGTTTTACAGTGCGTTAAAACTGTATACTTCTTTGTGAATCATACTGTATTAAGATAATAGAACGTAGTTTGTCACACAAATATTTCTTTTTCAAGTCGACCATGGTTTCGCTGGGTATTGACCTAGCTTCATCAGGACGAATGTCACGTAAATATTCAAATTGTATACGATATCATAAATGGTATTTAAAGTCGCGGATTTTGGTTAGTTGCTTTCAGGCGTTTGATAGAAATGGGGTGGATGCCATGTTATTAACATGTTACGAAGACTTCTGATATATATTAAAAATTTCCAAAATATCAAGTTTGTTGGTTGAATTTGGCTTGTTGTTTCCTTAAACGTGTTTCTTAAACTTTGTTTCCTTAAACGTGTTTCTTAAACTTAGTTTCCTTACACGTGTTTCTTAAACTTTGTTTCCTTAAACGTGTTGCAGTACAGCGAGGATACAACCCTTCCATTATAGACAAGGCTCTAACAAAATTCCGGAAACCGAAGCCTATCTCCACGTTAACTATTGTGATGAGCCCATTAGGAGAGAATTTTGCCATTTTTCTATTTTCCCGTGAAATTGCCTTCAAAATTTCAAAAATTCTCAAAACCTTTAATTTTAAAGGGATTTTTAAACCCATAAACAAAATGAACTTTTTAGGATCAAAGGACTATATTGAAGACAAAAACTCGTGAGGAATTTATCAAATTCCATATGAATGTGGCGCTTCGTATATAGGACAGACCTGTAGAGAATTGCGTTTTCGATTGAAGGAGCACAAGACCTACATTCGGAATTGTGACCTAAAGAAGTCATCGATGGCTAAACACTGTTACGAAAAGGACCATAAATTTCTCTTTGAAGAAGCAAAACTAATTGGCAAGCCAGATTCAACCACCAAACTTGATATTTTGGAAGCTTTCCATATACACTAACGGAAAAAAAAATCCCAACACCAAGAACGCGTTGTGTTAGATAAACGACAGTTGGTAGGCCGTGATAGTACATCTGTAAGATGACGTCAATGCAAGTTTCGCGCTCGGCGCATACGTGTGGCGCTAGTAGCGCTCCTCGGAACATGCAAAGCAGGTTTGCTGTAAATACGCGCTGTAACGTTCGTGAGCATTAGTTATCGTTGAGATTCGACGTAATGTGTTGATGTTAGTCAATAATGCCTTTAAGAAGACGAAGAAGCCATTATCAACAGCTCACGGAGTTTGAACGAGGTCGTGTAATAGGGCTACGAGAAGGTGGATTTTCTTTCCGCAATATTGCAGAACGACTTGGCAGGAATGTAGCCACTGTTCATGATTGTTGGCAGCGGTGGTCAAGGGAAGATACTGCCTCAAGAAGACCGGGTTCCGGCCGGCCACGTGGCACTACTGAGAGGGAAGACCGCCGTGTACGGCGTATGGCCATGGCGCATCGTACTGCGTATGCAGCAGCAATTCGAGCTGCAGTTGCCACCACAGTGACACAACAAACTGTTACAAATCGGTTACTTGAAGGGCAGCTCCTAGCCAGACGTCCTGTAGCGTGCATTCCACTTACTCCAAACCACTGCCGTGTGCGACGTCAGTGGTGTCAAACTAGAGCTCATTGGAGGACGGAGTGGAGATCTGTTGTGTTTTCTGATGAAAGCCGGTTCTGCCTGGGTGCCAGTGATGGCCGTGTGTTGGTTAGAAGGAGGCCAGGTGAGCGCCTGAAACCAACCTGTCTGCGGCCGAGACACACTGGACCTACACCTGGAGTTATGGTCTGGGGAGCAATTTCCTATGACAGCAGGAGCACTCTCGTGGTTATCCCACGCACCCTGACGACACAGTTGTACGTCGGTCTGGTGATTCACCCTGTTGTGCTGCCATTCATGAACAGCATTCCAGGGGGTGTCTTCCAACAGGATAACGCTCGCCCGCATACCGCTGTTGTAACCCAACATGCTCTACAGAGTGTCGACATGTTGCCGTGGCCTGCTAGATCCCCAGATCTTTCACTAATCGAGCACGTATGGGACATCATTGGACGACAACTCCAGCGTCACCCCCAACCAGCATTAACCGTCCCTGTATTGACCGACCAAGTGCAACAGGCATGGAACTCCATCCCACAAACTGACGTCCAGCACCTGTACGACACAATGCATGAACGTTTGCGTGCTTGCACTTAACATTCTGGCGGTTACACCGGTTATTAATGAAGCAGCATTTCACATTTAAAATGGCTCTTCTCGCGCTTACATTTAGCTGTGATCTTGAAACCTTCATCGATTAAATATGTTACCTATTCAAATGTATTGCCGCCATTTCATTACTCTACAACTATTTTTTCGTGGTGTTGGGATTTTTTTTCCATCAGTGTATATCAGAAGTCTTCGCAACTTGTTAATGACATGGCATCCATCCCATTTCTATCAAGTGCGTGGAAGCAACTAACAAAAAACCCGTGACTGTAAACACCATTTATGATATCATATACAATTTGAATATTTACGTGTCATTTGTCCTGATGAAGCTAGGTCAATACGCAGCGAAGCCATGGTCGACTTGAAAAATATTAATATTTGTGACAAACTGCGTTGTGTTATCTTAATATGTTAGAACAACAATGGCACAAAAACGATTATCTAATTTGACATTACTGTCAGTATACAACATACTTTATGTACAAATCCGAATTACAAAAACTTAATTGATGATTTTGTTTTAAGGAAAACAAAAATTAATTTTCTAGAATAAACTTGTGATTATTTATGAATTTTGTGTCATTTTATATCTGATTTCCGCTGGTCTATGAATAGAACATCCATGCATCAGTAATCGTGTATGTATAGGAAAGGCTGTGTTTTGTAATCTTGATTTCAGCTTTCACTCCCGTATATTTCATACTCCAGTAAATTCCCGTTAAAACGAACTTGACGGAACCACCTAAGGTCGTTCGTTATAGCGAAATTTAGTAATAACGGGATTTCGTTGGGGTTTTTTTTTTCAAGAAATTTTAATCTAACAACAAGTTCTGAAATTTGACATTAAATTTTCGCTTAAAAACTTTCCACTTTTAGATATTCCTATAAAAACAAAATTAATCACCTAAAAAAGCCTTCGAAACAAACCTTTGCTTGTATGTAGGTGTACGTATTTACAGAATTTGTGCAAACGAAGGAGATGTCATTTTTTGTGCAAGTCCTTTTGTGGCTATAGAAATCAAAACGTTTTGCACGAAATGCAGACTTGAAAAAAGATCAGTGACGTTTATCTGATAGGAAACTAAATGACGCACTTTTTCGAAGCATGAAGGTGCCTCCGGTGCACTGATGCTTGGCAGCGGGGTCTTGACATCTTCGTCGTCATTGTTTTCCTGATCAGCTCCATCATTTCGTTTCTCCGTAATCGACTGAGTAACATCTGCATCAATCAGTTGTTAAGAGATAAGTAAACAATCTTCTACTGAAAAAAAAACAAAAAACTTCAGGTTTTACGTCATTAGGGATGGAAGTCTAAAAACCAGGACGCAGAAATCCAAGATGAAAACGTTTGCTACATTCCTTCTGAAATGACAAAAATGTGTTCGTTAACGAACAGTTATAAAAATTAAATATCGTTATAATTAAATCAGACATACATTACTTCAATGAAGTGTTCTATCAGATTTCGTTCTAACGGGACTCCACTGTATTGCGTTTGGCTTGACGTGATGCATTGCAATGAATTGCTTGCTGCCAATGAATTCGACAGATTTTCCCTTGGTATTCCGAAATAAGTGAGAAAGCCCTCATTTTCTACATTTGTTTCTCTGTCAAGGACCATAGAAGATTCCTGTAGTCGTGGATATTATGCATATACCCACAGAGACCATAGTCAACATTGAAAGAGATCACATTCTAGGAATGCAGTGATTACAGCCTCAAGAAAACAATGACTGCATAATACGCGCCCCTTCTCTATCTATTATTCTAAATCTTCATCGATAGATCAGTATACCTCATAAGGCCCCATAAATTCTGTTATATATTTTTAATAAAGTTGTTTATATGTACAGGGCCCCACAAAAATATTTGCCCAGAGCCCCCACACACCATAGGAGCCGCCCTGATTTTGCCTATGTGATAGTGCATGATGTGACTCACCAACCTCAGAGGCGACGCACACGTGTAACGTATACTCTATATTCACTTTCCTTTTGATTTTACTATCTCTGGTTATTTTATTTTACTATGTAAATTATCTTTTTACTGAACGAGATGTTATTTCCCCCGCTGAATGAGATCTGGCAATGAGTGTAAGTCATGACGTGGTGGTAGCCAGTATAAATAGGCGCGTTCAACGATACGAAAAGAGAGCGTTTGTTGTTGTACAGAGAGCGTTGGTTTATGTGAAGGAGAGAGTTTGTTGTTGTATAGAGAGAGCTTGTTGTTGATGTGCATAGGCAGAGCTTCGTTCTATGTGATTAGGTTGATTCTTCATTATTGTGATACGATTAGTGTGTGTGCGTTGGATGATTCAAGAGTTATCTAATAAAAGAGCTTTTCGTAAGTACGTCTTTCTTAGTTCATAGTTTTTGTCAGATCTCTGTCTGGCTGTTAGGTTTATGTCATTAGTTGATTATTATTAACAACCAGCGACTTTATTCATCTTAATTACTACCACAACATTACTAGCAGTTAAAAGCTTGTTCATTATTGTTACTACACTACTAGCAGGAAAGTTTATTCGTGATTTAATTAACAAACAACAACCATTAGAAGAAGCATTAGCTTAGTACAAGCATATAATTCAGTAGCGGAAGCATTATAAAACATTACTAGCTTAGTTAAAAACTTTATTCATTATACACGTTAAGACGGAGAGGTTGCAGCGACAAACTTCTTCGGTGTTGCTTAATTGGGAAAGCATTCGGCTCCGTAGCAGAAGGATGCGATTCAAAATGGCTTTTACGCTATAATGATGACTTGGGATATCGAAAAGTGTGTACCAGGTGGACCTCAAACGAACTGCCCAATCAACACAAACAACAGGTACGAAGTTTTCCGAGCAGTTTTGAAGCGTTATGAATAAACTCCAGGTTTAATGGAAAGGACTAGTCACTGAGGAACGTGACCTGAGTGTACAATTTTGACCCTGAAAGCATCAGACAAAGTATGGAGAGAGAGTAAACCCTTATGACCTCCAACCAAAGGGAGGCACGAAAGGGTTTCTTCTGTCAAGAATATCTTGACAATTTCGTTTTGGCGCACGAATAGGCCTATTTTGAAACCTTTGCAGGTAAATGGGCAAACTTAACAGTGCAATATATTCAGCAACGTTTAAAGACAAACTAAAACCTGCAGTTCGCAACAAAAAGAAAAGCTTTTTTTTTTTTTTGCACACATACACACAACGATAATACTAACTCTCCCACAGTTGCTATAGAGGATGCCCACGCATTTTTAGAAAGATTTTTCAGCAATATAATTAATTTTTAACATAAAACTATTTCTTTCTTAAATGTTCTGTTTGATAGGCCTTTCTCTGGATATGAACCTACATTTATATTTCCAAGATAACAGGGAGTTTCTTCAAACTGGTAGTAGTATTTTATTCCACTCCTTCTGCTTTCCATAATGATTGGAAAATCATTATTTTTATGTCTGCTTTTGGAAAGCGTTTTTTTAGCAGTCTGAAGGCACAATAATCCATTGGTGACACATCAGGGGACTTTGAAGGAATATGAGCAAAAGGAGGTATAGACTTGATACCAGTCTCATTTTTTTACGCTTTGCAACCGCTGGTTGAAGAAACGTATATGCTACAGGTTTGTCCGTCTGTCTGTCCGTCCGCACGATAACTCGCGTGAAAATGATTCGATTTCGATGAATATTTAGTATATGCACATACCATGGTAGAGAACAGCCTCGGGGGAGGAACCCTATTGAAAATAGACGAAATGGGCTCAAAGGTCAGGATATAGCAGAGGGATCCATTCCATCGCCCTTATGTGTCATAACTTACGTAAAAATGATTCAATTGCAACAAAACTTTAGTATGTTGTTCTGGAGGTATACTGAACCAATTCTGTTTAATATCATCGAAATGGGGTCAAAGGTCAGGGCACAGGAGCGAGATTTATTCCACAGCCATTATCCTCATAACTTGACTGAAAATGCTTCTATTGCGGCAAAACTTTGACATAATGTTTCGGAGGTATACTGAACCAATTATGTTTAATATAATCGAAATGGGGTCAAAAGTCAGGATATAGGAGAGGGATCCATTCCATCGCCCTTATGCGTCATAACTTACGAAAAGATGATTCAGGAGCGAGATTTATTCCACAGCCATTAGCCTCATAACTTGACTGAAAATGCTTCTATTGCGACAAAACTTTGACATCTTGTTTCGGAGGTATACTGAACCAATTCTGCTTAATATAATCGAAATGGGGTCAAAGGTCAGGGCACAGGAGCGAGATTTATTCCACAGCCATTATCCTCATAACTTGACTGAAAATGCTTCTATTGCGACAAAACTTTGACATCTTGTTTCGGGGATATACTGAACCAATTCTGTTTAATATAATCGAAATGGGGTCAAAGGTCAGGGCACAGGAGCGAGATTTATTCCTCAGCCATTATCCTCATAACTTGAGTAATAAGTTGAGTAATGATTCCGGGTATGTTGGAAAGCGTATCGTAATCAATGCATTGCATGATTTTACTAACTTGTTTATGAAACAGAGTGGTAGATTTAGATGTCTATCTCGTAACTTTATCTTGACGGAGTTGTACTCTTTGAAGGCACTGTATATAAAGAAATGGCATTTAGTCTTCAAATGTAGGAGTTAAAACATTATTTTGGTAATATGTAGAATTGATTTTAACATTCTTTTCAACTTTTCTTAACTTTAATTTCCCATTGTACAACAAACTAGCAATGATCATGAATCCTTTATTTACTGAAACTTTCTTTGGATTCTTGGAGCCAAATTTGCAAGTCTTTTTCTACTCTTTTGCGATAGTAAATCGGACTTTTTTACGCTTTCCAACCGTAGGTTGAAGAAGCGTATATGAACCAGCTTTGTTTGTCCGTCTGTCTGTCTGTCCGCACGATAACTCGCGTAAAAATGGCTCGATTTCGATGAAATTTCAGTATGTGGCAGGAGACAACTGGAGACAAACCCTATTGAAAATGGACGAAATGGGGTCAAAGGTCAGGACATAGGAGCGAGATTCATTCCATCGCCTTTATGTGTCATAACTTACGTAAAAAGGCTTCGATTGCGACAAAACTTTATCATGTTGTTCATGAGGTATACTAAACCGGTTCTGTTGACTATCATCGAAATGGGGTCAAAGGTCAGGGCACAGGAGCAAGATTTATTCCACAGCCATTATCCTCATAATTTGAGTAAAAATGCTTCTATTGATCCCCCCACCGGTGGCGCCGTGGTCTAAGCGCTGGTTTCTGACCATTCGTCCGAGAAGGGTCCGGGTTCGAAACCTGGTGAGGCATGGATGTTGTGTTTGTCTTACGGCACTGGCTCTCTCCCTTCCCTGGAGTCAGTAGCCCTAAATTAGGGTAGGGCGACTGCTTATACCCCATTGAGTTGTTCACGGTGGTCGTTAAACCTCCAATAAAAAAAATGCTTCTATTGCGACAAAACTTTAGTATGTTGTTCCGGAGGTATACTGAACGAATCAATAGTCACGGTAGGGAGGAGGGTTTATCTGCGCGCAGGATAACTCACGTAGAAATTGCTTGATTTCGATACACTTCAGTATGCTTTTGTAGGGAACAACGGAGCGAAGTGCAAAGAAACAGTCAAAATCGAATCATTAGTCAATACAATATATTTTAAGGTTTAGGAACGGAGTTATATGCTTCTGTCCTCCTGCATTGTCACTTACTTAAAATTATTCGATTTTGACGCTCACAATTTGTGGTGTTTAGGTATATTCGGTAACAACATCCGACCAATTCATCCAAAGACGGAAACCATGAAACAAACTCTAAACTACATTGGCCCTTCTTACTGGAACTCACTGCCAACGGAATTAACATCATTAAATAATATCAACCTATTAAAAAAGACTAAAAAACTACATGATGAACTGCAGCCACTAGATCAATTATAGTAAAGAATGACTACTATCTATATTTATTAATACTAATCTTCTGTTATTGATATACACTGGCGGAAAATGAAAACAGAACACCAAGAAGGAGACGTCTGATACCAACGAAATTTATGCAGCGTAATAACGGAATACAGAGGATAACGTGATCAAAACATTATGGCAAGATACAGCTGTATTTGCTGGTAAACTGAAGAATAACATTTCCATATAACATGGTTAGTACGAGGTTGAACCGCCATGAACTGCGTCACACTGTGCAATTCTGGCATGGAGTCTGTCGTACAGATGTTGGATGTAAGTTTGGGGTATTGCGTTCCGAGCATCCTCAACCTGGACGCGTAAATCGGGGATGGTCGTGGCTGGCCGTGGAGACGGGATAAGTCGTTGTCCCATAAAATCCCACACGTGCTCAATGGGGGACAAATCCGGTCAACGTGCAGGCCATGGAAGTTGTGTCACACCCTGAAGTGCATGTTGCGTTGCACGGGCCGTGTGTGGGCGTGCGTTATCTTGCTGGAAAACACCACGATGGATCGACCCTACAAATGGCACAGCAACGGGCTGAATGATGTTGTTGATGTAGGAGGTGCTGTTTAACGTACCGGGTTCAAACAGTGTACGGGAGTTATAGCTGATCGCTCCCCACACCAAGAGACCAGGTGTAGGCCCTGTGTGTCGCTGGCGGATGCAAGAAAGGTGGAGACGCTCCCCTGTGCGTCTTCGAACATGCATACGGCCATCGGAGGCTCCCAAGCAGAATCTGCTTTCATCGCTGAACACGACAGATCGCCATTGCGTTCTTCAGTGCAGACGTTGGCGACACCACTGCAGCCGTTCCTGACGGTGGGCTGGAGTCAGAGATACACATGCCAGAGGCACGCGTGCACGTAGTCCTGCATCCAGTAGACGGTTGCGGATTGTTCGCACAGTCACCGCAGGTGCAACGGCAGCTCGGATTTGCGTCGCAGTGGATGTTCTGCTTGACAACGCCGCTCTTCTTATGCGTCGATCGGTCTGCTCATTAGTCCGTCTGTGACTCCCGGTTCCACGTCTTCTCGTGTGGGAATGTTCCTCGGACCATCTACGCCACCATCGTACCACCACCGATACTTCCCGTCCAATTCGCTCCACAATACGACGATACGACCACCCGGCCTGCTGAAATCGTACACGTCTTCCATGTCTAGGCATTGCAGCTTCTTCAGTGTCTTCTCACGTGTCCGTACCCCGACGACTGATTACATTTTACTTCGCCGTACTCCTTAAATACCACCGACGATAATTTGCATATTATGCCGTGCTGTGGCGTAAGCGCTCACCGGTTGGTCCCGAAATTAACATCACACCTACGCAAGCTCGACTCCATTAACATATGTAAATTTCATGATCGTCCGCCAATTCCTTCTTGGTGTTCTTTTTTAGCACGTCTTTTGTAAAAAAAGATCGTGCTTCTGTTATCGGTTTGTCCGTCCGTCCGTCTGTACCCACGATATCTCTGCAACTATTACTCCGATTTGAAAAATTCTTTTTGCATTGGGAAGCTTGAAATATGCAAATCATGATCCTTCATTTCGTTTTTTTTTTTACGATGTACAATTTCGCCGGTCGAGGGCGTAAATGCAGATGATGTCGAATTCAAAAATGCGTTTTATTCCATATATTTGCTTCTAAACATCCGAATGAAAAAAAAAAAATATTTTTCGATTCCATTTATGTCGAAGAGTATTTCAGATATAGTTACTTTTTCAAATTACGCATAGATTTTCCGCTAGGGGGCGTAGAAGTAAATTACATTTTCCCGAATAACTCTTCTTCTAAAACTCCCATTTGATAATTTTTTTCTTCAGCGGATATATCTCCTGACGGAAAATCTTTTGCATATAATTTCAAATTTTTGATGAAGAATACTTTGGCCACCAGGGGGCGTAAGTGTGAATTTTTGCTTCTGATGTATTTGCCATAAAATCGGAGCTTCTAAAATATCGATTGAAAAAATTCTTTCGTGGACTGATGCCACTCACATCGATAAACCTTTTCGGAATATTTTTTTCTTAAAATATTCCGCAGTTTCTCCGCCAGGGGGCGTAGATGTACATCTTATTTTTGTCAATATCTCTACTTCTAGGAGTCCGATTTGAAAAATTCCTTCTTTGTTGGATACTGTTTTCCGTGTGACATGTTTTTCATATAATTTCAAAATTTTCAAATAATTTATAGACTCTCCGCTATTGGGCGTAGCGGTAAATTGCGTTCCCCCCTTATATCTCTGCTTCTAAATCTCCGATTTGAAAATTTTTTCCTGCACCGGATACAGCTCCTAATGGGAAATCGTTTGCACATAATTTCTAATTTTTGTAAAAAAATAGTTTGGCCACCAGGGGGCGTAAATCTGAATTTCCGCTTCTGTTGTATTTGCAGCAAAATATGAGCTTCTAAATTCTCGATTGAAAAAAAAAAAGTCGTTGATGACCGATACTACTCATATCGACAAACCTTTTAGGAAACTTTTCTTCTTGAAAAAATGCATGGTTTCTACGCCAGAGGGCGTAGACGTATATCTTATTTTTGTGAATATCTCTACTTCTAAGAGTCTGATTTGAAAAATTCCTTGTTTGTTGGATAGTGTTTCTGATGCGAAATGTTTTTCAATTAAATTCAAAATTTTCAAGTAAATCATAGACTTTCCGCTAAGGGCACAAAGGTAAATTGCGTTTTCGGCGTTATTTTTGCTCCGAAAGCTCTGATTTGAAAAATTCTTCCTGTATCGCATTCGAGACCTGATGGAAAATATTTTTCACATAATTTCTAATGTTTGGTAAAGAATGGTTTAGCCACCAGGGATCTTAAGATTTAATTTCTGCTTGTGAAGTATTTGTTGCAAAATCTGGGCTCCTGAAAACTCGACTAATTTTTTTTTCTTGGACCGATACCGCTTATATGGATAATCCTTTTGAGAATACTTTTTTCCTAAAATAATGCATGGTTTTCCCTCCACGGGACGTAAAGTCACATCTTATTTTTGTCGATATCTCTGTTTCTAATAGTTCGTAAGCTCGTGATTCCGTTTACAGCAATATCTGAGGGATTAAAAAAACGATTGAAAATCTTCTTTCTTTCGCCAGATCTATTGTTTTCCATACGGGTTCCATTGACTTTAAATTGCTTTGATAAATTTAATTTGCGTCAGAACGGACTCAAAAGACGTGCTTATTACACCCGAAAATTCGGTGTTATCTTTCTTGTTTTACTTACCGCCAGTGTATATTGCAATAATGCTTTCTTTTCTTCTGTTTGCCACTGTATGTTGCTATACTATGTCAAGTTTTCAACTATTTTTTTTTCAACCACCTTGTAATTCATGTTCAGGGAGTATGGGACTATGTCAGGCCTTTTTTGGCTTTTTTCCGTGCTTCCTTGTTGTGCTTGTTTCCATTCACTAGTAATACAATCTCTCTTGCACAGCAAAATAAATGAAAAAAAAAATCTTACTTAAAATTGCTGAAAACTGTCTTAGGTTAGCCATAACATACGAGAAGCATTACATTTTCTTAAAACATTAAGACCATCAGATGCTTCACCCACGACGCAGCGCAGATGTTTTACGCAACAGATGTTAATGCATTTTTCTACTGCCCTTCTGCGTGATAACTTGCGTAAAAATGCTTCGCTTGAGACGAAATACAATTCGTTGTTCCGTAACAACATTGGAAGTAGTTCCGCCAAAAGTGTTTTTTGTCAGCAATTGCGGGGTGAGATTCGTTAGCCATTATTTTCGCACGATAACTTCCGTGAAAATTACCCGATTTAGATGGGATTTTTAATTATAAAACTGCTTATGTGTGGTAGCTCTTGATAATAGAAATAGGTATCACGAGCACAAAGAGATTTAATTCTGATATATGTGAACCTCAAACGTTATACCAGAATTTAGTCCCCTCAAAACCAAGGCATTTTCTTACGATTTCTGGTACGTTGGAAAGCGTATCATAATCAATGCATTGCACGATTTTACTATATTGATAACATTGTTTATTTTACATTTAGAAAGACTAATTTCATGATTTTAACAGTGTTTTTTTAGTTACAGAATACGAATATTTGCCTTCGTGAAGAGCAAATGCATAACCAATCCACAGTTTGTCTTCGTAAGCCATTTTCTTAGACGATATTTAACTGTAAGCAGATGTTTCTTTCGTGTTCATCTCACACGCTGTTGCCAGTTTCAATTCTTTGAACTTTTTTATTTTCTGTGATTTCTTATCAAAAACATTTTATGAAAACATCCTCTGTGCAACAATGCAATGGCGTCATTTCAAAACCAGAAGTTCGAGATTCCTTTATATGCAGCTCGAAACTCGCATCAAGCGAATTTAATCTCTTCCATCCGCTTAAAGAAGCATTACATGGTCGGTAGTTTGAGAATGATGAGTGATGAATAGGTGAGAGTAGCGATGCACACGTGGCTCCAGGAAAAGTCAAAAACCTTCTTCGATGGGATCAAGTAGTTTGTAGTCTGTAATAAACTAGTAAGTGGATGTCAGTGAGACTAGAATAATGAATACTTCAGTTAGGAAGTTTTCCTTGTTTACGCTTTCCAACCTTAGGTTGAAGAAACGTATTTGCTACAGCTTTGTCAGTCTGTCTGTCCATCTGTCTGTCCGTCCGCACGAAACCTCGCTTAAACATGGTTCGATTTCGATGACATTTTTAGTATGTTGTACGAGACTATTTTGGGACGAACCCTATTGAATATGGAAGAAATGGGGTAAAAGGTCAAGACATAGGAGCGGGATCCATTCCACTGCTCTTATGCGCCATAACGTACGTAAAAATGCTTCTATTGCGATAAAACTTTGGTATATCGTTCCGGAGGTATACTGAACCAATTCTGTTCAATATCATCGAAATGGAGTCGAAGGTCAGGGCACAGGATCGAGATTTATTCCACAGCCATTATCCTCATAACTTGAGTAATGAGTTCTGGTATGTTGGAAAGCGTATCATAATCAACGCATTGCATGATTTTAGTAACTTGTATTTTTTTTGTAAATACAACGAGATTCCATTTACCCTTTGCTTCACCCTTGTATATTTAACAGATTAAAAACAAGATATTAAGATATTCCGAATCTAGTGAGTGATTCAGACTTAATCCTCTATTCTGAGTGCCCCGCCTCTCAAAAGGTCGTTCAACTAACTGCTTTGAGCAAATTATAAACTAAAACAATATTCAAACCATCAAAATGAAACAATCGACAAGTTAACAATGAATTCTTTTTAAATGCTCTTTTTCTTGACAGACCCAACAAGAGACAGGTTTTATTGACCTAAGTTTAGCATCTATCAGTCCTGATCATAACAGAAGAGGGAGTAAATGCTTCCACGCCTTCAACTGTTGCGTCAGTTAAGTCCTTAATTCAAGTTGACCTTAACGTGAAATACAAAACTCAAGGAATAAAAACTAATGCAACGGTCTCTGACATCATTGCGAATCAACCTTGTAATACTGTTACACACCCAGCTGACTCACATTGTATGCGGTAATGAAACTCAGTAGACAATGATCGTAGCATTCAGCAAGAAGAAAAAAAAACATCAATCAAAATCTTGCTGACTAAGACGCAGCAAAAATTCTTTGTACATATTACCGAGAATAAACACAGAATTTTGTTTCATTAGCATCGCACAAATACAGAAATAGTAAATTTTCATGGCATGCAAAGCTCGTTATGTTTAGCAAAATGACGCAGATCCTCAAGAGAAGTGATATTGTTCTAATATTCGTCGCAAAGCAGCAACCGAACCCGCATCTTCTGATTTTCCTCCAAGCGCGCTACCATTGCAACACACTCAAGACCGTATATCGAAACAACTGAAAAATATAGCATCTGAGCACATACTCGACATTTGGATGCCAAAAATAAAGTGTTCGCTTGCTAACTACACTATATTGACAAAAGTCACAGGACACTCCTTCAAAAGCAAATGAACGAATCTGCTACGTTGTTAAGACGCGCGGTACAGCTGCAAACAGTATAAAAACAAGCCTGCAGCTGACCGCGATCATATCGCACTGTGAAGTTGAGTGAAATTGTCGTGGCGGGGGAGAACTGACTTTGAGAAAGGAAAGATTGTTGGGTGTTATATTAGTGGGTTGTCCATAAAAGAAACCGAGAGGCGTTTAAACATACCCAAGTCAACTGTTTTGGATTTACTGAATAAATGGAAGACACATGGCGTGCCTGAAGCAGCAAAACATACCGGCAGACCAAAGAAAATCAGTGAAAGAGGACGTCGAAACCTTAGGACAGTCGTTACAGCTAATCGACGGAGTACTGCCCAAGACCTGAATGTACAGGTAAGAAAAACTGCTGGAACCTCGGTATGTACACGTACCATTCTCAGAGAACTTCATTCCATGGGTTACCGTGGTCGTGCAGCTTCTCATAAGACTTGCATATCCATTCGGAATGCTACTAGTTGTTTAGCATTATGTAAAGAACATTTATCGTGGACCGTAGATCAATGGAAACGAGTCTTATGTACTGATGAATCCATATAGACGATCCATCAGTCTGATAGCCGTTTGTGGGTATGGCCGAAGCAGGGGGAACGCTATTTACCACAGTGTACTGTTCCTACGGTCAAGCTTGGAGCTGGCAGTGTACTCGTGTGGGAGTGTATTTCGTGATATGGTCCCGGCCCACTGGTTATCGTGGACAAACCTGTTAACCAGCACGTCTATCTCGATATTCTGGGCAATTATGCCCTACCCACTTTATGGCAATACTATGGAACCGAGCCTTGTTGTAACCAGTATAGGATAATGCACAGAGTCATAAAGCAAAGACTGTTACGGCGTGGTTTGACGATGATTCCGCATCGTGTGTGGACTGACCAGCACAGAGCCCTGATCTTAATCCCATAGAGCACCTACGGGATGAATTAGAGCGCCGCATAAGAAGTTTGGAACCAACGCCTACTATTAAGCAACAGTTAGAGGCAGTATATGTACTGAATGAAAGCGCATCCCTGTGTTCCAAAACCTTGTCGAAAGCTTGTCTCGAAGGGTCTGTGCATGCATTAAGGCCAAAGGTGGACCGACACCGTACTAATATATGTCGATAAATGCTATGTTGTATTTCTCTACTAGATCTCCGGTGACGTTTGTCAATGTAGTGTATATGATTCGTCATTAATTTTTGCAATATTATCGATGGCGATTTCTGACGCGGGTCCTGTTGTCAAAACTGAACGGTCGCTCTAAAGAAGACGCGCAGATGCCTCGAGGAACTCAGTGTCGCTGTTTGTTCAGATCTTATGATTCATTTCGTTAAAACTGGCCTGTCCTAGAAGTTGAAACGGGGTCGTACACGCGCGTAAATCTTAAAATTTAGTTTTAGTTCATACTCCCAAAGAGGTTTCAGTAGAGTTAGTTACAAAGATGAACAATATGAATTAAAGTATTTGCATGCCAGGAATAACGAGCGTATACTCTTTTCTGCATGTTAAAAAACGTTTTGGAAAGTAATTTTTAAATTTCGTTGAAATTCACTTCTTCGCCCAACGTTAAGTGGCCACCTAGACTTTCCTCCTTGCATTATATATGTTTATATAAATATGTTACATATGTGCATTATATATGTTTATATATATATATATATATATATATATATATATATATATATATATATATATATATATATATATATATAATATCGATGGACAGCCCAAATTTTAGATTGGATTCCAAGGAACAGTAAATGACCCAGAAGAAGACCACATGGGAGATGGGTGGATGAAATTCGAAAGTATGTGGGAGTCACATGGAGGAGACTGGCACAAGACAGCCGTTGTGGAGGAAACTTGGGGAGACCTTCGTCCAGCAGTGGATGGATAATGGTTGACAATGATGACGATGATATATATGTTATAGGGATGTAAGGTCAGGTGATGCGTAACATCACAGCCTCTCCTTGACAAATGTCAACCCCGCCTTCTCGTGGTACATCCTGTTCCCACTAAAGCTGCTCTGACGACCGCCAATAGCGGTATAACTATAATATCGGGAAGAGAAGAAATGTTATCCCACACTCACCAACCCGCTTGGCCAGCGTGGTGAATTATGACCAAGCCCCTCCAAAATGACTCCACAACTTAAATCTTGGCCCTCAGTCTCCGGCAGCTGGAATGTACCTGGCCAAGGCAGCGGCCAGTGTGACATGAAGGCAGAGGGTGTTAAAAATCCCCGGAGGACCGGACTAGGCTGCCATCTGATGCTGACCTTGGCTACGTATAATGGACGCTCACTATCTTCTGATTCAAGGCTTCTTGAATTGGAAGAGGAACTACAAAGGACCAAGTGGGACATCGTCGGGCTAAGTGAGGTAAGGAGAAAAGGAGAAGATCTCATTGAACTGAAAAGTGGACATCTCTTCTACTATCGTGGGACTGATACTGGCAGAACTAGTGGTGTTGGATTTATAATAAACAAGAAACTGAAGGATAAAGTTGTAGAAGTTGAAAGTTCCTCTGACAGAGCTGCACGACTCGTTATCCAACTCTCGAGAAGATACCAGGCTCAGATTATTAAAACTTATGCACCAACCACAAGTCATGCTGAAGAAGAAATTGAAGAATTTTATGAGGAAATTCGTGATCTAAATAATAAAGGTAAGCAGCACTTGAAGATAATAATGGGAGATTCCAATGCAAAAATATGGCAACGGCAACAGAATGAAACTTCAGTAGGTAAATTCGGTCACGGCAACAGAAACCAGCGTGGAAATACTCTCGTTGAGTTTGCAGAGGCAGATGGGTTTTTCATCTTGAACTCGTTTTTCAAGAAAAAGCCACACAGGAAATGGACATGGAGACATCCAAATGGGACGACAAGTGAAATTGATTTTATTATGTGTAACAAAAAATTCGTCATAGAAGACTGCAGTGTGCTAAACAAGTTCAACACAGGTAGTGACCATAGATTGGTGAGATGTAAGATGCACCTCAACACTAAACTCGAACGTAGCAAGCTCATAAGATAAACAAAATGTATTGACATAACCAACCTTAAAAAACACCATAAAACCTTCAAGTTGGAACTGAAGAACAGATTCTTTGCTTTAGAAGGCCTAACATCGGAAGTGGATATTTCTCAAGTTAGCAGAAAAGTGACCAAAGCTCTTATAGAAACAGCAACAAAATTAGCTGGGTCTAAGAACAAGTTGCATGTGAACAAATTATCAGGAAAAACCAAAATGTTGATGCAAAAAAGAAGAGAGATGAGGACAACTAAAGAAGATGTGACTTCCAAAGTGGAATATATAGAGCTATGCAAGACAGTACGAAAAAGTATCACTGAAGACGTAAGGAAATTCACCTGTGAACTAGTAAGGAAAGCAATTGAAAACAACCAAAGCCTAAAGATAGCAAAGGGACATCTCAGTAAGGGAAGAAAACAGATTATGGGACTGAGAAAAGAAGATGGTTCCGTAACTAGAAATAGAGGCGAAATTTTGACAAGAGTGAAAGGTTGCTACTCCAAATTATATGAAAGGGATGATACATGTACTCCAGACATCATGAAAGGTACCAGTACCAGAGTTTTTCTAGTACTCCCAGCAGAAGTTGCACATGCAATCAAGAACATGAAGCGGGGAAAAGCTCCAGGAGAAGATGGAATTACTGTAGACATCATACAAGAAGCAAGTGGAGAAATCGAAACAGTGCTCACCCAAATTTTCACTCGATGCCTTAATGAAGGGAAGATTCCTGAGGATTGGAACAACGTTACAATGATCCTGCTACATAAAAAAGGTGACATTGAGGATCTCAGGAACTATAGACCTATAAGCCTCCTATCAGTGGTTTATGAAACCTTCACTAAAGTTCTTTCACACCGCTTGAAGGTGACACTGGACATTGCTCAACCGAGAGAACAAGCTGGATTCAGGAGTGGCTACAGCTCAATAGATCATATCCACGTACTGAGAGAACTAATTGAAAGAGCAAGGGAATATGAACTTCCATTGTGCATGGCTTTTATCGATTATGAAAAAGCCTTTGATTCGGTGAAACCATCAGCAGTTACAATGGCTCTGAAATCCTGCGGTACTGAAGATGCGTACATTAATATTATTAATAACACCTATGAAAATGCAAGTGCAAATATTCGGCTGTTTGAAAATACAACACACATAAAAATTGGAAAAGGAGTGAGACAAGGTGATACCATATCTCCGAAGCTCTTTAATGCCACATTGGAAAATGTCTTTCAATCACTGAACTGGGAAAACAAAGGGATAAAGATTAATGGAGATTATCTAACCTACCTTCGTTTTACTGATGACATAGTCATTTTTGCAACTACCCCATCAGAGCTGCCGAGTATGATCCAGGAATTTGCTGACAAGAGTAAAGAAGTGGGATTAAAAGTGAACTTTCAGAAGACAAAAGTTATGTTCAATGCTTTTACAAGAAATGAAGATTTATCGATTGATGGAGAAAAGCTGGAGATAACAGACACGTACATTTATCTTGGACAGCAGATATCAAGTGAGGGTCACATTGATGAAGAAATTAATCGGCGTACAAAACTTGCCTGGAGAGCTTTTGGAAGGAACAGCCTAGTTTTCAAGAGCAATATGCCATTATGTCTTAAAAGAAAAGTGTTTGATCAATGCATCCTTCCAGTGCTTACGTATGGTGCACAGACGTGGACCTTAACTAAAAAAGACATACAAAGGCTGCAGACAACTGAAAGAACCATGGAGGGGTGCGTGCTTGGTGTAACCAAGAAAGATAAGAAGAGGAACTCGTGGATCCGAAAAATGACAAGAGTGGAAGATATCGTGATCAGAGTTAAATCCCTGAAATGGCAATGGGCTGGACATACTGCCAGAAGGACAGATCATCGATGGACAGCCGAAATTTTAGATTGGATTCCAAGGGACAGTAAAAGACCCAGAAGAAGACCACATGGAAAAATGGGTGGATGAAATTGGAAAGTATGCGGGAGTGACATGGAGGAGACTGGCACAAGACAGACCGTTGTGGAGGAAACTTGAGGAGACCTTCGTCCAGCAGTGGATTGATAATGGTTGATGATGATGATGATGATGATGACATACGTCGTATATAATATCTCTAAATTAACTTCACTTTGAGTTTTTGTGAAATGCCACACCCAGTGAAAGAGTCGTATCAGCGTAAGACAATTTACTGGCTGAATTAAGATCACATTTTGTCTTCATATTGCGAGAGTCAAAGATTATTTTGTACGAAGAATTAATGCTGTTGCATGTGTTGTTATCGAAAGCTGAATTTCGACCGACGACGAGGAAACAGACTGATCGGATTGTTACGGAAGTTAGTTTTCTTTAAATGAAATCTGGAGGCGTTTTATTTATTTATGCTAAAGTTACTATTACCACAAACAATTTGCAAAACATAATCTTGAAACATACAACCACAAAAAAGATGAATGCTGTGAAACTGGAAATAAAATCGTGATTTATCTCTTTTATGAGACTCAAGCGGAGAATAAATACATCGGAGACGGCAGAAATTAAGATCTGTCGTCCGAATTGCGTTACGCTGGAAATATTTCATGGCATTTGTAGTGTAACGGGTATGACGTATATCTCTCCAAATGTACTTTTTGGCTTTGTTCTTATGCAAATTATGTTACTTATTCGTTATATTATTTTCTAAAGGACCCCACCAAAACCTGCAAGCTTCTTTATACCTTTTTGGCAATTGCTGACAGTGAAAATAAATAAAATCCATATCCAGTGCAAACCGTGAGGTGTGTGCACGTAAGACGAGACGATACCGCTTCACGTAGGACTGCATGTTCTCTTCGATATTATTAGAATCAAAAATAATGTGTACGTCGAAGAAGTGTTAAAGTGTTATCTTCTGAAAAATACACTATATTGACAAAAGTCACCGGACACTCCTTCAAAAGCAAATGAACGGATCCTCTGCGTTGTTAAGATGCGCGGTACAGCTTTTTTTTTTTTTTTTTTTTTTTTTTTGCTTGGAGGTTTAACGATCACCGTGAGCAACTCAATGGGCTAAAAGCAGTCGCCCGACCCTATATTAGGGCTACTGACTCCACGGAAGGGAGAGAGCCAGTGCCGTAAGACAAACACAACATCCATGCCTCACCGGGATTCGAACCCGGACCCCTTTTGGACGAATGATCAGAGGCCATCGCTTGACCACTGCGCCGCTTCAAACGGTATAAAAACAAGCCAGCAGCTGACCGCGATCACATCGCGCTGTGAGGTTGAGTGAAAATGCCGCGGGGGGTGAGAACTGACTTTGAGAAAGGAAAGATTGTTGGGTGTTATATTAGTGGGTTGTCCATAAGAGAAACCGAGAGGCGTTTAAACATACCACGTCAACTGTTTTGGATGTACTGAATACGTGGAAGACACATGGCGTGCCTGAAGCAGCAAAATGTACCGGCAGACCAAAGAAAATCAGTGATAAAGGACGTCGAAGCCTTAAGAGAGTCGTTACTGCTAATCGACGGCGTACTGCACAAGACCTCAGTGTACAGGTGAGTATAACTGCTGGAACCTCGGTATGTACACTTACCATTCGCAGAGAACTTCATTCCATGGGTTACCGTGGTCGTGCGGTTGCTCATAAGGCTTTCATCTCCACTCAGAATGCTACTCGTCGTTTAGCATGGTAAAAAGAACATTTATCGTGTACCGTAGATCAATGGAAACAGGTTCTATGGACTGATTAATCCAGATACACGATCTATCAGTCTGATGGCCGTGTGTGGGTATGGCGGCAGCCGGGGAAACGCTATTTACCACAGTGTACTGTTCCTACGGTCAAGTTTGGAGCACGCTGTGTACTCGTGTGGGGGTGTTTTTCGTGGTATGGTCCCGGCCCATTGGTTATCGTGGACAAACCTGTTAACCAGCACGTCTACCTCGATATTCTAGTCAATTATGCCCTACCAACTTTGTGGCAATATTATGGAACCGAGCCTTTTTGGTACCAGTAAGATAATGCACCAAACCATAAAGCAAGGATGTTACGGCATTTAATTCCGAATCGTGCGTGGATTGGCCAGAACAGAGCCCTGATCTTAATCCCATAGGGCACCTATGGGATGAATTAGAGCGCTGAATAAGAAGTTTAGAACCAAGGCCTACTACTAAGGAACAGTTAGCGGCAGCATTAAGTACTGAATGGAAGCGCATACCTACCGATGTGTTCCAAAACCTTGTCGAAAGCATGTCTCGAAGGTTCAGTGTATGCATTAAGACCAAAGGTGGACCGACACCGTACTAATGTATGTCAATAAATAATGTGTTGTGTTTCTCTTCTAGGTGTACGGTGACTTTTGTCAATATAGTGTATATATGCTGTTGGTGTTGTCGTAGATTTGTCTCTACAAACGACGCTCAGTAAGTTCTAAGCCTGACCTTAATATTGAAAAGTATTACATCATTCTTCAGTTATATAACATCCACGGCACATCGCTGTGACGTCATTTGAGACGACGCCACAGTGCATTGAAGTCTAAGGTGACAATGGGTGAGCGACAGATGAAGTTTCGGAACCGAGCTTTGGTTGAATTTTTGATGAAGCAAGGTGAAACGCCACGCAGTATTCATGAACGAATGCTCCGTGTGTATGTCGATGGTGCACATTCATATGCCACAGTCAAAAGATGGGTCGCTATCTTAAAACGGGGAAGAGACTATAGTTGAAAGACAACGCTCGCGAGGGATGCTCAGTGGAGGTGACTACCGATGAAATGTGCAAGAAAATGGAGGACCTGGTGATGTCAAATCGGCAAATCCATATCGCACAGATTGCTCAGGAACCGAAGTTAAGTATCGGTTGTGTTTGCACTATTTCGCATTAAAGGTTTAAAATGCCAAAGGTCTATGCCAGACAGGTTCCTCGAATGTTGACACCTGAATTGAGGAATGATCGTGTTGGAATAAGACGGGTTCAACTTTACCGCATTTGCCGCGATCCAGATGACTTTTATTCCTGCATTGTGACTGGTGATGAGACGTGGGTTCACTACTGGGACACTGACAACTAAAGAAGAGAGCATGTAGTGAAAACACCATGAATCACCAGAAATGGAAACGGGGGACCGGTCAACGGGTTGACAATTTCTGGCAGGTCCAACGGGTCGGGTCAAGGTGTTCCTGACCCGATTTTGACCCGGTTTATTCCCGTTTTATTTTTGAAAAGAGAAAAATATATTCCAAAAAAAATGCGCGTTGTGGAATTCTGAAGTCGATACTGGTGCCCACGGAGTGAATAATGATTTGCCATGCAAAAATATTGTCGCCTCTTTGTTAAAGCAACGAAGATTTCTACCGACCGACGTCAGACACACCGACACCATATCGTAAAAAGATACTTCCTTTACGTTCTTTTACAGTGCGATTGTCCAAGGCAAGGTACAGGCAAACGCCATTCGCCTGCTTCTCAGCTGATTCACTATCTCCGTGAGAAGTTCACTGTATGACTAAGAGTTACTTTTTGCATCGCATCTTTTACATGGAGCATTCAGAGGTTTTCGATTGATGTGCTGACATCCCGTTCCCATGACATGTCATGTCAAAATTAACTCCTTATTTGTTTATATGGATAGATTTAATATTCAGGAGGTTGAGAAAGGCGTCGAGGCCAACAAATACGTGCTTGTTCAAAACCACAAGGGGAAGAGTGAATGCTGGAAATTGTTTCGTCTCATTAAGGAACGGGTGAATAATTATATGTTGTTTGGTCTTTCTTGTTCAAAATGTGGAAAGTGTATAATTACAAAGAAAGATATCGACGGTGTAATAAAAGATTATGGAACCAAAAATCTAACGGACCATATGAAAATATGCGCACCTGTATCAAAGAGTGGAAAGAGCGAACAATCTAAATACATTTGTGTAATCGTAAATAATGATTCCCATTTGTAATATACTCCATGGTCATCGTCAGCCATTACTTCTGGATTACGCAAAATAGTGGGACTAAAAATGGTACTAAAATTTGGCAAGTAACCAAGTAACCAAATTTTATTATTAAAAAAGGATTTGTTATTAAATGCCAAGCAGTTATTGGGATATCGACGGTGTAATAAAAGATTATGGAACCAAAAATCTAACGGACCATATGAAAATATGCGCACCTGTATCAAAGAGTGGAAAGAGCGAACAATCTAAATACATTTGTGTAATCGTAAATAATGATTCCCATTTGTAATATACTCCATGGTCATCGTCAGCCATTACTTCTGGATTACGCAAAATAGTGGGACTAAAAATGGTACTAAAATTTGGCAAGTAACCAAGTAACCAAATTTTATTATTAAAAAAGGATTTGTTATTAAATGCCAAGCAGTTATTGGGATGAATACATACACTGCTGGCCACCCAAAATGCAACACCAAGAAGGACACGAGATAGCAAAGCCAGATTTACTGGACACATAACAACAGATACAAAGATGAAACGATTGAGCTTACAAGCCCGTGTGACTTACGGAACACGCAGACATCAATAGTTCGTGTGGCCCCCATGGCTGGAAATAACGGCCGCTACACGCCGCGGCATCGAACGAAAGAGGCTTTGGATGTGGGCTTGGGGTATGTCGGTCCAGGCTGCTTCCACACGTTATCACAGTTCATCACGGATGGTACTTGCCGGGCCACTCGGTTGCCGATCAGCGACCAGACGTGTTCGATGGGCGACATATCGGGAGAACAGGCGGGCCACGGCAACAGCGACACCTGGTGGGACGTGAAGAATTGTGGCACGATGCGTGCCACGTGTGGGCGCGCATTGTCCTGTTGAAACGTAGCCGCTGGCAGGTCCTGCAGGTAAGGGAGGACTACAGGCTCCCAAGCGTCGGAGATGTAGCGGTGTCTATTGAGTGTACCAGCGATGCGTACCAAAGGGGTGCGGGTGTCATATCCAATTGCGCCCCAAACCATAACGCCAGGCAACGGACCGGTATGGCGATGCATAATGCAATCGTCATACAGTCTCTCGCCACGGTGCCGCCACACGCGAATCCGACCATTGTGGTGTTGCAGGCAGAAGCGGGATTCGTCGGAGAAGATAATGTCGTACCATTCCGTAGTCCAGGTGCGGCGTGGAGCGCCCCACTGCCGCCGCACTCGCCGGTGGTGTAACGTCAATGTTAATCGGAGCAATGAGCGCCGTGCGACAAGTCCCCGCTGCTGCAGACGACGTCGAACGGTACGTGCTGACACAGGTTGTTGCGCAACAAACCCTAATTCCTGCGCTTACGTTCGTGATGTTGCGGTGCGAGCCGTCAATTCCCGCTGCACAACATGCCGGTCCTCTCGTTCGGTGGTGTGCCGCGGCGGTGGCAAACGCTTACGTCTGTCCGTCCGCCCATCCTGCACCCACCGAATCCATACTCACATCACTGTGGCTGGATGTCGTCCCACACGGACGCCGATGTCTAGGTACAATAAACCGCTGTCGCGATAAGCCATTATTCGTCCTCTGTCGAACTCCGAAATGTACTGCCGTATTCTGCGACGAGGCATCAGGAAGCTTACCACGCACAGGTCCGGCAGCACAACACACTTCCACTACTTACACCCCGCCTTCTGTGCACCCTTCTCATAGTGCTTTTCGGTGGCGTGGGAGGCACACATGATTTGCATATGCCCTGCAATGTTAATCGTTTGCGTGTCCTCTCGCGGGCGACGCATGCTGCGAATTTCAGGCCGATCGGATGCTTCCTTCTTGGTGTTGCATTTTGGGTGGCCAGCAGATTTGTCCGGTTGAATTACGGGTCCGGATCGGGTCGGGTCCAGTTATGGGACGTCCGGGTCCGAAATTTTATACCCTTTCCAATTCTGTGGATCACCACCACCAAAAAAAGATCAAAACACAACCATCTGAAGGGAAGATTATAGCAACCATTTTTGGGACTTAGAAGGGTTGCTGTTAACTGGTTACTTGCCTCATAAAAGAACTACGAATGCTGCCTATTATGCCGCGCTATTGCGAAAATTGCGTGAAGCCATCAAGAGTAAAAAATTCGAAGGACACTGAGTGTGAGTGCGACGGAGTGTTTCGCTTCTCCAGGACAATGCTCCAATTCAAACCGCCGGTGTTTCCATGCAAGGTGTGACATAATGTGACTTCCCAATGCTTCCCTAGGCTCAGTTCACCCCTAGTGTGACTTCTTCCTCTTCAAAAACTTGAAAAAACAAAGGATGCAACGAAGTGTTAGTTTCAGGAGAAAGATTAAACGTTTTTCACGGCAAGTATTCGCCAACTATGATCGTACAACACAAGTTTATCTGAGTCAGGGGCGACAACTATGATCGGTACTATGGTAATCGATACTCGCCAACTATGATCGATACTACTATGATCGGTATTCGCCAACTACGATGGGCACTATGATCAAGTTTATCTGAGTCAGGGGAGGGCGCAGCTCAAGAGAGGGTGAAAAAATCGCTGCTTACGATCTGATCAAAATTGGAATTGAAACTTTTGCGCTAGTTTCTGGTACAGTTTTTTCCGCGCAATTCTTTATTTGTCCAATGCAGTAAAATATCCGTATATCCGTGCTCTAAATCAAACCAAGTACAAAACACTATCGTATTAAGGCTGCATAGTGTTTTCCCTCTATTATCGGGTATTAATAATAATAATAAAAAAAAAATAGAAATACCCAATAACACAGGAAAAACACTATTATATTAAGACTGCATAGTGTTTTTCCTCTGTTATCGGGTATTTCTATTTTTTATTATTATTAATACCCGATAACTGAGGAAAAACACTATGCAGCCTTAATATGATAGTGCTTTTCCTCTGTTATCGGGTATTTCTTTGGATTAAGTGGCAACGAATTGTTTTCTGCTCCTGTATTTAACTGTCGGATTCCGAGCACTGTGGTCTTTCCATCTGAAGATGTGGCTATAACAGCCACGAAAGATCTCATGGGATTTTTTTTTAATTTTTTAACTTTTAATAAACATTTTATTTTCTCCTGCTAGTTTTAATCTTGCATCTAAGGCAGAATTCTTGTACTTCGTTTTATTTGTCCATTTACAGAATCTGCTTATAATATGCTTCACCAGTTTCATGTACACTGGCACATTAAAATTCACATTTATTTCCCAAAATGTTCAAAGCATATTAGTTACTCACATTGAAAAACGAAGACGCGGTTGTACGTACGTTGCGAAAGAAAGGTGTTCACATTGTTGAAGATTCTCTGGGGGCTATTTTATCATTACTACGACTACGAGCCACGACTTACAGCTTCATTTGGTTTGTTCAATATGGTACTGAAGGTCCGAAGGCTGAAACAATTGGAAAAAGGCGTAGAAACAGCCGATTTGACATGTAAAAGGCTGGCTCAAGACAGAAAGTAATGGAATATATTTTTTTTTTATTGGAGGTTTAACGACCACCGTGAGCAACTCAATGGGCTATAAGCAGCCGCCCGTCCCTAATTTAGGGTCACTGGTTCCAGGGAAGAGAGAGAGCCAGTGCCGTAAGACAAACACAACATCCATGCCTCACCGGGATTCGAACCCAGACCCCTTTCGGACGAATGATCAGAGGCCATCGCTTAGACCACTGCGCCACCGGGGCGGTGGAATAAATTTGGGGAAACCTTCATCCAGCAGTGGACTGATAATGATGATACATATAATGGGGGTCGCAATACTTTGTGGAATGCCCCAGGCGCAAAAATGCCTAGTTATGCCTCTGCAAGGGAGAATGTGGAAAATAAAAGTGCGTTTTTGAAAAAAATAATTTATTTTTGTACGTTAGGCTTAGATCTTATTCAACGCCCTTAAGTCGACAAATAAAAAAGAATGAAGTACAAATTGGGTGATCAAGTTATTATTTTCTTGATTGAATGTCCTTAGATTATTTCTCCGACTGCTAGCCATTTAAGCGACTGTTTTATCAAATAAGATGCACACAAAAGAAAAGAATCGTGGAAAGGAAGAAGGTAATTGCAATGATGAATCTGATTCTTTGGAGTAAAATATCATTAGAAAGAAAAACACGTTTCAAAGTCTATTGTCATGAGCAATGTGCTTTATGAAAGGAAAATAAACAGTCTTACAGAACAATTTACTTGCAATTAATTTCTGGGAAGAAGTGGAAGAAAGTCAAGGTAAGGAAAAATAAGAGAATAAATATCACAGCTGTAATGAATGTCGATATAGTGTGATGTGCCTGCCCCAAAGGATGCACATGGGATAAAAGCAAATAGCAGTGTGAGCACATGTCCGCGTAGCTCAGTTGGGAGCGCGACTTACTCCTGAGTAAGGGGACCCGGTTTCGATGCCGGCGCGAGCGAACTTGTACGTTATATTGGCGCCCGAACTTCAAGGATGACCCGGATGTTAAGTCTCTCGCAATGATGTGATGTTCTTTCCACACGACGAGACAGGAAAAATGAGAATCCCTTCTTCAGTGCTTCGAAAAAATAAATCAGTGTGATGTTACGTTCCACACACCTAATTGTCTGGGATTTCTAAATGTACGTTCTACATCGGATGAGTGCCTACAGCTACACATCGTCCCAACTGACCAGTGGACCGTGCTCCCGGCCCTCTTTCGGGGGTGGGGTGACATGCCTGCCACGCAGGACGCACATGTGATAAAGACAGATAGCAGTGAGAGTATATGTCCGCGTAGCTCAGTTGGGAGAGCGACGTACTCCGGAGTGAGGTGAGCCGGATTCGATGCCTGGCGCTGACAAACTTGTACGTTATAATAGACATTAAAGATTTTGAACAGGAATCAATTGAGACAGTATTGATGTCGTCGTGCGATGCTCTCTTGCATTTGCATTGTACCCGCTTTTTAGCACGTTTTTTGTAAAAAAAGATCGTGCTTATGTTATCGGTTTGTCCGTCCGTCCGCCTGTACCCACGGTATCTCTGCAACTATTAGTCCGATTTGAAAAACTCTTTCTGCATTCAAAAGCTTGAAATATGCGAATGATGATCCTTCATTTCGTTTTTTTTTACGATGTACAATTTCGCCGCTAGAGGGCGTAAATGCAGATTATGTCGAATTCAAAAATACGTTTTATTCCACATATTTGCTTCTAACCATCCGATTGAAAAAAATCTTTTATCTTTCGATTCCATTTATGTCGAAGAGTATTTTGGATGTAATTTCTTTTTCAAATTAAGCATAGATTTTCCGCTAGGGGGCGTAAAAGTAAATTGCATTTTTTCCGATAACTCTTCTTCTAAAACTCCGATTTGAAAATTTTTTTAAGCGGATACATCTCCTGATGGACAATCTTCTGCATGTAATTTCGAATTTTTGGTAAAGAATGCTTTGGCCACCAGGGGGCGTAAGAGTTAATTTTCGCTTCTGATGTATTTGCCATAAAATCTGAGCTTCTAAAATATCGATTGAAAAATTCTTTCGTGGAATGATGCCACTCACATTGATAAACCTTTTTGGAATATTTTCTTCCTGAAATATTCCACAGTTTCTCCGCCAGGGGGCGTAGATATATATCTTATTTTTGTCAATATCTCGACCTCTAGGAGTCCGATTTGAAAAATTGCTTCTTTGTTGGATAGTGTTTTCCGCCCGACATGTTTTTCATATAATTTCCAAATTTTCAAGTGATTCATAGACTTTCCACTAGGGGGCGTAAAGGTAAATTGCATTTTTCCCTATATCTCTGCTTCTAAATCTCCGACCTGAAAAATTTTTTCTGCACCGGATACAGCTCCTGGTGGGAAATCGTTTGCACATAATTTCTAGTTTTTGTAAAAAAATGGTTTGGCCACCAGGGGGCGTAAACCTTAATTTCCACTTGTGATGTATTTGCAGCAAAATAGGAGCTTCTAAATTCTCGATTAAAAAAACGTTGTTTGTAGACCGATACTACTCATGCCGACAAACTTTTTAGAAACATTTTCTTCTTATAATAGTGCACGGTTTCTACGCCGGGGGCGTACATGTATATCTTATTTTTGTCAATATCTCGACTTCTAAGAGTCCGATTTAAAAAAAAATCCTTCTTTGTTGGATAGTGTTTCTAGTGTGACATGTTTTTCTCATAAATTCAAAATTTTCAAGTAATTTATAGACTTTCCGCTAGGGGGCGTAAAGGTTAATTGCGTTTTCCCCTATAACTGTGCTTCTAAATCTCCGATCTGAAAAATTCTTTCTGCACCGGATACAGCTCCTGATGGGAAATCGTTTGCACGTAATTTCGAATTTTTGTAAAAAATTGTTTGGCCACCAGGTGGCGTAAGTCTTAATTTCCGCTTCTGATGTATTTGCAGCAAAATATGACCTTATAAACTCTCAATTGAAAAAAGTCTTTTGTGGACCGATACTACTCATGTAGACAAACATTTTAGGAACATTTTCTTCTTGAAATAATACATGGTTTCTACGCCAGGGGCGTAGATATATATCAAATGTTTTTCCTATAAATTCAAAATTTTCGAGTAAATCATAGACTTTCCGCTAGGGAGTACAATGGTAAATTGCATTTTCTGCTCCTAAAACTCCTATTTGAAAAATTCCTCCTGTATCGCATACAAAAACTGACGGAAAATATTTTTCACGTAATTTCTAATGTTTGGAAAAGAATGGTTTGGCCACCAGGGGTCATAAGTGTTAATTTCTACTTCTGATGTATTTGCAGCAAAATCAGGGCTCCTGAAAACTCGACTAAATTTTTTTTTCTTGGACCGATACCGCTCATATGGATAAACCTTTCGTGAATACTTTCTTCCTAAAATAATGAATGCATGGTTTTCCCACCAAGGGACGTAAAGTCACATCTTATTTTTGTTTCAAAGAGTTCGTAAGCTCACGATTCCATTTACAGCAATATCTGAGGGATTAAAGACCCGATTGAAAAACTTCTTTCTTCCGTCAGATACACTGCCGGACAATTGCTAAGGACGGATGACAATAGCAACGATAGTAACCATAAAATGGAAGGCAGGAAAATGTGGAAATTAGCATAAGTGCGGGATATAGTAAGACGTGTTGTGCGTATGCAAATTTTGGATTGCCGAACTTGTTCGTGACGGGGTGTTATTTAACCCACTGAACGAAATTTCCTAAAGTCGAGATCAAGCTAAATCTATCTCTAGTACCAGAAAACGGTTGGTTAACGACTTTCATCAAAATCCTTAGGCCGCCCCGGTGGCGCAGTGGTCTAAGGCGTTGGCCTCTGATCATTCGTCCGTAAGGGGTCCGGGTTCGAATCCCGGTCAGGCCTGGATGTTGTGTTTGTCTTACGGCACTGGCTCTCTCCCTTCCCTGGAACCAGTGACCCTAAATTAGGGACGGGCGACTGCTTATAGCCCATTTGAGTTGCTCACGGTGGTCGTTAAACCTCCAATCAAAAAAAAAAAAAAAAATAAAAAAAAAAATCCTTAGAGCCGTTTTCAAAAAAAAAATTTACATACATACAAGAAGTGCTCCTTTAATACACTGCTGGACAATTGCTAAAGACGGATCATAAACGGCTATATAGCGCATAAAAAAGTAAGTGTGGTTGGATGCCAAGTGAAATAAAATAATGTCAGAATGCCAGGACATTACAAGAAAGACAATTTATTGTGCTCCGAAATCCAGAAAACTTTGGAACGTGTTCAAGGGACAAACAGGCCATTTTGTGAAGAATACGTAAACGTGAAAAAAATGCAATTACCGTCCGCAGGCGTTCCGGCGTAAGATGTCAATACGGGATATGGCCACCATGGAGGGCGATGCAAGATTCCACACGTCGTGTCATGCTTTGCACAACATAATCAAGCAGCTGTTGGGGTAATTTATCCCATTCCTCTGTCAGTGCACGGATGAGGGTGTCCTTGTTTATTGGAGGGCATTGGCGACCAGCAAGACTCCTCCCCAAAGCATCCCACACATTTTCAATGGGATTCAGATCTGGAGAACGTGCTGGCCATACGAGGCGTTCAATATACTCGCTCTCAAGACACTCCTGGACAGCGACTGTTCGATGACATGTTGCGTTGTCGTCCATGAAAATGAATCTATCACCGACAGCACCACGGAACATGCGAACATGAGGTAGCAGAACATCATTAATGTATCGTTGGCCAGCCATAGTCCCAGTTGGAAGCACATAGACCGACGTACGGCCATTGATCGTGATGACAGCCCATACCATGACACTACATGTCGGATATCGGTCCCTTTCCTGTATGTTTGCTGGACAATATGCAGTACCACTATCACGCCAGATCAGTTGTCGTCGACAATCAGACGATAGACTGTATCTACTCTCATCTGAGAAGAGGACAGCAGACCAGTCGTTATCAGTCCAATTGCGATGTTGATGGCACGATTGCAAACGGGCGGTACGGTGACGTCTGGACAATGGGATGCACACAACAGGACGGCGGGCGTATAGTCCTCCATGTAAACGTCTGGCGACAGTTTTTCGGGAGATCCGCTTGCCAGTAGCAGCCATAAACTGATTTGCTACCTCACTAGCTGTGCTGCGCCGGTGTCTTTTTGTTGATAGCACTATGTACCGATCTTCTGCAGGTGTCATACTGCGAACACGACCTCCCCCGTGACGTTTGCTACACTCTCCATTTGTTTGAAAAAGCCTTGAAACAACACTGTGGGTGACGTCGAACTCCCTGGCAACATCTGTTATTTTTCGCCCTTCTTCAATCTTGCCAATAATACGGCCACGCGTAAAATCATCTAGGTGATGTCGGGAAGACATACTAAAAATTGCAAGTTCGTCAATTGATTCTTTCCCTTTCAACTTTGCGTTTGAACAACAACTGTCAATACGCGTCAAATCCTTTACATCTCTTATCAGCGCTATGACGTCACGAACAAGTTCGGCAATCCAAAATTTGCATACGCACAACACGTCTTACTGTATCCCGCACTTATGCTAATTTCCACATTTTCCTGCCTTCCATTTTGTGGTTGCTATCGTTGCTATTGTCATCCGTCCTTAGCAATTGTCCGGCAGTGTAGTATGGGATAGGGTCGATGGACTGGATCCCGATCCTAGGTTCTGACCTTTGACCCCACTTCATCCATTTTCAAAAAGGTTCATTCCCATGTGGTCCCCTACGACATACTACAATTTCATCGAAATCGAACCATATTTACGCAACTTATGACGAATAAGAGCAATGGAATTCATCCCGCTTCTATGTCCTGACCTATGACCTCACTTCACCCATTTTTATAGAGTTCCTTGCCAGGTGGTCTCCTACCACATATAAAAATTTCATCGACATCGAACTCTATTTACGTAAGTTATGACGCATAAGGGCAATGGAATGGATCCCGCTCTTATGTCGTGACCTTTGACCCCATTTCATCCATTTTCAATACGGTTCGTCCCCAGTGGTACCCTACCACATACTAAAATTTCATCGAAATCGAACCATTTTTACGCGAGTTATCGTGCCGACTGACAGACGGACAGACAAAGTTGGAGCATATACGCTTCTTCAACGTACGGTTGGAAAGCGTAAAAAAGGAAGTCGAACATTGGAGATTAAACGTTTATGCTTTCAGGAGCTGGGTTACATGCCGGGACAAGTGTATTAGGAGCAATGGGGAGTATTTTCAGAAAATGCATGTAGACATTGAGCATCAATTTTCTTTTTTTATTGGAGGTTTAACGACCACCGTGAGCAACTCAATGGGCTAAAAGCAGACGACCGTGCCTAATTTAGGGTCACTGGTTCCAGGGAAGGGATAGAGCCAGTGCCGTATGACAAACACAACATCCATGCCTCACCGGGATTCAAACCCGGACCCCTTCTGGACGAATGATCAGAAATCATAGCTTAGACCACTGCGCCACCGTCGCTGCGCCAAATGTTTGTAAGGAGCAACAAAGTGAATCTTATTACTTTTTCAGAATACCTCATACACAGCTGGCCACCCAAAATGCAACACCAAGAAGGAAGCATCCGATTGGCCTGAAATTCGCAGCTTGCGTCTCCCGCGAGGAGACATGCAAACGATTAGCATTGCAGGGCATATGCAAATCATGTGCGCCCGGCACGCCACCGAGAAGCACTGTAAGAAGGGTGCACAGAAGACAGGGTGTAAGTAGTGAAAGTGTGTCGTGCTGCCGAACCTGTGCGTGGGAAGCTTCCTGATGCCACGTCGAAGAATACGGCAGTCATTCCAGCACGTTTCGGAGTTCGACAGAGAACGAATAATGGCTTATCGCGACAGCGGTTTATCGTACCGAGACATCGGCGCCCGTGTGGGACGACATCCAGCCACAGTGAGGCGAGTATGGATTCGCTGGGTGCAGGAGGGACGGACGAACCGACGTGAGTGATTGCCGCAGCCGCGCCACAACCCGAACGAGATGACAGGCATGTCGTGCGGCCGGCATTGACGGCTCGCACCGCCACATCACGAATGTTAGCGCAGGAACTAGGGTGTGTTGCGCAACAACCTGTGCCAGCACGTACCGTTCGACGTCGTCTGCAGAAGCGGGGACTTGTCGCACGGCGCCCATTGCTCCGATTACCATTGACCTTACACCACCGGCGAGTGCGGTGGCAGTGGGCCGTTGAATCCCGCACCTGGACTACGGAATCGCACGACATTGTCTTCTCCGACGAATCCCGTTTCTGCCTGCAACACCACGATGGTCGGATCCGCGTGTGACGGCACCGTGGCGAGAGACTGTATGATGCCTGCGTTACGCGTAGCCATGGCGTTATGGTTTGGGGCGCAATTGGATATGACACCCACACCCCTCTGGTACGCATCGCCGGTACAGTCAACAGCCACCGCTATATCTCCGACGTTTTGGAGCCTGTAGTCCTCCCTTACTTGCAGGACCTGCCAGCGGCCACATTTCAATAGACAATGCGCTCCCGCACGTGGCACGCATCGTGCAACATTTCTTTACGGCCCACCAGGTGTCACGGCTGCCTTGGCTCGCCTGTTCTCCCGATATGTCGCCCATCGAACACGTCTGGTCGCTGATCGGCAACTGAGTGGCCCAGCAAGCACCACCCGCGGCTACGCCTGATGAACTGTGGCAACGTCTGGAAGCAGCCTGGACCGACATACCCCAAGCCCACATCCAAAGCCTCTTTCGTTCGATGCCGCGGCGTGTAGCGGCCGTTATTTCCAGCCATGGGGGCCACACGAACTATTGATGTCTGCGTGTTCCGCAAGTCGCACGGGCCTTTAAGCTCAATCGTTTCATCGTTGTATCTGTTGTTAGGTGTCCAGTAAATCTGGCTTTGCTATCTCGTGTCCTTCTTGGTGTTGCATTTTGGGTGGCCAGCAGTGTATATTGGACACCTGTCCAATACTCAAAGTTTAAATTAACGTGCAATACTGTGATAACAGATTTTGGGCATCTGTCTCACGTGCTGGAAATGTGAAATATGGAGCAAAAAACCAGAGAATGGGAAGTTGCCCAAAATCTGTTATTACTTTTTTCATCACCCTGTGAATATTTTGACATCCATTTCATTTAATGGTGACCTAAATTTCCCGAAAGTATATAGAATCGCGCGATTATTTCCATAGCCAAGCGTAACTGCCAAATTTGCAAAAAGGTATTTAACGTTAAATAAATAATTTAAATCTTAAACTTCTCGCACAACACAGCAAAGCAGTGGATATTTCCTCGAGCAGGGTATTCATCCTTGACTGACTGAGAGCAAAGTCTTTCTCATCGAAGCAGTAAACATGTCAAATCAAATGAAAATGCAATAAAACCTCCATTCGTTGATAGTCTGAAACTTCAATAAACACCGAATTTTAATCATTCCAAAGATAAACACCTAGCATTTGATTTGGGATTCCACAATGAAACAAGAAAGAAGACATCGAATTCGGTTGTTATGAGCACGTCTTTTGAATCCTTTGAGACACGGAAAACAAATATTTCAAAGCAGGATTTTAGCAAAATCTAAAAATTCAGCAAAAGAGAAAATTCACTTTCACTAAAAAGGGGAAAAAAACTGCGCAGAATTTAAAATAAGCAAGGTGAACAGGATTATTCATAGCGAATGGAAATTTACAAAAGAAATATGGACTTCTTCAGTCGATAATTGGGAAAATTAACACATTGTGCACGAATAGCATTCTTAACGAAAGATATCATAGGCAAAAGGATTTTTGAAATCGAATAATTAGAAGAGATATCGAGGAAAATGTAACTTTCGACCACCTAACGGAAACACTGCGTGTTACTTAAAGAAAATATTAGCCGCCCCGGTGGCGCAGTGGTCTAAACGATGGCTTATGATCATTCGTCCGAAAGGAATCCGGGTTTGAATCTCAATGAGGCATGAAAGTTGTGTTTGTCTAACGGCACTAGCTCCCTCCCTTCCCTGGAGCCAGTGACCCTAAATTAGGGACAGCCGACTGCTTGCAGTCCGTTAAGTTGCTCACCGCGGTCGTTAAATCTCCAATCAAGAAAAAAGAAATACACTGCTGGTCACCCAAAATGTAACACCAAGAAGGACCCGAGATAGCAAAGCCATATTTACTGGACACATGACAACATATACCAAGATCAAACGATTGAGCTTAGAAGCACGTGCGACCTGCGGAACACGCAGACATCAATAGTTCGTGTGGCCCCCATGGCTGGCAATAACGGCCGCTACACGCCGCGGCATCGAACGAAAGAGGCTTTGGATGTGGGCTTGGGGTATTTCGGTCCAGGCTGCTTCCACACGTTGCCACAGTTGATCAGGCGTAGCCGCAGGTGGTGCTTGACGAGCCTCTCGGTTGCCGATCAGCGACCAGACGTGTTCGATGGGCGACATATCGGGAGAACAGGCGGGCCACGTCAGCAGTGACACCTGGTGGGCCGTAAAGAATTATTGCACGATGCGTGCCACGTGCGGGCGCGCATTGTCCTGTTGAAATGTGGCCGCTGGCAGGTCCTGCAAGTAAGGGAGGACTACAGGCTCCAAAACGTCGGAGATGTAGCGGTGGCTGTTAAGTGTACCGGTGATGCGTACCAGAGGGGTGTGGGTGTCATATCCAATTGCGTCCCAAACCATAACGTCAGGCGACGGACCGGTATGGCGACGCATAACGAAGGCATCATACAGTCTCTCGCCGCGGTGCCGCCACACACGGATTCGACCATCATGGTGTTGCAGGCAGAAGTGGGATTCGTCGGAGAAGACAATGTCGTGCCATTCCGTAGTCCAGGTGCGGTGTTCAGCGGCCCACTGCCGCCGAACTCTCCGGTGGTGTAACGTCAATGTTAATTGGAGCAATGGGCGCCGTGCGACAAGTCCCCGCTTCTGCAGACTACGTCGAATGGTACGTGATTACACAGGTTATTGCGCAACACACCCTAATTCCTGCGCTAACTTTCGTGACGTGGCGGTGCGAGCCGTCAAGGCCTACCGCCATGCCAGTCCTCTCGTTCGGTGGTGTACCGCAGCTGCGGGAATCGCTCACGTCGGTCCGTCCGTAACTCCTACACCTACCGAATCCATACTCACCTCACTGTGGCTGCATGTCATCCCACAAGGGCGCCAATGTCTCGGTACAATAAACAGCTGTCGCGATAAGCCACTATTCGTCCTCTGCCGAACTCCGAAACGCGCAGGAATGACTGCCGTGTTCTGCGACGAGGCATCAGGAAGTTTCCCACGCACAGGTTCGGCAGCACAACACACTTCCACTACTTACACCCTGCCTTCTGTTTCTGTACACCCTTCTTAAAGTGCTTCTCGTTTGCGTGCCGGGCGGACATGATTTGCATATGCCTTGCAATGCTAATCGTTTGCTTGTCCTCTCGCGGGCGACGCATGCTGTGAATTTCCGGCCAATCGGATGCTTCCTTCTTGGTGTTGCATTTTGAGTGGCCAGCAGTGTATGCTAGGGGTATTCAAAAGTTTCCGCCGTACCCGCTAGCAGGTGCTGCAGGGGTCTAACCGTCCAGCAACCCGTGCTTTAAGTTCGTACATGAAGCCAAGCATGGCGGTCGATACAGTTCATTTTTTTGTTATTCTTGTTTAATTTAGGGGAAAGTGTGAGTGAAGCATACGGGTTCAATATGTCAGGCGTATGGCGACACGGTTAAGGGTGAGCGGACGTGTACAGGATGGTTTGCTAGGTTTATGGAAGGTGACCTAAGCTCGGAAGGCAAGCCATGTGCAAGTAGACAGCAGGAACTTGTAGACTAGGAGCTGGAATCACTGTTCCAAGAGGATGCCACACAATCGACCACTCTACTGGTGAAACGTTTGAAAGTGGATCAATCGACGGTGATACGGCGTATACAGGCCTTGGGGAAAGACCCAGAAAATTGGTAAATGGGTTCTGCATACTTTAACGGAGCGTAATATTGGTCAACGATTGGGATGTCGTTTCTGAAGAAGTTTCAAGGGAATAATTTCTTGTGAAAGTTTGTCACCGCGGATGAAAAATGGGTCTATTGCGACAACTCCAAACGCAAGCGATCTTGGGTCGACCCAGGCCAGCCATCAACATCCAATTCAAAACAGGATATCCACGGGGTAAAGGTGCTGTTGTGTGTGTGGTGGGATCTGCATGAAGTGCTGTACTTCGAACTGTTGAAACCGGACGAAACAATCACTGCACAGGGATATAGCGATCAGTTGATGAAACTGAACGCCGCAATCGAGCCAAAAATGCCCGTGGACAGGTAAAGGACGCCGCCCAGTCACCCTGTTAGACGATAATGCCAGACCACATGTCGGTGCCACCACGAAACCAACCCTTGAACAGTTACACTGGTAGGTTTTACTGCACCCGGCTTACTCCCCGGACATTGCACCCTTCAGACTTCCATCTGTTTCGCTTTATGCAACAGGCCCTAGCCCAATAGCGGTTCACCACAGTTCCAGAGGTGGAAAATTTCGTCACTGCGTTCTTCAGCTCAAAACCAGAGTCCTCTCACCGGGGCATTCGCTTGTTGCCTGAAAAATGGCAAAAGGTCATTGATGCTAACGGCCAGTATTTCGTTAAATAAATGTGTACGAGTTTCTTGATTGTTCCTGTCTGCTTTCTCCTGAAAACGGCGGAAACTTTTGTATACCCCTAATAGGTACAAAATACTGTTCAGAACAAAGTATCCTACCAAACCAAGATTACTCTTAGAGATTTTTTAGATTTGAATACACTTTCAAACAAAAACATAAACTGAAGCCCTCTGGAGGAGGCATTTTGAAAAATAGCAGAGCAGAAAATGTAGGAAGTTATTATTTTTCATAGCTTTTGCTGTGCTAAGGAAAAAAAGATTTAAATACGAATTCTAGAAGCAAAACTAACGAGCAAAATGTTTTCACATTGATGCTCCCTAGTGAATCAACTGTGCATTATTTAAAAAATATATTGTTCTTAATCCTTATTGTAGCGAAAAATATACAGTAAAAAAAGAAATTTATCAATAGATTTTTAGAGACAGAAATCTAGTAAATAGAAATGCATACTAAAGTCACCTAGTGCCATAATAACTGAACTACAAAAAACTCATGAATGCTTTCAAGATTTTTCACAAGGTAATCCCGAATTAAGATTGTCTTAAATCGAACTTTTAGAAGCAGAAATATCGAGAAAAGAGGATTAAAAGTTTGCGCTCCCTAGCTAGGAAACTATTATTTGGGATAGAAAGTGCACATAAAATGTTTGGATGGTATCTGACCTAAAAAGGATTTCTCAGTGTGATATTTAGATGCACAGATGTTACTACAAACATGTTGTAAACGGGGGGGGGGGGAATCCCGATCGAAAAACTTTTTTTAATTAGATGTTACGGAAACATTATATTCGCATTTTCTGGTTAAAATAAATACATGCACAATTTCTCCACTAGTGGTCGCAAGTGTTAAAAATGTTCTCGATAACATACTTTTCAGCCACTAGTGAGAATAAGTAGCTATATTACTACACTGCCGGAAAGTGAAAAAAGAACACCAAGAAGGAGACGTCTTATATCAACGAAATTTATACAGCATAAAAACGGAATACAAAGGATAACGTGATCAAAACATTATGGCAAAATACAGCTGTATTTGCTGGTAAACTGAAAAATAACATTTCCACGTAACATGGTTAGTACGAGGTTGAACCGCCATGAACTGCGCCACACTGTGCAATTCTGGCATGGAGTCTGTCGTACAGATGTTGGATGTAAGTTTGGGGTATTGAGTTCCAAGCATCCTCAACCTGGACGCCTAAATCGGAGATAGTCGTGGCTGACCGTGGAGACCGGAGAAGTCGTTGTCACATAAAATCCCACACGTGCTCAATGCTCAATGGGGGACAAATCCGGTGGACGTGCAGGCCGTGGAAGTTGTCTCACACCCTGAAGTGCATGTTGCGTTGCACATGCCGTGTGTGGGCGTGCGTTATCTTGCTGGAAAACACCACGATGGATCGACCCTATAAATGGCACAGCAACGGGCTGAATGATGTTGTTGATGTAGGAGGTGCTGTTTAACGTACCGGGTTCAATCACTAGTTGTGTACGGGAGTGATAGCTGATCGCTCCCCACACCAGGAGACCAGGTGTAGGCCCTGTGTGTCGCTGGCGGATGCAAGATGGGTGGAGACGCTTCCCTGTGCGTCTGCGAACATGCATACGGCCATCGGAGGCTCCCAAGCAGAATCTGCTTTCATCGCTGAACACGACAGACTGCCATTGCGTTCTCCAGTGCAGACGTTGGCGACACCACTGCAGCCGTTCCTGACGGTAGGCTGGAGTCAGAGGTACACATGCCAGAGGCACACGTGCACGTAGTCCTTCATCCAGTAGACGGTTGCGGATTGTTCGCACAGTCACCTCAGGTGCAACGGCAGCTCGGATTTGCGTCGCAGTGGATGTTCTGCTTGACAACGCCGCTCTTCTTGTGTGTCAATCGGTCCGCTCATTAGTCCGTCTGTGACTCCCGGTTCCACGTCTTCTCGTGTGGGAATGTTCCTCGGACCATCTACGCCACCATCGTACCACCACCGATACTTCCCGTCCAATTCGCTCTGCAATACGACGATACGACCACCCGGCTTCGCGGAGTCGGACTAGATGACCTCGCTCAAAGTCCGATAACTGTTGAAATCCTACACGTCTTCCATGTCCAGGCGTTGCAGCTTCTTCAGGGTCTTCGCACGTGTCCGTACGCCGACGACTGATTACATTGACTTCGCCGTACTGCTTAAATACCACCGACGATAATTTGCATATTATGCCGTGCTGTGGTGTAAGCGCTCACCGGTTGGTCTCGAAATTAACATCACACCTACGTAAATTCGACCCCATTAACATATGTAAATTTCATGATCGTCCGCCAATTCCTTCTTGGTGTTCTTTTTTCACTTTCCGCCAGTGTATTTGTGGATGTGTGCTTTATCGATTGTAAAAATCAGATCGATTTTTTTCTACCTGTTCCATTCGCTATAAATAACATCGCTCATATTGCGTATTTCACAGTTTGGGCAGCTTTTCTTCCTAGGTGGCATTAGTGAAGTCATGAATTTTTTAATTCTTAAAAATTTGTTTTGCAGTTGTTTGGTTTTTTTATTGATTGGAGGTTTAACGACCCCCCGTGAGCAACTCACTGGGATATAAGCGGTCGCTTGTCCTTAATTTAGGGCCACTGGTTCCAGGGAAGGGAGAGAGACAGTGCCGTAAAAAATACAACATCTATGCCTTGCCGGGATTCGAACTGGACCCATCTCGGACGAATGGTCACAAGCCAGTGCTTAGACCACTGCGCCACAGGGTGGCATGTTTTTTTATCGTGTCGGAAAGGATTCAAAAAGACGTGCTCATAACAACCGAATGTTTGGTGTCACGTGTCCTATTTTTACAGGTGTTTCATCTGCTCTCCCTTGGTGACACGGCACATATCTTAGGTATAATCCACTTCCTGCCAGATGCTGTCTAGCATTGTCTCGTCCATTTGCAACATGCTTTCTAAAATCTCCGCTTTCTACTCAGTAACGCTGTTGGGCATCAGATGCACGTAGACAGTATCCTTAAAATATCAAATCGAAACACAGGAGGTTTTGAGCCCGGTGTCCTTGGAGACCAAATATTTTTTGACCTTTGAGACAAAAAATTAACCCCCTGAGGCTGGTCGATTTCTCAAGAGAGTGTCTGTCGTGGAACTTGGGTATATCCTTCAAGAAATGTGGTGAGCGCCATCTTGTTGGAAAAGATCAGTCTCTGTGTCAACGTCGAGTAGAATCAGGAAGCTTTCCGGGATGTCGAATTATTATCTCACTGAACTCCAGCTACTGACTTTGTCTTGTTAAACCACAACACGCACCGGGCCTTCTCGACTCCAATGAAATCAGCCATTCTGTTTGCTCGACTAATATGCTACCACCTCGTGATCTATGCACGAAATTGTCGTATAATACGAACATTAACGTGTGTTTCGTATCTGTACCTTATCTGTATGAGGTACATTTTTTTTTAATTTGTTGCCAGAGTTTGCAGTTTCCCCTGTATAACGAAGAAGCTTTCAAAAAACAAAATTTATAGAATGAATAGCGATTCAATTTATTTACTTGGCAGATTTTAACCAAATAGCAGCTTGGGGAACAAACGGATAAAACTAAAGGGAATGGAATCATTTCTTGGAAAATACTAAAAGAAAACTTTGGGAAATTTTCATCGCTACTACTGACTGCCAACTGGTTCGAAGCGCGGGCTTCTGGCAAATCCCCAGCGATGGATCCCGGATGATGTCCCAGATGAGGCATGGGTGATCTGCTTGTCCTATGGTGCTGCTTTACCCCAAATTTGTGACAGCAAACTTGTCATTTTGGGCTGCGGGTTTAACGGCAAAATCAGTAATTTTAAGTCGCTCGTCTCCAGTTTGGGGCCGCTGATTCCACGAAAGTGAGCCAGCATTTTAAGACAAGCCGCGGTAAATGTTCCTCCCTCGTCCCTTGGTCGGGGCTTGGTGGACCATGGCCGACTAGATTTCTTCCGGGCCGGAGCGTTGGAGCTAAGTTGGCGTTGTGACGTCAGCAGAGGAGTCCGTACGAGAGTCCTGACGAGGTAGAGCAGTCGCTTTGATTTCAGTAGTCATTAGTCAGTGTTTCTCATGACGCAGTAGAACGGTCGCCTTGATTTCAGTAGTCATTAGTCAGTGTATCTGATGATGCGGTAGAACGGTCGCTTTGATTTCAGTAGTCACTAGTCAGTGTTCCTCATGACGCAGTAGAGAGGTCGACTTGATTTCAGTAGTCACTAGTCAGTGTTTCTCATGACGCCGTAGAGCGGTCGCTTTGATTTCAGTAGTCACTAGTCAGTGTTCCTCATGACGCAGTAGAGAGGTCGCTTTGATTTCAGTAGTCACTAGTCAGTGTTTATCATGACGCAGTAGAGTGGTCGCTTTGATTTCAGTAGTCACTAGTCAGTGTTTTTCATGACGCAGTAGAACGGTCGCCTTGATTTCCGTAGTCATTAGTCAGTGTATCTGATGATGCTGTAGAGCGGTCGCTTTGATTTCAGTAGACACTAGTCAGTGTTCCTCATGACGCAGTAGAGAGGTCGCTTTGATTTCAGTAGTCAGTAGTCAGTGTTTATCATGACGCGGTACAGCGGTCGCTTTGATTTCAGTAGTCGCTAGTCAGTGTTTCTCATGACGCGGTAGAGAGGTTGCTTTGATTTCAGTAGTCGCTAGTCAGTGTTTCTCATGACGCGGTAGAACGGTCGCTTTGATTTCCGTAGTCACTAGTCAGTGTTTATCATGACGCGGTAGAGTGATCGCTTTGATTTCAGTAGTCACTAGTCAGTGTTTCTCATGACGCAGTAGAACGGTCGCCTTGATTTCCGTAGTCATTAGTCAGTGTATCTGATGATGCGGTAGAACGGTCGCTTTGATTTCAGTAGTCACTAGTCAGTGTTTCTCATGACGCAGTAGAACGGTCGCCTTGATTTCCGTAGTCATTAGTCAGTGTATCTGATGATGCGGTAGAGCGGTCGCTTTGATTTCAGTAGTCACTAGTCAGTGTTCCTCATGACGCTGTAGAGAGGTCGCTTTGATTTCAGTAGTCACTAGTCAGTGTTTCTCATGACGCTGTAGAGAGGTCGCTTTGATTTCAGCAGTCACTAGTCAGTGTTTCTCATGACGCTGTAGAGAGGTTGCTTTGATTTCAGTAGTCGCTAGTCAGTGTTTCTCATGACGCGGTAGAGCGGTCGCTTTGATTTCAGCAGACACTAGTCATTGTTTCTCAGGCTGTGAATTTGGATTACTCTTTTCAAGAAATTTAACATCGGAAACTGACTTTGTTAGTTTATTTAAAGGTAAGTTCGTTGACGTTAATTGAGTCGTATTATTGTGTTGCTAACGGTAAACAGTCGAATCTGATTGCTTATCATTTAGTTTTGTTGAAGCACGTAGTTAGGCTCATCACGCGGAAACACTGGTGAATGTCTGGCATTAACAACCTCGGCGATAATCGAAGATCAGGAACGTATTTTAATCACCAAAATGTAGATCAGGAATGTATTTTAATCGACAAAATGTAGATCAGGAACGAATATCTGTTTCGGCTGAAAGCTCGGGAATATTTTTATAAAACTTATAAATGGTCTGAAATTTCATTATCGTGCTATTCAGAATTTGAAAGCACGAAATTTGTAAATCACAAATTTAACCTAACGTTGAATGTAACTATTGTACAGTAAATGGATTAAAATGTTATTCTTCAAAACCCTAATCGGTTTGGAAATCATGCCTTGATAAGTTTTTGTCTTAAAATGGTTTTAGTTTGTAGTTAGATGATGTTACGAATATTTACATGATTCTTTCCTAACACAAGAATTGGAATTTTGCAAGAAAGGTACAGTATTACTTTTCTCTAAATATGTTCAGTAATACCAGCGACAAAACTGAATGTAACTGTAGATTAATTTCTACTACCTTGGGATGTTAATTGCTGAATTCAGTAGAAAGGGAGTAGAAAATATAAAATGGAACTGGATTAGAAAAACCTCAAAATAATTTGTATTAAATACATCTTAAAGTGTTACGTATAAACCAATTTTAAATGTGTCATGATGTATTTGTATAACTGTAAGAATTTTTTGACCACTCACTATAACACAAATTAAAAAAACTGATTAACGAAACAAAATGCCTAATATATATTATATATACACTTTATTGACAAAAGTCGCCGTACACCTAGAAAAAAAAAACACAACGTAGCATTTATTGACATACATTAGTACGGTGTCGGTCCACCTTTGGCCTTAATGCATGCACTGACCCTTCGAGACATGATTCCGACAAGGTTTTGGAACACAGCGATAGGTATGCACTTCCATTCAGTACGCAATGCTGCCGCTAACTGTTGCTTAGTAGTAGGCCTTGATTCCAAACTTCTTATACGGCGCTCTAATTCATCCCATAGGTGCTCTATGGGATTAAGATCAAGGCTCTGTGCTGGCCAGTCCACACACGATACGAAATTATCGCCAAACCACGCCGTAACAGCCTTGGCTTTATGGCTCGGTGCATTATCCTGCTGGTACCAACAAGGCTATGTTCCATAGTATTGCAACAGAGTAGGTAGGACATAATTGTCCAGAATGTCGAAGTAGACGTGCTGATTAGCCCGTTTGTCTACGATATCCAATAGGCTGAGACCATACCACGAAAACCACTCCCACACGAATACACTTCCAGCTCCAAACTTGACCGCAGAAACAGTACACTGTGGCAAATTGCGTTTCCCCTGCTTCGGCGATACCCACACACGGCCATCAGGCTGATGGATCGTGTATCTTGGTTCATCAGTGCATAGGATCCGTTTCCATTGATCTACGGTCCACGATAAATGTTCTTTATACCATGCTAAAAGACGAGTAGCATTCCGAGAGGAGATGAAAGGTTTATGAGCAGCTGCACGACCACGGCAACCCATAGAATGAAGTTCTCTGCGAATGGTACGTGTGCATACCGAGGTTCCAGTATTTTTATTCACTTGTACACTGAGGTCTTGTGCAGTAGTACTCCGTCGACTAGCTGTAACACGACTCTCCTGAGGCTTCGACGTCATCTATCACTGATTTTCTTTGGTCTGCCGGTAAGTTTTGCTGCATCAGTCACGCTATGTGTCTTCTACTTACTCAGTACATCCAAAGACTTTGGCATGTTTGAACGCCTCTCGGTTTCTCTTATGGACAACCCACTAATATAACACCCAACAATCTTTCTTTTCTCAAAGTTAGTTCTCTCCCGCCGCGATATGATCGCGGTAATCCTGCAGCTAACCTATATGATCGCGGTAAGCCTGCAGCTGACCTATATGATCGCGTTCAGCTGCAGGCTTGTTTTTATACCGTTTGCAGCTGACCTATATGATCGCGTTCAGCTGCAGGCTTGTTTTTATACCGTTTGCAGCTGTACCGCGCAACTAAACAAAGCAGCGTATCCGTTCATTTGCTTTTGAAAGGGTACCCGGTGACTTTTATCAACATAGTGTATATACTTTATATATATATTGGTTTTCCTTTCAGCCATTTGTATGTTGGATTAAATTTTATCATCCACAAGTAACTAAATTATTGCACATTACCTAAAAAATGTTGCTCAAGGAAAGACAGAAAAAAAAATTGCCGTTTAAAGTCAGTAATATTTAATTTAAGGGGGAGAGTCTTTAATTGCAAACTCCATACACATATATTCTGACAGATAAATTATTGATGGTTAAGAGAGGTAATTTTGAGATGTTACTATCACCTGTGTGTATTGCAAATGTCATGTCTACACTAGCAGTATCAAACTTCACATCAGTTTTAATTCATCATATCAGTAATAATAAAAAAATTCCCACACATGGCAAATCCTTGCATGCCCACTTGCCAAAGGTTATAGCAGGGACTCATGAAATTTTTTCTGCCTTAATTTTAAAAATGTTTACATAATACAGACCTGATATGGTATGATTTTCAATATCTGCATTTTTACAAGCATTATAACATCTTGGCGTATTACGTAATTTATATATTCACAATGGAATTAAAAGTTTCTAATGCCAATTAGAAAAACACACCCAAATGAAGTCGTCATGTTTAAAAAGATTTGTATATTTAAAACATGACTTCCAGTTTCAAATTAAATTTCAGCTATTCTGTAATATACATATTACTTAATAGCCCTTATATGGTGAGGTTTCACTGACGTTTAAAACAAGAAAGATGACACCGAATTTTTGGGTGTAATAAGCACGTCTTTTGAATCCGTTCTGACGCAAATTAAATTTATCAAAGCTATTCAAAGTGAATGGAACCGGTAAGGAAAACAATAGTATCTGACGGAAGAAAGAAGTTTTTCAGTCGGGTTTTTAATCCCTGAGATATTGCTGTAAACGGAATCGTGAGTTAACGCCCTCTGGTTGCAGACTTGTGCATTAAGAAAAACATGAATTTATATGAGAAACATTTCCCACCGGAAACACTTTCCAACACCGAAAGAATTTTTCAAATCGGACTCTTATAAACAGAGATATCGACAAAAATAAGATGTGACTTTACTTCCCCTGGTGGGAAAACCATACATAATTTTAGGAAGAAAGTATTCTCAAAGGTTTTTCCATATGAGTGGTATAGGTACAAGAAAAAAAAATTTAGTCGAGTTTTCATTCAGGAGCCCAGATTTTGCTACAAATACATCAGAAGCAGAAATTAACACTTATGACCCCTGGTGGCCAAACCATTCTTTACCAAACATTAGAAATTATGTGAAAAATATTTTCCATCTGGTCTTGTATGCGATACAAGAAGAAAACACATGTCACACTGAAAACACTATCCAACAAAGATAGGATTTTTCAAATTGGACTCCTAGAAGTAGAGATATTGAGAAAAATAAGACATACATCTACGCCCCCCTGATGTAGGAACCATGCATTACTTAAAAATGTTCATAAAAGGTTTGTCGCCATGAGTAGCTTCGGTCAAACAAATGACTTGTGTTTTTCAATCGAGATTTTAGAAGCTCATATTTTGCTGCAAATACATTAGAAGCGGAAATTAAGATTTACGCCGCCTGGTGGCCAAACCATTTTTTTTTATTAGAAATTATGTGCAACCGATTTTCCATCAGGAGCTGTATCCGGTGCAGAAAGAATTTTTCAAATCGGAGATTTAGAAGCAGAAATAACGCAGAAAACGCAATTTACCTTTACGCCCCCTAGCAGAAAGTCTACGATTTACTTGAAAATTTTGAAATTATATCAAAAACATGTCACACTGAAAACACTATCCAACAAAGAAGGAATTTTTCAAATCGGACTCTTCGAAGTAAAGATATTGAAAAAAAATAAGACATACATCTACGCCCACCGACGGAGAAACTATGGAATATTTTAAGAAAAAAATATTTCCGAAAAGGTTTATCGATGTGAGTGGCATCAGTCTACGAAAGAATTTTTTCAATCGATATTTTAGAAGCTCATATTTTATGGCAAATACATCAGAAACAAAAATAACACTTACGCCCCCTGGTGGCCAAAGTATTATTTACCAAAAATTTGAAATTATATGAAAATAACATTTTCCATCAGAAGGTGTATCCGGTGAAGAAAAAAATTTTCAAATCGGAGTTTTAGAAGAAGAGTTATCGGGAAAAATGTAATTTACTTTTACGCCCCTAGCGGAAAATCTATGCGTAATTTGAAAAAGTAACTATATCTAAAATACTCTTCGACATAAATGGAATCGAAAGATAAAATAATTTTTTCAATCGGATGTTTAGAAGCAAATATGTGGAATAAAGCAATAAAACGCATTTTTGAGTTCGACATCATCTGCATTTACGCCCTCTGGCGGCGAAATTGCACATCGCAAAAGAAAACGAAATAAAGGATCATCATTCGCATATTTCAAGCTTCCCAATGCAAAACGAAATAAAATCGGACAAATAGCTGCAGGAATATCGTGGGTACAGACGGACGGACGGACGGACTGACGGACTGACGGACGGACTGACGGACGGACGGGCGAACCGGTAGCAAGATCTTTTTTTACAAAAGACGTGCTAAAAATGTGAAGTGTCACTGACGTATAAAGACATTCAGTACATATATATTTTTATACGTTGATGAAACGTATAAAAATATATATGTATATATTTTTATTCGTATATATTTTTATACGTCGAAGAAAATATGTGATTCAAGTTTCAACGAGTTTTGTTTTTAGGAAGCTTTAAGTTAAAACATGTTTCAAGAGGTTTTGCTTTTAGGAATGTAGAAAGAAATTAACTTAAACAAAAAAACTTTGTAAGTGCTTCAAAATATATACAGACCCATGCAGGAAAGCAGAATAGTAAATCATAGTTTGTGTCATAACTTGGAATTTGTTATTATATAGCACAAAATATTTTTCCGAGTTTTTGTTGTCCAGATTATTGCATTACATGTGTCTCATTGGAAACAAATTCTGACAAGACAGACGAGAACAGTTTGTACGAAATATGTAAATAAAAGGAGAGGGAGAGAAAGTAATTTGATCATTGCAATAATTATATATATACACTAAAAGTACATACGAAAGTCTTGCCGAAATTAATATCTTATATATTTTTCCTTCCTTTCGTAAAAGCGATCTGTGTATATTGATTTTTTTTCCATTTTCGAAATGAGTGTCCATTATCTCGTCATTTCTGAATAAAATTGAAATTGGCGGAAATAACAAAACAAAAATTCGAGTCATGTATAACTACGTCTTATTATTCCTGATATCAAAATTGCGTAACGAAAATCAATTGCTCAGTCTGCTGATGTTTCTGATTTAAAAAACGACGTAAGATGACAATTTACATCATTTCATCTGTTTAATTATATTTTCCAGATTTTGTATGTGTGCGTGCAGTAAGCATTCGCCCTACACAAAGGATGCAAAAAATCACTTCCGTTATTTACGCTAATATGTATTCAATTGCAGTAGGAAACAAGAATGATGACACCGAATTTTCGGGTGTAATAAGCACGTCTTTTGAATCCGTTCTGACGCAAATGAAATTTATCAAAACTATTCAAATTCAATGGAACCGGTATGGAAAACAATAGTATCTGACGGAAAAAAAGAAGTTTTTCAATCGGTTTTTTAATTCCTCAGATATTGCTGTAAACGGAATCGTCAGCTTACGCCCCGTGGTTGCAGACTTGTGCGTTAAGAAAAACATGACTTTATATGAGAAACTTGATGTAAGGTCAGGTGATGCGTAACATCACAGCCTCTCCTTGACAAATGTCAACCCCGCCTTCTCGTGGTGCATCCTGTTCCCACTAAAGGGGCTCTGACGACCGCCAATAGCGGTATAACTATACCATCGGATTAGAGGAAATTCTATCCCACACTCACCAACCCGCTTGGCCAGCGTGGTGAGTTATGGCCAAACCCCTCCAAAATGATTCCACAACTTAAATCTTGGCCCTCAGTCTCCGGCAGCTATAATGTACCTGGCCAAGGCAGCGGCCAGTGCGACATGAAGGCAGAGGGTGCTAAGAATCCCCGGAGGACCGGACTAGGCTGCCATCTGATGCTCACCTTGGCTACTTACAATGGACGCTCCCTATCTTCTGATTCAAGGCTTCTTGAATTGGAAGAGGAACTACAAAGGATCAAGTGGGACATCGTGGGGCTAAGTGAGTTAAGGAGAAAAGGAGAAGATCTCATCGAACTGAAAAGTGGACATCTCTTCTACTATCGTGGGACAGATACTGGCAGAACTAGTGGTGTTGGATTTATAATAAACAAGAAACTGAAGGATAAAGTTGTAGAAGTTGAAAGTTCCTCTGACAGAGCTGCACGACTTGTTATCCAACTCTCGAAAAGATACCAGGCTCAGATTATTCAAACTTATGCACCCACCACAAGTCATCCTGAAGAAGAAATTGAAGAATTTTATGAGGAAATTTGTCATCTAAATAATAAAGGTAAGCAGCACTTCTGAAAATAATTATGGGAGATTTCAATGCAAAAATAGGGCAACGGCAACAGAATGAAACTTCAGTAGGTAAATTCGGTCATGGCAACAGAAACCAGCGTGGAAATACTCTCGTTGAGTTTGCAGAGGCAGAAGGGTTTTTCATCTTGAACTCCTTCTTCAAGAAAAAGCCACACAGGAAATGGACATGGAGACATCCAAATGGGACGACAAGTGAAATTGATTTTATTATGTGTAACAAAAAATTTGTCATAGAAGACTGCAGTGTGCTAAACAAGTTCAACACAGGTAGTGACCATAGATTGGTGAGATGTAAGATGCACCTCAACACTAAACTTGAACGTGGCAAGCTCATAAGACAAACAAAATCTATTGACATAACCAAAGTTAAAAAACACCATAATACCTTCAAGTTAGAACTGAAGAACAGGTTCTCTGCTTTAGAAGGCCTAACATCGGAAGAAGTGGACATCTCTGAAGTTAACAGAAAAGTAACCAAAGCTCTTATTGAAACAGCAACAAAATTAGCTGGGTCTAAGAACAAGTTGCATGTGAACAAATTATCAGGAAAAACCAAAATGTTGATGCAAAAAAGAAGAGAGATGAGGACAACTAAAGAAGATGTGACTTCCAAAGTGGAATATATAGAGCTATGCAAGACAGTAAGAAAAAGTATCACTGAAGACGTAAGGAAATTCAACTGTGAACTAGTGAGGAAAGCAATTGTAAACAACCAAAGCCTAAAGATAGCAAAGGGGCATCTCAGTAAGGGAAGAAAACAGATTATGGCACTGAGAAAAGAAGATGGTTCTGTAACAAGAAATAGAGGCGAAATTTTGACAAGAGTGAAAGATTTCTACTCCAAATTATATGAAAGGGATGATATATGCACTCCAGACATCATGAAAGATACCAGTACCAGAGTTCCTCCAGTCCTTCCAGCAGAAGTTGCACATGCAATCAAGAACATGAAGCGAGGAAAAGCTCCAGGAGAAGATGGAATTACTGTAGACATCATACAAGAAGCAAGTGGAGAAATCGAAACAATACTCGCCCAAATTTTCACTCGATGCCTTAATGAAGGTAAGACTCTGAGGATTGGAACACCGCTACAATGATCCTGCTACATAAGAAAGGTGACATTGAGGATCTCGGAAACTACAGACCTATCAGCCTCCTATCAGTAGTTTATAAAATCTTCACTAAAGTTCTTTCACACCGCTTGAAGGTAAAACTGGACATGGCTCAACCGAGAGAACAAGCTGGATTCAGGAGTGGCTACAGCACAATAGATCATATCCACGTGCTGAGAGAACTAATTGAAAGAGCGAGGGAATATGAACTTCCATTGTGCATGGCTTTTATCGATTATGAAAAAGCCTTTGATTCGGTGAAACCATCAGCAGTTACAATGGCTCTGAAAACCTGCGGTATTGAAGATGCATACATTAATATTATTAATAACATCTATGAAAATGCAAGTGCAAAGATTAGGCTGTTTGAAAATACAACACACGTAAAAATTGGAAAGGGAGTGAGACAAGGTGACACCATATCTCCGAAGCTCTTTAATGCCACATTGGAGGGTGTTTTTCAGTCGCTGAGCTGGGAAAACAAGGGGATAAAGATTAAATGAGATTATCTAACCCACCTTCGTTTTGCTGATGACGTAGTCATTTTTGCAACTACCCCATCAGAGCTGCAGAGTATGATCCAGGAACTTGCTGACAAGAGTAAAGAAGTGGGATTAAAAATGAACTTTCAGAAGACAAAAGTGATGTCCAATGCTTTTACAAGAAATGAAGATTTATCGATTGATGGAGAAAAGCTGGAGATAACAGACACGTACGTTTATCTTGGACAGCAGATATCAAGTGAGGGTCACATTGATGAAGAAATTAATCGGCGTACAAAACTTGCCTGGAGAGCTTTTGGAAGAAACAGCATAATTTTCAAGAGCAATATGCCATTATGTCTTAAAAGAAAAGTGTTTGATCAATGCATCCTTCCAGTGCTTACGTATGGTGCAGAGACGTGGACCTTAACTAAAAGAGACATACAAAGACTGCAGACAACTCAAAGTAGCATGGAGAGGTGCATACTTGGTGTAACCAGGAGAGATAAGAAGAGGAACTCGTGGATCCGAAAAATGACAAGAGTGGAAGACATCGTGATCAGAGTTAAATCCCTGAAATGGCAATGGGCTGGACATACTGCCAGAAGGACAGATCATCGATGGACAGCCGAAATTTTAGATTGGATTCCAAGGGACAGGAAAAGACCCAGAAGAAGACCACATGGGAGATGGGTGGATGAAATTCGAAAGTATGCAGGGGTGACATGGAGGAGACTGGCACAAGACAGACCGTTGTGGAGGAAACTTGGGGGAGACCTTCGTCCAGCAGTGGATTGATAATGGTTGACAATGATGATGATGATGATATGAGAAACATTTCACACCGGAAACGCTCTGCAACATAGAAATAATTTTTCAAATCGGACTCTCAGAAACAGAGATATCGACAAAAATAAGATGTGACTTTACGTCCCCTGGTGGGAAATCCATCCATTATTTTAGGAAGAAAGTATTCCACAAGGTTTTTCCATATGAGCGGTATCAGTCCAAGAGAAAAAAATTTAGTCGAGTTTTCAGGAGCCCAGATTTTGCTACAAATACATCAGAAGCAGAAATTAACACTTATGCCCCCTGGTGGCCAAACCATTCCTTACTAAACATTAAATATTATGTTAAAAATATTTTCCATTAGGTCTTGTATGCGATACAGGAAGATTTTTTCAAATCGGAGTTTCAGAAGCAGAAATAACGCAGAAAACGCAGTTTACCTTTGTGCCCCCTAGCGGAAAGTCTATGACTTACTTGAAATTTTTGAATTTATAGGAAAAACATTTCGCATTGGAAACATCATCCAACAAAGAAGAATTTTTTAAATCGGACTCTTAGAAGTGGAGATATTGACAAAAATAACATATACATCTACGTCCCCTGGCGTAGAAACTATGCATTATTTCAAGAAGAAAATGTTCCTAAAAGGTTTGTCGACATGAGTAGTATCGATCTACAAACGACGTTTTTTTCAATCGGGATTTTAGAATCTCATATTTTGCTGCAAATACATCAGAAGCGGAAATAAAGACTTACGCCACCTGGTGGCCAAACCATTTTTTACAAAAATTACAAATCATGTGCAAAGGATTTCCCATCACGAGCTGTGTCCGGGGCAGAAAGAATTTTTCAAATAGGAGATTTAGAAGCAGAGCTGTAGGGGGAAAGCAATTCACTTTTACGCCCCCAGAAATCTATGAACTACTTGAAAATTTTGAAATTATATGAAACACATGTCGCACTAGAAACACTATCCAACATAGAAGGACTTTTTCAAATCGGACTCCTAGAAGTAGAGATATTGAGAAAAATTAGATATACATCTACGCCCCCTGTGGGAGAAACCATGCATTATTTTAAGAAGAAAATGTTTGTAAAAGGTTTGTCGACATGAGTACCATCGGTCTACAAACGACGTTTTTTTCAATCGAGAAGTTTAAAGCTCATATTTTGCTGCAAATGCATCAGAAGCGGAAATTAAGATTTACGCCCCTGGCAGCCAAACCATTTTTTACAAAAATTATAAATTATGTGCAAACAATTTCCCATCAGGAGCTGTATCCGGTGCAGAAAGAATTTTTCAAATCGGAGGTTTAGAAGCAGAGATATAGGGGGAAACCCAATTTACCTCTACGCCCCCTAGCGGAAAGTCTATGAATTACTTGAAACTTTTGAAATTATATGAAAAACGTGTCACACTGAAAACACTATCCAACAAAGAAGAAATTTTTCAAATCGGACTCCTAGAAGTAGAGATATTGACAAAAATAAAATATACATCTACGCGCCCTAGCGGAGAAATTGTGGAATATTTTAAGAAGAAAATATTTCAAAAAAGTTTATCGATGTGAGTGGCATCAGTCCACGAAATAATTTTTTCAATCGATATCTTAGGAGCTCCGATTTTACGGTAAATACATCAGAAACAAAAATTAACACTTACGCCCCCTGGTGGCTAAAGTATTTTTTACCAAAAATTTGAAGTTCCATGCAAAAGATTTTCTATCACGAGGTGCATCCGCTGAAGCAAAGATTTTTCAAATCGGAGTTTTAGAAGAAGAGTTATCGGGAAAAATGTAATTAGCTTTTACGCCCCCTAACGGAAAATCTATGAGTAATTTGAAAAAGCAACTTTATCTAAAATACTCTTCGACATAAATGGAATCGAAAGATAAAAGAATTTTTTTAATCGGACGTGTAGAAGCAAATATGTGGAATAAAACGTATTTTTGAATTCGACATCATCTACATTTACGCCCTCTAGCGGCTTAATTGCACATCGCAAAAGAAAACGAAATAAAGGATCATCATTTGCATATTTCAAGCTTTCCAATGCAAAACGAAATTTTTCAAATCGGACTAATAGTTGCAGAGATAGCGTGGGTACAGACGGACGGACGGGCGGACGGACAAACCGGTAACATAAGCACGATCCTTTTTTTAAAAAAGACATGCCAAAAAATACAGAAATCGTAAAAATGGAAGAATAAATTATAGTTAAACGATGATGCGAAACAGGCGTTTTAGTACTAAAACTACTCCTGTGAGTTTTAGCGCGATGGCACTCCTTTCGGAAGCGAGAGCGTGTCAGGCTCAGTCCCTAAGCATCTAGCCGGCCCTGCCTGGCAGCTGAAAATTTACGAACGCTGTGACGTCACGCAAAGCAACGGAGAAAAACTGTTGAAAGTCGTGTTGATTTAGCTTCCAATTGTCACAGCTGTCTTGTTTTATTCTGAGTTTTTCTCTTCGTGACTGAATCAGTTTCTCTGCTTTCATTCATTTGTAAATCGTTGGAGATTTCGCAAAAACCATTTTTGTGTGATATAGGCTTTTTTTTTTTTTAACCATCAAGAACGTTTTGTTGACAATGTCAGCACATTTATTTTGAAACCAATAATGCCTTCTAGCTGCTGTGTCCCGGGATGTAGGTCAGGAGGTACATCAAATTGCTGTCCTGCTAAAGAAAACATTAAATTTCCGAATGAAGAAAACAAATTTCAGCAGTGGCTCAAGAAAATTTCTCAGGAAAGCCTGGTTTCCTAGAAAGAGAAGCGTAGTTTGCATCAAGTTTTTTATACATGATGTTATAACAGAAGACAGTGTCACTATTACTGTTGTTCCTCGCTCTCATTTTTTGCGCTGAGCAAAGATGTGGCGCCCTGAATTTTTCTTAATCTGCCAAAATACCTTTCTGACACAAAGACATAACAGGAAAACCCCATCTAAAAGACAGAAAAGAGGAAGCAAATGATGCAATTCCGGATAAAGATCTGATACAGACTTTGAATTCGTTGAAAGAAACATCTAAATTATTTTATTCGATGCGTTCAAAAACACACCTAATTTCATTTTAACTGTAGTATATCGTAAGTAGTAATATAACTTCAGTTAAGCAGCATGAGATCAATCATTTCTCTAAAAAGTATATTTAGTAACGGGTGCAACTCAACTGAAAACAGTGTTGCTCCAGTGCACTCCAAGGCAAATGTCCGTCGCTTTGTGTGACGTCACTACAGGGGGAAATTTTGACCGACGGAGGAATGTTGGACCCGGATAAGCACACCATCCATGGTTTATACGGAGCTCCAACCCGGACCCATTTCGGACGACTGGTAGGAAGACCTCCTGGCCATTTCTAATCGGAAGGAACCGACAACTTCCGCAGGTCCTCAAACCTAAAAACAAAAAGAAAAGTTCTTCCGGTAATGGATGAAGAACCATTAATGACTTAACTGGGGTGTCGTTTTCAATCCCATCTTAAACATTCTTCTCTCCATTCAGAATCTAAGAGAAAGGGAAATAACCTGCACTGTCACCTTTAACTCTTTCTCATGCAGATAAGTATTTTCCATTGATCTTTTCTTTCACGACAAAATAAAAAAAAAAAAAACCTTACCAGAGATATTTATAATTAATTCAGATACTCGGTTGCCCTAGATTTCCGATTCCCTATGTTCTAGATTTCACGGAGCAGACATCAAGAATTAAGGAATAAACTTTTGAATTGTGAATAATGAATGAAGCATCCGATGCTTTGTTAGTTTGTTTCCAGCCTATCCTCCAACCCAGATGCTTTGAGCTGCTTTCTTGACATTTCCTTCACGAGCATACCTTCACGAACAATAGGAAAGAGATCAAGTAAGCGAAAATTGTTCTTTAAACGGAATCGCTGTTGGGAAGAATTCGTGGAGGAAACTGTTTCTAAACGTGACGAATTACTAGAGGTCAAATTCCGACTGCATGGGGCAAAAGATTTGGCTCTCGTTGATCAATTTCACGTCCCACCTTTTTTTGAGGGTTACTGTGTCGGTAGGCCAGGGCCACGTTAGTTCAATGACTGCCGTTTGTAGTCAGCAATGGTGGAATACCAACATTCAAACGGAATGAGAAATTCTTTCCCCCGCAATTCTCTTCCGTTTCATATCATTGAAAGGTAATTGGATTATCAATACATGTTTCCGACTACGTAACTTAAGTGATCTTAGGTATTTTATCGTGACAACGGAATATTACACTTGATGAAACTGATCACAGGCTCCTAAAAACATGTGTAAAATGATATTAATCAAACTCGCATAACCAATCCATGACGAAAGAGAATTATTTTTGGTTTATAAAGCCGAGACCTATCGCTCAGAGGCTTACTAGATAGAAAGACAAAGATCTGAATGAAATACAGTGCGATCATCCTTTACTCGAAATGCTTGGCGCTGGAACATGGGAGCCCATACGGAGGGGGGCAATAGGGGGAATATGCCCTCACCTGAAAAACAAATTATGCTCTTTCTGTCCTTCGAAGGTATAACGGGGATTTTCTCTGTAACACCGACTCTGCTTGCTATTTTTTCTGTAGAACTTCTGGAAGCGCGTTTACGTATTAGGGGTATACAAAAGTTTTTGCAGTTTTAAGGAGAAAGGAGACAGCAAGAATCAGGAAACCAATACACATTTATTCAACGAAATATTGGCCGTTAGCATCAATGACATTGTACCATTTTTCAGGCAACAAATGAATGAAGGACTTGGGTTGTAGCTGTGATAGAAGGACTCCGGTTTTAGCTGAGATAGAAGGACTCGGGTTTTAGCTGTGATAGAAGGACTCGGGTTTTAGCTGTGATAGAAGGACTCGGGTTTTGAGCTCAAGAACGCCGTGATGAAATTTTCCACCTCTGGAAACGAACGGCTGTTGGGCTAGAGAATGATGTATTGCACGAAACAAATGAAAGTCTGAGGGTGCAGTGTCCGGGGAGTAAGTCGGGTGCGGTTAAACTTCCCATTGTAACTGTTTAAGGGTTGATTTCGTGGTGGCACCGACATGTGGTCTGGCATTATCATCGAACAGGATGACTGGGCGACGTCCTTTACCTGTCCACGGGCGTTTTTTGGCTCGATTGCGGCGTTCAGTTTCATCAAATGATCGCTATATCGTTGTGCAGTGATTGTTTCGTTTCGTCCGGTTTCAACAGTTCGAAGTACAGCACTCCATGCATATCCCACCACACATACAGCAGCACCTTTATCCCGAAAATATCCTCTCTTGCAGTGGATGTTGATGGCTGTCCTGGGTCGACTCAGAATCGCTTGTGTACGGGGTTGTCGCAATAGATCCATTTTTCATCCCCGGTGACAACCTTCCACAAGAAATTCTTTCCTTGAAACCTCTTCTGAAACAACATGCAGATGCCCAATCGTTGATCAATATTACGCTCCGTTAAAGTATGCAGAACACACTTACCAATCTTCTGGATCTTCCCCAAGGCTTGTTTAGACGCCGTACCACCGTTGATTGAGCCACTTTCAACGCTTCACCAGTTGCGTGGTGGCATCCTCTTACAACAGCGATTCCAGCTCTTCGTCTGCGTTTTCCTGCGGTCTACCTGCACGTGGCTTGTCTTCCAAGCTTAGGTCACCTTTCTTAAACGGTTCACCCATAACCGTTTCGCCATACGCCTGAGATATTGAACCGTATGCTTCACTCGCACTTTTCCCTAAATTAAACATGTGCCGCAAATGAACTTTATCGACCGCCATGCTTGGTTTCAGGTACGAACTGAGAGCACGGGTCGCCGGTCGGTTAGACCACTGCAGCGCCGTCCAGTAGGGGCGGCGGAAACTTTTGCATACCCCTAATAGAAAAAGGAGCAACAATTTTCGGAAATTTCTAGTAGAAAAAGCAGATATTTGCAGTAGGATGTAATAAATTTTCCATTGCATGTTGGAGAACAAACTTCGTACAGTAATGTTTTTATAAAAAAAAAAAAAAGAATATGCTTATCTTAACTATCAAGGAAGTGGCCATCATCTTCGAAATAGTGTCCATTGAATCGAATATTGGTGTCCGAACGTACCTCCCACTTTTTGAATGTATTCTGGAATTCTTCTGAAATTTAGTTGCAGCACCCCTGCGCATCTGTAATAAGTTATTGATCTGTCCCAAATTGTTGTCCCCATAATGTCTTTTTAAAATGGAGAACAACCACAAGTCGCGTGGTGACAAGTCTGCATTATATGCAGGTTATTCATTTTCTCCAAATAAGAAACGGCAGAACTGGACATGTGCAGCCTTGCATCGGGCCACACATCGAAAGAAATGGAGAACCCAAGATGAACAAACTCGTTTCATGTCCAAATGCTTGGTTAACATATCGTGAATTGATGATTTTTATATGTGAAGCATATCTTCGATATCTCTACTTGATGGATGTCTGTCTTCCCGTGTAATAACACCTATTGTATTGATGTTTACCTCTGTAATACTCTTTGAAGGTCTTCCTCCATGTGCGATAAAAGCGCCGACTGACGACCATCCATAAATTCTTTATGCCATCTGTAAATCGTCGATTTTCTTAGAAATTCGTCTTTATAAGTCTCTTTCACAAGACGGAAAGTCTCTCCGACAGACTTCTTAAGCCGACAGCAAAATTTAATGGCGCATCTTTGTTCTTCTTTCACTTCCATTATTTCGAAAAATCGCAGCGCGAAAACACATATTAGGGGTTCACGAAACAACGCTTATTGAACTGCGCACTGCCGACGACGCATTCCTGATAAACAGGTGTGGCCAGTTGCTATGATTACTACACTATCTACCAATAAGTAATTGAACACCTGTGATAGCAAAGGAAAACGAAGTTTATTCACCTTCAATAGTTGGTGAAGCCTCCACGAGCGGCGATTACAGCTGCGATCCTCCGGGGCATACTCTCAACCAGGCGTTGTACGACGGCTAGCGGAATTTTCTTCCACTCGGCTTGGAGAAGACCGGTCAGTTCCTTCACCGATTTCAGACGGTAAGGGCACCCCTTAAGTCGACGCTCCAACTCGTCCCAGAGGTGCTCGATAGGGTTAAGGTCCGGGATATGCGCAGACCAGTCCATTCGATTAACCCCATTGTCACCATACCAAGCCATGGTGGACCTCGCAGCATGACAGGTGGCATTGTCATACTGAAAGTAACATGGGTCCACCCCGTAAAACTGCCACAAGTTGGCACAATACATTCCGGCAGGAGGCGTTCTCCAGGCAGACGCCAAACCCAGACCCTGCCATCCGAACGGTAGAGGATGAACCTTGATTCGTCGCTCCAGAGAACCTGTTTCCACTGTTCAATGGTCCACTGTCGACGTTCTTTGCACCACGTTAGCCGAGCAGCGCTATTGGACTTGGTGATCAAAGGCTTGTGGGCGGCAGCACGTCCATGATAACCGAGCAGATGGGCTTCCTTACGGATGATATTCATCGAAAGAACACTCCCAGATGCCTGTTGAAACTCCTCGCGGATGTGGCCCATCGATTTGGTGCGGTTCTTTCGAATTTCTCTGGCCAGCACCCGTCGGTCTGTAACTCCCAGTTTTGTAGGTATGTAGGGTCGGGGCACATTCCGACAGTCACCTCTCATCTTCCACTTGCCAATCACATAGGCCACTGTCGATTTTGGGTACGTCAACTCGCTGGATATGTCACGTATGGATCGGCCATTTCTGTGATACCTGACGATTACACCTTTCTCGAAATCAGAGAACTCCAAACTGCATGGCATCTTGCATGCGACTGGTTGCGTTGTTGTTTCGTACACGATATTTAACGGCGGCGGCCGTGACTTGTATCAGGACCGCAGATATCGTCGATTGCAGGTGTGTCCAATTACTTGCTGGTAGATAGTGTACAACGACTTCCGTTTTTTTCGAGACTCGAGCCAAGGTCGAACGCAGCATTGCTCACTTTTTATAAAAACATTCGAAGTTGTTTTGGAACAAGCTATGTATATCATTCTATGCATGAGGTGTTCACTACTGGACAAAAATCTCTCGAAAATTTTCCTAGAAATTTGTCTTTAATGTGTTTTTTCATTCTTCATGGTAGTTTCAGTAGTCTGTGGCATTTCATGGCTCATGGTGACACAATCAACCAAAATGATCAAAAGAACGACAAATAAATTTCCTTATTGTCCTAACGTGTTGTCTAATTTCATTTGTCCATCTCTTTTATGTTGTCTTTGGGTCTTCTGGTTTTCCATTAAGTTTATATGTCTAGAGAATTCCATATATATGTCATTCGTAGTTACAATTTGTTTATCTTCTCCTGAAAACTAGGCCATGGAAGTTCATGGCATGGAAGTGTATGGGATTACATATCTTTTTCGGAGTATTTACATACGGTAAACGTATACCTATATAATGAGATAGCCAGGGGAAGAAACCAAGTCTAAAAGCAAAATCCAATTATACACGGTCGAGTCACATTGTGACCACCAGCTAATATCCCGAGTAACCGCCGTATGCAAGGCGGACAGCAGCTAGACGGGCTGTGAGTGATTCAATAAGGTTCTGGAAGGTGTTCACAGGTATGTGGAGCCATACTGACTGCAGTGCATCTGACAGCTGCTGGAGGGTGCGTGGTGGAGGATCCATAGAGCGAACAACACGATCGAGTTGGTCCCACAGATGCTCAATTGAGTTTAAGTCTGAAGAATTAGAGGGCCAGAGAAGTACTTTGAAGTCTTCATCGTGCTCTTCCAACCACTCTGACACTTCTAACTGTATGACACGTCACATTGTCGTTCTGGAAGATCCCATCCGCCCCAGGAAAGACAATCAGCATGTATGGGTTACGTAGTCTGCAAGGATGGAATCATAACGAATTCGGACTATAGTGCGTTTCACAGGTATGAGTGGACCCAAAGAATGCCACGAATTCTTTCTCCAGACCATAACGCTGCCCCCACCAGCTTCTATTCCTTTATCAGTAGTTGAAGAGTGTTTGTTCTCTGATGTTTCTCGCCTTATACGCCAACATCGATGAAGTGGAAACGTGACTCATCGGAGAAGGCAATCCTTTGCCAATCAGCGAAGGTCCAATTCCGATACTGTCGTGCAAATGCAGGCCTTTTCTGCGGATGAACCTTCTTCAGCATAGGTGCAGTGACCATCAGTCTTCATTGGAGCCCCATACGCAGCAGGGTTCGCGTAACTGTCGTTTTAGACACACTTCCGGTAGCCCCCTGATTCATTCGGCCAGTGAGTTGCTCCAGTTTAGCCTGTCGATCGGCCCTAACTCACCTTCGAAGCCGACGTTCACCTCTCACATCAATCGCACGTGGTGCGCCGCTGTTTTCTCGTCGATTATTCGCAATGGTGCCTTTTCTCAAATCACGATACACTTTAACCACAGCAGCCCGCGAACAGTTCACAAAATGCGCTGTTTCAGAAATACTGAAACCCTTGGTCCGAAAGCCCATAATCATCCCTTTTTGCAAATCTGATAGATCGCTCCTTTTATCCATGACAGCAACGAGTGATATGTTTTCAGATTGCCTACAGCACACCTTATATACTCTCCAAGCCTGCTTACAACGCGTGCCTTCTTTCATTGGCTACGCGCTGTTGACGTCAAAAGCAGGTGGTGGTGGTCACAACAATGTGACTCAACCGTGTGTTTCAAAAAATAAAGTCATTTGTGAAAAACAAATCAGCAAACTGAGTAGTCTGTAAACGATGCTTTAATGAAAAGAATAGATTCGGCAAAAATAGCCAGTTCCCTCAAATAATCAGTCAGGATTGTTTTTCACTTTACACTTAAGAGCAATTGAATTAGAGATACCTGTCTAGTAACGTGTATCACCACCTTTCGTCCTGATGACGGCGGCGATTCGTCTCGGCATGGACTCGACAAGACACCCGAAGCGTTGGGAAGCCATACGGATCCATGACCCCTGAACAAGCTAACACAGTTCACGAAGATTTGATGGAGGTGGGTCATCTCTCTCGATGGCATCCCAGATGTGCTCGATGGGATTGAGGTCAGGTGACCTAGCTGGCTAAGGAAGCGAGGTCACGTCGGTAGAGTGTTCGTCCAGCCATCCGGATACAATTCAGCAGCGATGGCACGGTGCATTGTCTTGTTGCAGGATGAGGTCCCCAGTTGGATGTTGAAGACGCACAAACGGGAGCAAATGGTCGTTCAGGATATCCCGATGTCGTTGACCTGTGAGGGACGATGTCACACGTACCAGGGGTTCCCATTTCAGTCCCCGTAAACAGTCCCCAGAAGAGAATTCCACCCCACCAGCTTAAAGTACCCTGCTGGCAAGAATGATCTATCGCTTCACGTGGTTTGCGCCGTACTCGTATCCTGCCATCCGCATGTACCAACAAGAATCTCGACTCATCAGTCCAGGCAACATTTTCCCACATGTCTAGGGTCCAGTGACGATGTTCCTGCGCCCATGCTAATCTTTGCACCCTGTAATGTGCGGTCAACAGCGGTACCCTCGTGGAACGATGGCTTCTGTACCCCATAGCGAGGTGATGGTTCTGGTTGGTGTGACTGCTTACACGTTTTTGTACACCAGCGTTAAATTGCCGAGTGATTTCTTGCACTGTGGCCCGTCTATCCACTGTTACAATGCTAGCTAGCAGACGATGACCCCGCTTATCCACACGCTGTTGTCCACGGCATTTGGCCCTTGCAGGGATGGTTTTACCGAATTCGATGTACTCACGGTGCGCCTGTGACACAGTGGCTCGTGAAAACCCCAGAGCCTGCACGACTTCCGAAATGGAGTGACCCATTCGTCGAGCCCCGACAATTTGCCAACGATCAAATGCGCTTAGATCCTTCATCTTACACATTCTGCGTCCGACCCTAACTGATTCCCGTCGCATCACTCCTTATATTGTCGGATCGCTGCATACATTATGTCGTTTCCGTTTACAGTGGCCGCCCACAGCGCCACATTTGCATAACGCCAGCTGTCTCTAATTCAATTGCTCTTCAGTGTATATCAGTTGTTCATTCTGGTATCTGGGAGAGATTGAAGTTCTAACCAGAAAACGTAACTTTATTCAGAAATGTAAAAATGCAATACATTTAATGAACGCTTTGTTTTGAAATCAACTTACCTAAAAAACCACGAAAAGAAATGTTTCGTTATATTTAAAAACAGAGTAAAACCCGCTTATAACGAACTCGTATTTGGCGAGACCCCAGTTTCAAACACAGAGTAGAACTCGCTTATACCGAACTCGTATTTGGGGAGACCCCAGTTTCAAAAACAGAGTAGAACCCGCTTATAACGAACTCGTAGTTGGCGAGATCCCAGATTCAAGAATAGAGTAGAACCCGCTTATAACGAACTCGTACTTGGCGAGATCCCAGATTCAACGAGCAAAACAGGAAGTTTTGTTTGGTACTCGTATAATGTTAATTCAATGCTGATAAAATCCCGGATTTAACGAAGGAGAGACAAATTAGTACGATCAATTTTAACAAGCGAAGTCATCAAATTTAATGAAATTATATTTTACGAGGCAGAGAAATTTTTGCGCACAGTCCTGGAACGGAGGAATTGAAATCGTGGCACACAGAAAGAAATTGCAACCGCGCATGCGAATCCTTATGTGCTAGTGAGAAAATGTTGATAGAAAAGCAAGAGGGAGAGAGTACATCAAATTTCCAAGAACCGATTTAAGCAAGGGACTCTCCGCCACCCACTCCAAGGTCTTGGAGTATCACGCCAGTCGAGTTAGAAACAGGCTCCCTACTCCTAGGCAAACGTACGTGTGCCTAGGAGTAGGAGGGCTGACGTACGTGTTTTAAGTGGATTTCTGGGTGACGGACGATTGCAAAGAGAATTTGCAATGTGGCCTAAGGGGAAAATAAGAGATAACAATTCCTATAGCTCTGCACATTGTCCCTTTCACCCTCCAACTGCGCATTGCATAGGGAAGATTGGTGCTACTTTTGCATCATGTGTGTCGTTCAACAGCAATCAATCTCACGTAGAAGCCAAGTGGAAATCCTAAACTTTTATAAGAGATAAAATGTTTAAGAGAAATATATCATCCTTAAGCGACAAAATATCCATCATTAGAGAGCTAGAAAATGGCAAAAAATGTTACTCTATGTTATGATATACACTGGTGTGCAAAATTAAGGACGAAGAGGAGAAATTAGCATAACAGCGGAACGAGCAGGCAGAACGGACCGAAAGACCACTCAGGACATAGACTAGGGTCCGGTACGATAGGGCATGCGCGTATATGCAGCATGACGAGGGGGAAAGTGTTGGAAGGGTAAAAAGCACATGGACGGTGTACGCTCAGCAATTCCGTGAAAGCTATTACACGGTGTACATCGGTTTGAACGACGTCGAGTTGCTGCCACCGTGTGATATGGCCAACAGGCAATCCAGTAGACGACATCTCGATGACTTTGCCCGAGGTCACGTCATTGGGAAGTTGGAAGAAGGTCGAAGTGTGACTAGTGTAGCCGAGGAGTTCGGGATCGCTCACAGCATCGTTTCACGAGTTTGGAGAGCATTTCAAATGGCAGAAACAGCTGTCCGAGAGTTTAGCAGTGGTCGTCCAGCGATGCAAAACACTGGCAACGTGTCATCTGGTCTGTTGTGCCGTGCTTCACATATTATACACTGCCGGACAATTGCTAAGGACGGATGACAATAGCAACGATAGCAACCATAAAATGGAAGGCAGGAAAATGTGGAAATTAGCATAAGTGCGGGGTACAGTAAGATGTGTTGTGCGTATGCAAATTTTGGATTGCCGAACTTGTTCGTGACGTCATAGCGCTGATAAGAGATATAAATGATTTGACGCGTATTGACCGTTGTTGTTCAAACGCAAAGTTCAAAGGGAAAGAATCAATTGACAAACTTGCAATTTTCAGTATGTCTTCCCGAGATCACCTAGATGATTTTACGCGTGGCCATATTATTGGCAAGAATGAAGAAGGGCGAAAAATAACAGATGTTGCCAGGGAGTTCGACGTCCGCCACAGTGTTGCTTCAAGGCTTTGGAAATCATTTCAAACAAATTGAGAGTGTAGCAAACGTCACGGGGGAGGTCGTGTTCGCAGTACGACACCTGCAGAAGATCGGTACATAGTGCTATCAACAAAAAGACACCGGCGCAGCACAGCTAGTGAGGTAGCAAATCAGTTTATGGTTGCTACTGGCAAGCGGATCTCCCGAAAAACTGTCGCCAGACGTTTGCATGAAGGAGGACTATACGCCCGCCGTCCTGTTGTGTGCATCCCATTGTCCAGACGTCACCGTACCGCCCGTTTGCAATGGTGCCATCAACATCGCAATTGGACTGATAACGACTGGTCTGCTGTCCTCTTCTCAGATGAGAGTAGATACAGTCTAACGTCTGATTGTCGACGACAACTGATCTGGCGTGATAGTGGTACTGCATATTGTCCAGCAAACATACAGGAAAGGGACCGATATCCGACATGTAGTGTCATGGTATGGGCTGGCATCATGATCAATGGCCGTACGTCCCTCTATGTGCTTCCAACTGGGACTATGACTGGCCAACGATACATTAATGATGTTCTGCTACCTCATGTTCGCATGTTCCGTGGTGCTGTCGGTGATAGATTCATTTTCATGGACGGCAACGCAACATGTCATCGAACAGTCGCTGTCCAGGTGTGTCTTGAGAGAGAGGATATTCAACGCCTCGTATGGCCAGCACGTTCTCCAGATCTGAATCCCATTGAAAATGTGTGGGATGCTTTGGGGAGGAGTCTTGCTGGTCGCCAATGCCCTCCAATAAGCAAAGACACCCTCATCCGTGCACTGACAGAGGAATGGGATAAATTACCCCAACAGCTGCTTGATAATGTTGTGCAAAGCATGACACGACGTGTGGAATCTTGCATCGCCCTCCATGGTGGCCATATCCCGTATTGACATCTAACGCCGGAACGCCTGCGGATGGTAATTGCATTTTTTTCACGTTTACGTATTCTGCACAAAATGGCCTGTTTGTCCCTTGAACACGTTCCAAAGCCTTCTGGATTTCAGAGCACAATAAATTGTCTTTCTTGTAATGTCCTGGCATTCTGACATTACTTTATTTCACTTGGCATCCAACCACACTTACTCTTTTATGCGCTATATAGCCGTTTATGATCCGTCCTTAGCAATTGTCCAGCAGTGTATAAAGACCGGGATGCAAAACATTAGCAACGTGTCATCTGGTCTGTTGTATCGTGATTCGCATATTACATGGATGCAAAACACTGGCAACGTGTCATCTGGTCTGTTGTATCGAGCTTCACATGTTACATAAAGACTGGGATGCAAAACATTAGCAACGTGTCATCTGGTCTGTTGTATCGTGCTTCACATTGTTTTCCACCACCGGGAAAGCGGATGTCTGGCAAAAACCAGCAGAAGCGTACCACCCTGACTGTTTGGTTCCTACTGTGAAGCATCTAGGTGAAACGATGATGCTGTGGGGTGCCATATCATGGCATTCGTTAGAGCCACTGATTATTCTGCAGGGTCGTGTCACATCTGGAACGGAAGAATCCATTTTGGGGGACCACCTCCACTAGTGTAGCAAGCATTGTACCCTAATGACCGTCCCTGGTTTTAAGCAGGTACGCGTTTTTCGAGACGTGTCAAGTTGTAGTTTGCAGATCATAAGGACGAGGTACAGCACGTACCCTGACCACCTCAATCTCCAGATCGCAACACTATTTAAAATTTGCGGAAATATCTGGAACGAAAGGTCAGATCACAGGGTGGCGGATTACTTTCCCCGTGTTCATTTCGTCCACGTTCAATTGGTCCAGTTCATTTCGCCCACGTTCACTTGGTCCAGTTCATTTCGCCCGCTGTTCATTTAGTCCACTGTTCACCTTGTTCATATTCATTTCGTCCTCAGAGTGGATGGAGTACCTTGGAAATTCTGTTTTGATGGAATTTTTGTTACTAGGCATAAAAAAGATCAGCGGACACTACCTACAAGCGTTTTTTTTTTTTCCTGCTTAAGTTTTTCGATTAAAACACACAGTCGGGTCATATTATTGTGACACGTGTCGATAGCTGGCTTGGAGGGTATATAAGGTGTGCTGTATGCATTCTGAAAACATATCACTCGATGCTGTCATGGATAAAAGGATCGCGGTGAGGCATGGAAGTTGTGTTTGTCTTACGGCACTGGCTCTTTCCCTTCCCTGGAACCAGTGACACTAAATTAGGGACGGGCGACTGCTTATAGCCCATTGAGTTGCTCACGGTGGTCGTTAAACCTCCAACCAAAAAAAAAAAAAAAAAAAAGGATCGATTTATCAGATTTGCAAAAAGGAATGATTATCGGCTTTCGGGTTAAGGGTGGCAGTATTTCTGAAACAGCGCATTTTGAACTGTTCGCGTGCTGCTGTGGTTAAAGTGCATCGTGATTAGAGAAATGGCATCATTGCGAATAAGCAAAGTGCAAACTGCAGCGCCATGAGCCATTGATGTGAGAGGTGAACGTCGGCTTCGAAGGTGCACGCTGGCCGATCGGCACGCTACAGTGGAGCAACTCACTGGCCGAATAAACTAGGGAGCTGCCAGGAAGTGTGTCTAAATCGACAGTTAAGCGAACCCTGATGCGTATGGGACTCCGATGCAGACGGATAGTCACTGCACTTATGCTAACGAAGGCGCATCTGCAGAAAAGGCTTACATTTGCACAGCAGTATCGGAATTGGAATTCCGCTGATTGCCTTCTCCGATGAGTCATGTTTTGTGCTTCATCGAACGGATGGACGTTGGCGTATAAGGCGAGAAACAAGGAAGAACAAACACCCTTCAACCGTTGCTGGACGAACACGGGTTGATGGGGGCAGCGTTATGGGATGGGGAATGTTTTCATGGCATTCTCTGGGTTCACTCATACCCGTGGAAGGCTTTATGGACCGAATTCGTTATGAATCCATCCTTGCAGGCCACGTACACCCATACATGCTGATTGTCTTCCCTGGTGCGGATGGGATCTTCCAGCACTACAATGTGACGTGTCACACAGCTAGAAATGTCAAAGTTGTTGGAAGAGCACGATGAAGACTTCAAAGTACTTCCCTGGCCCCCTAATTCTGCAGACTTAAACCCAATTGAGAATCTGTGGGACCACCTCGATCGTGTTGTTCGCTCTATGGATCCTACACCACGCACCCTCCAGCAGCTGTGAGATGCACTGCAGTCAGCATGGCTCCACATACCTGTGAGCACCTTCCAGCACCTTATTGAATAACTCCCAGCCCGTCTAGCTGCTGTCCGCGCTGCACACTGCGATTACTCTGAATATTAGCTGGTGGTCACAATAATGTGACTCGACCGTGTATAACGATTTTAAATGTCGTTTAAACTAAAACTAGGAACTGAACTTTCAAGAGCTTTTTAACTCTTTGGTGTGTTACGCTGCCAATCACTATGACATTGAAGTTTTAACAAAAATCTTAATGTTTCGAAATATTGCATCTTGCATATTGTTTACATATAGTTCTTAGCGTTTCAGTTTATTTTTTTAATTTTGATTACTAATTTATTATAATTTTCGCGTTACTAATTTTCCTACGAATGAAATACAATGCACTATATGCGTCACAGTTATTTAATGCGAGAAAAAATCCATAAAAGTATAATTGTGAAAAAAATTTTAGATTGATATTTACTGTAAATTTGCATTGTGCGAAAAGGAAAGAACAGCAGAGACTTAACATAAATGAGAAAAGGAGTCTTAAAATTTTTCATCTCAATCCAACATGTTTATTGCCATTGGAATAAACTTTAATTTATGTCATAGTGATTGACATGATACCACACCAAAGGTTTAAAAAGCTCTACAGAGTTCAGTTCCTCGTTTTACTTTATATAACATTTAAAATCGTATTTTCATCGAAAAGCTTAAACAAGCAAATAATCGCGTGTAAGAAATGTCCGCTAAACGTTTTTCTTTTTTTTTTTTCCTAGTAGCAAAAATTCCGTCAAAACAAAATTTCCATGGTATTCGATCCTTTCTGAGGATGAGCGAATGGTGGAAGAAATGAAGAGTGGACAAAGTGATAGCGAACCGATCCCACTTTCCACCTCCAACATCACTGGTACAATTGGGACATATTTTACAATAAGAATGGTCTCAAATTCCATTATTATATTTGCGTTACTTGTATAAGTCCATTCCAAATCTAACTTTCTATTTGAAAACCCGAGGTGTGGGTAAAAATGCTGTAGGCGTGCTTTCGTTTATTAAAACCAACAAGAGAGGTACACCAACAGTATTAAAACTTAAAATAATTCATTCACTCATTCAAGCTTTCCAACATACCAGAAGTCATTACTCAAGTTATTACTCAAGTTATTACTCAAGTTATGAGGATAATGGTTGTGGAATAAATCTCGGTTCTGTGCCCTGACCTTTGACCCCATTTCGACGATATTAAGGGGACTAGGGAGGTTTGACATTTCAAAAAGTTTAATTTTTTATGTCAATGCGCGAATAAATATAAAATGTTTTGTCTGTGTAGAGGTTGTGACGTACCTGCCCGCAGGACGCGTACGACATAAATGCAGATAGCAGTCAGAACGAACGTCCGCGTAGCTCAATTGGTAGAGTGACTTATTCCGGAATGAGGGGACCCGGGTTCAAGCCCCAACGTGGACAAAAATGACGGAGAAATTTACTTCGTTATAAGGTATTTATGGTGAAATTAGAAAATGTCGCAATATTTATTCCCAGGTCAATAACGTTGGCTCTCCGAACCTAATGAGGTCAGTGCTATAGAAGAGAAGGGCTGATCCTTAGAGCTAGCTCCCCTGAAGCCGGAAGGCCGCCCCGGTGGTGCAGTGGTTTAAGCGAGGGCTTCTGATTATTCGTCTGAAAGGGGTCCGGGTTCGAATCCCGGTGAGGCATGGATGTTGTGTTTGTCTTATGGCACTGGCTCTCTCCCTTCCCTGGAACCAGTGACCCTAAATTAAAGACGGGCGACTGCTTATAGCCCATTGAGTTGCTCACGGTGGTCGTTAAACCTCCAATCAAAAAAAAAAAAAAAAAGCCGGAAGCTGGAGGTGATGACGTAGAATGCAGTAGCATGGTGGTGGGTTCTCTGATGTCACTGTCGCACGGAAACTGCGAAATAATCAGTGGAAAAGGTAAGAAAAATTATCTCCTGAAGCCATGGAATAAAGGGAACGAGAACGAACTCTGTCATCATCGTTATTTAAAAGAAACAAAATATTCTTTACACATATGTTTTCAACATTACAGTACAGGGAATTTCGAACTGAGTCGTAGTGAAAACACAGTTGGCACATTTCTTCAAAGTTTTTAATTTGCCTTTTCTAAAGCACTTGTATTTGAATCCTGCTTTTTTAAAAAGTTTTTAATTTGCCTTTTCTAAAGCACTTGTATTTGAATCCTGCTTTTTTAAAAAAAGTTTTTAATTTGCCTTTTCTAAAGCACTTGTATTTGAATCCTGTTTTTTTAACTACTGAATTTCAGAAAGTAGAGATCTGAAAGTGGCCCATCTTTTCGTATTTCAATCCTGCTTTTTAATTGCTGAATTTCAGAAATTAGAGATCTCTTAAAGGTGGACCATCTTTCCGATCCTTGAACAGAAACTTTGCGATATCTTTTTTTTTTTACCAGATTAATTTTCTTCTGGCTTAATTCACTTAATTGTTCCAAAGCACTTCGAACATATTTTTTTCCCTGTGTCCTTGGGTCCTCTGCGTTATTTTTCAGAATTTAAAGAAAGTAGGTTTGCGCTGGACACAGCGTCCGATTTCAGTACCTATGGCAAAGGCAATCCAAGTAATCAATTGTTCATATTATCTTCATAATTACAACGATGAAATGTCCGCTACAAATTCTGGCGTACTTAACATTAACATAGTTCTGTCTTCGAGACTTGTTTATTTGTTCTTTTACCAGCGCTGGTTTATTTCGAGAAAAAGCAAGCAATACAATATTTTGTCCTTTCCGGTAACAGTGTTTATTCCGACACGTATCAGCGGAACACGAAAACATTTGTTAAAAAAAGCAGAAACGTGCACGATTTACGCAGCTAAACTAACTATTTATATAGATGCATCAGTAGATGCAGTATTAAATATTCACACAATAAATACTTTTTTTACATGTCGTCATCATCCTCATCATTGTCAACCATTATCAATCCACTGCTGGATGAAGGTCTCCCCAAGTTTCCTCCACAACGGTCTGTCTTGTGCCAGTCTCCTCCATGTCACCCCTGCATACTTTCGAATTTCATCCACCCATCTCCCATGTGGTCTTCTTCTGGGTCTTTTCCTGTCCCTTGGAATCCAATCTAAAATTTCAGCTGTCCATCGATGATCTGTCCTTCTGGCAGTATGTCCAGCCCATTGCCATTTCAGGGATTTAACTCTGATCATGATGTCTTCCACTCTTGTCATTTTTCGGATCCACGAGTTCCTCTTCTTATCTCTCCTGGTTACACCAAGTATGCACCTCTCCATGCTACTTTGAGTTGTCTGCAGCCTTTGTATGTCTCTTTTAGTTAAGGTCCACGTCTCTGCACCATACGTAAGCACTGGAAGGATGCATTGATCAAACACTTTTCTTTTAAGACATAATGGCATATTGCTCTTGAAAATTATGCTGTTTCTTCCAAAAGCTCTCCAGGCAAGTTTTGTAGGCTGATTAATTTCTTCATCAATGTGACCCTCACTTGATATCTGCTGTCCAAGATAAACGTACGTGTCTGTTATCTCCAGCTTTTCTCCATCAATCGATAAATCTTCATTTCTTGTAAAAGCATTGAACATCACTTTTGTCTTCTGAAAGTTCATTTTTAATCCCACTTCTTTGCTCTTGTCAGCAAGTTCCTGGATCATACTCTGCAGCTCTGATGGGGTAGTTGCAAAAATGACTACGTCATCAGCAAAACGAAGGCGGGTTAGATAATCTCCATTAATCTTTATCCCCTTGTTTTCCTAGCTCAGCGACGGAAAAACACCCTCCAATGTGGCATTAAAGAGCTTCGGAGATATGGTGTCACCTTGTCTCACTCCCTTTCCAATTTTTACGTGTGTTGTATTTTCAAACAGCCTAATCTTTGCACTTGCATTTTCATAGATGTTATTAATAATATTAATGTATGCATCTTCAATACCGCAGGTTTTCAGAGCCATTGTAACTGCTGATGGTTTCACCGAATCAAAGGCTTTTTCATAATCGATAAAAGCCATGCACAATGGAAGTTCATATTCCCTCGCTCTTTCAATTAGTTCTCTCAGCACGTGGATATGATCTATTGTGCTGTAGCCACTCCTGAATCCAGCTTGTTCTCTCGGTTGAGCCATGTCCAGTGTTACCTTCAAGCGGTGTGAAAGAACTTTAGTGAAGATTTTATAAACTACTGATAGGAGGCTGATAGGTCTGTAGTTTCCGAGATCCTCAATGTCACCTTTCTTATGTAGCAGGATCATTGTAGCGGTGTTCCAATCCTCAGGAATCTTTCCTTCATTAAGGCATCGAGTGAAAATTTGGGCGAGTACTGTTTCGATTTCTCCACTTGCTTCTTGTATGATGTCTACAGTAATTCCATCTTCTCCTGGAGCTTTTCCCCGCTTCATGTTCTTGATTGCATGTGCAACTTCTGCTGGAAGGACTGGAGGAACTCTGGTACTGGTACCTTCCATGATGTCTGGAGTACATGTATCATCCCTTTCATATAATTTGGAGTAGAAATCTTTCACTCTTGTCAAAATTTCGCCTCTATTTCTTGTTACAGAACCATCTTCTTTTCTCAGTGCCATAATCTGTTTTCTTCCCTTACTGAGATGTCCCTTTGCTATCTTTAGGCTTTGGTTGTTTTCAATTGCTTTCCTCACTAGTTCACAGTTGAATTTCCTTACGTCTTACACTAATAAATATATCGCTAACGATAAAATAATCTAGTTTGATGGAATAAAACGCAAGCCAGAAAACTCTTCTCGCAATGACATCCCAGCCGCACTGGAGATGACCAAGCAGCACAGTGACGTCACAACTAGCCCCCAACTTCTCTCATGAGGACCGTGTCGGCATTCGGTTTTACAAAGCGACAGACCAGCCCTTCTCTCCTTTATAGCCCTGTAATGAGGAAAACTATGTAAAATCCAGTAGTTTTACGAGGATTACAGTCCAATGGATGAAGATTTCGGGAAATCCCGGGGATATTTCTTATTCTTAGGCTTCCGTCTATTGTTTATACCTGAAAATTTGAAAATGAAAACAAAATGCAGCAAAGAAGATGACACCAATTTTTGGGTGTAATAAACACGTCTTTTAAATCCGTTCTGACGCAAATTAAATTTATCAAAGCTATTCAAAGTCAATGGAACCAGTATGGAAAACAATAGTATCGGACGGAAGAAAGAAGTTTTTCAGTTGGGTATTTAATCCTTCAGATATTGCGGCAAACAGAATCGCAAGCTTACGCCATCTGGTTGCAGACTTGTACGTTAAGAAAAACATGAATTTATACAAGAAACATTTCGCATCGGAAACGCTCTCCAACACTGAAAGAATTTTTTCAAATCGGACTCTTAGAAACAGAGATATCGACAAAAATAAGATGTGACTTTACCTCCTCTGGTGGGAAAACCATGCATAATTTTAGGAAGAAAGTATTCTCAAAAGGTTTTTCAATATGAGCGGTAACGGTCCAAGAAAAAAAAATTTAGTCGAGTTTTCAGGAGCCCAGATTTTGCTACAAACACATCAGAAGCAGAAATTAACACTTATGCCCCCTGGGGGCTAAACCATTTTTTACAAAAATTAGAAATTATGTGCAAAGGATTTTCCATCAGGAGCTGTATCCGGCGCAGAAAGAATTTTTCAAATAGGTGATTTAGAAGCAGAGATATTGGGGCGAAAGCAATTTACTTTTACGCCCCCTAGCGGAAAGTCTATGAATTACTTGAAAAAACGCAACATCTGAACGCATTGTTCGTCGGCGGTTTGAAAATGTTTTCGTTCCGGTGACACGAGCCTATACAAGATGAGGAGGGCCGAGGACGACATTCGGTCATTGATAACAACGCTCTGAAGGCAAATCCTCGCGTCAGGGAACTCGCCAAACAGCAAAATGTATCGGTGTCAATCATTACCGAACATCTCCATTAAATTGGTAAGTTCAAGAAGCTCGATACGCGAACTGACGGAGCATCAGAAACAACAACAATTTGAGATGTGCAGTAACCTTCTGCTTCGCAACGTAAAGGAACCCCTACTTGATCGCATTGTAAACTGTGATGAAAAGTGTGTGCGATACGACAACCGTAAGCGATCTGGACGGTGGTTGAACCATGGTGAACTACCGAAACATCATCCTAAAGAAGGTTGACGCTAAAGAAGATTTTGTTGAGAGTATGGTGGACTGTTCAAGGTGTCATACACTGACGAAGCATCAGAAACAACAACAATTCGAGATGTGCAGTAACCTTCTGCTTCGCAACGTAAATGAACCCCTGCTTGATCGCATTGTAACCTGTGATGAAAAGTGTGTGCGATACGACAACCGTAAGCGATCTGGACGGTGGTTGAACCATGGTGAACTACCGGAACATCATCCTAAACCAAGGTTGACGCTAAAGAAGATTTTGTTGAGAGTGTGGTGGACTGTTCAAGGTGTCATACACTGACGGAGCATCAGAAACAACAACAATTTGAGATGTGCAGTAACCTTCTGCTTCGCAACGAAAAGGAACCCCTGCTTGATCGCATTGTAACCTGTGATGAAAAATGTGTGCGATACGACAACCATAAGCTATCTGGACGGTGCTTGAACCATGGTGAACGACCGGAACATCATCCTAAAGAAGGTTGACGCTAAAGAAGATTTTGTTGAGAGTATGGTGGGCTGTTCAAGGTGTCATACACTGACGGAGCATCAGAAACAACAACAATTTGGGATGTGCAGTAACCTTCTGCTTCGCAACGAATGGGAACCCCTACTTGATAGCATTGTAACCTGTGATGAAAAGTGTGTGTGATACGACAACCGTAAGCTATCTGGACGGTGGTTGAACCATGGTTAACTACCGGAACATCATCGTAAACCAAGGTTGACGCTAAAGAAGATTTTGTTGAGAGTGTGGTGGACTGTTCAAGGTGTCATACACTACAGGTTCTTGAATGCTGGTGAAAGCATTACCTCAGTCGCATACTGTGAAGAAACTGACCAAATGCACCAGAAGTTGTGTTCCAAACAGTCATCTTTGGTGAACAGGAAGGGTTCTATCCTCCTCCATGATAACGCTAGACCACACGTGCCACAAATGACGAAGCAAACTACACGAACTGAGGTTCAAAACCCTCCCACATCCACCCTATTCGCCTGACTTAGCTCCTACCGATTTCCACCTGTTCATGCATTTTAGCAATTAACTCAAGGACAGGACCTTCAGAAACCGAGAGGAGGCCGAAATTGCATTCCGGGAGTTTCTAGCATCTAGGGAGCCACATTTCTTCCGGACTGGCATTGAAGCTCTTGTCACTCGCTGACAGAGATGTGTAGTTGCTAAAGGAGCCTATTTCGAATAAAATAAGGTTGTCTGCTATGATGTATGTCTCTTACATTTTTACCCTACAAATTTTTCATCATTTTCCGAACGGCTTGGTATATGTTTCCCAGAATTTAATAATGAGGTTTCCATGGCTTTCCTTATGCTCGATAATGAGAAGAACGAATTCTTTTAACCAGATCATTTGATCCTGTTCGCAATGCTTCCTTGTTTGCTCGAACTTCCGTTCTAAAACTGTTAGCTTCATTGTTTTCCTTGACACAAGCAGACCATTGCACAGAGAATTATTCCGTGTTACAAGCCCAAGGTTTTATCGTCATTGATTGCGAGTCTATTTATTTTTGCTGAATATCACGAAAACAATACTGGTCTTGTCAGTCTGTTCCAGCTGTTAGTGTAGTCACTTCAAGAAAAAAAAATTAAGTTCTTTTAAAATACGTTGAGGTTCAACGGCGCGGTTCAGACGGAAAGAATAGAAAGACTGCAGGTAAGCGTTTGCAAGGCATTTAACAAAAGCATATTAGATACTTTCCGAATTGCCATGAAAGTTGATTACGAATGACATAGAAAGATTTAGAATAACTAAGAACAATCCAATAAAAATAGCAGAATTTAGATATGTCTGGAAAGAAAATTTTAAATTTCATCTAAGCTACTCGCACTAACCGTTTAAGGTGGACGTCACGTAATTTTGCTTCCTATACTTCCAATGGAAAAACTTTTGTACACATTTCCTTCACAAGTAGTGTATTCCCAAGGATGAAAATTCTAACATCGATTAAAATAAATTCACATTATAACTTGGAATACTTAATATTTTCTAAAACATAACCATAATTATATTAAAAATTAATAACTTTTCCTTTGGTTGTGTTGAAACCAGAAAAAAGATGGCGCGACCTGTACTTTGATGACGTCAGTAGACAAATGTTGGATTGCATAATTATGCTTATGTTTTCGAAAATATTAAGTATTCCAAGTTAAGAAATGGATCTATTTTATCCAAACGTCTGTGCTATTCGTGCCAACTAAATACACCAAAAATAACAGAACACAGCATTCTGTTATTTTTGGTGGATCTACTTTAATGGAAAAAACTTTTGTACACATTTCCTTCACAATTAGTGCGTTCCCAAGGATGAAAATTTTAACATCGATTAAAATAAATTCACATTATAACTTGGAATACTTAATATTTTCTAAAACATAACCATAATTATATTAAAAATTAATAACTTTTCCTTTGGTTGTGTTGAAACCAGAAAAAAGATGGCGCGACCTGTACTTTTATGACGTCAGTAGACAAACAAATGTTGGATTGCATAATTATGCTTATGTTTTCGAAAATATTAAGTATTCCAAGTTAAGAAATGGATCTATTTTACCCAAACGTCTGTGCTATTCGTGCCAACTAAATACACCAAAAATAACAGAACACAGCATTCTGTTATTTTTGGTGGATCTACTTTAATGGAAAAACTTTTGTACACATTTCCTTCACAATTAGCGCGTTCCCAAGGATGAAAATTTTAACATCGATTAAAATAACTTCATATTATAACTTGGAATACTTACTATTTTCTAAAACATAACCATAATTATATTAAAAATGAATAACTTTTCCTTTGGTGGTGTTGAAACCAGAAAAAAGATGGCGCGACCTGTACTTTGATGACGTCAGTAGACAAACAAATGTTGGATTGCATAATTATGCTTATGTTTTAGAAAGTATTAAGTATTCCAAGTTATAAAATGAAGCTATTTTAATCGATGTTCAAATTGTCATCCTTGGGAGCGCATTAATTGTGAAAAAAATGTGTACAGAAATTTTTCCATTGGAAGTATAGGAAGCAAAATTACTTGGCGTCCACCTTAAGTATACAGATGAAACGGATGCCCAATTTCCAATTAGGAAGTCTTCTGACGGTTCAGAATGGTTCTCAAACCAAGAGCTTTTTTCAATATTATTTTACTTGTATATAATGCAACGCAATCTGGTTATTGTTCATCGAGAGTTGAAATAAAAAACGGAAATTCCATCAAATGATCATTACGGTCGGGAGTGATGTTGATTTAGAGATACTGGTATCCAGTGGCGTGCCGAAAGAACTCGACCCTTATCTCCCTCCCCTCCCCTCCCCCCCCCCCCTTCACACACACAAATGTTTCCGAGGCCCTTTTGCGAAAAAGCATTAGCTTTCAATTACTCAAAATTTTAACTTCTTTATTACATGAAACAAATGTATACCTTATAATTAAAATGATTGCCCTGGTTACCGACACAAATTACGAATACTACAAAATACTTTCGTCAAAGCTAATCATGTCATGCAAAAATTCATTATTTTAAAGAACTAGGACCTGCTTTTTCGAAATGCCTCTCGATTTCACACACAAAATATGCACTTGCCGTTTGACAGTGTCTAATCATCATTAGTCATTATTTGCTCACTTATGTCACAACATAAGTAAGCAAATAACAAAGTAACGACTAAGAACTGTAGCACAAAAAGCGTAAAACTGCTTAAATTATTTATTCTGGAACATAGAAACACACTTAACATAATGCCACAATGTTTTGCACATAGTAAAAAAAAATATTTTGACTCTTACAAAAAAACATGACACAGGTTTCTGATTTTTCGCTCACGCGAGAAGCACCTTTTAGTTCATTATATTCGGAAGGATGCATAGTTATGTACAAACAACTGTAATACACTACACCTTATAATCCTCATTGGTATAAAACTTCTGCTCACTGAACTAATATTTTTTTCACATTCTCTTGTTAACATACCAGCATAGAAACTATAGCAAGGGGTGTGAATTTGAGACCCGTTGTAACAGAAAGGGCCATCACAAGGGACCTCAAGTTCTTTTGAATAGCTGCTTTCCCATCATCCAGTTTTTACGCTTTCCAACCGTAGGTTGAAGAAGCGTATATGCTCCAGCTTTGTCCGTCCGTCTGTCGCCACGATAACTCGCGTAAAAATGGTTCGATTTCAATGAAATTTTAGTATGTGGTAGGGGACCACCTGGGGACGAACCCTATTGAAAATGGGTGAAGTGGGGTCAAAGGTCACGGCATAGGATCGGGATCCATTCCATCGCCCTTATGCGTCATTACTTGCATAAATATGGTTCAATGTCGATGAAATTTTAGTATATTGTAGGGGACTACCTGGGAATGAACCCTATTGAAAATGGGTGAAGTGTGGTTAAAGGTCAGGACATAGGAGCGGGATGCATTCCATTGCCTTTATGCGTCATAACGTGCGTAAAAATGGTTCGATATCGATGAAATTTTATTATGTGGTAGGAGACCACCTGGGGACGATCTTATGACGTCACAATCTCGCGCTTGATATGTCGGCGTGCGGTCACGCCATCTGTCTCATTACGTCACGCGTTGTGTGTGGATCCTGTTAAAGTTTTATGACGTCACACTCTTGCGAGCAGATGGTCGCGATTCCCATCTGCCTCATTACGTCACGCTTTGTGTGCATATGTTCGTCCGCACGATAACTCGCGTAAAAATCGTTTGATTTCGATTAACTTTTAGTATGTGGAAGGGAATCACCTGGGAAGGAACCCTATTGAACGTGAACGAAATGGGGTCAAAGGTCAAGACATAGAAGCGGGATCCATTCCACTGCTCTTATGCGTCATAACTGACGTCAAAAAGGTTCGATTTCGATTAAATTTTAGTATATGGTAGGGGACCACCTGGGGACAAACCCTATTGAAAATGGACGAAATGGGGCCAAAGGTCAGGACATAGGAGCGGAATCACTTCCATCGCCATTATGCGTCATAACTTACGTAAAAATTCTTCGATCTGGATGATATGTTAGTATGTTGTAGGGGCCTGCCTACTAAATGGGCGAAATGGAGTCAACGAATCCTATTGAAAATGGGCGAAAGAGAGTCAAAGGTTAGGACACAGGAGTGGAATATATTCCATAGCCCTTATGCATCATAACTTACGTAAAAATGCTTCCATTTAGACAAAACTTTATCATGTTATTTCGGAGGTATACTGAAACGGTTCTGTAGAATATCATCGAAATGGGATCAGAGTTCAGGGCACAAGACCGAGATTTACTCCACAGCCATTATCCTCATGACTTGAATGATAACTTGAGTAATGATTTCTGGTATGTTGGAAAGCGTATCATAATCAATGCATGGCATGATTTTACTAACTTGTTATGAACTAGAGAAACGAAATGATTTCTAAAGATTTTACGAATTGACTGAGAAAAAAAATGATTTTCTTCTTAATACTTCATTCAAAATTGCCTTAATTCTTGGCTATTTCTTTCAGTTTCATTCGAAGTTTCATCAAAAAATTTTGTTAAGTCTTTTTGCTTAGGCTAGAGGCCATTTTAATTATGACACCCCCTCCCTCCTCCCGCAATGCGGGGCTTGCGTGGGATATCAGTACATTCCTGCTGGTTTCATTTGTAAAGGGGACTAAGACGGCTGCCTACTGATGTAGAATCCGATAGGAGTAATCAAAAGTATTTTCTCTGCTCTGTGGACAGTTCCAATGAAGAGCATTCATTGCCCGTCGTCATGAACGGAGGGAAACAGAATATATTTTTGAAATCTACAGATTTAAATAGATGACCACTAAGCTTCACAGTTCTAAACTTTCAATTTTTCATCTCCTATTGAAACTGCCTTTATTCTTCTACTGTATTAATAGAATCATCAGCCTCACAGATGCAGTTTCGTTTTTTGCGGTTGTCCATACTCTCGTTTCTGTCAAATTCTCTGAATTATTTTCTTTCGTGTCAATGTTTAAACAGTCTCTCCCTCTCACCATAGGTATTTTTCTACTACGCTATGCCTTTTTTGTTGTGCATGTTCGTAATTGTACGACCTACGTATCCTTTGTTCCTTCTGAGTGAATTTGCAAGCAGCCTTGTTACTCGGTCCTTCTTCGAAGCCTCAGTGACTTTAACTGTGGCTATTACCCTCTCACTTCTAATTCACTTCTTTCAAATTACAACTCATCTTCCTCAGTAACTTCACTTTAGACAACGTTCATTCTAAGTTCCATGCAACCCGTTATTTTTTAAAATCTTACACTGCGGAACTTACGGTATTGAAAACTATAACCTTATTCATAACTTTCTATCAGAGAATAACCTGATGTTATCCTCCAGTTACTCCATTCCCCCTTCAGTTTAGTACTCACTTCTCTTTCCATGCCTTTATCTTTCTTCAACAATGATCCCAAGTCTTTTCGCTTCTTTCTGTGTGTTAAGGTGGACGTCAACTAATTTTGCTTCCTATACTTCCAATGGAAAAACTTTTGTACTCATTTCCTTCACAAGTAGTGTGTTCCCAAGGATGAAAATTTGAACATCGATTAAAATAACTTCATTTTATAGCTTGGAATACTTAATATTTTCTAAAACACAACCATAATTATATTAAAAATCGATAATTTTTCTTTTGGTGGTGTTGAAACCAGAAAAAAGATGGCGCTACCTGTACTTTGATGACCTCTGTAGACAAACGAATGTTGGATTGCATAATTATGGTTATGTTTCAGAAAGTATTAAGTATTCCAAGTTATAAAACGAAGCTATTTTAATCGATGTTCAAATTTTCATCCTTGGGAACGCATTTATTGTGAAGAAAATGTGTACAGAAGTTTTTCCATTGGAAGTACAGGAAGCCAAAATTACTTGACGTCCACCTTAAAATCAAGAAGTTTGATTAATCGCAGCATATCTGGAGGCAAGTATCACATATTGTTCCTACGTATCTTCGGCCCACTTTCTCAGGATGTTTTAAAAATATATTTTCTTCTACTGCTTCTTTTAGTTTACGCACAGAGTACCAAATGGTATTGTCATTATCTTCACTATTTTCTGTCACGTCATTCAGCAGTTATCTTTAGCAACTTCTCTGAGATCTTCATTCAGTTCACTTAGACATTATCTTCAGCACCTTAACTGTATTCATTCACAGCTCTTCGATGTTGTCAGCAGCATTTTAACTCTCTTCGCTCAATCCGCTCGTTTTCACTCATTTCACTTACATACTGTCTTCAACATCTTCACTTACTCCACTATGTTCATCCCAACGATCTTCTCCACCCTTTTCTCCACATTTCTTTGACTTCCTCATTGTTTCTATAACACATTTAGTAGAACTCATGATATTTGAAAAGTGTGGCGTTTTTCGAGCCCCTTATTAATACTTCTTTGAAACAAGGCTTTCCATGTAGATTTAACCCAAGAGACAAAGGGCTTTCCTGAAAGGTTTTATCTATCTTTGAAGGGATTATGTGTGACAATATTCAAGATCTGAACATAAGCCATCATATACACTGACATGCCAGTTTATTAAGAAAATTTACCTAGTATCGTGTTCTGGCCCCCCTTGGTCTGCAACACAGGCCGATTTCGTCGGAGCATGGAACATGCTAGATGCTGCAAGCGTCGTACGGGAAATGTTGTACCAACCGAAATGACTGAAATGCGCAGTTGCTGAAAATTATACAGCGCCACAGTCTCGCAGCGAATAGTCCGTTTCACTTCATCCCAGAGGTGTTACTTACAGTAATAGGTGGCTCATCTAGTTTAAGCTATGCAAAAATTTATTCGACATTTTTTTTTTTTTTGTAGCCCATTGCAGATCTCTTTCACCGATTCCTAAAGTTTTTGTTTATCGCCAGGCTACTAAAAAGAAAAATTACTTTACCCGTTATACTACTTTTACAAAAAAAAAAAAAGCTAAGCACCTGAAAGCAAGTATCGCATCGTAATGAAACTCAGCACATTCATTGTGGAAAGAGAGATAAAGAAGTGATTACCGTATCACATCAGTAGGATTGTTTATTTCAGAATAATCGTAGCATAACTGTTACAGATTAGTAATTCGTAAAGCTACCTCATGGCTGCGCCGTAGTCTGATACACAGCGTGGCCTCAAACAAAACTTATCCGGTGATAGACTGTGTCAAGAGTCCGGTCATTGATGCAAAAGATCCCAATATTCCGTGATGTCTCAGAAATGCTTGATAGGCAATAGATCAGAGAACATGGCTGGCCAAGGGGGAGTTGCAACACTACGGAGGCACTTCCATGAGAGGCGAACCGTGTGTGATCGAGTATTAATTATTCTTCTCATAATTGTCTTATGACAGACATAACATGAAAAGTAAAATGAAGGATCGTAGGATCTCTTGAACGTATCGCTGTGATGTTAACATCCTTGTTAATCACGGCAAGGGAAATCGGCCTGTAATAGTAGAATGGCTCCACACACCATAACAATAGTAGTTGTGGCGGTGTGCAGCTCCATAGGCGAGTTCAGTTGTTAGCGCTGGACTTAGAACCCGTCAGAGGGCTTGTCGGACTATGAGATGATACTCTCGTCCCGTTGTCCGCCTGGACCTGCCAGAACCTGCTTCCAGTGAGCCTCATTGCTGCATCAAAATGGCTCAGATTGTGGACAAGTCGCCGACATTATCGGCTTGCTTCTCGCAGTCCTACGATGCGACTCCTTAAATGCGTTCAGTTGTTCGTTGAGTCTTCTAAGTTATCGTCGAAGCTGATCAGCAGCAATTAAAGTGAAAGCACCACATAATGCAGACAGACTGTTCATAATGAAGATCTGACAGTCCTTAACTACGCCACTGGATGCGCGATTCGGACGTGCTGTGGGAAAATCCTGGAAGTTTATTGCTGGTGAAATTTTATTCATTTGGATGCCTGGCCAACAGGTACAGCATAATGTCTTTCACGGATCGCGGAAAACTATCAGGATGCGTAGATTTTTTTTCAAAGAGTGTATTTCAAAAGCTATTCACATTCATGAAAGTAAGACCTTCACTGCAAGTAATATTTTTCTGCTACCTTTCAGCACAAGGAGAAAAGTTTCTTCGATAGCTAAAAAGGTAGCACTTGTTTTTAAGATGCACACTTTGTTATTAAGTCTTCAGTTAAGAAAAAAAAAATTCTAGCTTCTTACGGTATTTCACGCGCATTCAAGCTTCCGTCGTTTCGAAGTGAATTACTAGTAAAATGACATACAATTGGCAGTTTCTACTTGTTAATCACTTCTAGAGCATTCGTTGGTTTGGACAGTCTTTCGTGTTTCTTTAAGTCAGCAAAACTATTGAAACACTCGTGCGATTTGCGTACGAAGTTAAGTATCAGTCTGATTTTGTTTTTGTTTTTTTGTTGTTGTTTTTGTAAATATTTAACTCGTATGTACTATTTGTTAATTTCAGGCATGGATAAATTGGCTGAGAGACGAAACTCAAATTTAAAAAAGGAAATCGCAAAAGAGGAAAAATATCAAAAAGGTGACACCTGGACAGCAGCAAGATGAAACAGTTTTCTTGCTGACTTCTTTTCATTGAACGGACATGATTTTTTTTCTTGTTGTTTGGCGAGGGGGCGCTAAACTGCCACCGTGAGCAACTGGGTGGCTATAAGCAGTTGCCCATCCCTAATTTAGGACTAATCATTCCAGGGTAGTTAGAGAGCCAGTATCGTAAGACAAACAATATCCATGCCTCACCGGGATTCGAACCCGGGGAACAGCTGGAGATAACCAATTCTTACATTTACGTTGGGCAGCAGATATCAAGGTCACATTAATGAATTTAATCGACGTATAAATAAAACTTGGTTGGAGAGCTTTCAGAAGAAACAGTACAATTTTTAAGAGCAATATGCCATTATGTTTTGAAAGAAAAATGTTTAATCAATGCATCCTTTCAGTGCTTACGTACGGAGAAGAGACGTGGACCTTAACTAAAAAAGACATACAAAGACTGCAGACAACTGAAAGAAGCACGGAGAGGTGCATTCTTGGCGTAACGAGAAGAGATAAGAAGAGGAACTCATGGATAAGGGAAATGACACGAGAAGAAGACATCGTGATCAGAGTAAAATCCTTGAAATGGCAATGGGATGGACATATTGCCAGAAGGACGGACCACCGAAATTCTCGACTGGATTCCAAGGGACAGGAAAAGACCCAGGAGAAGACCACATGGGAGATGGGTGGATGAAATTCGAAAGTATACGGGACTAACATTGAGGAGACTGGCACGAGACAAGCCGTTGTGGAAGAAACTTGAGGAGATCTTCGTCTAGCAGTGGATTGATAATGGTTGACGATGATGATATACAGAGATATTGTAAACTTCAACAAACCAAGAGGGGTGAGAGTACACATCAAGACTAACAATATTTGCAATGGAACCTAGAGCCGCATTCCAGTCCTAGTGCCATAAAAGAGTAAAGTTACATATCCACGTTGAGCCTTCAACAGTGATAACAAAGACACCTATCTAACTTATGAGTTGCACAATTCCAATCGCGTCAGAGAGAGACTCAAAGGAGCTGCTCAAACTGGCGTCCAAGGGCGTCGTTGCACAGCCCACACTGGCGAATGAAGGACTGTCGCACTCTCTCGTAGACTCCCGATGCGGTGTTGATCTTGTGCGCAGAAACCAACAGCGATTAGCTCGACTATATCTTCTAGGGTGTCCACAGGTGTCTGGTACACGGATGTTTTCATGTGCTCCCAGAAGAAGTCCAGTGGACTAAGGTCCAGGGAGCGTGGAGGCCAAGCCACAGATCCACGGTGTCCAATCCACCACCCGGGGTATGTCGCATTTAGAAAGTATTGGACCTCGGTGGCAAAGTGTGCTGGGGCCCCATCATGCATAAACCACATGTCCCTCTCTGTGGTGAGTGGAAGAACCTGCAACAGACCGGGAAGCACTTACTCCAGGATCACACGGCACGCTGCGCGGATCAGACGTTCTGGCAAGAGATCTGCCCTTCACGAATACGTCAATTCTCATGTGATGTATGCACGGTAATATCGCTGAACGGGTTCGGCTGCATTTTTAAATATTTGCTCCTCATCGTCTACGCGCATGTTCAGCGCACCTGGATGGCATCTTGTGCTTCTCATGCATTGGTTGAAACACCGTGTGCCTGCTAGACGTTTTTTGAAAGTGCTCTTTTCTGGCATTAGGAGTGGAATGCGGCCCTAGGTTCCATTGCAAATACTGTACGTCTTGATGTGTAATTTCACCCCTCTTGTTTTGTTGAAGGAGTTTACAATCACCCTGTATATCGCCTTAAATTCGTACTAAATCCCCCTCAAGGGAGTCCGGACCCTAAGACCCCCCCTCCCTTGGCTACGCCTATGGGGCTGCTGCACCATGTACTGTATTAAGACTATATTTCTTAGGTGTGTATCTTTGGCTATAATAAATTATTCGCTTGTCAATTGAGACAGAATTTTGAAATCTGAAACCAGAAGAAGAAAAACAGTTCTTTCATTGATATAAATATAGAAGTTCTCTGCATTTACATGGCGCTAATTTCTTGCTCTAGTTAAAAGTGTTTTTGATTTGACTTAGCTGTTGTTTTTTTCGTTTTTTTTTTTTTTTTTTTTTTTTTAGAAATCTGTACTCCGTTCCTGGTTTGCGCTTTTCACGCCGCGGGGTATGTAGTATTATTCGGCGGATTCTCGAATTAATTCCACGGCAATGTCTGGAGGCATTACAAATAGTATGCCACTTTCAGGCTACTGAAATCATTGGTCACACGGCATACATCCCTGAAGCTCTCTGGCGATATATTTAGCCTAAATAACACTCGCACTATTCCCATTGTTAGTTAATGTTCGACTAATGTCGCGTAAAAAGAAATTTTTCTTTGTACAGCTATGGAAAGGATGCTTTCTTCATGCATGCACTCAGTGAGCCGTGGCAGCTTCTGGACGACAGATTGCGCTTCTTTTCAAGTGGTCAGCGTAACCTCTTTAATGACCGCCACATTCTCTCCGTAACAGGAAAAACGTCAGCGGACACTTTCTGGAGAAAGAAAAGCTCAGGAGCATTGATACGATTCAAAGAAATATCTATGAATAAAAACTCGAAATGTATGTGGGAGAAATCATATTCAAGTTTGACTACAATGTGAAAGTGCATAATGAAGAATAACATCTAATGATCATGTAGTTAGCTTCGTTTTTATCTGTCGTTGCTGAAAATGGGAAATAGCTAATGTTTTCTTTTCTTTAGTCCCTAAAGTCTTCCTGTGGTTGTGTTTTGAACAACAAGTTAGTAAAATCATGCAATGCATTGATTATGATACTATTTCCAACATACCAGAAATCATTACTCAAGTTATGAGGATAATGGCTGTGAAATAAAGCTCGCTCCTGTGCCCTCACCTTTGACCCCCATTTCCATGATATTTGGTTCAGTATACCTCCGAAACAACAGACTATAAAGTTTTGCCACAATAGAAACATTTTTACGTAAGTTATGAGGATAATAGCTGTGGAATAAATCTCGCTCCTGTGCCCGGAGTTTTGACCCCGTTTCGATGATACGATATCAAACAGAGCTGATTCAGTATATCTCCGGAACAACATGAAGTTTTGTCGCAATCGAAGCATTTTTACGTAAGTTATGACGCATAAGGGCGATGGAGTGGATCCCGCTCCTATATCTCGACCTTTGACCCCATTTCGTGCATTTTCAATAGGGTTCCTTCCCAGGTTGTCTCCTACCACATACTAAAATTTCATCGAAATCGAACCATTTTTACGTGAGTTATCGAGCGGACAGACCTGGAGCATATACGCTTCAGCGTATGGTTGGAAAGCGTAAATAAAGCATTCTACATCTGTTTAATTCATGACAATATTTTTTAGTCATGTATCATATATCAAGAATCGTAATCATACATCAATGCTTTATACACTGCTGGCCACTCAAAATGCAACACCAAGAAGGACACGAGATAGCAAAGCCAGATTTACTGGACACATAACAACAGATACAAAGATGAAACGATTGAGCTTACAGGGCCGTGAGACTTGCGGAACACGCAGACATCAATAGTTCGTGTGGCCCCCATGGCTGGCAATAACGGCCGCTACAGGACGCGGCATCGAACGAAAGAGGCTTTGGATGTGGGCTTGGGGTATATCGGTCCAGGCTGCTTCCACGCGTTGCCACAGTTCATCAGGCGTAGCCGCGGGTGGTGCTTGCCGGGCCACTCGGTTGCCGATCAGCTACCAGACGTGTTCGATGGGCGACATGTCGAAAGAACAGGCGGGCCACGCCAGCAGTGACACCTGGTGAGCCGTGAAGAATTGTTGCACGATGCGTGCCACGTGCGGGCGCGCATTGTCCTGTTGAAACATGGCCGCTGGCAGGTCTTGCAGGTAAGGGAGGAATACAGGCTTCAAAACGTCGGAGATGTAGCGGTGGCTGTTGAGTGCACTGGCGAAGCGTACCAGAGGGGTGCGGGTGTCATATATGCAATTGCGCCCCAAACCATAACGACAGGCGACGGACCGGTATAGCGATGCATAATGCAGGCGTCATACAGTCTCTCACCGCGGTGCCACCACACGCGGATCCGACCATCGTGGTGTTGCAGGCAGAAGCGGGATTCGTCGGAGAAGACAATGTCTTGCCATTCCGTAGTCCAGGTGCGTCGTTCAACGGTCCACTGCCGCCGCACTCGCCGGTGGTGTAACGTCAATGGTAATCGGAGCAATGGGCGCCGTGCGACAAGTCCCCGCTCCTGCAGACGACGTCAAATGGTACGTGATGACACAGGTTGTTGCGCAACACACCCTAATCCCTGCGCTAACGTTCGTGATGTGGCAGTGTGAGGCGTTAATGCCCACCGCACAACATGCCGGTCCTCTCGTTCGGTGGTGTGCCGCGGCTGCAGCAATCGCTCACGTCGGTCCGTCCATCCCTCCTGCACCCACCGAATCCATACTCGCCTCACTGTGGCTGGATGTCGTCCCACACGGGCGCCGATGTCTCGATACGTATAACTACTGTCGCGATAAGCCACTATTCGTCCTCTGTCGAACTCCGAAACGTGCTGGAATGACTGCCGTATTTTTCGACGAGGCATCAGGAAGCTTACCACGTACAGGTCTGGCAGCACAACACACTTCCACTACTTACACTCTGCCTTCTGTGCACCCTTCTTATAGTGCTTCTCGGTGGCGTGCCGGGCGCATATGATTTGCATATGCCCTGCAATGTTAATCGTTTGCATGTCCTCTCGCGGGCGACGCATGCTGCGAATTTCAGGACAATCGGATGCTTCCTTCTTGGTGTTGCATTTTGGGTGGCCAGCATTGTAGGTTGTTCAACTTTGGTTCCCCGTTTGTTTCGATACGTGGCGTAATGCAAGGCCACACACAGCCAGTTCTGTCCTTTCTCATTTGGAGAAAATTAATATTAAGTTAATGCCGGGGCATTAACTTAATATTAATTTTCTCCAAATAAGGGGGGGATATTTACAAATTTTTAGGAAGCTGAAACTTGTTGACTGATTATATACATGCAACGGCCGTTCCATAAAAACTGAGAGTAAAATCACAAAATAATGAAGAAATATAGGCACAGCAAAATATATGCTTTTCTTTTTCAAAGTGTATTCCCTCCGATGATATGCAATGGTCTGATCGTTCAGTCCACTTCTCAAAGCATGTAGCGAAGGAATTTTGAGGGAGCTGCTTTAGCGACCCCTGTACAGCATCTGTGGTGAATGTTGCGCCACGGAACTTCTCGTTCATTGTTGGAAACAACTAGAAATCGCACGGGTGAGTTCAGGACTGTACAGGCAGGCCTGTAGAATGATTTCAATACTACATTTCTTAAGAAACTGTTGAAGACAAGCAGCCACATGTTGGCGGACATTATCATGGTGTAGGGTCCACTTGCTCACCAGTTCCGGTCGCTTAATCGATATGTGTCGCCGCAGACGCTTCAAGACTGAAATGTAATATTCAGCATTGACAGTAATTTGTGGAGGAATGGCATGCTGGTAGACTACACCTTGTGATCAAAGAAAATTTTCATCATCACCTTTCCAGCTGATTTTATTTGGCGACCTTTTTTCGGAGGAGGCGAGCCTGTGTGTTTCCAAACACTCGTTGAGCGCTTCGTGAGGGGGTCGAACTAATGGACCCATGTTTCATCGGCAGTTATTACTGTGTTTAGAAATGTTTGGATACTTTGTAATCATTTGTTTCCACTCATGACACACCTGAACTCTGGCTAACAATTGCTCTCTCGTTAGGTGATGAGGTACCCATCTGGAACACACACGATGCAGCAGTAATTTGTCACGTAGAACGCGGAATGCCGACGTTTTTGAAATATTAGTTGACGCCGCTATGTCTTCACACGTCATTCGTCGATCTTCTTGCAAGATTGCTCAAACAGTGTTAACAATACGCTCCGTAACAACACTTCCAGATCGACGAAGCCTAGGAGCGAGTTCTGCCGACGAAAGCCCTTTTTTGAAATCATGGTGCCATCTAAAAATCGTTGACTCTCCCAAACATTTATCTTTGTAAGCTTTTTCCATTAAATCAACTGAGCCGTTTTACCCAAACGATAGCAAAATCTTATCGCACAAAGCATTTCACTTCTTAACTCTGAATCACTCACCTCCAAAGCTGCATGGCGAAATGCAGACGTACGTTAAACAAGTGCGCAATAACAAAAGCAGAATCGTCTGCCACGGCTAATAACTGTTGCCATAGATACTTCCTTAGTTCAATTAGTCGTCTGCTTGGTTATTTTTCCCTCCACACCATTGCCAACTCAAATAAAGATTGCTCTGTTTTTATGGGACGGCCTTTGTGTAATCACAATTTTGTTATTTATAATATATATAAAAATTTTAAATAGAGTATAAAAATTTTCTTATGCTCGTATATCGCAAATGCAAATTCCAAGTAAGCTACACATACAAGTGATTAAAAATGTAAAAATGTTATACCTTTGCTTTAATTCAGTAATACACCACGGATTTCACCCTGAAATGGGATAAAATATTGAAGATGAGCGCCGACTACGCGGGGGCAACGGGGGTGATCCCCCTTCAGTGATTAGACCGCGGAGGCAAAAGTATGTTTTGGCCCCCTCAGTCTTCTCTAGAAATGCATGCTTTTTAAATTTTTAAATATATTAATTTTGTATCAACATTTTAATTTTTATCTAACAATGCTGAGATTTTTCTTTTAGTTTAACTGTGCTCTTTCCACAAAGAGAAAATGGGATATACTGGGGTGCTCAAGCAACGACCTTATAAGGTATGTGAATTAAGATAGAATATAATCATCTACCAGTTTAATAGGAACACATCCATGTAATCCCTCTGCGAAGAAACATTCAATGTCAGCAAATTTTTAACTAGCATTTTAATAGAAAAATGGAACAGAGCGAAAACTGTACAACTTAATGAAATATACCAAATACACGAAAATTTAACATCAATTGCTTATTAAATTAAGAGAAAATAGATACTGAGAGATACAAGGTTTCTTCCCCATTTCATAAATTATTAATAGAAATTCAATTAAAACAGAAAACAAATATACCAACAATTGTGGAGAATAACTTCATTCACTGCTTAAGCATATTTCATGATGACAGTGAGCATCATTACCTAACTTGAAAGAAACCTTGAAGATCGCTTCAGAAAAGAGTCCTGCCGCCTGCGTTTTTCAGACTCCATTTCCTGTTAATTCAATAACAGCAAGTAATGCTACTTTTGAAATTTGAAACATTTCATAACAATATTTGTTGTGCGGCATTTTTTTCATTAACATGGTATTTAAAAAGTTACTGCTCATTGAATGTTTCTTCTCACAGGTACATAACATGTTGGTGCTCCGGATAAATTGGAAACTGAGTGTATGTATATGTGCAAAACTCAGAGGCTATATTTCGTTTTTTTTTTTTTTTATTATTATAAATAAATTTTACATATGTATGAATTATATATACACAGAATTCAAAGATGATATTTTCAGGCCCCCCTCGAAAGTATATAATTCATCTGGGAATTTAAAATTCCATCGAACATGAAGTTGAAATATATTATTATTCTTGTACTATATGTTATTGCTTCAGTGCGCATGTGCTTGTATATGCGTGGGGTTAAACGACGATCAATTTTAAAAGTGAATGCTACTTTCTGGTGATTTTTTGGTTCGCCCCCGTGGCATTCATGAAAAGTCGGCGCCTACGGATGCTAGTAAGATTACACTGTGCCAGAAAAAAATCCTTTCTCCCCTAAAACATTAGGAGTGGTAAAAATGTCCTATCCTTACTACAAGCCTGTTTCTGATTAAGGAATCATTACAGTGTTACCTGAAAACGTATGGTTTCCCTGCCGGCAGTTTGAGGTGCCCCGCTTTTTTTGGGTTTTTTTTTTTTTTTCAGAGTGTAAACCACCCTCCGCCAGGAAAAAAAAAACTTTTTATGGGAACAATTTCTAATATTTGCTATTTTGAAAAATTAGGTAGCAAATATTTTGTTGTATTGGAAGCACTAACGTCACGTTAGCTACACTGAGGCTTAACCGTATACATGGAAAGTCGACATTCAGAAGACTGAAATAAAACTGAATGCCAGCTTCCAAAATATGATGTATTGCAGTGCAAACATCTCCACTCTGTGGAATTGGGTTTTTATTGCGGAAGTAATCCGAGTTGTCACTGCTTGAAAAATTGCCACTTCAGCGAGGACAATTTAATGTTGTTTTTTGAAGGATGATAGAAATTTAAGATTGAAGTCTAAGTGGGTGATTTTTCTTATTATAATACACTGCTGGACAATTGCTAAGGACGGATCATAAACGGCTATATAGCGCATAAAAAAGTAAGTGTGGTTGGATGCCAAGTGAAATAAAATAATGTCAGAATGCCAGGACATTACAAGAAAGACAATTTATTGTGCTCTGAAATCCAGAAGGCTTTGGAACGTGTTCAAGGGACAAACAGGCCATTTTGTGCAGAATACGTAAACGTGAAAAAAATGCAATTACTGTCCGCAGGCGTTCCGGCGTAAGATGTCAATACGGGATATGGCCACCATGGAGGGCGATGCAAGATTCCACACGTCGTGTCATGCTTTGCACAACATTATCAAGCAGCTGTTGGGGTAATTTATCCCATTCCTCTGTCAGTGCACGGATGAGGGTGTCCTTGTTTATTGGAGGGCATTGGCGACCAGCAAGACTCCTCCCCAAAGCATCCCACACATTTTCAATGGGATTCAGATCTGAAGAACGTGCTGGCCATACGAGGCATTGAATATCCTCGCTCTCCAGACACTCCTGGACAGCGACTGTTTGATGACATGTTGCGTTGTCGTCCATGAAAGTGAATCTATCACCGACAGCACCACGGAACATGCGAACATGAGGTAGCAGAACATCATTAATGTATCGTTGGCCAGTCATAGTCCCAGTTGGAAGTACATAGAGGGACGTACGGCCATTGATCATGATGCCAGCCCTTACCATGACACTACATGTCGGATATCGATCCCTTTCGTGTATGTTTGCTGGACAATATGCACTACCACTATCACGCCAGATCAGTTGTCGTCGACAATCAGACGATAGACTGTATCTACTCTCATCTGAGAAGAGGACAGCAGACCAGTCGTTATCAGTCCAATTGCGATGTTGATGGCACCATTGCAAACGGGTGGTACGGTGACGTCTGGACAATGGGATGCACACAACAGGACGGCGGGCGAATAGTCCTCCTTCATGCAAACGTCTGGCGACAGTTTTTCGGGAGATCCGCTTGCCAGTAGCAGCCATAAACTGATTTGCTACCTCACTAGCTGTGCTGCGCCGGTGTCTTTTTGTTGATAGCACTATGTACCGATCTTCTGCAGGTGTCGTACTGTGAACACGACCTCCCCCGTGACGTTTGCTACACTCTCCATTTGTTTGAAATGATTTCCAAAGCCTTGAAACAACACTGTGGCTGACGTCGAACTCCCTGGCAACATCTGTTATTTTTCGCCCTTCTTCAATCTTGCCAATAATACGGCCGCACGTAAAATCATCTAGGTGATGTCGGGAAGACATACTGAAAATTGCAAGTTCGTCAATTGATTCTTTCCCTTTCAACTTTGCGTTTGAACAACAACGGTCAATGCGCGTCAAATTCTTTATATCTCTTATCAGCGCTATGACGCCACGAACAAGTTCGGCAATCCAAAATTTGCATACGCACAACACGTCTTACTGTATCCCGCACTTATGCTAATTTCCACATTTTCCTGCCTTCCATTTTATGGTTGCTATCGTTGCTATTGTCATCCGTCCTTAGCAATTGTCCGGCAGTGTATTTTCCCTCGTTAAATTTTTTTTATTACTTTCACCAAATATTCAGCTATGAATGAAAACAATTGGACTAAATATAAAGGGAGATCGCCCAAAAACCTAAGGATGGGGGCGTTCATAGATTTTCGAGGGGGGCTAAGCAGGGGCCCCGGGGACTCCTACTTCTCTCTATATTTACGGGCCTGGCCACCGGATTAAGAACTTGCTTGTGACGTCACGCTAAGCGACGGGCACCGTCCATAGGTAACTGAAGACATTCTGAAAATATTGATCATTTGCTTCAAATTATTTAAATTCCTTTTGCCTAATGATTGTGAGCAGTTACTCCATGTACAAAATGTAAAATTTGTGTTAAAAAAATTAGCGGCAAAGAAGTTTTTTTTTAATGTGGCAAACGGAAAATGTTCAAAATGTAATCAAACCAAATTTGAACTGGGACAAAAGTGCGCTTCTCTATTTTTAAAGATATTTTTAAATAACCACTCAAAGTTGAAAAATGACCGCTTAAATAACAGGTCAGGGGAAAGAAAATATGCTATGTTTGTAGTAGTTACTTAATGAATCTGTTCTTCCTGTGTGCCTCACTAACAACGGGAATATAGATCTCGAAATTCTGGCAAGATAATCGTCATTACAGGGGAACTAAATCCTAACCCCATTTAACTACCCTAAAGTCCATGCAAATAAATATATTTCAATTCTCGTTTTTATATATTTTCAATCTTCGTTTCATGTGCGGGAAAAATTAGCAAGTATGCATGTTCTAACACGTGTTAGTAACCACGGAGGGGGGGGCGAAGTCAGTACAAGGTAAGTTTATTTTTCATTTATTAAATTTCTGTGTGTACATTGTGCTGAGAGTTACACATTCTCAGTATCAATTTAGTCTACTTGGCAGCCTCAAAACTTTTTTATTTATATCTGTATGCCCTGCAACATTTTGCAGATAAATAGCAAGATTATATTTCTAATTCTTTCAACTTCAAAATAGACTAGGGGAGGGGGAGATGCTAAGTTGTTAAAGCCACACATAAATATAGACTGTAGTGGCATTATTAGCATTTTTCATTTCTTTTTCTTTCTTTCTTTCCTTTTTTTTTTTTTTTTTTTTTTTTTTTTTTTCGACTTTCTTTCCCAAATACATTCTCAGTAATAATTTAGTATATAGTTGGCCTCCCCTAATTTTTATTCATTTCTGTATGTACTGCAACATTGACCTGGTGCATCATTAGCATAATTTTTCTACTTTGTGAATTACCTTTTCATATTCGCAGAATATTAATTTTGGAAAAGTTTGCCTCTTCAAATTTTTTTTTTTTTTTTTTTTTTTTGAATGAAAGCAATGTTATTTGATCAGAAAAAATGAGGGTCTAAAACCGCAATTTTTGATGCTGTTTTATTAATTTTTCGCCAATTTTTCTTTTATAGACGCAAATTGCAATGTAACAGTACGCCAATGTACTAACAGATTGCGTTTCAGTTATTTTCTGAGTCTGTTTAAAACTGCATTAACACAATTTTTTGGTATAGCCGTTTATACACGTACAGAACAGAAACAGCGAGAAAGCGTAATTCGTGACAGACGTAAAACAAACGCAAATTTCTTTCTTTTCTCTTTTTTTTTTTTTTTTTTTTTCTAATTTCGGTAGAACTGCTGTGTCACACAATAATTTGCAGAAAACTAAAATATGGACTTTATTAAGCTGTTCCTTCAAACGTTAAGTGCGATTGAATGCCCAGAAACGTATAGTGCTGTAACCTTCTCGGTGCACAACTCCGTCGCTTAGCGTGACGTCACAAAAACGATGGCCAAGCCATCACCCCCTAATAGCTTAAGCTATTAGGGGGTGATGGCCAAGCCCGTAAAGAGAGGAGAGGTGAGTCCCGGCTAAGCACCCCGAAAAGATGCCCGAATACATCACTGGTCCAGACTTGTCACCAAGTAACTTCTGGTTGTTCTCCATTTTAAAAGGCATTACGGGGACGACAATTTGAGACTGATCAGCAATTTATTACAACTGCGCAGGGGTGCTTCAACAGCATTTCAGGAGAAGAATTCCGGAAGACATTGAAAAAGTGGGAGAAACGTTATGACGACTATACACTATGCAATGGACAGTATTTCGGAAAAGATGACCACTTCCTTGATAATTAAGGTACGCATATGTTTTTTTTATGAAAACGTTCTCAGTTTTGGGGACAACCCTTATAAAATTGACTTTTGTCCCACCGTGAGCTTTCAGACCTAAGTTTAATCCCTCAAAATCAAAGCGATATTACATAGTAAGAATCTGAACCCAGAAGTAAATGAATCCCAGCTTTTCTTTTTAGCACGTCTTTTGTAAAAAAAGGTCGTGTTTATTATTATCGGTTTATCCGTCTGTCTGGCAGACACCATAACTCTGCAACTATTAATCCGATTTGAAAAATTCTTTTGTATTGGGTAGCTTGAAATATGCGAATGATGATCCTTTATTTCGTTTTTTTTTCCACAATGTACAATTTCGCCGCTGGAAGACGCAAATGCAGATGATGTCGAATTCGAAATACATTTTATTCCGTATAGTTGCTTCTAAACGTCCGATTGAAAAAATTCGTTAGAAAAAATGAAAAAATTCTTAATAAAATAATCACAAAACTGAATTCTAAATCCGTTTTAATGGTGCAAAATAATAAGTAAGCAGACAACAAGCTTTCACCACTCACGGATGGCTTCATCAGGCATAACTGAGGTAAACACCGTAAACAAAAAACAGAAAGTAAATAAATTCTTTACTCTCTGTTTGTTGTTTAAAGTAAAGAAACTCTTTACTTTCTGTTTGTTGTTTAAGGTGTTTACCTCAGTTATGCCTGATGAAGCCACCCGTGAGTGGTGAAAGCTTGTTGTCTGCTTACTTATTATTTTACACCATTAAAACGGATTTAGAATCCCTTTTTGTGATTGTAGCAATATGCTTGTGATAATTAATACGTAGTTCATTCTTCAAACTAATAAATTATCTGCAGAGTTTTCATAATAAGTCACTATTTCCGTTGTTCTCAGTGGGCTATAAGCAGTCACCCGTCCCTAATTTAGGGCCACTGGTTCCAGGGAAGGGAGAGAACCAGCACCGTAACACAAACACAACATCCGTGCCTCACCGGCATTCGAACCCGGATATTATTCTCGATTCTCCTCACTCCAACAGTATCAACTGTTATTTACAACTTGATTAGCTGTCAGTTGTTGCCAAAATGTACGGAGAAACTTAAAGGTTCTGATGAGCGTTCAGAATGAAAATACAACTAAGGGGTAGCATAATTTACATAAGGAAAGTTATAGCGCAAATAGAAAGTTATCATGGTCAAATTCCAACAGAATTAAAAGAGAATATTTTTAAATATATATATATATATATATATTTTGATACAGACATTTAACGTGGACCAGGAACATCAAACAAAGATCTTCGCTCTTTCCACGTTTATAAGTGAGTCACGGAAAAATTCTCATTGGCCGCCACCGGGAGTCGAACCCAGGGTCTTTCAGTTACGCGCCGTAACTGGAAGACCCTAGGTTCGACTATCGGTGGCGTAACTGGAAGACCTTGGGTTCGACTCCCGGTGGCGGCCAATGAGAATTTTTCCGTGACTCACTTATAAACGTGGAAAGAGCGAAGATCTTTGTTTGATGTATATATATTTGATTGGGGGTTTAACAACCACCGTGAGCAACTCAGTGGGCTATAAGCAGTCGCCAGTCCTTAATTTAGAGCCACTGGTTCCAGGGAAGGGAGGGAGCTAGTGCCGTAAGACAAACACAACATCCATGCCTCACCGGAATTCGAACCCGGAGCCATTTCGGACGAATGGTCAGAAGCAATCGCTTAGACCACTGCACCATCGGGGCTGCTCTAACCCTGCATTGCTCATGTGGGGCGTGGTACACCCCTGCAGATTTATTTCATTGAACTGCTCATAGATGGCGCTTGTGTATCCTTTGCGTATTTGTATACCTTTCAATTGCAACCTCCAGAATGCAGTCAAGTATTTGGCATTAGTTTCTTCTTGAGTTTCGAAGCTATAGGACGCTTTCTTCGTGTCTGGGGAGTGAGAAACCCCACCTGAGTAATTTCGGTAGCGTACTGTGTGCAGTGAAGCCCGCCTGATTAATAAATAAATGATCCTCTATTTCAGACAGGTGGACTATAATTTTGCAAAAAAATTATGGTTTCATTAGTTAATAAAGATTAAAAGAAGTGTTTGTTTTATGCATTTCACACAGTCCTTGAAAATTCCGGTAAAATTTTAGAAAATAATTTGGGGTAAGTATTCTTGACCTGAGCAATGCAGAGTTTAATATCAAAATTTTATTCAGAGAAACATGCTTCAAATAATGTTTTTCAAGTCCATACTGAATGCTTATTTAATTATTTTCAGTTTATATACCTATTTCGCCCATTCTACGTAGCGAGTATGTTACAGTAAAACATTCAGGCAACGTAATGGAGCAGTTTTAGCGACCTGTAAAAACCTCAAAAGACTTTTTTTTTTTTATGGAAGTTTAACGACCACCATGAGCAACTCAGTGGGCTATAAGCAGTCGCCCGTCCGTAATTTAGTGTTACTGTTTCCAGGGAAGGGTGAGAGCCAGTGCCGTTAGATAAACACAACATCCATGCCTCACCGGGATTCGAACGCGAACCCATCTCGGACGAATGATCCGAAGCCATATCGCTTAGACTACTGAGCCACCGGTGCGGTTACCAAGGGTTACAGTTTTCTTCTGAATTAACTGTGTCGGAACTACAGGATGCGTAATGGTCGTGGGAGTATATTAACGTACACTGAAGAGTAATTGAATTAGAGATACCTGTCTAGTAACGTGTAGCACCACCTTTCGCCCTGATGACGGTGGCGATTCGTCTCGGCATGGACTCGACAAGACACCGGAAGCTTTGGGAAGCCATACGGATCCACGACCCCAACAAGCTCCCACAGTTCACGAAGATTTGATGGAGGGGGGTCAGAGCCTCGAACATCTCTCTCGATGGCATCCCAGATGTGCTCGATGGGATTGAGGTCAGGTAACCTAGCTGGCCAAGGAAGCGAGATCACGTCGGTGGAGTGTTCATTCAACCATTCGGATACAATTCGGGGGCGATGGCACGGTGCATTGCTTTGTTTCACGATGAGGTCCCCAGTGGGATGTTGAAGACGCACAAACGGGAGCAAATGGTCGTCCAGGATATCCCGATATCGTTGACTTGTGAGGGACGATGTCACACGTACCAGGGGTCCCATTTCAATCCGCGTAAACAGTCCCCAGACGAGAATGCCACCCCCACCAGCTTGAAGAATACCCTGCTGGCAAGAAGGATCCATCGCTTCATGTGGTTTGCGCCGTACTCGTATCCTGCCATCCGCATGTACCAACGTGAATCTCGACTAATCAGTCCAGGAAACATTTTTCCACGTGACTAGGGTCCAGTGGCGATGTTCCCGCGCCCAAGCTAATCTTTGCACCCTGTGATGTGCGGTCAACAGCGGGACCCTTGTAGGACGATGGCTTCTGTACCCCATAGCGAGGAGATGGTTCTGAATGGTGTGGCTGCTAACACGTTTTTGTGCACCAGCGCTAAATTGCCGAGTGATTTCTTGCACTGTGGCCCGTCTATCCGCTGTTACAATGCGAGCTAGCCGACGATGACCCCGATCATCCACACGCTGTTGTCCATGGCTGCAGTCGGCCCTTGCAGGGATGGTTTTACCGGATTCGATGTACTCACGGTCAACCCGTGACACAGTGGCTCGTGAAAATCCCAGTGCCTGCACGACTTCCTAGATGGAGTGACCCATTCGTCGGGCCCCGACAATTTGCCCACGATCAAATGCGCTTAGATCCCTCGTCTTCCCCATACTGCGTCCGACTCTTACTGATTCCCGTCGCATCACTCCTTATATTGTCGGATCGCTGCATACGTCATGTCGTTTCCACATTTGCATAACGCCAGCTGTCTCTAATTCAGTTGCTCTTCAGTGTATATCATAGTGTTTCATTTTGTAGATACCAGTGGTGTAGAAGAACCTTAGCGCGGTTTAGCAAAGCTAAGGCACCTTTCTCTAGGCTTAGGTGCGCTAAAGCACTTTTCGTGGCTTAGTTGGTAAGAAAAGGAGAGCAAAGGAATTTTTTGAGATGATCATGCAGGAGGAACACTGTTTTATATGAAAGCATATTCGTATCTGAACAGAAAGTTCGAATAGCAAGAGCAAAACAAAACTGTCAAATAACGCAGTAAGTAGTGAATCGACTTCTAGGAGGAGAAGCAACCCCGTAAAGTTAAACATGTATGCAGACAGAGTGACAAGTGGGTGCTATGATGGCGTAGACTTCTCACCGTTCGTCTGGGTGGGCCTGGGTTCGAGTCCGGAAGAGGTATGGGTAGTGTACTTGTCTTAAAGCACTGCTTTTTCCTTACCAGGAGATATTGGCCCTAAATTAGGGACGCACGAATACTATAATGAATAAAATTCTCCGGCTGGACGTGTAGTGCAGGAAAGCTTACGTTAAGTCACGTTAGGGTTATTGAAAGGTTACTTGACGTAGCTAAAGTGTGCTTAATCTTCAAAGTGCTAGAGTTTGTTTAGGTCAGACACGCACGTGCAATAAATTCCAAGAATATGGAATTTATTTTTACTCAGTGTTCCTCATTATCTTGAATATCAGTAATATAACTTCGGTTTTAGTACATTAGTACCTTGAAGGCTCCTTATTAGAGCGGTAAACACAATATTCCCTGAACTTAACGTAAACACTCAATGAAATAGACTTAACGGCCAGACAGAGGTCTGACAATAAAATGAACTAAGAAAACGTACTCACTTTTAACCTTTTATTGGGGGGCTCCTGGTATTACTCAAATACACACTCCAAAATAACACAACTACTGATAGCCCGAACTTTCGTAATATCGTAGAAAGTAGGTAAATCGCATATCAATAATCAGGAAGAACCTATCACATATAAAACGAAGCTCTTTGGTATACTTGAGCGCGCCTATATATACTGCATACCACCGCATCATGACTTTCACTCGTTGCCACATATAATTCAGCGGGAGAAACAACATCTCGTTAAGTGAGAAGATAATTTGCATAGGAAAATAAAATAACAAGAGATAGTAAAATAAAAAAGAAACTGAATATAGAGTATACGTTACACTACTTATAGCCATACCCCTTACAGTTCCTCATGGGGGGGGGGGTCGCTAAACATCCCCTTCCCCCAAAGGTGAAAAATAATTTTTGGTTGAAAAGGACATTTCAGGTAAGCTCGCCACAGGCTCCAACAAAAATAACCACCTGCACCCATTCTGTGATTCCTTATGAGTAACGCAAAAGGACTCTTTGGGAGTCTGAGTGGTCAGCGGCACTAGCTTCTGGCCAATCGCTCTTGATGGGCTCATGCTCCGGGTGAGGCATTCTGGAATCAATGGCTCCAGACCAGAGATCGGCCACTATGACCCTAGGTGATCGCGGTGGTCGTTATACCCGAGAAGAAACAAACAAACGCAAACAAAACGCAAATGATATCTGCCAATGCCACCGCGTAATCTTAACGGAAGCGGCATATGTATAAGGTACATGTATTCAGCGTGATTGATTCATATTATTCACACGGAATATCTGGAACTGAAAACAGTAATTAAAGGGAAACTTAATGTTTTTCGCATCTGACTCCCACGTAACTTTTTTATTTATTTAAAGTTGTCTCAACTAAACAATTTTAATAAAAGTTGATAAAAATAATTAGTAACAACTTTAATAAAAATATTAACCGATGAAAACAAATGAAATTTTAAATTGCTTTTGAAATTTTTTAAGGCCTTTCAGGGTTTGTTTCATCTAACCCGTTCACCGCTAAGGCACTTTTATTCTTAGAACTACATCAGTGGTCGATATTATTCCACGAAGAAGACATTAAGAATATCGCAGAATACATTATGAACTAAGATACTTCCCAAAATTAGGAGCTTTCATTCTTTCTTTTTTTTTTTTTTTTTTTTAAGCATTTATATAGAGCACTGTCAAGAAAACATGATTCGAGGGTGGAACTGATACTGTTACTGTCTACCTTTTTTAGGAGAGCCTGCGTAGAGCCGTAATGATGTCAGACCCGGAGCAGTGAGTATTTCCCGTAGCATTTTTTGACCCATTTCGAAACCTCTTTCAGAGAAACAGGCGAAAGTACCCAGAGCCTGTGTCACGCTGTAGTGAGAAAGGTGTTCAGTAATTTAAGCTTGAAGTGACGTATACGCAGCGCTTTCCGGGTGAGAGCGTCAAAGTTTCCCTCCCTGCAAGAGGATGTCTAAACTAATTTATTTCTCCTCCCAGTTCATTGATCGCTAACGATATCTCAAATAGATGACGAGGTTGTGCCAGGAAAGATGCAAATTGACTACAATTCCATTTTCTTTGAATAAACTCTTTCGTGTCTGCGACACAATCACTATTTTCCTTCCAATTCTACTGCGAAGTGAATTTCTTTTGTTGGGATCCGGGCTTTGACAAGTCGGCTGTGGAAGTTTTTATTTTTCTCGGAAAGCGGTTTTCGGGTTGATTTGAATCAGAAACGGTTTGAGAAAATCTCCATTATCGGAGTACTTACACGAGAGCAAGTAACTCGCAAATAGAACTCGTGTTTTGCCAGTTTTGCCATCAGATTCAACTCATTTCTTCTGTTGATAAGGATAATTCCTGATTTAGTATGCATTACATGCTGCGCGGTTATAAAAATAGCTTATTTTCTCGTGGACAAAATAACGCTATTCAGACTTTTTTTACTGACAACAACAAAATTTGTTGCCTTATTTTGAGTCCGAGTAAAACACTAGTCGATATCCAGTGGCTATTTCTTGTTCCTAAAAGCTCACTCTAAAATTAATTTTAATCCATATGAATTTGATCCGGGTATTACTCACTTGATCGAAAGACCTTTTCATTGAATGGCACTTCGGCAAAATTCACTTGGCCTAAAAGTTTATTTCACTGGAAGGGGCACTTAAACTACATTTTATTACTATCTACGCCCTTGGCTTCAGAACCACTGCTCGAACCACGGAGCTACAAAGGCGCGCGCTCAAGTGATCGCTACTGTCTTTAATACACTGAAGAGCAATTGAATTAGAGATACCTGTCTAGTAACGTGTAGCACCACCTTTCGCCCTCATGACGGCGGCGATTCGTCTCGGCATGGACTCGACTAGACATCGGAAGTGTTAGGAAGCCATATGGATCCACGACCTCTGAACAAGCTCCCACAGTTCACACAGATTTGATGGAGGGGGGTCATCTCTCTCGATGGCATCCCAGATGTGCCCAATGGGATTGAGGTCAGGTGACCTATCTGGCCAAGGAAGCGAGGTCACGTCGGTGGAGTTTTCATCCAACTATTCGGCTACAATTCGGGAGCTGCATTGTCTTGTTGCAGGATGAGGTCCCCAGTGGGATGTTGAACACGCACAAACGGGAGCAAATGGTCGCCCTGGATATCTCGGTAACGTTGACCTGTGAGGGACAATGTCACACGTACCAGGGGTCCCAGTTCAGTCGACGTAAACAGTCCCCAGACGAGAATACCACCTCCCGCCGCCCCTGTGGCGCAGTAGTCTAAGCGATGGCCTCTGATAATTCGTCCGAAAGGGGTCCGGGTTCGAATCCCGTGAGGCATGGATGTTGTGTTTGTCTTACGGCATTGGCTCTTTCCCTTCCCTAGAACCAGGGACCCTAAATTAGGCACGGGCGACTGCTTATAGCCCATTGAGTTGCTCACGGTGGTCGTTAAACCTGCAATCGGCCGCCCCGGTGGCGCAGTGGTCTAAGGCGATGGCCTCTGGTCATTCGTCCGAACGGGGTCCGGGTTCGAATCCCGGTGAGGCATGGATGTTGTGTTTGTCTTACGGCACTGGCTCTCTCCCTTCCCTGGAACCAGTGACCCTAAATTAGGGACGGGCGACTGCTTATAGCCCATTGAGTTGCTCACGGTGGTCGTTAAACCTCCAATCAAAAAAAAAAAAAAAAACCTGCAATCGAAAAAAAAAAAAAAAAGAATACCACCCCCACCAGCTTGAAGAGTATCCTGCTGGCAAGAAGGATCCATCGATTCATGTGGTTTGCGCCGTACTCGTATCCTGCCATCCGCATGCACCAACGTGAATCTCGACTAATCAGTCCAGGTAACATTTTTCCACATGTCTAAGGGTCCAGTGGCGATATTCCCACGCCCATGCAAATCTTTGCACCCTGTGATGTGCGGTCAGCAGCGGTACCCTCGTGGGATGATGGCTTCTGTACCCCATAGCGAGGAGATGGTTCTGGATGGTGTGGCTGCTTACATATTGTGCACCAGCGTTAAATTGCCGAGTAATTTCTTGCACTGTGGCCCGTCTATCGGCTGTTGCAATGCGAGCTGACCGACGATGACCCCGCTCATCCACACGCTGTTGTCCACGGCAGTTGGCCCTTGCAAGGATGGTTTTACCGGATTTGATGTACTCACGGTGCACCCGTGACACAGTGGCTGGTGAAAATCCCAGTACCTGCACGACTTCCGAGATGGAGTGACCCATTCGTCGGGCCCCGACAATTTGCGCACGATCAAATGTGCTTAGATAATTCGTCTTACCCATACTGCGTCCGACTCTTGCTGATTCCCGTCGGATCGCTGCATAAGTCATGTCGTTTCCGTTTACAGGGCCGCCCACAGCGCCACATTTGCATAACGCCAGCTGTCTCTAATTCAGTTGCTCTTCAGTGTATAGTAAGGCTGAAACAACGGTTCGTAAGATCCCACTTGCAAAATTACTCGCCGAAACCGCCAGTGAGGCTTGAATTCACAACCCACAGCTTACAAGAACAGTGCTCGAACCACTGAGCTAAGGTGGCACATGGGTAAACGAACGCTACTATTTTTTAAATAGTACGGCTGAGATAATGGTTCGTAAGACCACACTTGCAAAATTGTGCGCCGAAGCCACAAATGAGAATTGAACTCACGACCCGTGGTTTGCAAAACCAGTGCTCTAACCGCTGAGCTATACAGGGTCACATCGTCGAATGCTCGCTGCTATTTTTAATATAGTAATGCTGAGATAATGGATCGTAAGATCCCACTTGCAAAATTATGCGTCGAAGCCACCAGTGAGGATTTAACTCACGAGATCAGTGTTCTAACCACTGAACTACGGTGACACGTAGGCAAACGATCACTACTATTTTTAATAGAGTAGGGCTGAGATAATTGTTCGTAAGACCACACTTGGGCGTCAAAGCTACCAATGAGGATTGAACTCACGACCCGTGGTTTGAAAAACCAGTGCTCTAACCATTGAGCTACGATGTGACATCAACGAATGCTCGTTACTAGTTTTAATATAGGAAGGCTGAGACAACGGTTCGTAAATTCACACAAGCAAAATTACGCGTCGAAGCCACCAGTGAGGATTGAACTCATGACCCCTGGTTTACGAGACCAGTGCTCTAACCACTGAACTACGGTGGCACATGTTCGATTGATCGCTACTATCTTATATAGTACGGCTGAGATAATGGTTCGTAAGATCACATCAGCAAAATTACTCACCCAAACCACCAGTGAGGCTTGAATTTACGGCCCGCAACTTACAAGACCAGTGCTCTAACCACTGAGCTACGGTGGCAGATTGGCAAACGATCGCTACTATTTTTAATAGAGTAGGGCTGAGATAATGGTTCGTAAGATCCCGCTTGCAAAATCATGCGTCGAAGCCACCAGTGAGGATTGAACTCATTACCCCTGGTTTACGAGACCAGTGCTCTAACCACTGAACTACGGTGGCACATGTTCGATTGATCGCTACTATCTTTAATATAGTACGGCTGAGATAATGGTCCGTAAGACCACACTTGCAAAACTGTGCGTCGAAGCCACCAATGAGCATTGAACTCACGACCCGTGGTTGTCAAAACCAGTGCTCTAACCACTGAGCTATACGGTGCCACATCATCGTATCCTCGCTACTGTTTTTAATATAATAAGGCTGAGATAATGGTTCGTAAGATCCCACTTGCAAAATTATGCGTCGAAGCCACCGGTGAGGATTGAACTCACGCCCCCTGGTTTACGAGACCAGTGCTCTAACCACTGAGCTACGGTGGCACATGTTCCAATCATCGCTACTATCTTTAATATAGTAGGGCTGAGATAATGGTTCGTAAGATCACATCAGCAAAATTACTCACCCAAACCACCAGCGATGCTTGAATTTACGACCCGCAACTTACAAGACCAGTGCTCTAACCACTGAGCTACGGTGGCATATAGGCAAATGATCGCTACCATTTTTAATAGAGTAGGGCTGAGATACTGGTTTGCAAGACCACACTTGCAAAATTGTGCGTCGAAGCCACCAATGAGGATTGAACTCACGACCGTTTGTTTACAAAACCAGCGCTCTAACCCCTGAGCTACGGTCGCACGCGCGTGTCGTCGTTACTAGTTTTAATATAGGAAGGCTGAGACAATGGTTCGTAAATTCACACAAGCAAAACAACGCGTTGAAGCCACCAGTGAGGACTGAACTCTCGACCCCTGGTTTACGAGACCAGTGCTCTAACCACTGAACTATGGTGGCACGCCTTGCGCAGTTTACAGTAGAATCTGGATTATCCAGTGTGTACAAGGTCGAAAAAGACTTCGAATAATGCTAAAAGTTCATAAAAATGTGAAAAATAATTTCATATTAACAAAGTATTATTTTTCATCGTTTAGTTCGTTGAGAATACAATATAATGGAATGTAAACAGAAATCGGAATTTAAGAGCAAGTGCACGATATAGAAATGCATAAATTAAACAAATGTTATTGCTAATTAAAGAAACCGGTGGTGGACAATTGTTTAAAAAGAAAATTTGTCTTCGATTTGCGTCAAGGGTCCTGCCGTAACTCTTATTTTCAGTATAATTGGTATTTCAATTACTTTCAGGTCCTCGCTATGGCCAATATAGAAGACCTTTCTATTTCTTCGGTGTCATCATCAGAATTATTTTCGTGGAACACAAATTACAAGATCTACTATGTAGTTGTAGTGGATTCTCGCTCCTCATCTTGATGCATTCATTTCTTCCATTCACTTACAGTATGTCATCGTTATTCTCTCCTTCACAAATTCAGTGTAAGGAGAAACAAAATCATTGGGCATTTTTGCTATTTCCTCTACTGATGTACTAGAGTTTTCTAATTGCTTTTCCTCATTGGGTGATCGTTATTCGTCGCTTCAGCCTATGACTGACCGTAATAGAGAAACGAAATCATTAGGCATTTCTGTTATTTCCTACTACCAGATACACAACGCTACGGGTGGGCTGCGGTAGGCTTCAGCCCATTCAACTTTTCTTTGAGCCCACCCTTTAGCAACTCCAAAATATTTAAGCATTTGGAACATATGGGGGCGGGAGGTGCAACTATCTAAGATTCTAGGGAAGTTGGATAAATGTATGTGAATTTCTCCAATTCACTGAAACATGTATATAAAATGAATTCTTTGTTAAATTTAGTTTTGTACTTATGAGAAATGGAGGGAGTCCTCTAAACCAATTACTAAGAGAGTAGTAGAAACACACCACTTTTGTAATTATAGTTTAAAACGATGAGATACACAGTGTGGCAAAGAATTTTTAAGACTGGCTCTGTAAAATGAAATAGAAACAAGAAATTATAATTCGTTTTGGTTTGTTATTCAAAATAAGTCCCTCCCGCTTCAATACACTTGTTACAGCGATTTAATAATGATTCGAATGCCTGTTCCAGTTCACTTTGCGGAATTGCCTCCAAAGCACGCGTCGAAGCTGTTTGTATGGTCGAAATATCATCAAAATAACACCCTTTTAACGTCATTTTAAGTTTTGGGAATAAAGAAAAGTCGCAGGGGCTACATCAGGCGAATACGGTGGATGATTCAACACACAGACGTTATTTTTCGCCAAAAATCTACGAACAAGAAGTGAGGTGTGACTGGGTGCATTATCGTGCAACAAACACCAACTGTTTTCATCCCGATATTCTGGACGAATGCGACGAATTCTGCCCATCAAACGCCTCAAAACATTTAAATAAAACTCACCAGTAATTGTTTGTCCACTTGGAACAAATTCTTTGTGGATAATACCCTTACTATCGAAGAATGTAATGAGCATTGTTCTGATTTTCGATGAAACTTTTCTTGTTTTTTTGGCTCGTGGTGAGTTTTTTTACTTCCATTCCGCACTTTGTCGCTTTGTTTTAGGATCATATTGAAAACACCATGTTTTATCACCTGTAACAATCGATTTTAAGAAGTTTGGATCATTTTCAGCGGCTGAACTGATATCTCTGCAGTGTGCACTTCTCCTTGATATTTGTTCATTGGTTAACGTGTGTGGAACAAATTTAGCACAGACTTTTGTTTTGCCCAAATCTTCATGCAGGATGGTTCGAATCGTTTCTTTGTTAATGTTTAAAGACTCTTCCATCATTTTTAGTGACGCACATCGATTGTTTGCCACGAAATCACGCACTTTTTCAATAATCTCAGGTGTCCTAGATGAACTTGGTTTTCTGGTATGCTTATCATCTTCTAGCGTATCTCTTCCGTCCGAAAAACGTTTGTGCCACAGGAAAACATTTGTTCTACTTAAACAAACTCACCGTAAACTTGTTTCATCATTTGGTACGTTTCCGAGGCACTTTTACCAAGTTTTTCGTTAAATTTCATAACAGCCCTTTGTTCCATCTTAATAATTCAGCATGAAAAAAATTTTACTTCTCTAATAAACGCCCGTTTCGTTTGAGTTAATTTAACAACTGCGCAGTACTTTTGGCAGAAAGCAAGCAGATGGTCACTGTTTATAACGCATTCGCGATTACACTGGTGGCGCCACCGTAGGCTGAAATCTAGCGCCAGTCTTAAAAATTTTTGACGCACTGTGTATATATATATACACTGAAGTACCAAAAAAAAAACTGGTACACCAGTCTAATACTCGGTAGGTACCCCACGGGAGCACAGGACTGCAGAAATACGACGGGGCATGGACTCCAATAGCTTTTGAAAATATGCTGTAGGCAATGCACACCATACTTCCTGCAGAGCGTTCCACAATTCGGGTGTATTCCGAGGTCTCGGATTCCTGTGTTCGATAGCGCGTTGCATGGCATCCCAAATGTGTTCAATCACGTTCAGATTTGGGAACTTGGGTGGGAATGGCAACACCCCAAACTCAGATGAATGCTCTTCTAACCATAATGTAGCGTCCCGACACTTGTGTGGAGGTGCATTGTCCTGTTCGAACAGGCCCAACCCATCAGCCTGGATGCAGGACATGAACGGGTGTACCTCGTTAGAATGAATGCGCACATAGCGTTGGCCGGTCACAGACTTTGCAGACGTACCAGGGGTCCCAGTGAAGTCCAGCTAAACACACCCCATACCATTACAGACCCCCACCAGCCAGTATAGTTCCCTGTTGACATGCGGGATCCATGGCTTCATGGGATTTGCGCCACACACGAATCCTTCCATCTGCCCGATACAGATGGAAACGCGACTCGTCAGACCAGGCTACCTGTTTCCAGTCATCAAGTGTCTAGTGGCGGTGTTGCCGTGCCCAAGCGAGGCGCATAGTTCTGTTTCGTGCAGCCATCAAGGGGACTTGAGTTGGGCGTCGGCTCTCAAAGCCCATATCGTGCAGGGTACGTTGCACAGTCCGGATGCTGATGCTTGTTGAGGCTCCAGCATTGAATTCCGATTATACCTGCGAGAGTGTTGCACGCCTATCGCGTGAAACGATTCTTGACAGCCGACGATGGTCACGTTCACCCAATGTCTTTTTATTTACGAACACACTGGTATCGTAGGTTGGAGGTTTTGCCGGAATTTTTGTAGTCACGGTACACTCTTGCAATGGTCGTCCGTGTAAATCCGAACTTCATTTCTACCTCCGAAATACTATGGCCCATTTCACGAGCGCCAACTATGACACCGCGTTGAAAATCGCTTAAATCGTTATTACTTGTCATTCTCATGCCGAAAACAGCTCTGACAGCTGGCAAGGATGTCTATCGCTTTATGTACGCGCTGGCGGATGCAACCGAGTACGCGCATAGGTGACGTTGCTATGTATTTTGCATAAGCTCGTCTGTAGCAGTTTTTCTGGCTTTTCAGTGTATATATATTCATTGTCAGGTTACAAACTAAAATTCATATACAGCCTTATAAAAAGTAAAAAACCAAAAACAAACAAACAAAATAACACAACCTAAGCTAAAATTGCAAAGAAATAGTAACGTGCCATACAGATTCGTATCCATGGTTCCCATACTGCATACACTGAATAAATACTACATACAGTCTTCACTTGAAAACTTTTCTGTACTAGGGATAACATTATCAGCGTCGGGTAAAATGCACATGGACGGAATTTTTTACCAAAATTTTTGCCTGACACTTCAAAATTTGTTCCTCCCTCCATAGGTGGATTTAGGGAGTCTAATTTGGGATGCCGGTTGAGTTGTGGGAAGGGGGGTGAGGGGGATTGAATAGATGAAATTTAAACCCTTGTAAGAAAGTGCAATATTTTGATTGTATTAAGAAAAAAGCATAAACAAAAGTCAGTCTTCCGAACCTAATGCTGGCTAATTTAAACAAATTTACTGGACACTCTTTAAATAAGTTTAGATTTCATAACATTTATTTAGGCCTAATAATGAATTAGGACAACTACAGTACATGAAACACTTAAATATTCTTATAATGTTTTATTTTTAAACATTTTGAGCACTCAGAAAACTATTTAGAGCATAAAATCTTTACTTATAAAAATTTACCAAAAAAATAATTTGCTCTTTGTTCTCAATTTTAATCCTAAAATGTTTTTTGTCCTTCTTTCATGTCGCCATTTTTTTTATTTTATCGGAATCTACTACTTATACGTCTAATAATAATGATAATAATAATAATATTAATAATGATAATAATATTTTTTTTGCTTTGTCGTATACTTTGCAATACATATTGTGGTACTTTTCTTTTTTTTTTTTTTCAAAATTATCCACACTTTTTGCAATGTTTATGTTTTCAGAGTCATATTATTTCTTTTTTTCCCCCACAAATCGTTGGGGGTGCCATGCACCCCTGGTACTCCCGTAAATCGGCCTATGCCCCCCTCCCACCTTGCTTAGCCTCCCTAATAACCACCCAGTTCTGAGCTGCTGGCGTCGGCAGTGCCTATTATACTGATGTACTAAAGTGTGCTTATTGCTTTTTCTCATCAAGTAATTACAACCACCCAGGATATATACAGTATGATTCATAAAGAAGTATACAGTTTTAACGCACTGTAAAACAAGAACAATGTAAGATATTTTATGTTACCTGTAACAGGATTGTAAGTGAATGTTTCAAGTGTTTTTTAGAGACAGTCACAGATGTTCTATGTGTGCACCCTCAGTCACACGACACACATCGAGCCGGTAAGCCATTTCCGCCCAAATGCGAGGTAAGATATCTGAATCAAGTGCAGTGATAGTGGCTGTGATACGCTGTTTCAGCTCCGCTAGATCAACAGAAAGGGGAGGGGCGAATACCTTGTCCTTTACGTACCCCCACAGGAAAAAGTCACAAGGACTTCTGGGTGGTCATTGGGTTAGTGGCATGTTGTAGTCCGCGGCTCGTCCAATCCATCGGTGAGGAAGATGTTCATCGAGATAATCTCGCACGTCGCCTAACCAGTGCGGTGGTGCACCATCCAATTGGAGAATAAAGTTGTCACTGTCGTCCTGCAACTGTGGCATCAACCAAATACTTAACATATCCAGAAAAGAGCCTCCCGTGACAGTTTTCTCGTGAAAAAAGAAGGGGCCGTACACTTTCTTTTTGGACACAGCACAGAACACATTTACCTTAGGGGAATCTCGCACGTGTTGCACTGTAAATCTGGGATTTTCCGTTCTCCAAAAGCGAACATTGTGCTTGTTTACCTGACCACCCATGTGAAATGTAGCTTCATCGGTGAAAACTATGTGATCGGCAAAATCGCCATTTTCAAAACGGTGCTGCATTTCGGCACAAAATTCTAAGGATTTTGTCTTGTCAAGGTCAGTGAGATTTTGCAACATCTGCATTTTGTATGGAATCATTTTCAGCTTCTTTCTCAAAATTCTCCAGACAGTGGGCTGTGAAATCTATACTTCGCGACTCCCCCTCCGCGTTGATTTTCCCGGGCTTCGTTGAATGGCGGTGCAAACACTATCGACGACTTCTTCCGATACACGCGGTCGTCCAGGACTTTTAAGTTTGCACAAACAGCCCGTAGTTTCAAATTTTTTATGCCAATCGTAAATAGATTTTCCGGTTGGAGGTTCTTTTCCGAATCGTGATCGAAAATGCCGTTGCACAACAGTTACAGATTCCGTTTTGCTCAATTCAAGAACACAGAACACCTTCTCCACTGCAGACGTTGCCATTTTGACTGACTAGTCACGTGACACGCGCGCTATCGCCTACGTCACTTCTCTCATTAGCGGGAAACAAACTTTATGAGTACCTCTACCTAACGGTTCGCAGTTGTGGTCCGTGTCTTCAACTGTTACTGTTTTACAGCATCTGGAAACTGTATACTTCTTTATGAATCAGGGTGTATATTTATTTAACATCCTCCTCAGCTTGAGCCACCTAATAAAGGTTTTGGAGTTTTATTTTCTTCACATACAACTTATTCTTTTCCTTTCTTGAGCGCCTGCATCCAGTGCAATATGAAGTGTACGCCGATATTTCTTAAATATTTCCAGAATATCTTGATTCCTGGGTCGACATATCAATTTTATTTGGAGGAAAAAAACATCAACCTTTATGTCTCCACTTTTTCGTTCGTTAGCATGAACAGGCGCTTTATCGATAACAAGAAATGGCTTTATTTCAAGAACTGTTGTGATGATCAAATGTTCATATGTAGAGGATTTTAGGAAGGGAGTGTCTGACCCCAGGTCTTAAGCAATCCTTAGAAATAGGAAGCTATAGGAGATTTGGGCTAGAGTGCCCGATAGGAAAGTGACACGGAAGCGAAGTAGAAAGGGGAGGAAGACGCCCTTATTTTTTACCGGAAGACCAGTACCCGGGGTCCGACGGCTTAACGTGCCCACCCGACGCACGGCGGATATTTAGTGGATCGAGCGTTCCTACCTGCCTTGGGATTGAACCTGAGGTTCTTTCCGTGGCAGTCACGAACGTTGCCCACTAGGCCACCCGCGGACCAACTGTTGTGATGCAGGGACGAGTTTCATTAAATACAGTCTTTGCCGAAAGAAAAACAACAACAAAAAAAAAACGAAGCACCACGAGAAAATCGTTCGATCCTGATGAAACTCCGCATGCAACTTTACCTCAGAGCCGAATATTCAAATTATAAAAAAATAACAACCAATGACTAAATAGCGGCCTGCCACGGCGCATGGGAACCGCGCATCGAGAAGGGTATATCAAGAGCAGGGCTCGCACACAAGGACAATTGTGAAAGCGGATTGCGGTTGAATTAACCTGCACATACTGTGAGGATGCCTCGACGTCGGGTCCGTGCATAATACGTGCAGTTGAGTGAGGACATATAACTGGGCTGAGAAAGGCCGGTTTGTCAAGTCGTCGTATTACCAAGCATTTGGGTCGGAGCGATGGGGCAATCAGACGATGTTGGCGCCAATGGGTCGAGGAGGGTATACTGCCCAGAGGCACACGGACAGCGGACGTCCGAGGGCAACGATAGAATGTGAGGATCGAGCGATTGTGAGAGCCACACGAACAGAACCGAATTCTTTGTTCTCAACCATCCGTGGCCATATTGCGTCGTCTACAGGCACGGAAGTGGACATCCAAACCGTTGCTAGACAACTTGTGGCACGAGGAGTACATTCGAATAGGCTACTCCGCCGCCTATCCCTGACGAGCGAGCATCGCCGGCACCTGTTGCAGTGGTGTTGTGCCCTATCACTGTAGGATAGTGTCCAGTGACGTTGTGTTGTCTTCAGTGATGAGTCACGGTTTGATTTTATAGCCGATGACCAGCGCATGCGTGTTTGGTGACGAGCCGGCCTTTATCGTGGAACGGCACGCTGCTTACACACCGGGAGTGACAGTCTAGGTAGCTATCTTCTACGATAGCTGGACACTCTTGGTAGTCCTCCGTACCACCCTCACGGCTCAATGGTACGTCGACGACATTCTATGACGAGCTATGTTGTGATTCCTATTGCAGCATCATTGAGTAATTTTCCAACAGGATAATACCCGGCTGCACACGCTCAAAAAGAAGAATTGCGTTATTTGAAAAATGTCGGAGAACACTTGATGAAAGTAAGAAACGGGTCGGGCCAGGCAGGGTTCCGACAGTTCGTGACTGGGCACCACCTGACAGGGCTTTCCAAATTAATTACCGTGCAGACCTCTAATATTAGTGCGAAACTGTTGTACTGTGAAAACACGAATTTGTCGGTGAGTGAGATCGAAACCGCGTCTCCTCCCTCAGGAGTGGATTTCTCTAACCGACTAAACTACACCGACGGAACATTCCGCTGCAGATTTGTCGTTTTGACACCCGCTTCACCTTTGTCGTACGTCACATCATCTCCATCTTATTTTTATTTATTTATTTTGAAATGAAGAAGGAACTTTTCATTCATTCCAGACGAGCGCCATACATTAAAACGAACATCACACATTTTTCGAAGAACGCAACAGCCAGTACTTCCGTTTTTACGTTCGGACGCCAATGTGACAACTCAAATTTGTCAGTGACGACATCGAAGCAGCGTATCCTCGCTCCGGAGTGAGTTGTTCTAACCGACAAAACTACACCGACGAAATATGTCGATGCAGTTTTGTCGTCTTGACACGTGCTTCACCTCTGTAGTACGTCACATCATATCCGTCTTAATTTTTATTTTATTTTATTTATTTATTATTTTTTATTTTTTTAAGCGTAGAAGGAACCTTTCATTAATACCAGACGATGTGTGACACGGACATCACGCATTTTTCACTGAGAAAAATGTTTTGTTAATTCAGCAAAAATTTTGTTGAATCAATAAAACTTTTTTCGATATACAGTCAACAAAAAATTTTGTTGGATTTACAAAATTATGCTGTTGAATTTGCAAAATTATTTTGTTGAAAATTATTATTGATTTAACAAAATGTATTGTTATCACGACAAAACGTTTTGTTCATTTAACAAAATGATTAGGTAGATATTTGGGAATTTGTTTGATCCAACAAAATATATTATCATAACATTTTGTTGCTGCAACAAAACATATTGTTATCGTGACACAATATGTTTTCTTGCAGCAACAAGACATTTGGTCCTGATAACAATATGTTTTGTTGGATCAAACAAATTCCCAAAAATCGACAAATCATTTTGTAAAATGAACGAAACATTTTGTCGTGATAACAACAAATTTTGTTAAATCAACAATAATTTTGCAAATTCAGCAAAAAATTTTGTTGACTGCATATCGACAAAAATTTTTGTTGAATTAACAAAACGTTTTTCTCAGTGTTCGAACAACCCAACGGCCAATAATTCAACGAACAACCCATTCCGTCATTTTAACGTTCCGCCGCCAATGTGAAAACAGGAATTTGTCGATGATAGGGGTCGAAACCGCGTTTCCTCGCTCCGATACCAGTTGTTCTAACCGATTAAGATATACCGACGGAATGCATAGCTGCAGATTTGTCGTCTTGACACATGCTTCACCTCTGTAGTACGTCACAGTACTCACCTCAGCATTGATTTTGAGGTAGAAATGGGTGTTAATTCCCTTTAGAAGCCGTTCCTGTAGCAGAGTGGTCGTCGATTTTTGACTAATTGTTCGAGCAGGTCCGGGTTTAAATCCTGAGGAAGTATTTGTGGTACGTTTGCCTTGCAGCCTGGCTTTATCCCTTCCTATGAATCAATGGCCCAAAATTTGGGACGGGGCCCCCTTACAGCCCGTAGAATTGCTCATGGTGGTCGTTAAACCACAGAAAAGAAAAAAATATTCTTTAAGGACCACCTTGAAAATAATTATTTACATTCCTGGTTACTTAAGATATGTAAATGGAGCACATACGCATTAAGAGGAAGAATCACAGGAAATTTGAAATAACCTCAGTACCACAAAGAATGTATTTTTCACATTCTCATCGTTTGAAACAACATATATATATATTTTTTTTTTAGTTGTAATGTTTTAATATGAGTCGCAGAACTCCTATAGAGAGAGGCTCAAACGCAGAGCGGAGGATTATGACTTTTCGTACAGCTGTGTTTTTGTTCGAATCCTAGTTTGCCCTTACTGTACTGGTTTTTACCTTTCCTGGAGCCAGTGGATCGGAAGCAGGAATCAGCGACTGTTTATAGTTTCAGACGACCCAGGAATAATTAATTCTTCGAACAAGGAAGAAGTTCCGCTACGTTGTGTTGTCCACGGCATCTGATTCTTTTGAACTGCTGGGTAGGTACGCATCCAGATGTTTACCTTGAGGAGGGTGGAGGAAACATGGGTGTACTGATAGCCCCCGTAGTGCGGGGGGGAGAGGCTTACTGCTAAGAGGGCCTCTAGCTTCAGTAGAAGGATTTTTAAATTTTTTTGCGGAAACTTCATATGAAACTATTGGGTTGTCGGAAAAGTCATGATGTATTTTAGCCATGTTTTACAAAGGTCATTTATTGATAGAAAGAACAAAGATCTATCAATGATATAATGCCCGTTTTTTTTTTATAACCTTTTGCCATCTTTCCATGAACTGCAGAATGCCTCGTTCATAGAAGCATCTGTCTTTCGTGGCGAAAAACTGCACAAGGTGCTGATTTACAGCCTCATCTGAATTGAACGTTATACCACGCAAGGACTGTTGAAGAGAGCGAAACAAGTGGAAGTCTGACGGCGCAAGGTCAGGCGAGTATGCTGGGTGTGGCAACACATCCCACCCAAGCTCCAATAATTTTTGGCGGGTGATCAAACTTGTGTGTGGTCTCCGGTTGTCCTGATGGAACACAACACCTTTACGATGAACAAGCTCTGGACGTTTTTGGATGATGGATTCGTTCAAACTATCCAATTGCCGACAGTGCACATTCGAATTGATTGTTTGGTTCCGTAATAGGAGCTCGAAAAACAGGACACTTTTAAAATCCCACCATACTGAGACCAGAACCTTCCGCTGATAAATATCTGCTTTGGATTCGTTTGAGGTGAAGCAGCATGTCGGGACCAAGACCGTTTGCGCAGCACATTGTTGTACACAATCCACGTTTCGTCACCAGTTATCAGTCACTTCAAAAATGGATTGTTTTCCCCAAGTTTAATGAGCATATCGCAGATGTTTATATGCGTCATCAATTGAGCTTCTTTGAGTTCATGAGGAACCCACACATCGAGCTTGCTTACGTATCCCAGCTTCTTCAGGTGGTCGTGAACGCTTGAATGATGGATGTGCAATGTGTCTGCAATCTTTCGTGTCGTGTAACGTGGGTTCGACACGATTAATGCCTTGATTTGGTCGTCATCAACCTCGGTGGGCCTCCCGGACCGAGGAGCATCGTTGAGGTCATCATCAGCACGGAATTTTGCGAACCACCGCTGGCACTGACGTTCTTGTAGAGCATTATCACTCCACACTTTACGCAACTTTTCACAAGCTTCACACGCGTTCTTCCCTTTACGGAAGTAAAACAGTAAAATATGGCGAAAATGCCCAGTTTGGTCTTCCATCTTCAACTTGATGACAAATCTCCGCAAATCAACCAAATCGCTCACTATTCCTTTAAGACTGCAGCTAGAACTGGCACCTGTCGAATGCCATAGCGATAACAGAGCTGCACATGCCTACAGTACTTCCAAAACCGCCCAACCCCAAACGGGTGCCAAAATACGTCATGACTTTTCCGACAACCCAATAGTTAAAGAAATAGCCAGGAATCTTTGACGACAACTTTGAATGAAATATTTAAAAGGAAAGCAATTTTTCGCAATTTTTTTTATTTTTCGGTAAATAAGTAAAAATCTTCCAGAAATCACTTTCGCTGTAGTTTATAAAAGCTGGGTGATGGGAAAGTAGCTATTCCAGAGGAATTGAAGCCCCTTTTCATAGCCATAGCAATAGTTCCTACATGTTTATTAACAAGAAAATGTAAATAAACTATCAATTGAGTAGGCCTACACGAAACTTTATATCAATGCGGAAGTCATTATACGCTCATCGTCAAAAAATGGTTGCACCCAGAAGGACGTATCGGATTGCAATGCTATTCGGGAGGAAGGTAAAGGTCACCAGGAACAATAAATGATTAAATATTGAGACTGATATGGGCAATATTTATTGAGCTACATGCCAGTAAGTAGTGTCTCTTAATATGGCTTCGGGCCGCCATGTTTGCTCACGCATCATGTCAGACGTCTCGGCACGGTGTTGTACAGGTTCCTAATGGTGTTCTGCGATAAGCCATCCCATGCAGCTTGAATCTTCTCACGCAGTTCCTGCAGACTGTGCGGTAGGGGTGGAGTGTGGATAGTGCGTCCAATTAGCACCCCGCACGTTTTGAATCGGCGATAGGTCTGGCGATGCAGCTGGCCATGGCAGAATGTCAGTCTCGTGAAGGCAAGCTCTCGAGATTGCAGCTGTATGCAGACCAGCGTTGTCCTGTTGGAAAATCACACCGGAGTGAGCGTTCAGAAAAGGTAGGATCACTGGGTTGCAGCGCCTCATTCACGCAACGTTAGGCTGTCAAAGTGCCTGTAATGAACACCAAATGTGTTCATAGGCAATTGCACCCACACACCATGACACCAGGCCTTCTGGACGTGTGACGCTCGACAATAAACCGTTCACCTTGACGCTGATCACGGTGTCTCCACTCATTGATTCGTTGGTCGTCTCCTCCAAGACAAAAGCGGGACTCGTCACTGAATATCACCCGCTGCCTTTCTGCGTGGCTCCATGACAGTCTGGCACGACACTATTGCAGTCTTTGGCGAAGATGCACTGTTGTTTAGGGCAGTCGTCGTAACGGTCTGCGTGTGGGTAGTCCTACGTCGTGAAGCCGTCTGCCAATGGTGCTGGCACTAATCGGACGATGCATGAAGTGCACCACTGCTCGCTGAATATCTGCAATCGTGGCTGTTGGGTCACTCCGAGCATGTCGGACAGCCCATAGGTCCTCTCTCTCCGTGGTTCGTCTAGGTCTCTCAGACCCTTCCTGTCGCTGTTGCGTGCCTTGTTCTATCCACTGCCGCCAACAGCGTGCTATGGTGCACGACCGGTATGAGGCGCGATGCGTCGATAAGACCATCCCGCTTCGAGGAGCCCGACGATGCGGTCCCTCTCGAACTCCTCCAACTGCTCGAATTGCTTCCGAACTTTTCTCAGGAGCATACTTCACTTGCAAAGGATGCTACCAACACAACAACTCGAGTCAGAATGGTAAGCACGCGCAACGGGATGACTTTACATAAACGGTAAGGCACAGCGCTACGATACTTCCTTGCAGACGTCACATGCACTGCCGAGCGTGATGCTTGAATCATTTGCATGCCTCACGATGTCAAACCTACCAACCAAGTTTCATTTCTGTCAGTTGATTCCTTCTGGGTGCAACTATTTTTTTGACGTTGAGTATATGTTACACTTGTTTGCACATAACTACGTACTCTTCGGAATATAATGAGCTAAAGGTGTTCTTCGCGGGAACGAAAAAACAGAGACCTGCGTCATTTTTTTTCTATTTTGGAGACAAAAGAAAAGACTTACTATGTGCACAAAATTGTGATATGAAGTGTGTTTTTTTACATTTAAGAGTAAATACTTTAAGTAATTTTATTCTTTTTTTTTTTTTTTTTTTTTTGCGCCACAGTTTTTAAATGTTACTATTTTTATTACAGCGCTACACCTTATGTTCTGTGTTTTCGTATAAATCTGAAAAGATTATTAGACACTGTCACAAAGTTGTTACGTGTTTTGTGTGTGTGATCGTGAGGTATTTCAAAGAGGCTGGCTGTAGTTCTCTAAAAGAATAAAATTTGCACGGTATGATTAACTTTGGCGTAAGTGTTTTGTAATACTTTGTATTAGTATAAAACTTTGGCAATAATTTTAATAGCAACGTGTAGATTTGTGTTACACGTAATAATGTGTAACTTTTACGAAAAATACCTATAGGCTTCAAAGAATTTGAACTATTAAAACGCCCGTACAACCTAGTTAATAATATGGTATTTAAAAATTTCTGTCATTGAAAGCAAATAGATTTTCGCAAAAGGGCCTCGAAGATATATTTGGGGGGGGCGGGCGAGTTTTTCAGGTACGCCACCGCGAGGGGATGCTTGCTCCATTCTGACAAAGAAAAATGATCATATGTAGAGGATTTTAGGAAGGGAGTGTCTGACCCCAGGTCTTAAACAACCCTTAGAAATAGGAAGCTTGGAAAATTGTGCTAGAGTCCCCGATAGGAAAGTGATTCGGAAGCGAAGTAGAAAGGGGAAGGAAGAGGTCCTTATTTATTACCGGGGGGTCAGTACCCGGGGTCCGACGGCTTAACGTGCCCATCCGACGCACGGCGGATATTTAGTGGATCGAACCTGATGCCCTTTCCGTGGCAGTCACGAGCGTTGCCCACTAGGCTACCCGCGACCCTCTGATCAAAAAAAAAAAAAACTGAAGGAGACTATGAAAAGGCGATTAATTTAATTATATACCAGCAACGTTGCACCACTTTAAAACCATTTCTTCGTCCAAATAATCATACAAAATTATGAAACCCTGGAATATAAATGACCATAATTTTTCTGTTGTTTTGTGGCTTAACAACGAGAACCGACAAGTCTTAGGCTTACAAGTAGTCGTTCTGTACAAAATTCTGGGCCACTGGTATAAAACGAAAGTGTGTGTGTGTGTGTGTGTGTGTGTGTGTTGGGGGGGGAGGGGTAGTACCACAGAGCAAATGCGCTGCGCATGCGTAATCCGGGACCCGCAGCCAGCTACGACATCTAGCTAGAGACAAACGCCTCTGACATTGTCCATCCACCATTACTTCCATGGCAGATTATTTGCTTCCTTAAGAAATGAGCATAATTCTTTTCAAATCTGTAGATCTGAGTAAAATACACCGACGGGAAAAAAATCCTAACACCAAGAAGGGGGTTGTGTTAGACAAACGACAGTTGCTAGGCGGTGAGAGTACATCTGTAAGATGACGTCTATGCAAATTTCGCGCTCGGCGCATGCGTGTGGCGATAGTAGCAACCCTCGGAACATGCAAAGCAGGTTTGCTGTAAATACGCGCTGTAACGTTCGTGAGTGTTAGTTATCGTAGAGATTCGACGTAGGGTGTTGATGTTAGTCAAGAATGCCTTTAAAGACTAGCTGATGACCATTAACCCGTACCGTCCAATTGCGGACTCCACAGGGTTCAAAGAACTCTCTCGAAAAATAAAAGTGACGGCGAAGAATGCCTTTAAGAAGACGAAGAAGTCATTATCAATAGCTCACGGAGTTTGAACGTGGTCGTGTAATAGGGCTACGAGAAGGTGGATTTTCTTTCCACAATCTTGCAGAACGACTTGGCAGGAGTGTAGCCACTGTGCATGATTGTTGGCAGCGGTGGTCAAGGGAAGGTGCTGCCTCAAGAAGACCGGGTTCCGGCCGGCCACGAGGCACTACTGAGAGGGAAGACCGCCGTGTACGGCGTATGGCCGTGGCGCATCGTACCGCGTCGGCGGCAGCAATTCGAGCTGCAGTTGCCACCACAGTGACACAACGAACTGTTACAAATAGGTTACTTGAAGGACGGCTCCGAGCCAGACGCCCTGTAGCGTGCATTCCACTTACTCCAAACCACTGCCGTTTGCGACGTCAGTGGTGTCAAGCTAAAGCTCATTGGAGGACGGTGTGGAGATCTGTTGTGTTTTCTGATGAAAGCCGGTTCTGCCTGGGTGCCAGTGATGGCCGTGTGTTGGTTAGAAGGACGCCAGGTGAGCGCCTGCAACCAACCTGTCTGCGGCCGAGACACACTGGACCTACACCTGGAGTTATGGTCTGGGAAGCAATTTCTTATGACGGCAAAAACACTCTCGTGGTTATCCCACGCACACTGACGGCACAGTTGTACGTCGGTCTGGTGATTCAACCTGTTGTGCTGCCATTCATGAACAGCATTCCAGGGGTGTTTTCCAACAGGATAACGCTCGCCTGCATACCGCTGTTGTAACCCAACATTCTCTACAGAGTGTCGATATGTTGCCGTGACCTTCTAGATCACCAGATCTTTCACCAATCGAGCACGTATGGGACATCATTAGACGACAACTCCAGCGTCACCCTCAACCAGCATTAACTGTCCCTGTATTGACCGACCAAGTGCAACAGGCATGGAACTCCATCCCACAAACTGACATCCAGGACCTGTACGACACAAGGCATGAACGTTTGCGTGCTTGCATTCAACATTCTGGCGGTTACACCGGTTATTAATGTACCAGCATTTCACATTTAAAATGGCTCTTCTCGCGCTTACAATAAGCTGTGATCTTGAAACCTTAATCGATTAAATATGTTACCTATACAAATGTATTGCCGCCATTTCATTCCTCTACAACTATTTTTTCGTGGTGTTGGGATTTTTTTTCCGTCAGTGTATTTGAATGTTGTTTACCTTACGGGATCGTGCTCTTGTTTGCGTTTGATGACGACAGATGTCGCCACAACCTTTCCTCCTCTTCGTTTATAAGTAGCTGCGTCATTGACTACTGCGGAAGAAGTCAGCAGTTGCTGAATTTTTCGCGAATATCGCTGAAAACACAATAAAACTAGGCAATGTTAATTATTTATCATCTTGGTTGGTTAAAGAAAACCTGCTTTAGGGGAGGCAGTCGCCTCAGTCCCCCGTCCTGGGCTAGTTACTGGCTCTCATGTTGTGCTTCAAAAGTTTCACCCGCTCATCGGCTTGGTACAATTGAGAATGGGGTTTGTCAGACAACGTGACACCTTCTCCAACCAGTTACAAGTCTCCCTAGCCCAATGGGGAATGAGACACGGCTGATGAATTTGTCCCACGAAGTGCTCTGCTTCTTTCCTGGAGCGAGTCCCCCTGAATTAGGGACAGTCGACTTTTTACAACCTTAGATCCTCAAAGACGGGTGTTAAACTCCCATTCTCTCAGAAAAAGGGGAACACTCAAATTTCTGCGCATTTGATTAAAATACTTTATTCCCGAGCAAAGTAACATTTCTCACGTGACCTGGGCAGCACAGGTGACCGTGTAGTCTCAGAGACGTATTTTTTTTCAAATCGGAGTTTTTATTACTACAATGAACAACTCTGTAGGTAGTTGCCCGTCCCCATTTTGTTGTGTTGTTGTTTTTGAGGATTTAACGACCACCGTGAGGAACTCAATGGGCTATAAGCAGTCGCCCGTGCCTAATTTAAGGCCACTGGTTCCTGGGAAGGGAGAGCACCAGTGCCATAGACAAACACAACATCCAGGCCTCACCGGTATTCGAACCCGGACTTACTTGGATGAACGGTCATAAGCCAGAGCTTAAACCACTGCGCCACTGGGGGAGAGCCAGCGTTGTAAGACGAACACACGACCAATTCCTCATCCGGAACTTGAACCCTGACACAGCTCGGACAACTAGTCAGAAACCTACATTTCTGTTGCCCCGGTGGCCTAGTGGTTTAAGGCGCTGGCTTCTGACTGTTAGTCCGAGAGAAGGACGTCGCCAAAAGGATCCGAGGGTGGGCTTGAACCCACCCTGGAATTTGTCTTGCCCACCCATTTCAAAATGTGCCATTTTTCAGTATATTTAACTTCAAAATGTAATCTGCATTTTGTCAAGTAATAAGTCTTGTATTTTATTTCATGTAGCCCTACGTATTTTCCCCTAGGAAGTGAGTCGCTTACTTTTCCGTAGAAATTCTACCCGAATAACATCCGCAAGGCCGTGAAAATTCAATTGTTCTCCACTCTTCTGATTCCTTAGTTTAAGCCTATTTTTCATGTTAGTATGGCCAGGGGAGAATGAAAAAAGAGGAAAGAGGAATTCACTGAGGGAGATCATTCCAAATTACTCTGCTGTTTATTTTACTTACTAAATATGTAATTCCAATACGGAAAGTGGAGTCTAAAGCTGCACTAGCGCTGTTAAGACTGCCCCCGGACAGTAAAAGTGCAGAAAGTGGCTGACGACTGCTTTGTAATAGAGGAGTGCAAGATAAAGTCGCTCGCTGGAAGTAAGGAGGAGGGACAGTAAAAGTGCAGAAAGTGGCTGACGACTGCTTTGTAGGAGAGGAGTACAAGGCAAAGTCGCTCGCTGGAAGCAAGGAACGCAAGGAGGGGGGCAGTAAAAGTGCAGAAAGTGGCTGACGACTGCTTTGTAGGAAAAGAGTTCAAGGCAAAGTCACTCGCTGGAAGCAAGGAAGATAAGGAGGGGGAGGTATTGTGCCTGCGTGGCACAACGTTAAATTTTGATTTAAATAAACAAAAACGACATTTTCTTTTAAATAAATTGTTCAAGTACAATACTATTATCGTAAGCATAAATGCAAAATGTTGAAAAGCAATTTAAGACAATTCATTCAGATTAAGCAGAAAGTTTTTTTGGTTGGAGGTTTAACGACCACCGTGAGCAACTCAATGGGCTATAAGCAGTCGCCCGTCCCTAATTTAGGGTCACTGGTTCCAGGGAAGGGAGAGAGCCAGTTCCGTAAGACAAACACGACATCCATGCCACACCGGTATTCGAACCCGGACCGCTTTCGAACGAATTAACAGAGGCCATGGCTTAAACCACTGCGCCACCGGGTCGGCAAACAGAAAGTTGAAGGCGACATTCTACCAACACTTCTATATTACACCAGTGGCGTAACTAGTCAGATCCGTGTATGTATGTGTGTCCAGGGGGTGGGGGAGGGGATTGTACGAATTCCTTTGTAGCCGTAGTGAAAAGCGTTGAAGCCGTTCCGGTGGCTTATGACCATTCGTCCGAGAAGGGACCGGATTCGAATCACGGTAAGGAATGGATGTTGTGTTTGTCTTACAACACGGCTCTTTCCCTTCCCTGGAACCGGTGACCTCAAATAAAGGACAGGCGACTGCTTACAGCCCATTGAAATGCTCACTGTGACCGTTAAAGCTTCAATTAAAAAAAAAAACATTAAAAATTCGTTCTTTCAGTGTTTAGTAGAAAAAAAAGTTGCTATCAAGCTTGCCACACCAAAAATAATGCGCCGCCCCGGTGGCGCAGTGGTCTAAGCGATGGCCTCTGATCATTCGTCCGAACGGGGTACGGGTTCGAATCCAGGTGAGGCATGGATGTTGTGTTTGTCTTACGGCACTGGTTCTCTCCTTTCCCTGGAACCAGTGACCCTAAATTAGGGACGGGCGACTGCTTATAGCCCATTGAGTTGCTCACGGTGGTCGTTAAACCTCCAATCAAAAAAAAAAAAAAAAAAAATGCTCGCCCAGCAGTCGCCCATCGTAATTTCGAAGTCTAGCGATGTCCTTGGTCTGAGATGGGCCGGGGTTCGAATCCCGGTGAGGCATGGGACGTGTGCTTATGTGACAGCGCTGGCTCTTGTCCTTTGCAGGGATCAGTGGACCTATATTAGGGACGACTGTTTGCGTATATCTCGTGATGACCGTTACCCACTCCGCCAATAAACGAAACGATTAAACGAATAATTCTGGAGAGTTTTATCGTGTATTGCGGAAGTAAAAGAAGAAGAAAAAAATTACATTTACGGAGTGTTTCTCTTCAACGACGTAAAAAACATACAAACCTGATTTTCATTATTCTGTCTGACACGAAATCGTGTAATCAACTAGTCATAAGTAAATACGCGATGCTTTCAATAGGCGGATGTTGAGCACAATATTTATCTGCACCGCTCAGATAAGTGTGACGTCATCTGTGAGAGGGGTGTGGCGATAGTTTATCAGTGTCTCAGTCATACCTTTCTTCTATCTACCTTGATAACTATAGCTCTCATTCTCTCTCTCTCTCTCTCTCTCATTAGCGATATTTCCTTATCGGTGCTCGACTCACATCTACTGAATAATTTTCGCAAACGCAAAGTGCAAAATATTCGTTCCTCTGAAACGATGCAGAAAGAAATTTTGGATCCAGTGAAAACACGGACAGATTACAAAGTCTGATCACAAAGAAGGGTGTTGCTGTCGAAACTATTGCCGTCAATTGCTCGTCCTTAGATAAAAATATAAATTTGTCATAGATAACATTCCACAGTCATGTAGTGCCACCTTTTCACAAGAGCACAGAGACATAGTTTTCATGCCAGTGCTTAGAGCCATTGCCATGTAAACCAAGGGTTCTGTGTTCAATCCTTAATGTGGCTTTGTCACTTACTTTTTCTTTTGTAAACTTACGTACTATTAAAATAAATTATCAACGTTTATTCAGAATTAAATGTTTTATTAACATCGACTATAATTTCGCAGAGCGTTTGCCTCTGCATCATCAGGACAAATGGAGCGTAAACATTCAAATCATTGTGACATCATCAGAGTTGAAGCGGTATCGGATTTTTGGTGAGTTGTTTAATGCGCTTGAACAAAATGGAGTAGACCTCATGTCGATGGCAAGCTGTGAAGAGTTGCGGTATATGCGGAAAGTTTCTGATGTATTAAGCTTGATACTCGAAGCAGGTTCATCAATAAGCATAGCGTTTTCAAACTAAAATTTGTGGTTATTTTCGTGACAATGTTGGGCTATAGACGACTTCTACAGTTCACAGTTCCGTATTTGCGGAACTGTGAGCTGAAGAAGTATATGTGAAACGAACTATTGTCTCAGCAGCACTCGTATTAAACATAATAGCAATTTCCGAAAATATGCCCGCAGCCACGGTGGCGCAGTAGTCTAAGCACTGGCCCATAATCATTCGTCCGAGATACGTCCAGATTCGAATCCCGGTGAGGCATGGATGTCGTGTTTGCCTTACGGCACTGGCTCTCTCCCTTCCCTGGAACCAGTGGCCCTAAATTAGGGACGGGCGACTGCCTATAGCCCATTGAGTAGCGCACTGTGGTTGTTAAACCCCCAATCAAAAAAAAAAAAAGTTAGTAAAATCATGGAATGCATTGAGTATGATATGCTTTCCAACATACCAGAAACCATTACTCAAGTTATGAGAATAATGGTTGTGGAATAAACTCTCTCCTGTGCCCTGACCTTTGGCCTCATTTCGATTATATTCAACAGAACCGGTTCAGTATACCACCTGAACAACACGATAAAGTTTTGTCGCAATCGAAGCATTTTTACGTAAGTTATGACGCATAAGTGCAATGGAATGGATCTCGCTCCTGAGACCTGACCTTTGACCCCATTTGGATTATATTAAACAGAATTGATTCAGTATATACACCCGAAACAACATACTAAAGTTTTGTAGCAAAAGGAGCATTTTTAGTCAAGTTATGAGAATAATGGCTGTCGAATAAATCTCGCTCCTGTGCCCTGAGCTTTGACCCCATTTCAATTATATTAAACAGAATCGGTTCAGTATACCTCCGGAACAACATACTAAAGTTTTGTCTCAATAAAAGCATTTTTAGTCAAGTTATGAGGATAATGGTTGTGCAATATATCTCGCTCCAGTGCCCTGACATTTGACCTCATTTCGATGATATTCAACAGACCCAGTTCAGTATACCTGTGCAACAACGTACTAAAGCTTTGTCACAATAAAAGCAGTTTTACATAAGTTATGACGCTTAAGGGCGATGGAATCGATCCCGCTCCTATGTATTGAGCTTTGACCCCATTTCGCCCATTTTCAATAGAGTTCGTCCTCAGGTTGTCCTCTAGCACATATTAAAATTTCATCGAAATCGAACCATTTTTACGCGAGTTATCGTGCGGACGGGCAGACAGACAGCCTACGGTTGGAAAGCGTAAAAAAAAAGTGCTGTTTTAGACTTCTAGCTCAGTGTTTGGAGAAATGGTCTCACAAACTAGGAATCACAATCCTCACTGGTAGGTTCGTCATAAAGTCTTCCTTATCAACCTTACAAATCGTTGTATTCAGACCATGGGCGGCAGAAGGTAGGGGGCACGGGGGTCCGGACACCCCGCTGGAACTACAGGGTCCCCTCACTGGAGTAGGGTCTTCGTACAAAACATCTTAAAAATATGTGGTTAACATATGATACAACTTTTTTGCAAGTACAAATTTGAAAATGGATTTTGCACAAATAAGTTGAAAAATTATCTTACCGTTGTGTTTTTCATTTTAAAGAAGATCATTAAAGAATTCTCAAATGGCAATGGGCTAGATACATTGCTAGCAGAACTGTTTACCGTTAAACAACTGAGATATTAAACTGGATTTGACCAAGGGGCAAGACAAAACCCAGAAGCAGACCACCTGGGAGGTGGGCGGATGAAATTCGAAAGCACGCTGGAGGAACTTGAAAAAGATATGCTCAAGACATAAAGGAAGAGACCTTCATCCAAGAGTGGATTGATAATAGTTGACGATTATTTGTTAGAGTACAGTAGAACTCCTGTTATCCGGACTCCAGATATCCGGAACTCCAATTGTCCGAATCGCTTGTTCTTTCAGGGCCAAGTAAAATTAGGATTTTTGTTGATTTATTTACGTGTTTTTAGTTGTTGTTTTTTTATTTAAATCAGGGGTCACCAAACTTTTAGAGAAAAGGGCCAAATGGGAAATTGGGTAAAGTTCGGCGGGCCAGATAAAAAAAAAAAAAATTAAATCAAATATCATTTAACGCAGATAGTGTAAATTTTCAATGAACAAATTACCAATATGTGTCAATGGGTAAGTAATTTTATATGTTCTGTAATTTAACATAAATGTTTTCAAATAAATATTTCAAGATATTTATACATCTAAAACAAATACAAAGCTAAACTTACTAAATGACTTTATGACATCTTAAACTAGAGAAAAAATCAATGAGAAGAATGGAATTGTTTCTGGAATGATTTAGCTACATTTCCGATATTTGGTTTCAAATCGGACAACCCAATGTTTAAAAAGTCTGACAAGTGGTTGTCGGTCAATCGTGAACGAAGCCTTGATTTAACATATTTCATTCTGGAGAAAGCTTGTTCACAAAGATATGTACTGCCAAACACTGAAATCATTTTCCTAACAAAACTTTTCAGGTGTGCAAAAAAAAAAAAAAAAAAAAAAAATCCTCCCTCACTCCACTGAAAGGCACTTTAGTAGTAATAATAAACAGGTTTTAAAAGCGAAGCGTCTATCAAACGTTGCTATAATATCCGGCTATGCTGTGACATATACACTATCTACCAACAAGTAATTGGACGCTTCTGCAATCGACGATATCTGCGGTCCTGATACACGTCACGGCCGCCGCCGGTAAATATCGTGTGGGAAACAACAACGCAACCAGTCGCATGCAAGATGCCACGCAGTTCGGAGCTCTCTGATTTCGAGAAAGGTGTAATCGTCGGGTATCACAGAAATGGCCGATCCATACGTGACATATCCAGTAAGTTGAAGTACCCAAAATCGACAGTAGCCTACGTGATTAGCAAGTGGAAGATGAGAGGTGACTGTCGGAATGTGCCCCGACCAGACAGACCCACAAAACTGGGAGTTAGAGACCGACGGGTGCTGGCCAGAGAAATTCGGAAGAACCGCACCAAATCGATGGGCCATATCCGCGAGGAGTTTCAACAGGCATCCGGGAGTGTTCTTTCAATGAATACCAACCGTAAGGAAGCCCATCTGCTCGGTTATCATGGACGTGCTGCCGCCCACAAGCCTTTGATCACCAAGTCCAATAGCGCTGCTCGGCTAACGTGGTGCAAAGAACGTCGACAGTGGACCGTTGAACAGTGGAAACAGGTTCTCTGGAGTGACGAATCAAGGTTCACCCTCTAACGTTCGGATGGCAGGGTCTGGGTTTGGCGTCTGTCTGGAGAACGCCTCCTGCCGGAATGTATTGTGTCAACTGTGAAGTTCGGCGGCGGTGGAATTATACTATGGGGGTGTTTCTCCTAGTATGGCACGGGACCCATGGTCTCAATTCCTGGTAGACTCAACGCCGAGACCTACTGCACCATTTTGGATGACCATGAGCTTCCTACGTTGTGGCAGTTTTACCGGGTGGACCCATGTTACTTTCAGGATGACAATGCCACCTGTCATGTTGCGCGATCCACCATGGCTTGGTATGGTGACAATGGGTTAATCGAATGGACTGGCCTGCGCATAGCCCGGACCTTAACCCTATCGAGCACCTCTGGGACGAGTCGGAGCGTCGACTTAATAGGTGCCCCCACCGTCCGAAATCGGTGAAGGAACTGACCTGTCTTCTCCAAGCCGAGTGGAAGAAAATACCGCTAGCCGTCGTACAACGCCTGGTTGAGAGTATGCCCCGGAGGGTCGCAGCTGTAATCGCCGCTCGTGGAGGATTTTTTTTTATTGGAGGTTTAACGACCACCGTGAGCAACTCAATGGGCTATAAGCAGTCGCCCGTCCCTAATTTAAGGTCACTGGTTCCAGGGAAGGGAGAGAGCCAGTTGCGTAAGACAAACACAACGTCCATGCCTCACCGGGATTCGAACCCGGACCCCTTACGGACGAATGATCAGAGGCCAGCGCCTTAGACCACTGCGCCACCGGGGCGGCAGCGTGGAGGATCCACCAACTATTGAAGGTGAATAAACTTCGTTTTCTTTTGCTCTCACAGGTGTCCAATTACTTGTTGGTAGATAGTGTAGAAACTCTCTTTCTCAGTCACAAAAAAATTAAAATATGTAAAATGAATTTTAAAATTATAAAAATAGAAATTTCCTTGCGGGCCGGATTTGGCCCGCGGGGCCGTAGTTTGGTGACTCCTGATTTAAATAATATAAAATGATAATGCAGTACAATAGATATTTATTTTTTAAACTGTATAACATTTGTTATTATAAAATACGATAAACGAAGAAAATAAATTATCTCGCTTCAATTAATAAATACGTTTTTGGCCTACAGAAAAATAAAAAAAAAATTATCTGGATTTTCCACATACCCGGATGGGTTGTGATCCGAGTTAATCAGGATAATTGGAGTTCTACTGTACTTGCATATATATAACCTAGATTTCTCTCTCACTCTTTCTTTTTTATTGTTTTAATTCTCGCAGAAGTTGCCCCCATCTCCCATCCCCCGCCCTCCTGAAATTATGAGGTTCCGCAGCCCATGCTTCAGACTCACTCATTTAAATCATGGCGTTTGACAAAGAGCGGCAGATGTATTAGGTGCTTGAATTAATTCCCGCTGTTGCCCAATAGAGCGCAGCAGTGGTGCGCTGTGACCCGGGTCACACGTGACCTCCCTTGCACAGGCACGTACCGTCCGTAGTCTGGGGCCTGGGCGAAGCAGTGTGTGACACGCGATCGGAGAGCACAGAACACGAGTTTGTATCGCATTTACGATGCCGAGTTTCGTACCAAAAAAGAGCATTTGCGGAAAGCATTACTCTTCTCCTTTCATCTCAAGAAATCTGCAGCGGAAAGTCATCGTTTGCTAGTGCAGGGCTATGGGGAACATGCCCTATCGGAAACAACATGCAGAAAGTGGTTCCAACGCTTCAAAGCTAACGAATATGACGTGAAGGACAGAGAGCGACCTGGGCAGCCGAAAAAGTTGGAAGATGGCGCATTGGAGGCCTTATTGGACGAGGATTCATGTCGGACGCTCCACATGTTGTCTGAAACACTACGGATTGATGAGTCAACAGTTAGGAAACGTTTAAAGGCAATGGGAATGATCCAGAAGCTCGGAAACTGGATCCCACATGACAAAGTTATTCTTCTCCACGACAACGCTAGACCTCATGTCGCCAAATCCGTGAAGGAACTCTTGGAGGCACTTGGCTGGAACTTCTTACCCCACCCGCCTTATTACCCGGCCATTGCTCCCTCGGACTTCCATTTCTTCCGGTCACTACAAAATGGCCTGCCAGAGCAGCACTTCCTTTCTTTCGCGGATATCCAAAAATGCCTCGATGAATGGTTCGCCTCGAAAGAACCTGCATTTTTCTACCGCGGAATCCATTTGTTACCCCAACGGTGGGAAAGGGTCGTAGCTGCCAACGGACACTACTTTGAATAGACTATCCTGTACCGTTCTGTGGCAACACACAGGGGTTTTTGTGGCAAAAAAACAGAGGGAATTAATTCAAGCACCTAATAGTTCAGCACCTGGATGGAGCTGTTAACCAATAGCAACAACAACAGTAACAAAAAAGCTGGCACCGAATTTTCCGTTGTAATGAACACGTCGTTTGAATCCTTTCTGACGCGAACAAAATTTATCAAAGTTATTCAAGGCCTATAGAACCGATTAGAAAAAAATCAACCGAATTTTTACAATCGATTAAACACCCAGAAATAGAAACAACTGCTTACTTCCACCGCCAGCTAAAAAGTATACTACGAAAATTAACAAATGGCGCACAAAAAGCTTCTCATAGCAAAAGGAAGGAGGTATCAGAGACAAAGATATTTCCAAAGTGAACAGTTAAAAGAAGAAATATGGAAGGAAACATTATATAAATCTACGCCTTCTAGCGGAAGAATTTTCCATAATGGAAAAGTTGAAATTAGGTGAAAAATACTCTTCATGGGAAAATCTAGGCTAAAAAGAAAAAAAAAAAAAGAACTTTTCAAATACGTCTCCCGGAAGCAGAGACACCGAGGAAAAGGTTTTGACCTTTCCGTCCCTAGCGGAAAATCTGTCCGTAATTTAAAGAGGATAATGCTGTACAACTCTGTTGTAGCGAACGACATACAATAAAAAAATTCTCAGTAGGGTTTTTAGAACCGGAGATACAGCTGCAAACAGAAGCACACGAACACCACCTAGCGATAGAACTGTGAACTAAAAAAACTTCTCAAATACAAGCCTAAAAAATTCTACAAGGAAATGGCATCCGGTGTTGAAAACAGTTTTAAATAGCACACGTAGAAGCAGGGATGTTGAGAAAAACAAATCAAACGTTAGCGCCACATAGCGGCAAAATTGTGCATTATTTTGGGAAGAAAATATACACAAAAAGTTTTCATAGTTAGTTGAATCTGACCGTAAAAAAAAATTCAATCGGGTTTTTAATCCTGCAGATCATGGAAACGTGAACTTACGCCCTCTAGTGGTAGACTTGTGCGTAAAAAAATTTGACATTATATGAAAAAATTTCACACGGAAAAACCCTCCAACAAAGGAAGTTCTGTTTTCAGATCGGACTCTTAGAAGCAGAGATTTCGGCAAAAATGAGATATGCATCTACGTCCCTGGAGGGGAAAACTATGCATTGTTTTAAAAAGAAAATATTCTGAAAAGGTTTCCCAAAATGAGCGGTATGGGTCCAGAAAAGAACTTTTTCAATCGAGTATTCAAAAGCTTAGATTTTGCTGCAAATGCATCAGAAGCAGAAATAAATATTTACGCCCCCTGGTGTCCAAACAATTCTTTACCGAACATTCGAAATTATATGCAAAACATTTCCAATGAGGAGCTGTAGCCGATGCAAGAAGAATTTTTCAAACCGGTGTTTCAGAAGCAGAGATATCGGGAAAAACGCAATTTACCTTTAAGCCCCGTAATGGAAAATCTATGCTTTACTTGAAAATTTTGAAATTATATTAGAAACGTTTCGCACCAGAAACGCTCTCCAACAGAAAAAGGATTTTACAAATCGGACTCTTAGAAGCTGAGATATAAAAACTAAAACAAAATATACACCTACGCTTAATGGCTAAAAAAGCTATGCATTGTTCTAAGAAAGTACTCTGAGAAGGTTCTCCTAAGTGAGAGGCTTCGGTAAACGAAATAATTTTTTCGGTATAGTTTTCAAAAGCTCAGATTTTTCTGCAAATACATCAGAAGCAGGAATAAACACTAACGTCTCCTGGTGGCCAAACTGTTCTTTACCAAAAATAAAAAAAATATTTTCACAGCATTTCGCATCAGGAGCTGTATGCGATTCAGGAAGAATTTTTCAATCGGAGTTTTAGAAATAGAGATATCGCGGAAAACGCAATTCACCTTTACGCCCCAAGCGGAGACTATTTACGTACTATTTTACGTACAGGGTCTTTTTCAAGTAACACAGTTCATGTGTTACTTGAAAAAGACATTGTACGTAAAATAGTCTTCGATGTAAATGGCATTGAAAGGAGAATAATTTTTTCAATCGGATATTTAGGTGCAAATATATGGAAAAAAATTAGCTGGGTCTAAGAACAAGTTGCATGTGAACAAATTATCAGGAAAAACGAAAATGTTGATGCAAAAAAGAAGAGAGATGAGGACAACTAAAGAAGATGTGACTTCCAAAGTGGAATATATAGAGCTATGCAAGACAGTAAGAAAAAGTATCACTGAAGACGTAAGGAAATTCAACTGTGAACTAGTGAGGAAAGCAATTGTAAACAACCAAAGCCTAAAGATAGCAAAGGGACATCTCAGTAAGGGAAGAAAACAGATTATGGCACTGAGAAAAGAAGATGGTTCTGTAACAAGAAATAGAGGCGAAATTTTGACAAGAGTGAAAGACTTCTACTCCAAATTATATGAAAGGGATGATATATGCACTCCAGACATCATGACAGATACCAGTACCAGAGTTCCTCCAGTCCTTCCAGCAGAAGTTGCACATGCAATCAAGAACATGAAGCGTGGAAAAGCTCCAGGAGAAGATGGAATTACTGTAGACATCATACAAGAAGCAAGTGGAGAAATCGAAACAGTACTCGCCCAAATTTTCACTCGATGCCTTAATGAAGGAAAGATTCCTGTGGATTGGAACACCGCTACAATGATCCTGCTACATAAGAAAGGTGACATTGAGGATCTCGGAAACTTCAGACCTATCAGCCTCCTATCAGTAGTTTATAAAATCTTCACTAAAGTTCTTTCACACCGCTTGAAGGTAACACTGGACATGGCTCAACCGAGAGAACAAGCTGGATTCAGGAGTGGCTACAGCACAATAGATCATATCCACGTGCTGAGAGAACTAATTGAAAGAGCGAGGGAATATGAACTTCCATTGTGCATGGCTTTTATCGATTATGAAAAAGCCTTTGATTCGGTGAAACCATCAGCAGTTACAATGGCTCTGAAAACCTGCGGTATTGAAGATGCATACATTAATATTATTAATAACATCTATGAAAATGCAAGTGCAAAGATTAGGCTGTTTGAAAATACAATACACGTAAAAATTGGAAAGGGAGTGAGACAAGGTGACACCATATCTCCGAAGCTCTTTAATGCCACATTGGAGGGTGTTTTTCAGTCGCTGAGGTGGGAAAACAAGGGGATAAAGATTAATGGAGATTATCTAACCCACCTTCGTTTTGCTGATGACGTAGTCATTTTTGCAACTACCCCATCAAAGCTGCAGAGTATGATCCAGGAACTTGCTGACAAGAGTAAAGAAGTGGGATTAAAAATGAACTTTCAGAAGACAAAAGTGATGTTCAATGCTTTTACAAGAAATGAAGATTTATCGATTGATGGAGAAAAGCTGGAGATAACAGACACGTACGTTTATCTTGGACAGCAGATATCAAGTGAGGGTCACATTGGTGAAGAAATTAATCGGCGTACAAAACTTGCCTGGAGAGCTTTTGGAAGAAACAGCATAATTTTCAAGAGCAATATGCCATTATGTCTTAAAAGAAAAGTGTTTGATCAATGCATCCTTCCAGTGCTTACGTATGGTGCAGAGACGTGGACCTTAACTAAAAGAGACATACAAAGGCTGCAGACAACTCAAAGTAGCATGGAGAGGTGCATGCTTGGTGTAACCAGGAGAGATAAGAAGAGGAACTCCTGGATCCGAAAAATGACAAGAGTGGAAGACATCATGATCAGAGTTAAATCCCTGAAATGGCAATGGGCTGGACATACTGCCAGAAGGACAGATCATCGATGGACAGCCGAAATTTTAGATTGGATTCCAAGGGACAGGAAAAGACCCAGAAGAAGACCACATGGGAGATGGGTGGATGAAATTCGAAAGTATGCAGGGGTGACATGGAGGAGACTGGCACAAGACAGACCGTTGTGGAGGAAACTTGGGGAGACCTTCGTCCAGCAGTGGATTGATAATGGTTGACAATGATGATGATGATGATGATGATGATGATATGGAAAAAAAATTAATTTTGAATTCAATATCATCTGCATTTATGCCACCTTGCGGCGAAGTTGTGCATTGGAAAAAAAGCGGAATGTCATTCTCACATTTTAGGCAATCCAATGCAAAAGAAGTTTTTAAACGGACTAATAGGTGCGTAGATGGTGTCCACTGACAAGCGGACGGAGGGAAAAAGTGATAACATAAGCACGATTTTTTTTCAAAAGACGTGCTAAAAAAGTTGTTTGTGCAGATAACTAAATTTTCCAGAAGAACTCTTTGTCAAAAAAAAAAAAAAAAAAAAAAAGAAGAAGAAGAAGCACCCAGAAGAATCTTTTGTGTGTGTGTGTGATTGGAGGTTTAAACAACCACCGTGAGCAACTCAATGGGCTATAAGCAGTCGCCCGTCCCTATTTTAGGGTCACTGGTTCCAGGAAAGGGAGAGAGCCAGTGCCGTAAGACAAACACCACATCCATGCCTCACCGGGATTACAACCCGGACCCCTTTTGGACGAATGATCAGGGGCCGTCGCAGTGGCGTACCGGAAAAGCCCCCCTCCCTGCGCAAAAAATATCTTGGTGGCCCTTTTGCGAAAATATATTTGTTTTCAATTACTGAAATTTTCAAATTCCATATTATTAACTATGTTTTATGAGTTTTTCAATAATTCAAATTCTTTTGAACCCACAGGTGCTTATCGTAAGACCAAAATTATCGCCCTTTATTGTGTGTAACACGAATGTGCACTTTGTAATTGAAATTATCGCCCTAGTTTTATACAAATACAAAGTACTACAAAACACTTACGTGAAAGGTAGTAGCTATTATATGCAAATTTTATTTTTTTACGGAATATTTTATTTTTTTACGGAGCACACACATAAAACACGTAACTGCCGTTTGTTGGAGTTTATTCGCGCGAGGGCCACAGTGGACCAAAGAGCGCCATGGCAAACGGTTTACATCAGATACAAAAGCAGCATCAAAACTATAGCAAAAGGTAAGGTACCAAACAGAAACATGACGAGGAACGATGCAAATGGCCGACACTCAGACGACGGATTAAGAAAAACACCACACGTAACCGACATCTGATAGTGCCTAAGGGCCCTTCTAACTTATAGGAAAATATAGAATGTAAGTAAGTAACGAGTAAGAATTATGGCATACACACACACAAAGAAAGCAAAACTTCTCAAATTATTTACCCTTGAATATAAAAAACACATTTAACAGCATACCACAATATTTTATACGTAGTATAAAGTTCCCTCGAAAAACATCTTTCAGTTCATTGTATTCTGCAGAATGCATAGGTATGTGCAAAGGATTGTAATACATAACTCCTTATCTTCATTGGTATAAAAATGTCATTCATTTAACTGATGTTTCTTTCACATTTGCTATGGCTGTGAAAAGGGGCCTCCGGTCATTTCGAGTAGCGCTTTTCCGTCATCCAGTTTTTATGATCAGATCAGATCATATGTAGAGGATTTTAGGAAAGGAGTGTCTGACCCCCAGGTCTTAAACAACCCTTAGAAATAAGAAGCTAGGAGATTTGGGCTAGAGTGCCCGATAGAAAAGTGACACGGAAGCGAGGTAGAAAGGGGGAAGAAGACGCCCTTATTTATTACCGGACGGGGTGAGGCAGTCAGTACCCGGGGTCCGACGGCTTAACGTGCTCATTCGACGCACGGGCGATATTTAGTGGTTCGAGCTTTCGTACCTGCTGGGATCGAACCTGAGGTTATTGCCGTGCAGTCACGAATGTTGACCACTAGGCCACCCGCGGCCCTTCAGTTTTTATGAAACGAAACCGAGAAATTTATTTCTATTTAGAAATTTTACAATATTTACTGAAAATAAAAAAATGCTTTTCTTTTTAATATTTCTTTCAAAGCTGCCGTCAAAATTCCACTCCATTTCCTTAACCAGCTTCATATGAAATTTCCACTAAAAATTTTGTAAAATATTTTTGCAAAATTTTTTACAAAATTTTGGGTGGAAATTTCATAATCCCCACACACACTGCGGTGGCTATCAGTACGCCCCTGGGCCATCGCTTAGACCACTGCATCACCGGGTCCTGTAGGAATCATCCAATCGAGGTGAAAATTGGAATGTGCAATGTACACGTATAGGAAAGGAAATTATTGCAGTTGCAGACGATGAATCCTCCCCTTCCCTCCCCCTCCTTTCTAAACTCTCACAGGACTATTCACAGTATGCCCCTGAGTACTTTACTTTATATATAAATATTTGAAGAAGCGTGAATTTATCACTCTTTCTTAGTTCCATAGTGACTTTAAATTATTCCAAATGCACTTCTATTTGCTCCTTGTGGGAAATAATTTCTAACGTACAAAAACATGTACTTTCAAACAAGTAAATTAAGTTTCGTAGAAAAGATATGATAGGCAGGCAATACATGAAAAAAGGTTAAAAATAAATAAAGCTGGTGAAGAACCTCACTTGAGAGAGAATTCTTATTCTGCAAACAATAACAAAGAAAATTAATGTAACGACCACACCCGTTATGGCAATATTCCAAATCAGCGGGGCACGTGATTACTCAAACGCGGTTTGTCAATGTTTAATCAATACACAGATGATTCTACTGTTTAAACACGCATGCAGATTATGGATTTCCTAATGGGCTTAAATTTTATGGACAGAAAAAAAAACTCCGCTTTCTAGCCACCAGTGAGGATTGAACTCACGACCCCTGGTTTACAAGACCAGTGCTCTAACCACTGAGCTATGGTGGCACACGCACATGGTCTCTTGAAATTTTATCTCATTGTATAGAATCTGCTGTACAACAATGAAGAAAGAATTTGATTAAATGATATTTAGGTAAAATACCAAATGTCGTGAGTTCGGTATTCATGCCTAATCAACTTCTTCAAGTGCAAGATGCTTGCTCCAAAAAAAAAAAAAAAAAAAAAAAGAAGAAGGAATTAAAAAATGTGAGAACTTTTAAATTTTGATCTCTGATCACTAAAATATTTCATGAATCACATCTCGTGTCTGAATACATCAGGGCAAAATCTGGAGCGCTTAAGTGAATATTTGTGGGCGGGAAAATGCCATGATCAACAAATTTGATTCATTATTTTTTAAAAAAATTACACGTACTCTGCATCAAATTCGAAATGGTACGGAAACTTCGCGCACGCGGAGTCGGCGTTTAATATCATTGGAATCCGTGTGAAGCTTTGTTTGGACAAATAACAGCAAATCACACATGCTTGTGCAGGGTAATTCAAACTTATTGATGCATGTTTTTATGTGTTTAAATTACACACAAACTTACTCTCACAGTTAAATGTATTCGTGGAAAATTAAGAATTCCTGGAAAATCCATATTAGTTAAACCCCTTTGATTCTTTAGGAAACTAACAAAGAAAAATTGAAGATAGACAAACCACTTTGCAAGGCCACAGATTTATGTGGGGCATCATTTCAATTAAGACAGTATAATCAGAAATATTTTCTATTCCATACGAATTGAATAACTTTACGGAATTTCGCAAAAATCTGATAATGAAATTATAGTATTTTTATTTTGCTCATTTTAGCCAGCCTGACTTTTTTTTTATGGAGGTTTGACGACCACCGTGAGCAACTCAATGGGCTACAAGCAGTCGCCCGTCCCAAATTTAGGGTCACTGATTCCAGGGAAGGGAGACAGCCAGTGCCATAAGACAAACATGACATCCATGCCTCACCGGGATTCGAACCCGAACCCCTTTCGGACGAATGATCAGAGGCCATTGCTTAAACCACTACGCCTGACTTTGTTAGGTAATACAGATACATATGTAGAAATCATGTCTCTTCTCATCGAAGTTCTAATGGTGACTTCACTAATAATTCATCTCTCGAAACTCTTCTCAATTTTGGCAGGGTTGTCTGATTAGCTGCTGTTTTTGTTTTTTGACTACGTTAGCTGATACAGAGGCGTAACTAGGGCGGGACAAGCGGGGCTACTGCCCCTGGCGCAGCTCAAGAGAGGGCGCACAAATCACTGCATGCAGTCTCATTAAAATTGGGATTGAAACTTTTGCATTAGTTTCTGCTACAGTTTGTTCGCACCATAATTTGTCATTTGTTGATTTACAGAATTTGCTTATACACAGTCGAGTCACATTATTGTGACCAACTCCTACTTTGACCTCACCGCGTGTAGCCAATGAAAGAAGGCACGTGTCGTGAGCCGGCTTGAAGGGTGTATAAGATGTGCTGTAGGCATTCTGAAAACGCATCACTCGTTACTGTCATGGATCAAAAGAGCGATTTATGAGATTTGCAAAAAGGGATGATCATCGGCTTTCGGGCAAGGGTGGCAATATTTCTAAAACAGTGCAGTTTGTGAAATGTTCGCGTGCTGCTGTGGTTAAAGTGTGTCGTGATTGGTAAAATGGCACCATTGCGAATAAGCGACGTACAAACTGCGGAGCACCACGTTCCATTGGTGTGAGGAAGGGGCGTGAGAGCCGATCGACACGCTTCAGTGAAGCAACTCACTGGCCGAATGAACCAGGGGGCTACCGGAAGTGTGTCTAAAACGACAGTTCAGCAAACCCTGCTGCGTATGGGACTCCGATGCAGGCGGATGGTCACTGCACCTATGCTAACGAAGGTGCATCGGTAGAAAAAGCTTACATTTGCACAGCAGTATCGGAATTGGACCTACACTGATTGGCAAAGGATTGCCTTCCCCGATGAGTCACATTTTCTGCTTCATCGAATGGATGGACGTTGGTATAAGGCGAGAAACATCGAATAACAAACACTCATCAACCATTGCTAGAAGAGCACAAGCTGGTGGGAACAGCATTATGGTCTGGGGAATGTTTTTGTGGCATTTCCTGGGTCCACTCATACCTGTGGAAGGCACTATGGACCGAAATCGTTAAGAATCCATCTTTGCAGACCACGTACACCCATGGATGCTGATTGTCTTCCCTGGGGCGGATTAAATCTTCCAGCACGACAAGCGACGTGTCACACAGCTAGAAATGTCCAAGAGTGGTTGAAAGAGCACGATGAAGACTTCAAAGTGCTTCCCTGACTCCCTAATTCCTCAGACTTAAACCCAATTGAGCATCTGTGTAGACCACCTTGATCGTGTTGTTCGCTCTATGGATCCTCCAGCAGCTGTTAAATGCTCTGCAGCATATGCGCCGACTTGAAATATTATTGGGGGTTCCGGAAATTGTTAATCGAATTACCCATGCATTTTTCTCAAGTATTTAAGTCTAATTTAAATTTCATTCAGTCAGATCATCGGGCACAATAAGACGTCTGAAGTGCTAAAATGAAGCAAATCATAGTTAATTACAAAAAAATATTTTTTTTTCTAGATAATTATTTATTTCATTTATTTTGCTTTTGTAGGCGCGACATTATATACATTACACAGATGCTGTGAATTTCCAACTCAATTGTCTTTATAAAAGTTACAAAAACATGTAAAATTTATTTTAGTTTTTTTACCAATTTTAAAAATGCCAACAATCTTTTTTTTTTCAAATCATTTCTGAGTTAAAATGGGAATTTAGAACGGATAGTACATGGCATCAGCCTCACGCCCTGAGTTTTCCGTGGGCTCCACTTCGCATCAGCTGTGAATGCCCAGTATGCCCAACTTGGGATGCTTCTGTACTTCCTACAGAGAAATCGTCGACTTTGAAGAGGTTTTTAGAAGCTCTTGTGCAGCGCGTACAGTCAGGGAAAAATGAGACTGAAATATACATGCACATAACTAAAAATTTGCAAAAAATTACGTAAATGCTGTTTAGTATTTTCTAGAAAAATTTAAACAAAATTATGCTTCGTAGAGAGGAACTGTATATTGCGGATTAGCCCCTTGCTAAAGCTGTGAGAGCCTTGTTGATCTTCAGGGCAGGCACTGCTACAGAGAGCAAGAAACGGTCGCTATCAACCTGTGCTGCCGCACAGGTCTTTAGGAAGTGACGTCACGTCTCTTAACCCTTCCCACCCGGAGGGCGCGAGAAATCGATAATCAGTTTTGGCTTTACCAGCAGCTGCTGATGCTATCTTCTCTCTCTTCTAACCTTCTTGGTCCCCGACTGTCCGAAGATAGGGTGGGTCAACTGACTGTACAACATAAACTGCTGGCCACCCAAAATGCAACACCAAGAAAGGAGCATCTGATTAGCCTGAAATTCGCAGCATGCGTCGCCCGCGAGAGGACATGCAAACGATTAGCATTGCAGGGCATATGCAAATCATATGCACCCGGCACGCCACCGAAGTCTATAAGAAGGTTGTACAGAAGGCGGGGTGTAAGTAGTGGAAGTGTGTTATGCTGCCGGACCTGTGCGTGGAAAGCTTCCTGATGCCTCGTCGCAGAATACGACAGTCATTCCAGCACGTTTCGGAGTTCGACAGAGGACGAATAGTGGCTTATCGCGACAGCGGTTTATCGTAATGAGACATCGGCGCCCGTGTGTGACGACATCCAGCCACAGTGAGGCGAGTAGGGATTCGGTGGGTGCAGGAGGGACGGACGGACCGACGTGAGCGATTGCCGCAGCCGCGGCACACCACTGAACGAGAGGACCGGCATGATGTGCGGCGGGCATTGACGGCTCGCACCGCCACATCATGAACGTTAGCGCACGAATTAGGGTGTGTTGCGCAACAACCTGTGTCAGCACGTACCGTTCGTCGTCGTCTGCGGGCGCGGGGACTTGTCGCACGGTGCCCTTTGCTCCGATTACCATTGACGTTACACCACCGACGAATGCGGCGGCAGTTGGCCGTTGAACGCCGCACCTGGACTACGGAATGGCACGACATTGTCTTCTCCGACGAATCCCGCTTTAGCCTGCAACACCACGATGGTCGTATCCGCGTGTGGCGGCACCGCGGTGAGAGACTGTATGACGACTGCATTATGCATCGCCATACCGGTCCGTCGCCTGGCTTTATGGTTTGGGGCACAATTGGATATGACACTCGCACCCCTCTGGTACTCATCACCGGTACACTCAACAGCCATTGCAACATCTCCGACGTTTTGGAGCCTGTAGTCCTCTCTTACCTGCAGGACCTGCCAGCGGCCACGTTTCAACAGGACAATGCGCGCCCTCACGTGGCACGCATCGTGCAACAATTCTTCACGGCCCACCCGGTGTCAGTGCTGCCGTGGCCCGCCTGTTCTCCCGATATGTCGCCCATCGAACACGCCTGGTCGCTGATCGGCTACTGAGTGGCCCGGCAAGCACAACCCGCGGCTACGCCTGATGAAGTGTGGCAACGTTTAGAAGCTGCCTGGACCGACATACCCCAAGCCCACATTCAAAGCCTCTTTCGTTCGATGCCGCTGCGTGTAGCGGCCGTTATTGCCAGCCATGGGGGCCACACGAACTGTTGATGCCTGCGTGTTCCGCAAGTCGCACGGGCCAGTAAGCTCAATCGTTTCATCTTTGTATCTGTTGTTATGTGTCCAATAAATCTGGCTTTGCTATCTCGTGTCTTTCTTTGTGTTGCATTTTGGGTGGCCAGCAGTGTATTTCCGCCTTTGTATAACATAAGTCAAATTTGAAAAATTATTTTTGTGGTTGAAAGCCTTAACTGCGGAACGACCCATACATTTTCGTCTTTTTTCACTGCATAACCTTGATGCTAGGGGGCGTAAATGCACATATTGCATTCAAAGTATATTTTACTGTTACAAAATTGTCAGAAAAAAAAACCCATCAAATTTTTCTTATTTTCAAATATCTTTTACTAAAAAGCCCATTTCATACACAATTGCAATTTGAAATAATGCATGATGTCATCACTAGGGAACATAAATGTATCAGGGGTGATTGTGAGGTGACACAAGAAAACCTGAAACTTTCAGCTCAGTGCCAATATACATATAATGCTTATTACGAAAGAGCAAAACTGAAGACTAATTTATATGTATATTACACACATATAAACTAGCTACCGAACAAATGAGCCCTAGTGCTTGTGCAGTTAAACTTTGCATCTTTTCTTGTATCCAATTTTCTTTCACTGTGCAAAATCCTTCAGGCATTGCATCTTTGAAATCAAATTTCGCACTTCATATTATGTTAATTGAGCAGTCTATGTGAATCAGTTTTACTTGAAGCCTACAGCGGATTCCTTTCAATTTCTAAAAGTAGCTCATTGGATTAACGGAATCTAATATAATCAAATTATTTGATGTAGATGCAACTTTCAAAATAATGAAAAAAAAAGCCTTCCTTTCATCGGGCTGTTATCTTGAGAGCTTGTTTGATAACAAAAGAAACACTCAATTTGTCACAAATCGTCTACATTCACCATCCTCCCGGACATGCGGTGTTTTTAATCAAACACTGTAATTCCCAAAGAAAATGGAACTTGAACTTTTAGTTATCATTTCGTAGCATTTTTAGAAATGAAATGTGCGAAGCATCTCAAATTCTTCTAAAACTTAAAAACCCGGATTTACGGGTTTGGAATGTGACAAAACCCCAGAATTTCGGGCTACACCGGGATGAAACAGCTGTGATGTACACCACATTTTCCCTGAAATCTCTGCTTTTAAAAATCAAGATTTCAAAAAAATTCTTTTTGCATTTGCTGGAGGTCACAATGAATATTTGCATGCATTTCACAATATTTTGTGACAAAATGCTTTGTCACTAAGGGATGTAAGTGCATATTTGTTTTTAACATGTGTGCAACCATACCTTTCCTTCCAAAAACATATCTAGAAAAACATAAAAAAATCAGTCAACACACCGAAAACATTTATGTGTACTTTCTTTCTGAAAATTATGTTTAATTTTCCCACAAGGAAACATAATGTAAATACCGGTAATGATATTTCACATTTTAAAGCCATATTTAAAAATGTATCGCTACTGATAGCATTTGTGGCAACAAAAATTTTCATATTTGCCAATTTTTGTACCACACAGTTTTGTTGCTAGGGGCATAAGTGATTTCTTTTTGTACCATATTTCGAACTGCATCTAAGAACCTGATTTGGAAAACTCTCCATACCTAGCATATTTCCTATTATGATAAATCTTTGTGCACAATTTGTGATTTTTTGCAGCACACATTTCGGACGCTAGAGGCTAAAAGTAGCCATTTTTATTTGTGGATGTTTTACCGATTGCGTAGAAATCCAGTTGATATTTTATTATTATTTTTTTGTATTTGTATTTGATTCAACACACTATGAAGAACATCATTTACATATTGCACATTTTAAATTATGCGCAATTTCCTCTAAGAGGCAAAAATACCTTTTTCGCACTGAACTGTTCATTCTAAAAATTTGCTTTGAAATATATTTAGTGTACGATACAATTCAAAAGATGTGCTCACTACACCTGACAATTTGGTGTCACCCTTCTTGCCCCCCCACCCCCCTCCAACCTTTTTTATTAACACCTAATTAAACATTTTAGATTTCTAGTGTACATTGCAGCCATGAAATTCGCATAAGAATGAAATTAATCACAAAGAACACAACTTATTACATCAACTTTTTCATTTACAATTTTAAGCTCACACCCTCCAACATAACTGATGCTGGTTTCCCTTTTAATTCTGCATACTGTTTTCCAACCAAAATTATACCTGTTGAAACTGCTGCCCCAACCAACTGCTAAAGACTGCAAATATTAATGGAGACACAATTTCTGGCCTATCTCTAATAGAAACTCCTCAGAAAACTATTTTTTTCTTGATTGAAGGTTTAGCAACTACCATTAGCAACTCAATGGGCTATAAGCAGTCACCTTTCCCTAATTTTCGGCCACTGGTTCCAAGGAAGGGAGAGAGCCAGTGCCGAAAGACAAACACAACATCCATGCCTCACTAGGATTCAAACCCAGACCCTTCTCGGATGAACGGTCATAAGCCAGCGCTTAGACCACTGCACCACAGGAGCAGCTGAAAAAACTTCAACTGCATGGTCAGTTGAAGTTTTCTGAAGAATCGAAGGCACAGGTTTTGATTTCTGCTTTGGTATGACAGCCATTGCCCAATTCAAGACAATGAAACTTTGAGCTGTAACAGCTGTTGAAAATAAAAAGCCCTCCAACATAACTGATGCGGGCTTCCCTTTGACGTACAGCAGGTGCCTGCCTAATGGAGACAAAATCGCACATGAAATTCCTTGAGTATTTATTATCATCATCATCATCATCATTGTCAACCATTATCAATCCACTGCTGGACGAAGGTCTCCCCAAGTTTCCTCCACAACGGTCTATCTTGTGCCAGTCTCCTCCATGTCACTCCCGCATATTTACGAATTTCATCCACCCATCTCCCATGTGGTCTTTTTTCTGGGTCTTTTCCTGTCCCTTGGAATCCAATCTAAAATTTCGGCTGTCCATCTATGGTCTGTCCTTCTGGCAGTATGTCCAGCCCATTGCCATTTCAGTGATTTAACTCTGATCATGATGTCTTCCACTCTCGTCATTTTTCGGATCCACGAGTTCCTCTTCTTATCTCTCCTGGTTATACCAAGCATGCACCTCTCCATGCTGCTTTGAGTTGTCTGCAGCCTTTGTATGTCTCTTTTAGTTAAGGTCCACGTCTCTGCACCATACGTAAGCACTGGAAGGATGCATTGATCAAACACTTTTCTTTTAAGACATAATGGCATATTGCTCTTGAAAATTATGCTGTTTCTTCCAAAAGCTCTCTAGGCAAGTTTTGTACGCCGATTAATTTCTTCATCAATGTGACCCTCACTTGATATCTGCTGTCCAAGATTAACATACGTATCTGTTATCTCCAGTTTTTCTCCATCAATCGATAAATCTTCATTTCTTGTAAAAGCATTGAACATCACTTTTGTCTTCTGAAAGTTCATTTTTAATCCCACTTCTTTACTCTTGTCAGCAAGTTCCTGGATCATACTCTGCAGCTCTGATGGGGTAGTTGCAAAAATGACTACGTCATCAGCAAAATGAAGGTGGGTTAGATAATCTCCATTAATCTTTATCCCTTTGTTTTCCCAGTTCAGTGATTGAAAGACATTTTCCAATGTGGCATTAAAGAGCTTCGGAGATATGGTGTCACCTTGTCTCACTCCCTTTCCAATTTTTATGTGTGTTGTATTTTCAAGCAGCCGAATCTTTGCACTTGCATTTTCATAGATGTTATTAATAATATTAATGTATGCATCTTCAATACCGCAGGATTTCAGAGCCGTGGTAACTGCTGATGGTTTCACCGAATCAAAGGCTTTTTCACAATCGATAAAAGCCATGCACAATGGAAGTTCATATTCCCTCGCTCTTTCAATTAGTTCTCTCAGTACGTGGATATGATCTATTGTGCTGTAGCCACTCCTGAATCCAGCTTGTTCTCTCGGTTGAGCCATGTCCAGTGTTACCTTCAAGCGGTGTGAAAGAACTTTAGTGAAGATTTTATAAACCACTGATAGGAGGCTGATAGGTCTGTAGTTCCTGAGATCCTCAATGTCACCTTTTTTATGTAGCAGGATCATTGTAGCATTGTTCCAATCCTCAGGAATCTTCCCTTCATTAAGGCATCGAGTGAAAATTTGGGCGAGTACTGTTTCAATTTCTCCACTTGCTTCTTGTATGATGTCTATAGTAATTCCATCTTCTCCTGGAGCTTTCCCCCGCTTCATGTTCTTGATTGCATGAGCAACTTCTGCTGGGAGGACTGGAAGAACTCTGGTACCTTTCATGATGTCTGGAGTACATGTATCATCCCTTTCATATAATTTGGAGTAGAAATCTTTCACTCTTGTCAAAATTTCGCCTCTATTTCTTGTTATAGAACCATATTCTTTTCTCAGAGCCATAATCAGTTTTCTTCCCTTACTGAGATGTCCCTTTGCTATCTTAAGGCTTTGGTTGTTTTCAATTGCTTTCCTTACTAGCTCACAGTTGAATTTCCTTACGTCTTCAGTGATACTTTTTCGTGCTGTCTTGCATAGCTCTATATATTCCACTTTGGAAGTCACATCTTCTTTAGTTGTCCTCATCTCTCTTCTTTTTTGCATCAACATTTTGGTTTTTCCTGATAATTTGTTCACATGCAACTTGTTCTTAGACCCAGCTAATTTTGTTGCTGTTTCCATAAGAGCTTTGGTTACTTTTCTGTTAACTTCCGAAATATCCACTTCTTCCGATGTTAGGCCTTCTAAAGCAAAGAATCTGTTCTTCAGTTCCAACTTGAAAGTATTATGGTGTTTCTTAAGGTTGGTTATGTCAATACATTTTGTTTGTCTTATGAGCTTGCCACGTTCCAGTTTAGTGTTGAGGTGCATCTTACATCTCACCAATCTATGGTCACTACCTGTGTTGAACTTGTTCAGCACACTGCAGTCTTCGATGACGAATTTTTTGTTACACATAATAAAATCAATTTCACTTGCCGTCCCAATTGGATGTCTCCATGTCCATTTCCTGTGTGGCTTTTTGTTGAAAAAGGAGTTCAAGATGAAAAATCCTTCTGCCTCTGCAAACTCAACGAGAGTATTTCCACGCTGGTTTCTGTTGCCGTGACCGAATTTACCTACTGAAGTTTCATTCTGTTGCCGGTGCCCTATTTTTGCATTGAAATCTCCCATAATTATCTTCAAGTGCTGCTTACCTTTATTATTTAGATGACGAATTTCCTCATAAAATTCTTCAATTTCTTCTTCAGGATGACTTGTGGTGGGTGCATAAGTTTGAATAATCTGAGCCTGGTATCTTCTCGAGAGTTGGATAACGAGTCGTGCAGCTCTGTCAGAGGAACTTTCAACTTCTACCACTTTATCCTTCAGTTTCTTGTTTATTATAAATCCAACACCACTAGTTCTGCCAGTATCTGTCCCACGATAATATAAGAGATGTCCACTTTTCAGTTCAATGAGATCTTCTCCTTTTCTCCTTACCTCACTTAGCCCGACGATGTCCCACTTGATCCTTTGTAGTTCCTCTTCCAATTCAAGGAGCCTTGAATCAGAAGATAGGGAGCGCCCGTTATATGTAGCCAAGGTCAGCATCATTATATAGTATGCATTTTCAAGTCAGCAAGTGTGGACTTTTGAGTACGTCATTCATTAGTTTAAAGATTTAACCCCACTCCCCCATAAAATGAGCATTTGAGATAGAGACCTTTGCCAAGATTTATTTAAGGGAAATAATAGAGCCAGAATTGTTAAACCTGCACACTATCCATGCTCCAACCAAGACCCAATGATTGGAAAGAAGCCTCCAAACCTCAGGCTATTAATTAAGATATTGAGTGGCCTCCATCAGATGACCTGCACTTGTAGGATAAACTAGGGCAGTAAAAGAGTATGCTATTAGATACACAGCGTGGTCCAAGTGTCTTGTTACCCCCTATGGTTATTACAGAGGAACTAATTAAATTGCTCTCTGCTTTCAGATGGCTGACAGAAGCAACTATAGTGTGGAAGAACGTTTAAGTAGCAAGTGTACGGACACATGACGTCCACAAACTGGTAAAACAATAAGGGAAGTGCAACATGATTTTACTGCAAGTTAACAAAGAAGCCCCACTAAAACGCATTATTGAGATGGGAATATAAGCTGTTCACAACTGGATCAGTACTGGATAAGAAGACTGGATGACCACAATCGAGGCAAGAAAAACGTGTAGCTGTGGCGGCATCACTGCTGAGATCTCCCTAAACGTTTCAGATGAAACGATCGGCGGAATCCCAAAGACCACCATGCTGACTCACATGAAAACAGATCTGTAATTGGAGTCCTATCATCCTGCGTTTATTAACGAGGTTACTGATACCAGACCTGCCAACCTCTCAGAACCAAAAATCGTAACACGACGCATGCTGATAATTTTTTAAGCCTATTTCAGCTATATAAATTATTGATGATGAGAATGTAGGAATTTTTCCCTACATCAAAATTTTATTGAGAAACTAACTAAATCTAATCAGCAAACATTTTTACGTTGTTATTAAAAAAAAAATTACGATTACGGGAGAAATCCTCACTCCGCCTAACTACCGTTTTCCGAAATTTTGTGAGGCGGAAAACTTGCATCTTAGAAGGTCTGCAAGATGGTTTAATAGGGTTCTGGGGATGTCGTTTTTGTCTGTAGGACCAAAATAAATCTACGATGTGCATCGGCCGTCGCCGCGATTCTGCTACGGGAGTGGGTACAAAATAAATCTGCGATGCACGTCAGCCATCGCCGCGATTCTGCTACGAGGACGAGAACAAAATAAACCTGCTATGTACACCGCCACGATTCTTCAACGGGGATGAGTACAAAATAAATCTGCCATGTACATCGGCCGTGGGCTCTATTCTGCTATAGGGATGAGTACAAAATAAACCTGCGGTGTACGTCACCCGTCGCCGCAATTCTTCTACGGGGATGAGTACAAAATAAACCCGCCGCCCAGGTGGCGCAGTGGTCTAAGCGATGGCCTCTGATCATTCGTCCAGAATGGGTCCGGGTTCGAATCCCGGCGAGGCATGGATGTTGTGTTTGTCTTACGGCACTGGTTCTTTCCCTTCTCTGGAACCAGTGACCCTAAATTAGGGACGGGCGACTGCTTATAGCCCATTGAGTTGCTCACGGTGGTCATTAAACCTCCAATAAGAAAAAAATAATAATAAATAAACCTGCGCTGTACGTCACCCGTCGCCGCAATTCTTCTACGGGGATGAGTACAAAATAAGCCTGCGATGTACGTCGCCGCGATTCTTCTACGATGATGAGTACAAAATAAATCTGCGATGTATGCCGGCCGTCGCCCGCGATTCTGCTACGGGGATGAGTGCAAATTAATTCTGCAACGTACGTGAAAAAAAAATTGTGATTATGGAAGAAATCCTGGTTTAATAGGGTTCTGGTTTAATAGGGTTCTGGGGATGTCGTCTTTATCTGCAGGACCAAATTAAATCTGCGGCATACGTCGCCCGTCACCGCGATTCTGCTACAAGGCTTCTGTCTGAAAAGGGGGAAAAATGGGGGTAAACATGACTATTTAAAAAAAATCGTATTTTGGGCTGCAAAATCGTATTAGTGTACTGCAGCATGATTTATCGTACTAAATACAATAAAATCGTAACAGTTGGCAGGTCTGTGATGCTGATTTGGAGAAACGGGAGTGCCGCATGTGCAAGATTGTTGGAGATGCTTGTGATGCTCCCTCAACATGGGGCTGCGTTCTTCAGTGATTAATGTGCCATCTACCGAAGTAGCAGTGCTAGGAATGTTTATTTGTGGAGCAAAGAAAACCCACATTATTATGAGGAGTTGGAGCACACAATCTGCCACATGTGGTGGTTTGGATTGCACTGCCCAGTAAGCACTTAAGAGGCCCTTATTTTTTTGATGGCTCGGTCGATCAGCATTCTTGTCTCGCCATGCTGAGGGGCTGGTTTGTTCCTGAGCTGAAAGTACGTAGTCTTCCAAAACGAAAGCTGGTTCACACAAGACGGTAGTACAGGAATATTTGGATGAAGTGTCTCCGTATAGGTGGATTGGGAAAGGATCTGCTCACTTGCCTGCGCCTTTCGAATAGCCTCCACACAGTCCAGATCTCTCCTCTTGTGGCAGTTCCTTATGGGGCATTATTAAGGACTGTGTGTCCAAGACAAGGTATCAGACAACCGACCAGTTGCAAGACATTGTACGTTTTGCATTTGTTCAAATTGATATGGCTTGTCTCCGTAAAGTCTCGCACAGCACATAGAGACGAATTATTTTGTATCGCAAAAATGGTGGAAGCCATACTGACCTTATGGATTGGTAACTTTGCAAGTTGTTCTGCAGGGGGTTAACAAGACATTCAGACCACCCTGTACATGCACTGTGGGGACTGTTACCCTTCCACAGCTTTGAAATTTTTTCTTGCACCTTTAGCTAACAATTAATCTTTGCTAGGTTCTGTATTGAGAGTTCCAGTCCTTAAAAAATTACAATAATGTATGCATCCCTGCCAATACACTTTAAACACCCAACAAATGGAATAACATGAAAGGGAATATCATGGTTTATAGAAAGCTTTGTGAAAATTATGTGCACTTTGTAAGTATACTGGAAGTTCACATAGCCCCCCCTCCAAAAAAACTGGACCAAGCTCTACTACTATAAAACAGTAAAATCACTAGATGTCATTTCTGTAGGTAAAATTATTCAGCCAACCCACCTATCATGGCAAGGATGGAAACCCTAAAGTTCAGCAGTTTTGGGCACCCTTCAACAGCAAAGATTAAGCCATTGATATAATTTATGCAAGGATTTCCTTCAGGGATTCACAACAAAGGCACTTGCACTTTAGCATATTCCCCAGATGTTCAAGTGTGTTGCAGCCTCACGTTTTTTATTGCTACTAGCTCTGGTGTCTTGAAACTTCAACAATTCTTCCAAACTATTTTTTTTTTTTTTTTTTTTTTTGATTGAAGGTTTAACGACTACCGTGAGCAACTCAATGGGCTATAAGCAGTCGCCCGTCCCTAATTTAGGGTCACTGGTTCCAGGGAAGGGAGCGAGCCAGTGCTGTAAGACAAACACAACATCCATGCCTGACCGGGATTCGAACCCGGACCCCTTACGGACGAATGATCAGAGGCCAGTGCCTTAGACCACTGCGCCACCGGGGCGGCTTCCAAACTATTGCCTTGGCATGCACTGAAGGAAACTGTCCCTGAAATATTTTTCAGCAATTCATGAAATACTTGGATATTGTACATACAGATCTGAGCTGCATATCTATCAACAGATTGTATTGATCTGATACTGGAACTGAGCTATTACATTCGTGGGGAATCTGGAATTGACTTAATGTGCATCTCTCTCCCTGTGGTAACAACCCCTGACTAAACACACCACCTGCTTTTCTCAACAGAAAAATATTTTTCTACAGAAAGATTAAGTGAAATTAAATTTGTTTTAATTATATTTCACAAATTTACCAATAACTTAATTTTTGTAGTTTGCAAAATAATAATAATAATAATAATAATAATTGCATGAACTTTTGCAATGCTTTATAGTGCACACTGCTGAAATGAGAAAGGTAACTTTACAGTGAGAAATCAGCAAAAAGAAAGCTTAATATTAGGTGAAAGTTTTGAAAAACCATTTAAAATAAATCAGATTCTTGAAAGTATTAAATGAAAACCTTTACACAGCACAGCATTATACAGAAATGTAATAATTAGGAAAAGAAGTTGAACTGGATATGATTTCACTATTTTAATTTGACTGCTTGCTCATATTTTCTGAGCAGCTATCACAATGCAATATCAAGAAAAACAGGCCTAATTTTATTCTGCACTTTACGCCACCAGTATTCTTGTATGTATCCCAATTTTCTACAGCAATATCTAACTTTGAAGTATTTTACAAAACACTAGATTTACTTGCACATACTTTTTGCACTGACTCCCAAAGACTGGTGTGAAAGGTACAAATATGCCATTTGCATAACATTTAATTTTTTAAATTACTAAACACTTTAGGAAAAAGTCTAAAAATAAAAATTCTTTCACTTTTATCTCTATGTATGTCATCATCAAGTGAAGGTCACATTGATGAAGAAATTAATCGGCATATAAAACTTGCCTGGAGACTTTTGGAAAAAGCAGTATAATTTTCAAGAGCAATATGCCATTATGTCTTAAAAGAAAAGTGTTTGATCAATGCGTCCTTCCAGTGCTTACGTACGGTGCAGAGACGTTGACCTTAACTAAAAGAGACATAAAAGGACTGCAGACAACTCAAAGAAGCATGGATAGGTACATGCTTGGTGTAACCAGGAGAGATAAGAAGAGGAACTCGTGGATCAGAAAAATGACAAGAGTGGAATATATCATGATCAGAGTAAAATCCCCGAAATGACAATGGGCTGGACATATTGCCAGAAGGACAGACCGTTAATGGACTGCCGAAATTTTAGACTGGATTTCAAGGAACAGGAAAAGACCCAGAAGAAGACCACATGGGAGATGGGTGATTGAAATTCGAAAGTATGCGGGAGTAACATGGAGGAAACTGGCACAAGACAGACCTTTGTGGAAGAAATTTGGGGAGACCTTCAACCAGCAGTGGATTGATAATGGTTGACAATTATGATTCTGATGATGTCAGCAACAACCATTTCCAATCTACTTCTGGATGTAAGTCTTTTGAATTCTCTTCCATATCACTCTGGCATGCTTTCGAATTTCATCCACCCATCTTCTATACATAGCTTTCTTAAGTGTCTTTTCCTGTCTCTTGATATCCAGTCTAGTATTTCAGTTGCCTAACGGTGGTTAGTTCTTCCGGCAATCTGTCCAGCCCATTGCCACTTTAAAAGTTTTTGCTTTGTTCATGTCACCGGCACGTAATTTTCCTTATCCACGAGCACCTTTCCTTATCTTGGTTTATACCAAGAATGCATCTTCTCCATGTTTCCTTGAGTTGCCAACAGCCTCTGTATGGATTTCTTAGGTAAGGTCTATATTACTGATCCGTAAGTAAGAACAGGAAAGATGCTACACTTTTATTTAAAGCATAGTAGTTTCTACGAGGGTTGTACCGAAAGTAATGCAAAAGTGGGCATAACTTTATTAACCAACAGAGGTCGTTTAAATTGCACATGTTGGTAGAGTAACACTCTTCCTCTATACAAAGGTAATACTCAAAATAGTCTCCATCACAAGCAATGCATTTGCGCCATTGTTGAACCCAACTCTTGAATCCTCTTTGAAAAAATTCAGGTGTGGACCGTTGTACCCGCTTCTTCAAAGCCACTTTCACCTCGTCTGTGTCATCAAATCGTCGTCCCCAAAGACCGTTCTTGATTGCACAGAACAGGTGGAAGTTGAAGGGCACCAGATCTGGGCCATACGGTGGACCATTGGCCGCCTAATTTGCTGATCATCTGATTTGTTGACAAAGATGTGTGTGGTCTCGCATTGCCATGGTGAATGTGGATCCTTTTCAAATTTCTTGTTGTCTCTTCCTCCTTATGGCTTCTCAAAGCACCTTGTGTGCTCGCTGGTCACAGTACGGCCATGTTAAAAAAAATCAAGGCGAACAACACCCATGTCATCGCCCCCCTAAAAAAACGGTCACCCTGACTTTCTGTGCTGATCACTGGCTCTTGAACTTCTTAGGCATTGATGAAGAGGGAAACAACAAATCAATTCATTCCATGGATTGATTCGTAGTTTCCGGATCGTAAAGATATGCCCACGTTTCATCCCCTGTCACCAGATCAGAAAAAGTGTTTCCGTTGGCTTCAAATGCTTCCAGCAGATCAGAGAAGACTTCCACCCTTATCTCCTCAAATCAGGTGTGAACTGCCATGCTACCATGGCAGCCAATTTGCACACACTTGGTAGCCAATTTGCACACACTTTCCGATACTCTAAGTCTTCTACCACCTTCTGTACGGTATTGTGACCACCGTCCAGTCATGCAACAAGCTCAGGAAATGTGACTCGTCTCTCCAAGCAAATCAATTCATCCACTCGTTGACGATTCATGTCAGTGGTTGCAGATGATGGCCTCCCACTGCGTGGTTTGTCTTCAAGGCTGGTTTCCTATTCTTTAAACTTCTTCATCCATCTGTGCACGTTGCTCTTGTCAATGGTGTTATCTCCGTAAACATTCTGTAGCCTTCTGTGGATGTCGGACAGCCTGCAACCTTCCTTCGTCAAGAATTCAATGACGGCATGTTGCTTCTGCTTGGAATCCATTATTTACCTTCAATGAAGAAGAAGGGTTACTGTAAAGAGTTACACAACCAACATGTGCAATTTGAATGACCTCTGTAAATTAATAAAAAAGTTATGCCAACGTTTGCATTGCTTTCAGTACAACCCTCGTATTTCTTTCAAAAAAACTCCAGCCAAGTTTTATATGTCCATTACAGAGTTCCCATTATTTTTCTCCCACAGAAAAATAAGCACTTTCCAAGGACTTTTAAAGCACTCCCACACATTTTTTAAGGAACTTACCAACTGTATCTGCGACAATGATATGTGCACAAATATACTTTTACACATGACTTCACCACGCAGATTGAAGTATGCTGATGAAGTTTGCAATATTTTCCCACCTAATTTAAGTTTGCGGATGTAATACGAGGTGTGTTCATGAAGTATCCAGACTGACTGCATAAGTCTGGAATTGTGTGCATGAAGCAGTTTGACACAGGTTGACCTCAGAACCAGTATGCATGTGCTGTCAAGTCAGGTCTGCACCTGCTAATCTGATTTTTTCCCCCACCGTAGTGCTTTGTTCTCACATGTGTGTGAAGCTGTTCATCACATTTAAAAAACTGATCAACGAATTTGCATCAAATTTTGTCAAAAACTTGGCAAAACTTGCAAAGACATACACTTAAAGTTACAGAAAGTCTGTGAGGAGGATTGTACACTGGCGTGCAAAAATTAAGGACGAGATGGTTTTTCGAATGTAACATCGTGCAGAAGAGCTCCACATTGACTCAAATCGTACCATAAGATCCCCAAGACGTAAGAATATGGGACAAGTGAGCAAAACCGTCCAAACAAGGAATTTGTTTGTTTGATTGGAGGTTTAACGACCACCGTGAGCAACTCAATGGGCTATAAGCAGTCGCCCGTCCCTAATTTAGGGTCACTGGTTCCAGGGAAGGGAGAGAGCCAGTGCCGTAAGACAAACACAACATCCATGCCTGACCGGGATTCGAACCCGGACCCCTTACGGACGAATGATCAGAGGCCAGCGCCTTAGACCACTGCGCCACCGGGGCGGCCAAAACAAGGAATCCAAAGGCACTTTATTGAAAAGGTAGCTTCGAGCACAACTGGACAGAAGACAGAAAAGTACATGTGACAGGTGGCTGCCAAGAAAAATCCAGTCTTTAGTAGAGGATATGATCACCCCTGACTGCGTTGCAGGATTTACGTCTGAACATGCTGATGACGAGGTTGTCAAGGAGCTGTTGAGGCATCGCGGCCCATTCCTCTTGTAGCGCCAGTCGCAGCTGCGGAATCGTTGCTGGTGGCTGGTGACGTGCTGCCAAGCGTCTCCCGAGAAGGTCCCACACGAGTTCGATCGGATTTAGGTCTGGGGACCTTGCGGACCAATCCATGCGTTGAATATCTTCACTCTCCAACAGCTCTGAGACAGCCACTGTACGATGAGGTGTAGCATTGTCGTCCATGAAGAGGAACTCAGGACCCACAGCACCTCTAAACAGACGCACGTGGGGCAGAACCTCGGTACAATAGCAAACACCAGTGACTGAACCTCCTTGGAAGATGTGGTCAGTACGGCTACCAAGCAAGATACCGCCCCAAACAAGAACTCCGCCACCTCCAAACCGGTCTCTTTTGATGATGTTGGAGGTGTGATTGCGTGTTCCCTGCTCTCTCCAGATGTGTATACGTCCAGAATCGCTTGTCAGACTAAATCGGCTCTCATCCCATAAAGAGAACTCGACCCCATTGCTGATGTGTCCAGTTCTTGTGTTCCTGGTACCACAGAAACCGCAGTCTCCGATGAGCAGGCGTCAATGGCACACGTACTGGTCGTCGTGCAAACAGACCACCTTAGTGCAGCCTCCTGGCCACGGTAAAACGCGATAACGGACGTCCAGTTGTCTGTTGCATGTGCCTTGCGTTTCTCCCGCTGTCTCTTCTCGCCTGTAGGACAATATACCGGTCGCCCGCCGCCGTGGTTGGTCGTGGACGACCACTGCTAAACTCTCGGACAGCTGTTCCTGTCGTTTGAAATGCTCTCCAAGCTCGTGGAACGATGCTGTGAGCGATCCCGAACTCCTCGGCCACACTAGTCACACTTCGACCTTCTTCTAACTTCCCAATGACGCGCCCTCGGGTAAAGTCATCCAGATGTCGTCTACTGGATTGCCTGTTGGCCATATCACATGGTGGCAGCAACCTAGACGTCGTTCAAACCGATGTACACCGTGCAATAGCTTTCACCGAATTGCTGAGGGGCTGCCCGTGTGCTTTATACCCTTCCGACACTTCCCCCTCCCCCACGTCATGCTGAATATATGCGCATGCCCTACCGAACCGGACCCTAGTCTATCTCCTGAGTGGTCTTTCGGTCCGTTCTGCCTGCTCGTTCCGCTGTTATGCTAATTTCTCCTCTTCATCCTTAATTTTTGCACACCAGTGTGAGTTGTGCCCAAGTTTATGAGTGAAATGGTTTAAAAATGGTTGTAAAAGTGTTGAGAGTGGTAAACAGTCTGGGAGGCCCACAACCAGCAAAAGTGAAAACAAATGTCCAACTTGTATGCACAGCTGTGCTGGAAAATCACCAAATCACTATTCACGAGTTATCTGAAGACTTCAACATAAGTTTCAGTTCAGTTCAGTTGATTCTTATGGACAATTCAGGTATGAAAAACGTCTCAGCCAAAATTTCCGTCAAAACTGCTCTCAGCTGAGCAAAAACGGGCACCCGTTTCAGTTGCTAGCGACCTGCTAGAGTGCGTCAAAAACTTTTTAAAAACTATCATAACTGGTGATGAATCAAGGGTTTATGGGTATAACCCCAAAACAGGCCAAGTCTTCACAGTGGAAGACCCCAAACTCTCTCAGACCCGAAAAAGCTCAACAGCGGCAGTGTCAGGATAATGCTGACTGCTCTTTTCAATCATGAGGGAATTGTGCATCATGAAGACACTTCATTAGGTCATATAATCAACAAGGAGTACTACTGCCAAATTTAGTAGCATTTAAGGGACACGGTTCATCACAAAAGACCGGTATTGCATGAGAGCGGTAACAATGCACCTGCCCATGCATCACAACTTGTGCAGTAGTTTCTTGCTAAGTACCACATTGTACAGGTTAGACAGCCACCCTATTCGCCAGAACTCGCTTCTTGTGACTTTTTCCTCTTTGCAAAAATCAAATACCCCTTGAAAGGGAAAAAGATTTCAAGATATTGAGGAGATACAGCAGGACATGACGAAGCATCTGTTTGCTATTTCAGATACTTCAAAAATGTTTTGAAAACTGTGCTGGGCTAAGTGTGTGGCTTCAGAAGGGGACTATTTCAAAGGCGATTAAAGTTTCAAATCTGTAAGTCTTTCTTTTTTATATATATATTTTTTTATACTAGGGGCTGCAGCTAGGCTCGCGTCGACAAATGTGTTCGACTGCCTCTTTCCGGTGATGCCATCTGACAAAATGAAAATGTTCTCCCAATTGTTCAGTACTTTTTGCGCCATATCAATTCCAGGATGGTGGCTTGTTTATAGTTTTTGTTTCGCTCCTGGTGAACTCCCTGTTAGATTTTTGTAGAACTTTTGTCAATTTCCTTCTGTTTTTATTGAAGAACTTTGCTCTGCCGCCATTCCAAAGTTTCCGAGTTTTTTACTGTCAATTATTTCTTGGAAGGGCGGACTTTTGTCGTTTGAACTTATACGTCAGAATTTTCGACAAATGTGTTAGACTGTCTCTTTCTGGTGATGCCATCTGAACGAAATGAAAATGTTCTCCCAATTGTTCAATACTTTTTTGCGCTGTATCGATTCCAAGATGGCAGCTTGTTTACAGTTCTTGTTTTGCTCCCGGTAAACTCCCTGTTAGATTTTTGCAGAACTTTTTTCAATTTCCTTCTATTTTTACTGAAGGACTTTGCTCCGCCGCCATTCCAAAGTTTCCAGAGTTTTTTTACTGTCGTTATTTTTTGGAAGGGCGGACTTATGTCGTTTGAACTTATAGCACTTACTAAATTTATCACCAAGGAAAACAAAAGTGGTCCAAAAAGCATTTCGGACTTTAAGAACTACCAGCATGCCAATTTTTAGATCTCTAGGTTATTTAGAAGTGGTCTAACAATTCGTGAAAAGTTCAAGCAGACAATGTTCCAAAGCCACCATTTTGATTTATTTTTTTTTCGTACTTTTCTAAGTATACGGACCTTAAGACCTATCAGCATGCCAATTTTCAGATCTCTAGGTCATTTAGAAGTGGTCGAACAATTTGCGGACAAACACACTCGCATTTTCCCTCTTGCTTTTCATATAAGAGGCAAAAGCCGATATTTATATAGGTATTCACGTATGCTGGCAGAAAACACAGAACTTTAATAAAAGCGTCCCTACGTCATTAAGCATTGCGTCATTACCAGTTTGATATTGTTGCCTGTTCTTTCCCCCCAATGAGAAGAGAATGCTAAAAATAGCTTCGTCACCATGGCAGCAGGATACGGGACCAGAGCATTCCTGTGGTTATCATGAAGACAGACAACCGTTCGTTTCTTTCCCTTGCATCTATCTTTAAAAAATGCTTAAAAATCAGAAAATGACTTTTTTTATTTATTTATTTATTTTTTGTAAAAAAGGGATGATAGTTGTAAGTTTATGCTGTAAAAATTGAAATGCGTTATGATTTATAGTTTGCCATATTATCAGTTTTTTTTAATGGATCCTATAACAAAATAGAGAATTTTGTGAAATTTAGAAATTTAATTTCTCGTAAAATAAATCGAAATTCAAAAACAGGGCAACAGGGTGCAAAAATTCAGTCATGGCACTACATGCCGACAAAGTTTCTTGGTTCTGTTGCCGTTAGGGTGTCCAGAACGAGACCTGATAGCACTTTTTTGCTTACCTTAACTTTGAAATACAATAGCTCTTGAAGTGTCGCCAGAATCGAAAAACAGTTTATTTCAGCGTGTTTTCCATACAATTCTCTACAAACGATGTAAATTTCGTATTTTTGTGTTCAATACGTTTTGCGCTGCGAGATAGGAAAGCGAGAGTATCGCAAAATTTTGCGGCGGCAGTTACTTTTTTTTAGAATACAGAGAAATCCAGTCTGGGTCCTTTTTCTTCACACCTTGTTAATTAGAATTTGTACAATTTAAAAGACAATTCTGCTATTGTCAAATCAGTTTTCCTAGCTGAGAGAATAATCACATGCAATAAAGGCTCTGTAAATTGTAAAACTGTAGTTAAGGTTACAAGTCCAAGATTGGAATTTTGCACATAATTGTCTCATGGTTTAAATTGCAAAACCACAGTCAAAATTCAGTTTTCAAGATTTCAATTTTGCAGTTAATTGCCTAAAAAAAAAAAAAAAAAAAAAATTCGGCTTCGAAGATTTCAATTTTGCATAATTGCCTCATGGCATTATTTATTTGCATACACACAAAAAAAAAAAAAAAAAAGGAAATACAATAGTGAAATATCAATATCAAGAGATGGTGATGGGGCTTGTTAGGTGGAATCTGCTGAATGTGTTTAATTAAGAAGCCATAATCCTTCACTTTTTTTAGTAAAGTTATTTATTTCATATGACCCTGTGCTTTCTGCTGACATCACATGATATCATCAATATAGCCCTCTCAGCAGAAGAAAAGTTCTATGCACTACTTTGTAACTTCTAGATTTTGTACATCCAGTTAAGAAAAATAAGGACTTCTAAGCATCCTGAAAACCAACAGGCATTTTTTAAGGATTTATGAGGGCCGTGAGAATCCTGCATTAATTTCTTCTTCAATGTAGCTCTTGCTCAATATCTGTTGTACAAGGTATAGTTACTTCTAAATTTGCCCCACCAACCTCTAAATCTTCAGTTCTTGGTAAAAGCAATGAAAACCAATTTTGTTTTCTGTAAGTTCATCTTCAATTCCATCAAGTTCCTGGATCATACTCAGTAGTTTTATAAAATGATACTTGAAAAAATGACTATACACTAGATTCTTGCAAATCCAGCCATTCCTTGCACAGAGGGATGCCAGATTACTGAGTGCATAAAAATTTAGTTTAATTCTTCCATTAAACTTAATGTTACAAGTTTACTGTATGTAGTACATATGCATTTAAAAAAAAACACATAAGAGACAAGTATATGATAATAAGAAAAGAACTCAACTGTCTCTATTACAACAATGAAATGATCTTTTCACATCAGTACAGTAAAGTACAATATGTACGATATTTATGTACTATACACAGTAAAAGAAACATACAATTGTCATACAGCACAGATGAAATGCTGCCTAGGTAGCAACAAATGATCTAAAATAACCCATGCTCACGACTTCACAAGGACGCATAGCCCTGCATCTTTTATGTCATGGCCAGATTAGCAAGAGTCTACTGTATTGTCAGCAAGATGAGAGAGGGATGGTGGGTTAAACTACCTCTTATTCCCTTCTCTTCCCAGTTTAATGACTAATGGACATTTTGCAATGTGGCATTTAAGGGCTAGGGAAATATGATGTTATCTTGTCACCCTCCCTTTCTAATTGTTATATGTGTTGTGTCCTGATCTGATCAAAAGTGCTAATTTACAATTACAACACTACAGGGGACAAGATGGGGGGGGGCGGTATTTGATGCATAAATACACAATTAGAAAGAAATAACAAGTGAACATGGTTGGGCTTCCACCAAGCAATCTTGGTTTGAGGTGGATCCACCTAAAATCTCTGCCCTATGTTTCCAATGGTAAAAACTTCTAAAGACATTTTCTTTGCAATTAATGTATTTCCAAGAATGAAAATTTGCACACTGATACAAAATAGCTTTAAATTATAGCCTAGTATACTTAGTATTTGCTAAAACTCAAATTATAATTATATTAAAAATCAATAATTTTTCTTTGGCTAGTTTGAGATTTGCTAATAGATGGCACCACCTGTAAAGATTGCTTACTAATTGTAATGAAGTAGCATTTTTTTTTTCAATAATTTTATTAATTTCCAGAATGGAATCAAAATTTGAGCCTATCTACACGACAATCTGGAATGTTTAGAATGATTTGAGCCACTTAGATTAAATTTTCTAACAATAATTTAGCTGAAAATGTTAACAGAACAGTAGGTACTGCTGATTTTTATTTCTGAAATAAACCATCAAGCTCACTTTGCAACATTTTTAGCTAAATTATAGTCAGAAGATTTAATTTAAGTGGCTCAAATCATTCTACACAATCCAGACTTGCATGGATACTCTCATTCTGAAAATTAATAAAATTATTGAAAAAAGATGCAACATGATTGCAACTAGTAAGCTATCTGTACAGATGGTGCCATCTTTTAGCAGATTTCAACACTACCCAAGGAAAAAAACTGATTTTTGATATAATTATGATTAAATTTTCAGCAAATATTAAGTATATTAGGTATTTTTATTGATGTGCAAATTTTCATCCTTGGGAATACATTAATTGCAAAGAAAATGTCTATAGAAGCTTTTATTATTGGAAAAATAGGTCAGAAGTTTTAGATAAATCCACCTTACACAAATCTAATATACACATCTCTGGTTATGAAATGAAGGCACCAGTGAGTTCAATCCCCCCTCCTCCCCCTTTTCTTATACATATAATTATTGAGAGCACACACATAATCCAAAATCCAAAACTTAAAATTTAAGAGACACAGACCACATTTGTGTAAAGCAACAAATGTGCAATGAGGTTTATTTATAGACACAAACTGTACAAATAATGATCCAATGTTTTTTGGTACAAATGTCTGTTTTGATATCCTCTAAAATCTATCGATCACTGTTTTCCATGCAAATTATACAGCACATGGGATAGAAGTCACAAGACTGCAAAGTATTAAATTACATTTTACATATTCATGAATGATATATTCTATTTAGGGCATCGTTCTTGTTAAATATTAAAGTCAAGAATGACATGATATATATTAAAAACGTGTTTATAACAAATGGAATATAATATTTTCGTTGCTTGCCACAAAACAAATGATTGTTTTCACTATATAATAGATATATAGCAAGCACTTTGTAAACCATAAGTAAAAAAAAAAGCAAACTGAAGCAATGAATGCAACATTGATGCAGCACTGCAAGCATCACTTACACAATACAACGCAAAAGAGGAAGACTTCAAACTCCAGTAAGAAAAATGTGACAAATCCAGCATTTTTACATTTGTTTTTTTATTTTTTAAAAAAATATGCAAGATTTTGGGACTGGGACTTACGACTAGCTTTGAATTTTCTGACATTCAAAGAAAGGTTCACATTAATAAAAAAAAATACACATTCATGTGGAATACAATTTCAAATTATAAAAAAACTGAATCAGAAAATATTAAAAACATAAAACAATTTCAGAATTTTTCTTACTGTAAGAATGAGAAACTTTACAGTTGCCTGAAATAACTGCCAAATTTATACATACTGAGCTTAAAAAAGAATTCTAATTTTATTGAAAATACCTACTTTTTTCAAAATATCTTTCTGCCCAAACACAAAAAGAAAGAATAATAATTGGTACTAAGATTTGCAACTATAAAAGTTCAGATACTGCTTGTAATATAGATTTAAAATAAGTCTGTTTAAAGATGATGTAAGATAACTTAGTACCAAACAAGAATACAGAATTTCCTTTACCAACGTGTATCCAGCACCACAATAGTTTAAGAACTCTGTATATACAAGACTGAGCAAACACAAAGCCCACGGACTTTTTTTTTTTTTTCACTCTTTCCCCAAACGTCAAAGCTCATTACTTTGGTCACAAACAATTCAGTCTTGCATTTATACATGCACACATCTTTATGATGAACATTGTGCACATAGGACACAAACAAAATGTTTTCCCCTTGGTGAAACACATGATATGATCTAAGCTGGAAGTTTTAGAGCCTTTCCCTTGATCACTGCAAAACAGAAATATATTATGTTTACTTATAACAAACCAAAATTAAAGCACAGATGTGCAACACAAATCAAGTCAGTTAAAAAATATATCACAATAAAATATATAAATACATGCATATAAAATTTCTGTGCCATTATAAACACAATTAACTGACTACAAGAGGAAATTTATAACATACCACATAAAATGCTGCGAAACTTCAGTTAAAATTATATATTATCCTTTGGATGAATATGGAACTGTGGTTTCAGATAGAGGAAAAAAAGAAAAATAAAGTACTTTCAATAGATCACTATCGAGTCCATGTTAAACCCTCATGGCTAGTTTTTACAGTTAGTTCATGAAACACAAAAAAGAAAAAAAAAAAAAAAAAAAGATACGAAAGGACATATTCAGTACACCCACATGGAGAATTCTGGTTATATTGTTTGATGGCGAAGCTTCTGATTAATAAAACACTAACTGCTTTATGCAAAATTAGAAACACTGGAAATCATACCTTCCAATATTATCTATTACTGCTGTATAGTATATAACATGGATAAATTGTATGATGAAGGAAATATGACAAAGTAAAGGCAGTGGCATACACACAGGGATAGTCTGCTGGGACCGAAGGCCCATCCCCCCCCCACCTCCAGGAAAGTTCTACATTCATCAAAATGAAGGACAGACTGATGAATGAAGGATAAACAAGGAAAAGGACAACAAATTTTCTTTTAAAATACTGTATTTCTCAGCACATAAGATGATTCTTTTCTCTTTAGAAGCCTGAGCTTCAACTCATGCACATCAACTTATCTATTGACTGGTCACTAAAATTTCTCAGGAAAAAAAAATATATTGTGCATTGAATTCAGTCATGATCCGAGCACTCACAACGCAATATTACGCTCATAAGAAACCATTCCAAAAGTGTACGAAATATTGTAATAAGAATTTGTTCAAAAGTTGCTAAAATGGATATTTTTATTCCACAGAAATATCACTGAAATCATGGTGACCAATTTGAAGTGGCAGATGTATGTTAATTACATCCTCCTTGTTATCTCTCCAAGACCCCGTAGGTGGCATTCACCCCTGGACGCGCAAAGCTTCCAGAACTATTATATGATCCAGTGGATGTGCTGTGACTGCTGTTGTTGTATGCAATACATGCATTGCATGCCCTAATTACATACAAAAATTTACTAACTGAAAAAAAAAAAATGAAGAATTATACGAAGAGAAGCTTTCTGCTGCAGTTTTTTATGGGAAAATTTAAACTAAGTGCCTGGTTTTAAGAGTTTTATTTAAAACCAAATTCACACATTTGTGTGCATTTTAGCCAGAAATGAAAGTGAAAATGCAAATCTAACTTCGTATGCCCATACTCGTGTAAGACTGTGCCGTTGGAGTGAGAGTATTCTTGCCTGGTAAGTACAAACGGCAACGAAGAAATTCACTGCTGTGATATTCCTGTTGCATTCAGGGCTTGGGCAGTCAACCAATCAGAGAACTGGAGTCCGTTCCCTCTGTCCCCACTGTTTATTCCCACTTGGGTTGGGGCCTTCGTTATTTGCCTGTTCGAAATGCAAAACAGACAGTTGCATTAACCAATGGAAAGCTCATGTGCAACTACAAAACTTGTTGTAAATGAATCTATTGCATTGACTGTAACTGCAGACTCAGCTATATAGGAGAAACAGGGAGAAGTATTAAAGTCCAAATGAAAGAATGCCAAGCAGCTATTAGGAACGTTAGTAACAAAACAGGGCTAAACAGACATATACAAGCAAATGGACACTCCATAAATTGGGACTCGGTAAGAATAACTGCCCACCAGTCAAACTTAGTAAAGAGGAAACTAGAAGGGGTCGAAATAGAAAGAAGAAGAAGTACCACAATTACCGATTTGCGACGGGACACTTCCGACTGAGTGGCAGCAACTACTCCAGTGACGTAGCCCTGATGATGAACTAGGCTTTAGTTCGAAAATTTGACCACCAACTTTTTTGAATAATAACCTCTATAAGACCCGTAAAAAAGTTAATTCCACAGTACCTGGGTTGAGATAGAATAAAATAGCAATGTTTCTCACAATTAAATGTTTATCATACACTTGTTTTGATTTTGTTAGGTTAAAAAGTGAATTAAGTGTGTTTTACTCTTCTTCCTGGATTAAGCGCTAATACAAGCTACAAATTGTTCAAAGCTTCACACAAACTTAGTTTGGATAAATGATTGATGGAACTAATACCTTTGTCATTAAATTGTGTAAATAAACACTTATTCATGTAATATATGCAAAGGCAAGACACATTTTCTAAAAAAATTTAATAACAATTGAAAAAGTTCTACTGAAGATTTTGATGTCGAAGCCAAGGTAACGGAATAATAAAGATAAATCACGGGATGGAATTTCAGCAACAAATGACGTGGTTTTTTTTGGGTTTTTTTTTTTTTTTTTTTAATTTTTTTTTCATGCCTACACGTAACGTTGACAGCAGTGCTGACGGCAAGTGGCGCATGCGCCTTAAGAATAGTATTGGCCAGCAGCTGGTGAAGGCAGTCTTTTTTTGCTCTGTCAATCTCTTAATTCTCTCAACTGAACTGAAAAAAAAAACTTGCTCCTGAATTAAAAAAAATACTGTTGCTTCCAGTTCATCTTAATATATTTTGTGTTTCCGATTGCAATCATCAAAAGCTGTTTTTGTTTCAGATATTAATTGGCCTCTGTGAGAAAGCAGTGAACTAACTCGTGCTGTAAGCATCATTCTGATTTGGCACATTTTTGTGACTCCCCCCTCTCCCATCTTTGCAAGGCAGCTTCTTTGACTGGTCAGTCAAAGGGAAGGAATTTGAGCTAACATCACAACTCCAGAGAAGAAGAAAAAATTTACAAAACTTAACTACCATTATTATGACAACTGTTTGAAAAGAAAAATGAGGAAATGCCTCACTTTCTCTTTATTTTACTATCAGCCTGCAGCCTGACCCAGGACGACTGCTTTTAAGCTTTAAATAAATATTCATATATAGGGGATGTTGCTAGACATAGGATGGGGTGAATATAGTAAAAACTCATTCATGTAAGAGCTGAAAATGGTTTTAGATTCGATTTTTCTCACTTTGGTATCTCAAAATTTCAGTTTTTATTGTAGGTTAGAGCGCTTTTAATAGATCTGTGTAATTCTATTTATAATAATGCGGATTCCTTTTTATGAAATTACTCTGCAATGCAAAGAAAATGAAAAAAATACGACATAACACCTAAGTAACAAAACAAACGTCGCAGACAGTTGTTTGAGCACGTGCGTGCCACAGATGAAGTGGTTTGTCTTACTAACTTCAATTTATTTTCCTATATTTCTCCTTGAGTTTACATATCGGGTGATAGCGGTGAGCTTAATTCTGATTTTAGCCACAGGATAAAAGTAGATGGTGCTGCAAGTATTGAATGACGTCAGAGCGTTAGGGACTGATGTAGCCTATTATATAGGTATTATTTCCTAAAACATTAAAAATGTAGCTTCAGAGGAACATTAACTGCATTTGCTATAGAATCATCTTATACTCAGAGTTGACTTATCTACACACACACACATCATGTTCTCTGAGATTCAGAGGTTTAGCTTCACAAAGAAAACTTATCTATAAATGATAAGAAAATTCAGAAATATAACCCATTCGTCTTGCACTCCTCCATATTGACTTAAGCTGAAAAATGTAGTATGTTATTCCAACAGACTAAATTAAAACAGGATCTTCCACTAATTTCAATATTTTTGTCTCATGGTTATGATCAATGACTTTTCTGTACACCTTATTTGTCTTACAATGATTATCAGATTTGTCTTACTTATTCAAAGGAGTAATTTTTTAACCTGCATGCACATCATTGTTGATTCATGCCAACACGCATTAAAAAATACACCGATGAACCATTACATTATGACCACCTACCTAATAAGCTGTAGGATCTCTTTTAGCCCGCAAAACAGCAGCCAGTCGCCGAAGCATCGATTCGATGAGGAGGCGATACGTATCCTGGGGTATCTAATACCATAATGTCAACAGTAGGTCCTCCAGTTCCCGTACATTTCGGGAGGGGGGTGCTTTAGTGTGAACCCACTTTTCTAAGTTGAACCACAAATGTTAGATTGGGTTCATGTCAGGTGAATTTGGAAGCCAGGGCATTAACAGAAAGTCACCAGCATGTTTCTCGAACGACTTTTTGACGATTTTAGCAGTGTGACGTGGTGCATTATCCAGTTGGTAATGGCCATCACCAGCAGGGAACACAGTTGCCATGAATGGATGAACTTGGTCCACAACGATGTTCAGATACCCGTCAGCTGTCAGGGATTGTGTTATTGGAATAATGGGGCCTAAAGCGTCCCAACAAAACATCACCTACAGCAGAACACTGCCACCACAGCTCAGTTTCCGCCCAACAGTGCATCCAGATGCCATAGCCTCTGTTGGTAGTCGCCACACCTGCTCTCGGGCGTCTACGTGATGCACCAGGATTCTTGATTCGTCAGACCAGGCCATTTTCTTAAAATCATCCATGATCCAATCTCGATTATCTTGGGCTCATTTCGTGCATTGTTGGTGATGGCGTGAAATGAGCAGGAGGACCCGGCTGGGTCTTTGGCTATGCAGGCCCATGTGCAGAAGGCTGCAATGAACTGTGTGCTGTGACATATTGTCCTGATCACCACTGTTGTAGCTGCAGGTGATTTGTCGCACTGTGGCTCTACGATCACTGAACAACGCACGACAGTCTCTGCTTCTCTCTGGCAGCAATGGAGCTGCAGATGACACATGGCTGAATGACAGTTCTTCGTCTGGCCATCTGTGCACCACTTCTGATATGTACTCACTACAGCGGCACATGAATAACCCACAAGATGTGCTGTTTCCAAGATCCTAGTTCCAAGGTGCCGTGCCATCACAATTTGTCCTTTATCAAACTCAGATAAATTGGCAGTTTTTCTCATTCCAACTCCGAACACTCTACTTACCGAAAGCCTGTCCTCTGGTTGTATATCATCATCATCATCATTGTCAACCATTATCAATCCACTGCTGGACGAAGGTCTCCCCAAGTTTCCTCCACAACGATCTGTCTTGTGCCAGTCTCCTCCATGTCACCCCTGCATACTTTCGAATTTCATCCACCCATCTCCCATGTGGTCTTCTTCTGGGTCTTTTCCTGTCCCTTGGAATCCAATCTAAAATTTCGGCTGTCCATCGATGATCTGTCCTTCTGGCAGTATGTCCAGCCCATTGCCATTTCAGGGATTTAATTCTGATCATGATGTCTTCCACTCTTGTCATTTTTCGGATCCACGAGTTCCTCTTCTTATCTCTCCTGGTTACACCAAGTATGCACCTCTCCATGCTTCTTTGAGTTGTCTGCAGCCTTTGTATGTCTCTTTTAGTTAAGGTCCACGTCTCTGCACCATACGTAAGCACTGGAAGGACGTGCTGGTTGTATATATATATATATATACTGCTCTGTGAACCTCACCTACACCATCATTCAGCATCCAGGCACACTCATTTCTCTGGGCTGGGGGGTGGTCATAATGTAATGGCGCATCGGTGTACATTCATATTATATCCACAACACATTTTGCTTGTTTGTCCTGTGATTTTCTAGTTGATCCCCCTCCCAAGGAAATTCTGTGCACACTACTGGACAAAGGAAGAATATGTTGATAGGCAGCACTTAAGAAAACAGTTTAATGTTTTCTAGACTACACACGTTTTTAGGGAGGCAAACATATACCTTCAAAAGGTTAGTGTAATCGTGTACGTTTCAGTGCTCTTGAAATGTTATGAACGAACACAAGTTTGTGTATTAACATTCAAAAGGTTTTACCCAGTGTTTCTCACAATCACAAACATGCCAACCTTCAAAATCTGAAACTTGGGAGGTTTTTACAGCCCATAAAATCACACGAGCGCTATTTTTTATAGAGATTTTCTAGACATAGGAACAATTTTCCAGATGTGGTATTATTGGTACACTAAAAGTTCTGGAGAAAAAAACAGCACAAAAATCAACCCCACCACCTACCAAAATTCGTTTTAAGGTACGTGGATTCCGCAAGATAATGAAAACCTAAAATGGTCCGCATGCTGTTGTTTTTTGCGAATAAAATAGCAGCCAACTGTTTTTCGTTTCTTCTTTAGATTGTGCCTGAAGGCGAAGACGACAAAAAGCATCATACCAACATCACCTTTCGTTACAAGGCGAGGCTAACTGTAACTTACTCCCTTTTGTCGTTAAGTGAATTCACCGTAACTCAACAGTTTATCATCACTTAGAATACACGCTGCTCTGTTGAGGCATGGGGTTGAAAGACTGAGCTGCAAGAAGTCTGACAGCTCCCATCTGTCACTCAATTACTGACCTTCACCGGCATTCTAGTGCCAGAGGGGTGAGCTCTTTGCTGAAGACATTCAAGGTTCGTACTCTTCCAAGCAAGACAAATTCAAGCACTTTTCAAGGACTTTTTAAAACCAAATTATTGCATGTGTGTGTTGTCGGTTGGTCAGTAGGTAGGTATTTTAATAAGTCCAAACTGTTAAACTTAGCTGGGACAAACACACCTTTAATGACATGCCTGATAACTCCCTGTTGGTTTATTTTATTAACTTTGAATTGCCCTCTGCCTTGGTGTTTCTAGAAATCCTTTTATTTTGTGGAATATTTTGAAAGGGTACATTATTTTCATATTATCTGCTGGTATGATATTTATTGTTTGCTTTAACTTTTTATTTTTGATGCATGACTTTGATGCATTTTTGATGCAGCCAGGAGACAAAGGGTACACACACATGAAGCACAAGCAATTCCTAGAAGTTCCACCCTCCGGCAAGAATGCGTTCCTAACCCCAGTCAACAGAAGCACATCGCAATTTGCGAATACATCATTCCACTTATGTTACTCCCGTGGCCGACGTTTTAGTCCATAGTGATGTCATAGGCAAGATACTTGCGTTCAACACGCTCTACTGAGTTGAACGCAAGTTCAGCTTTATTTGATCAGCTTGGTGTTTTTATCAGAACTACACAGAAATATCCTATACAACTTTTTAGCACAAACAATTATTTTACATATACTCTTTCATACCAATACTTAAATAAAATAAAATATAAAAAAAAAAAAAAAAAAAAAAAAAACATTTGTTTTCAAGTACTATTTATGAAGTCAAACTTTTTCGAGTACTTTCAAGAACCTGAACATGAACTTTTATTTTTGAAGGACTTTTCAGGGTTTTCAAGGAGCGTACGAACCATGGCATTGTATGGCAATCGGACTGGAAGAAATTGTTTTAAAGCAAATTTCATCAATCCATCTCGGACGATTGGTCCGAAGCCACAGCTTAGACCACTGCACCACGGGGGTGGCTTTCTTTTTGCAGATACGAGAGAAAAAGTACGAAACTGATTACTGCAATGCTGCTTTGCATCGACGCAGAAAGAAAAAAATTTACAGGCGGTTCGAAATCATGGTGGTTTATGGAATTTTGACCATCCTAACTGCTAATTCTCAGTGAAAATCAGGAGAATTTGACATTCATCCAGAGTACGGGCTGAAAATCAGGAGTCTCCGGCCTAAATCCAGAGACTTGGCACATCTGCAACCAAAAACATGTTTTGAAAGCCCAAAATTTGGTGTTTCATAAACTCAGTGACATATGCTACATGACTACTGTTCAAGTGCATAAAAATTATCAAAACACTTCTGTTGGTACAGTTTAATAGAGAATCCCACATCTTCATGCCAGTGCACCAAGAAGGCACATTACCACGGAAAATTGTTTCACTACATGGAGTACAGCAACAGAATCAAGCTGACAGCAGCACACATAAAGTCAACCATCACTGATATCAGAAAATGGGAAAGTGATGTGACAATAACATCCTGAAAGACAAAGCTTTCCACACACAGCTGGAGGGTTCTTGGTAGGTTGACATTTTATCATTATCAATCACTCTTGCAAAACAGCAACCAGAAGTTCCAAGTGCTAGCAGGAGTTAAGCTTCTATGAACACATCAACTATCAAGCTCCTTAGCACCAGCTGTAATGGAAAGGCAGCACATATTCACCACCCTCCATTAGCAATGATCTCGTTCTGCATGACAAAGAATATTGCAATTTGTCCTTCGACTGGTTAAAATTTAGTTGCACTAAGTGATAGCGAACACTATCGCAACCAGAGTGGCAAGTATGGTTGTAACAGAACAAAGAATGGAGTTCTGAGGAGGTAGTTTTGATGGTGTAAAGCTGTTTCTCATCATATGGCCTATGATCTTTGGTACTCATGCCTAAAATAATGAATATTGGAACCAAAATTAACATTCTGTGCACTTCAGCACTCCACACAATGCAACTATTCTTCGGTAAAAAAAAAAAAAAAAAAAACTTTGTTTGCATCAACAGGATAATGTTATCTGCCATACTGAAGATGCTTCTGTTATGAATCCAGACTTGGAAACCTATGAACAGGGCCGGTTCTGGAGTGTTAGCCGCCTGCGTGCCACAGATATTTGGCCGCCCATGCCAATGCGGATAGAGTACAAGTAAATATGCTATTAGATTCCTAACCTAACTCACGGCACGGGGGATGTTTTTTTTTTCACTGTTCTACATAGTTGGCAGGGGTACAAGTGTACAACATACAAATATTCTACAATAATAACCAGTGCTGGAGAAACTACTTTTGAAAAGTACTTAGCTACAACTACAGTTACAATTTCAAAAAGTAGTTCACTACAAATAAAACTACTTTTCCTGAAAAGTAGTTTCGCTACCACTACATCTTGTAAAAGTAGTTTAAAAAACTGTGAATAAAAACACACATGAATGTATTTACAAATCAGATGAATTTTCAGATGCTGGTCGTAGTAAATAAGTACAGCTATCGCAGTGTGACTAAACGTATTTGTATAAAATACATAAATTTTTATTAAAATATGAAATTAAAAATTTGCATTTTTATTTAACTAAAGACAATCATAATGTATCTTCAGTGTGTTTTGATGCATACCTGTTCCAGTCCGAATTAATATAAGAATCCCGATGCTCACATTCAGCAGTCTTAATAACTTCAAATCAGTTTATCATTGCCAAGATAGGCTAAGCCAGTAAAAATTTATACGATGCGTAGTACTTACACTCATACAATGAGTGTAACGTATGGACAGGAAGATTAACAAAATGAGAAGATATACTACAATATATGAGTCCATTTATCTTCTGTAACAAGTGCATTTTAAAACGTTTATCGATGAGGAATAATCTCATGAGAACATCAAAAGCGTTACAAAACAGGCGCTCCACTGAAGCATAACTTTGGTCTTTTTCTGATGTAAATCAGTTGGAGTTAAGTGCCTTTAGGCATTAGTCTGATTTTCGTGAGCCTGTAAGCTTTTCAGTGACTTATTTATGTTAAGTGATGTATGGCATGGGTTACAAAATTTAAATAACTTTTAGACTGAAATATTGAACATACGTATCATGTAATTTTTTACAATTTGATCACGAATTACGGATATTTCTCCTGATCAGAATTTTGTGAAATAAAGGAAATCAATAGCTTTCTTTAATGCAAATTTGAAGCAAAATTTGGGTTATAAGTGGATTCAGTTTTGGACGCCCTACTGAGACAAAAGAAAAATTGTTGATGCAATAACCATGTTATTTGCATAAAAAAAAAGAAAAAAAGAAAAAGAAAGTCGTTAGAGAAAGATGGAAAATATAGGAAACTTGAAAAATCTTCGAGACTGCTGCTACTGAATGAAAAAAAAACTTTTGAACCTGATACTAGAAACGGATACAAATATATAGAATACATTCTTTTCTTTACGCTGCTTAACAAGAAGCGATCACACCCTTCACCACCCCCACCCCACGACGCTGACGCATGTATTGTTGAACTCGCATTTTGAAGGAAAGGAATTCTTTATTTTAAAAAAGTATGATAGTTCATGAACGATGTTTATATTTCGATGTCTCACAACACTGTGATCAACTTCCATGTCAGATTTGATTATATAAAATCAAATCAGACAAGAGGAAGTTAAGCTTCCATGGAACACATTATTATTATTATTTTTTTCCGATAATGAATTTTACGATTATCATAAAATATAACATCTAAAGGTTTTAAGTGTTTGCGATATTTTCCCGCGTTTTGTGTCATCATCTGAATCATTTCTTGAAATTGATGCAAAACCAAAATTATTATTTGGGGGGGGGGGGGGGTGCCAATGCTTAACTTCCTCTTGTCTGCTCTAGATGAGAGATCGTGGAAAAATTTCTTTGGCTAATTTTGGGGATCATCTTGTATTTTTTTTAATCAGCTTTTTTTTTTTTTTTTATTCTGGCGAGTATGTATGTATAGGCTAGCACCCTTTCCCATAGTGTATGAACTCGCTGGCAAAGGTAATCTAAAGTTATGAAATGACAAACGTTGTTTGACATGTAAATCTGCAGATCCTAACCTATATTCTTCTGTTGAGGATAATTGCTCCAACAAGTTTTGCAAAGCCTACAATACCATCTATAAGCTCACCTGTACTGTCTGCAACCTTAGCTATATTGGCCAAAGTAAAAATCCTCTTCATCTTAGGATTAATGGTCACAGGTCTCTAGTAAACAAGTTCTCTAATTCAGGAGTGAACCCTCCACAAACGCCAACCAGTACTCTACCTTTGAATTAGAGCATTTCCATACTCATGGTTTTGACAAAGTGAAAATAGAGGTACTACATATTATTCCTGACCTCTATGCTCGGCTAGAAACTGAATCCCTTGAAATTTTGCAGCATCAGTCTCTTTATCCCTATGGCCTTAATTCCACTCTATCTGACAATAAGCATAATCAGCATAAATTTTCAATTCGTGAACTCTTTCTTTCTTGTTAATAATAAGAGCTGCTCTAGAGGTAATAGAGGACAGAGGTTATTTCGCACATCAAGCAAAGTTGATTTTGCTAACTTGCTAAAAACTCTGGAAAGCTTTAAAACTGGCACTAATTTTGTTAAAAATACTTACAAAATTCTCAAGTCCTTCAAGCACTCTGTCCTTAAATGTTTTTTCAAATTCTGGAATGAAACTGCTGACCATGTTGATAAGCATGTTTTTGCTTTGGTTCTGGACATTCTTAAACATATTCTTAAAGATAAAATTTCTCTTAAAGAATTTTCCAGTAATTTTGTTACCATCAGGTTCCTAAATAAAGCCTACGATAATCTCAATGTAAGGAAGCTGTTCTACAATAATGCAATTTTTTTTCCATCCACAGGCACCAGTCTATTGTAAGTTTTAAATATGTTAAGACCTTAGGGTCAATAGTTAAAAACTACAAACTTAACTCTTCGAGCTACATTCCTGTAATTACTACTTGTTCTTGTGATGAACATAAAGATACAGTTCACTATGATAAGAATTACAACCATATTATCACCGGAAACTTGAGTTATGTTGAAAATGAAAAGCTTAGGAATTTATTAGAGTATGGCTCTAAATTCAGACCTTCCTTCACAATTTCCAAAGAAAGGATTCTTGAGAGCTTCACTCAAGATGTAAATAAGTACATCGTAAAAAACCAGTTTAACGTACAATCAGCCTATTGAGGCCTTCGCAGAATGGAAATATAATATAATCAATAGCTTCACCGGTGAGTTGGCAGGTCTGGACTTTGTTTCGACAGAAATCTCTTTTTCTCTGGAGAAGCTAAAAGGTCACTCTCCAAACTACAAGACCAATTTATTTTTACCACTACGGATAAAGCTAGCAATAATTTTGCAATTATCTGTAAGAAGTTCTATTTTGAATTGTTAACTATGGAACTCAATAATAGAGTAACATACGAGCCCGTAAGTTATTCTACCAAGCAGTTAGAAAATCGGTTTAAGGCATTCTTCAAGAAACTTAAAATTCCACAAACTAGAAGATATGGGCCTGAATTTCCATTTCTTTTTGCAACGGTTAAGTTTCATAAGGATCCTGTGAAGTTCAGGTTCATAGCTAGTGGAGTAAGGAGTCATAAAAAGAAAATAGATCTTACTTTTGAAGATGTCTTAAAGAAGGTTTTGAAACACATTAGAAACTGTTCTAACTTGATGTACAGAGATTTTTGGGTAATTAATAATAATGCAGAAGTAATTTCTACTATACTCAAAGTTTGTCCCCTAGATATTAATAGTTATGATTTTGAAAACCTATATACTAATCTGCCTCTATCAGATATAATCACTACCTTTAAAGAGCTGTATGCAGAATTTAAACTTAACCAATTTGTTGATGTAGGAACTTGGAACTCTTATCTCAATTGCTGCATAAAAAATAACCATATCTTATATAATAATACTCTCTATAAGCAAGTGAACGGTATTCCAATGGGAACATCAACGTCCACAAATATCGCTAATCTATTCCTGTTCTTTAAGGAATATAAATTCATTAAAAATCACCCCACCTGCTCAGATAACTACCTTTACACTTTTAGATATATTGATGATCTGCTGTGTATCAATAATTCAGAAGTTATAGAGAGTGATTTTGATAATATCTATCCTAGCTCTCTTAACTTATGTAAAACCAACCACAGTAATCAGGAACTTGAGTTCCTAGACTTAAGCATTAAGCTCAACAGAGGTAACCCATCTATTAGCCTCTTTGATAAAAGAGTTAATTTTCCTTTCAAAGTAATTAAATATCTACACTGGAATAATAACATTTCAACCAAAGTAATTGAGAATGTACTAATTTCTCAGGTCCTAAGAATTTCAAGAATTTGCAGCAACAATTTGGATTTCAATTACCACATTAATATACTATTAGAAAGTTTTCTAGAGAACGAAATTCCTTCTTCTTTCATCAAAAGAACTTTAAGAAAAATTATTCTGAATAATAGAGTAAGGTTGGCAGATCTGCTTTAATTTTCTACACAGTTAATAATATGATTCTGACCAATCAAAGCCGTAAGGAAGTTGGCTAGAGGATGCCTATTAACTACCTAAAGGAACCTTAGTGCTATGGATATGACGGTCCTATTAAAACAAAAAATTAAATAATATAAACAAAATCACAAAAAAAGCTTAAAAATCTGTTTATAAAAGAAAATAAAAACAAATAAAAAAGAAAACTAGTTATTCATCACTAGGATAGCTATACTAAAAATAGTAAAACCAACATTAAAATTAATAAGATTCTGATTAATCTATAGAAGCTCACTAAGGTGATTTAATACATGCAAAGAAGATTATTAAATAAACTGCTCGTGTATTTTATAATATTTCTCATGTATTCTGGAGAGTTAATTCTGCTCATTCTGATCATACAGATCCACAGTCTTAAGTTTATATATTTTTTTCTCTGGTTAAAATCTCCGCGCGTTGGTTTCTTGCTGTATGAGGAGGCCATCGGCCCCACCCTCACTGCCCCCCAGCGTCTAGGGAGTGGCGGAAGAGGTCAGCCATGTTCTCCTCTTGTGAGGAGAAAAGTTTTTGTCACACAAGAGGTAAGCTCTCTTCCTTGTTTTTGGGTTCTAGGTTTTATAAGTTCAATGTTTGTACTTTATGTACCTTTTCTCTGTCGTTTTTTAGCTTTTCAGCTTTTAAGCATTGGTTTGTCTGTTAACATTTATGCGGGTTTTAACTCTTACTTTTCTTTGTAACTTTGAGCGTCTTTTGGGGTACCTAGGAACAGAAGATGGCTAAGCTTGTTCCTTTTCTATGCGCTGTCTATGCGCTGTTTTTCAAAGTAGTAAAGTTCTTAATAACTAATTAATTATGCACTTAAAGCACTGCTGAAATACTTTGTACATATTGCAACTAACTGTTTAAGGTATATAACTTTCACAAAGTTTTCTTTAGTTAATTATTATCTTTAACTTATTCTCGTTTTCGTGCTGTCATAAGTTGTAGAGTAGGGGTTTTAGACTCAAGTTTTCTTTCAAAAATCTGTTCGTTATAAATTAACATTTCCTTTTTAATTGCAATGTAAAATTTGGATTTCTTTTGCATTGTTTTTCAGGTTTAAATTCTCTCTCAAACGAACTTGGAATTTCGTTATAGCTGAAAATCATTTCTATTTATTATGTCACTCTCACAGCTTGAGTTCTCTTTAATCTTCTTCTCTCTGTTTAATAGTAACAGATGAAGAGCATGGGTCGGGCCATGAAGGTTAATGGATGCAAGCGAAATTGTTAACTAGTGCTAGGTCATGCTACTCTACGGAGGACATGACTTATATATATATTTTTTAAACTATTTTAGGTGGGAATGTTACTTGCATCTATGGCCTTGCAGAAACCCATTTCCAACTAGGTCTTTGTAGAAGTGAGAAAATGCAGAGTTTTTGCTGGTCCTTGATAAAGCCAAGGCTCAGTATTCTCGACACCTTCTACATTCAGTTGTTTTATTTTATTTTTTTATCTTTTCTCCTTTTACTCACACAGGTAGATACATAACCTTTTCTATGTTGTACTAGGTGTGAGTCAAAATTATATATGTATTTTTTTGCTTAGGTCTCTTCTTTATAGAATGTATGTATGTATACATAGATAAAAAGTTCCATCCCGCTTTGTTTTCAGATTTATCATGCCGGCGATGAAATGAAGTCTCTCCTTTTTAGATGTTGTTTGTAGAGGGTTACTGCAAATCAACTGACGCTCCAGACCCTTTGCGCACTTTGTATGATCAACATCCCGCAAATTTATTGCTCCTTGTAAAGATATCGTCATGTACAAGCTAGCCGCCCCGATGGCATAGTGGTCTAAGCGATGGCTTATGATCATTCGTCCAAGATGGGTCCGGATTCGAATCCCGGTGAGGCATAGATGTGTTTGTCTTGCGGCTCTGGCTCTCTCCCTTCCCTGGAACCAGTGGCCCCAAATTAGGGACGGGCGACTGCTTATAGACCACTGAGTTGTTCACGGTGGTCGTTAATCCTCCAATAAAAAAGAAATATATATATATAAACTTGCCATTCGCAGCAGAAGAAAAAATGATGTTGACAAAAGTGTTAAAAGGATTTTATATGCACACGCAAAACCTCCGATTATTTTCTGTGAAGGTAATATGATACTTTTTCTGTAGCATGGAAACTAAATATGACCCACGAGAAAATTTAATGTTCGTGTCACTGATGTGAACCAATCAGTTCTAAACTTTCGGCTTTTGGAAGTTTATGAATTGCAGCCTCTTAAATAAAAAAGCAAAATGGCTGTTAGTTTTTGTACTTATGGGAGGGAAATGGGGGGGGGGGGTCCTCTGAACAAATTTTTAAGAGAGCAGCAGAAACATGCGTTTTGGAAAGATAGTTTAAAACGATCAGAGATATTCCTTGTCAGGGTACAAACTGTAACTTCATAAATAGCCTTATGTATGTGTGTGAGAGAGAGAGAGAAAATTACCCAAGTAAGCTAAAATTGCGAAGTAATAGTAACTTGCCATACAGATTCATATCCATGGTTCCCATAATACATACATTGAATAAGTACTACGTACAGCATTCACTTGAAAACTTTTTGTGACTAGGGATAACATTATCAGCTTCGAGTAAAGTGCACATGAACGGAATTTTTAGCCAAAATTTCTGCCAAACACTTCAAAGTGTGTGCCTTCTCTCCCATCATGCTAACACCGGAATGTGATTAGGAGACATAAAAGTTTTTGTTCAGTGTAACCGTCAAACTGTATTTTCCTATTTTTTGGGCGACACCATGAACAGTTAAACTGTGTTTTTCTTATTTTACGGTGCTGTGGTGTGTTTTGTTTCATATGAGCTCTTGAGAGTTTCATGAGCTCCCACCTGACGCGTAATCTTTAAATAAGCAACTGAAATAAAAAATAAATAGATAAAAAACAGGCAAGATGACAACTGCGAGATATACTCGTTCATTTAAATACCAGATCTACCAGAAAATAATGTATAACATTTTCTCTAACCCAACGCTGAGCATTGCTAACGTCATCATCTACGATCGTCAAGTATTTAATGTTAACTAAAACACAGTATATATCTCCTCTACCTCGCAAGAATAGGTACTGAGATATATATATCTCAGATTACTTAATTTGTCAAGCTGTCATTCCTTGATCATTTTCTCTTACAGCAGGCATGGACAACTAGATAATTTATTAATTCCTGAAATAGAACTATTTCAGGTCTAAAAATTCTTTCAGATATTGTATGAGCTGTAGGTATCATTAATCAATATTCTAAAAACTGTATTCAACATCAATTGCATAATTTATAAGTGTCAGTACTGTATATTGGTAAGCTATACGGGGAGAAAAAAAGTTTATATTAGTTCTTCTGGTCATTGAATAGCTAAGAATACCAATATATTTTCGACGTCTGTTGCATAATTTATATGCGTTATTCGTGTGTAACCTTTTTCACGGTATAGCTCATATTGGTAAGCTGTATGGAGAAAATGGTTTATATTAGTTTTCCTTGTCATCGAATGGCTAAGAATGTGGTGGATAGCATCTGACGATTTGGCGTGAAATGACCCTTTAGTAATATTTTACAGTTATATTATTTGAAATGCCTTTAAACACAGCATTAATTCACTATCCTTCCTCCTTCAAGTATCACATCAAATGATCATGCGATCTGACCAACGCGTGCAATGGTATCTTGATCTGCCGCCCGTCCGAAAGCCAACATCCACTCCCACTGCCGTTTGGCTGGCTGCCAACGCTATGCGCTGTGCACGGTTTCACAGTGGCAAAATACAAGCCATACACCATATTTAAAAATTATTTTCTCAGCGCGAATGCGAAAGCCCAAGGTTTTTTTTCTTTTTTCTTTATTTGTTAGACTAAACTTTCCTTTAAAAACAAAAAACAATAGTAATCTTCTAAGTGCTTTACAACATTGCTTTTTTACATTTTGAAAAAAGGCTCTCCCGTTGCACGTAACTCAAAAACTAAAGAAGATAGAAATTCATGCATTGCGCCAATCGATTCCTTGGGGGAAATTACAAAGGAGTGGTGATTTTGGTACTTCTTTTGATCCAAAAAACAGAGATATTTGCGTTTTTATGCGATTAAAACCCACCATGCACCAGAATTCGAAAATTAATGTCTTCTAATTTATGAGAAATAAAAAAATTAAACTTTCGGAATTTTCATACACATTGGGGTGATCTATTCATGAAAAAAAAAAAATCGTAAGAATCGGAGATGGTGTGGTGGATAGCTTCTGACGATTTGGCATGGAATGACCTGTATGTCAGTTCAAAAGAAAATGGAAAAAAAAAAAAGGAAAAAAAGATTTGGGGCTGATGCATTGGTATTGTGCCTGTACCCGAACAAATGGATAGCCGGAAGGAAAAAATCATACTCGTTGTACGTCATCTATACACGTGGGAAATGGGTGGATGAAATTCGAAAGAATGCCAGAGTGACATAAAAGAAAATGTTTCAAGGCAGAAAGTTCTGCAGGGTATTTCGGAAGACGGGAAGACCTTCACCCAGCAGTAGACTGAAAATGGTTGATGTTGGTTACATATATACTGTATAATGCATACTTTTATTGCATTGACTTTTTTTCTTTTTAGAATGTTACTTAAAACAGTACTTAAAATTATATGAATTTTCTACGTCTAAAGTTGGGCTTTATACTGATAAAGTGTTCATGAATGAAACATGAGGAGCAGAAACATTTGGATGACACTACATTTCAGCAGGGGTGCAGAATATGTCCAAACGCGCGAACAAGGTTCGAGGGAAATTAAAACAGTTCAAGGGAAATTTTTGCCTAGAACTGTTTTAATTTCATTTTTCAAAGGATTTAGGTTTAATTTAAATTCCATTCAGTAAAATTATACGACACAATTAGACACCTGAAATACTAGAATGAAATAAATTATAGTTAATTATAGAATTTTTTTGCTGTTTATTTTCCACCCTTTCTGCCACGCCACTGTTTTCCCCAAGAACCCAAAAATACACTGATGGAAAAAAATCCCAAAACCACGAAAAAACAGTTGTAGAGGAATGAAATGGCGGCAATACATTTGTATAGGTAACATATTTAATCGATTAAGGTTTCAAGATCACAGCTTATTGTAAGCGCAAGAAGAGCCATTTTAAATGTGAAATGCTGGTACATTAATAACCGGTGTGACCGCCAGAATGTTGAATGCAAGCATGCAAACGTTCATGCATTGTGTCGTACAAGTGCTGGATGTCAGTTTGTGGGATGGAGTTCCATGCCTGTTGCACTTGGTTGGTCAATACAGGGACGGTTAATGCTGGTTGGGGGTGATGCTGGAGTTGTCGTCCAATGATGTCCCACACGTGCTCGATTGGTGAACGATCTGGTGATCTAGCAGGCCACGGCAACATGTCGACACTCTGCAGAGCATGTTGGATTACAACAGCGGTATGCGGGCAAGCGTTATACTGTTGGAAAACACCCCCTGGAATGCTGTTCATGAATGGCAGCACAACAGGTTGAATCACCAGACCGACGTACAACTGTGCCGTCAGGGTGCGTGGGATAACCACGAGAGTGCTCCTGCTGTCATAGGAAATTGCTCCCCAGACCATAACTCCAGGTGTAGGTCCAGTGTGTCTCGGCCGCAGACAGGTTGGTTTCAGGCGCTCACCTGGCCTCCTTCTAACCAACACACGGCCATCACTGGCACCCAGGCAGAACCGGCTTTCATCAGAAAACACAACAGATCTCCACTCCGTCCTCCAATGAGCTCTAGCTTGACACCACTGACGTCCCAAACGGCAGTGGTTTGGAGTAAGTGGAATGCACGCTACAGGGCGTCTGGCTCAGAGCTGTCCTTCAAGTAACCGATTTGTAACAGTTCGTTGTGTCACTGTGGTGGCAACTGAAGCTAGAATTGCTGCCGCAGACGCTGTACGAAACGCCACGGCCATACGCCATACACGGCGGTCTTCCCTCTCAGTAGTGCCACGTGGCCGGCCGGAACCCGGTCTTTTGAGGCAGTACCTTCCCTTGACCACCGCAGCCAACAATCATGCACAGTGGCTACATTCCTGCCAAGTCGTTCTGCAATATTGCAGAAAGAAAATCCACCTTCTCGTAGCCCTATTACACAACCTCGTTCAAACTCCGTGAGCTGTTGATAATGGCTTCTTCGTCTTCTTACAGCCATTCTTTACCCTGTGGAGTCCGCAATTGGATGGTACAGGTTAATGGTCATCAGCTAGTCTTTACAGGCATTCTTGACTAACATCAACACACTACATCGAATCTCAACGATAACTAACGCTCACGAACGTTACAGTGCATATTTACAGCAAACCTGCTTTGCATGTTCCGAGGGGCGCTACTAGCGCCACACGTATGCGCCAAGCGCGAAATTTGAAGTCATCTTACAGATGTACTCTCACCGCCTACCAACTGTCGTTTATCTAACACAACCCCTTCTTGGTGTTGGGATATTTTTTTTCTGTTAGTGTATTTCAGACATTTTGAATTTAAGTTTCATGTTTTTATTCCCAGGACTGAATCATTTTTGTTTGGAATGATTGGGGTGAACCACCCAGCCTTTTTTGTCCAAGAGGAAGAAGAAGAATGCGAAAGAACAGATTAAAATCCCGAACAGAACAGACAGAACAGTGTCACCGTTTGTAGAATGAGAAGATTGGGGGGGGGGGTGATAAATCTCTCAGAGCCAAGTCTGTTGAAAGGGCTGAAATGCGGCACTTCACTGTCATTAAAAGTTTGTCCTAGAGACCTTTCTAGTAAACATAGAAGGAAACTGTGTTACTGTCTTTTGATCTAAAAGCCGGAAGTATGGAATGAGGAAACGGAAAGTAAAAACAAATTGTCTTCCAATCCGAACTACCAGCGGTCTCAATTAGTTCGGATTTTGGACGTTCTACTGTATTTATATTTATAAGCTTAGACGCGCAACGCCAAGCTTCAACTTCAAGTGCATCTGCAATGAGCTCTATTGGCAGCCATTTCACCAGGGACACACGTGGCTTTTCGGTTGCTGTTTGCGTGCTACGGGTGTTAGTCATACCGTTGTTTGTGTGCAGTTTCTTATAAAGTTTGGCACTTTATACTGTGAGGTGTAACATGGAACTATTTTTAAATTTATTGCTGGTGATTATACAACAAGTGTGATTTTGTGTTTTATTATTAATTGTGTGCTCAAAAATACTGGGGTGACTGGTAAGACGTCAAAGGTGATCGATAACCTTCACAAAGAGATGGGAAGGCTGCTGTTTCTTGGTGACAACTGACCTCACCCATCAATGTAAGATTATTTTTATTTATTCATTGGAAAAAATATTAGTGTTATTTTCCAATTTTTAAGTAATAGGCTTTAAGGATAGTTCTTGATCATCAACATATACTCTAATAATCGCTTAAACTTGTATGAAAATCCGCTACAGTTTTGGGGGAAATTTCAGGCAAAAAAAAATTGTGTTCTGGGGAAATATTGGGCCCTGAAAATTTTCTGCACCCCTGCATTTCAGTAGGAGTAAGTCTACTGAATGATAGCTATATTGAAAAGTGCTAATATAAATAGTTTCATGTTTCTAGTATAGAAACATAAATAGTTTCATGTTTCTAGTAATTGTAGTAAGCGATGCATCAATGTGTAGCACAGAGGCGTAACTAGGCATTTCTGCGCCTGCAGCAAGCTACAATTTTTGCGCTCCCCTTGCCCACCGAAGTTGTTAAGACAAAAAATGCTTTAGGCCTTGGGGCATGAAATATTATAACCATGCTTGTTGGATGAGTTTATAGGAGCAGCAACACTGGTCTTGCATGTTGATTACACACAGATCTACATTATTTAGTAGCCAGACGCATATGCAATTACAATTTTTCAAAATAACTAACACTAGTAACTGGGAGTGGCTTCTGATGTTTCGCTTCGTTCTGAAATTTGTGCTACCTTTTTTTTTTTTTTTTTTTTTTATCACATTCTCTTGTGGTTAACTGATAACTAACAATTGTGAAAACACAAATTTGTCCGTGACGGGGATCGACCCCCAGCCAGTACATCCATTTTTACGCTCGGGCGCCGATGTGAAAGCACAAATTTGTCCGTGAGGGGATCAAACTTGCGCCCCCTCACTCTAGAGTAAATTGCTCTCCAAACTAAGTTACACTTACAGAATGTGTCGTTGCAAATTTGTCGTCCTGACACGTGCTTTTTACCTCTGTAGTACATCACACAATCATTAAAGGTTGTGAAACAGATTTTCAGAATAGGATAGTTTTTCAGCGGACCAGAGAAAGAACTCTGCGAAGTTCCTGCAGCCCTCACTGCCATTTTCATTGTAGTTCAACAACCTATAACACTTATATATTTTTATTGCGGTATGATACAGTAAATAGGGTATTATCGAACTAGATGTCATTTCTTACCCTCTTGAATGTAGGAAACGGGTGGCAGAACTCAACAGAAGGGTTTCGTACATTTCCTTAACTTACAGAACCTTTTGTATTTTACAGCCCTAAATGGGCTGCAAAATACTAGGGGTGTTCAAATGAAAAGGTACGAAACGACACTGTGGGTATAAATGAAGACTTTATTCAAAGTATACACCATAGGCCGTAGCACAACGATCCCATTGATTAACGAGCCGAAGGATTCTTTGTTCCCAGAATTCCTGTGGCCGTGACGAGACCCAGTCCTGCACAGCGTCCTTGAGTTCGTCGTCCGAGTGGAAGCGCTTCCCTTTCAGATGTTTTTTCAGGGGACCAAACACATGGAAATCGCAGGGCGACATGTCCGGGCTGTAGAGCGGATGGTCAAGCTGCTCCCACTGGAACTTGGCCAGTTCCGCGTGTGTGACCCTGGAGACGTGTGGACGCGCGTTATCATGGAGCAGAACCACACCCTCTGTGAGCAGCCCCGGTCTTTTGTTCTTGATGGACCTGCGTAGGCTTCAGAGTGTCTCACAGTACACATCGGAGTTAATGGTTCGTCTGTGCTGGAGGAATTCAACAAGTAGTCAATTGGACGGCGCTCTTTATAAGAGCTTCTGCTCTCTCCTGCGCATGCGGGCGCCCGCGCATGCTCCGATCCACGCCGGCGACTCCAATCGCATCCCTAGATGTGTCGCTACGTTCTCCCATAGCGGCATAGGCAAATATGTTAACGGCTACGTTCTTATGACGTTTCGTACCTTTTCATTTATACACCCCTAGTACAAAAGGTGATAAAAGTGATGAGATTTCCAACTGCTTTGGAGTTCAGACCTTTGGCATCACATTAAATGCAGCTTGTTGTAGACCAGTGATGATCTAACAGCTCCTAGAAAATCTTCAGCAATTTCAATTTTTTTTTTTTTTTTTCGATTGGAGGTTTAACGACCACCGTGAGCAACTCAATGGGCTATAAGCAGTCGCCCGTCTCTAATTTAGGGTCACTGGTTCCAGGGAAGGGAGAGAGCCAGTGCTGTAAGACAAACACAACATCCATGCCTCACCGGGATTCGAACCCGGGCCCCGTTTGGACGAATGATCAGAGGCCATCGCTTAGACCACTGCGCCACCGGAGCGGCCTTCAGCAATGTGAACAACATCATTATCTTACAATGTACGAACAACCGCACTATATTTCTGAATGTGAACAAATTACATCCCCTGCACATGCAAATTTTAGGCCACAAAGCTACCAAAACTGGCAAAAGATATTACAAGCAAATTCTTTAAATGGACAAACTACAATGTGGGTAAAAGGTGTACTAGAAACTTGTGCAAAAGTTTCAATTCGGATTTTAATCAGACTGTATGCAGTGATTTTTGAACCCACTATTGTGCTGCGCGCGTGGCAGCCACTCCGCCCTAGTTACTCCTCTGGTGTAGTGGATGCTGTAATTCGTAGTAAATTAGGAACACATGGGTTCCATTAGTAGTGAATAATGAATGCTAAGACATGTTTAAAGACTCCCAGTAAATTACTGAACAAAGAAATTTAAAAGAAAAGCTCATGCATGCATGAAAAGAAATAAATAAATAATCTGTGCATACACAAACACAGCTCATACGACTAGAAAGAAAAATTGTGAAGCAATGACTTGAAGATGAAGTTTTAAAGTTCGACATGATGATTTTGAAGTCGAAAGGCTTTTTGCCTACTTTACCAGAAGCGTGCACAGTAATACAATTTCCGGTTGTTTTTCAGCTTTTTAATTCACAACAAATATTGGAAACTGCCCAAAGAAGTTCTGTTTCAGCATTCATTCTTAGCTAAAGCATTGTGAAATATATAACTAGGAGGTAAGCTCAAAGATGGTAAGCCAAAAAGATTGCGCCAGCTTTTAAAACTGAGATGCAAATGGAACATTTACGCATTCTCTGAAAGAATGGCCTTACAACAGGGTCGAACATTCACATTGATAGCTTACTGAGGGTTCCCTGTTTTATGACTGTTCCTACCCCTCGGAGATGTCTCTTTTACCCTTATTATGTCATTCCCTTTAATGCTCCACCTACGATCGTGACTTATGACCTGGCGTTGTAAAGGTCACGCATCCTGCTGGACAACATTTGTTCTTTCAAAGGTCAAGCTGAATTCGTCAAATGATTCCTTCAGTCAGTAAAATTTGTTCCTTGTAAAAGTAGTGAAAAAATGCAGCGCAAAATTTTGTTACAACTACTTGATTTTTGTAGCGCGTTAAAAACAAAACTACTTTTTTATTTTTGTAGTTACACTATACTACAAACTACAATAAAAGTAGCGCACTACTGTAACGTCGCTAATAGTAGCGCGCTACTTCCCAGCACTGATAATAATACAACACGGTATACACTTTTCCTTTTTTATCTATGTTCAAAACAAAACTTTAAAAATATCACAATCACGCAGACACTGACACATTACACATAAGTGCCATAACTTAACAAAATGTATGTATGTATGTATGTACGTATTCGTGGAGTTAAAAGTGCACTCTTACTTGCCAATTCATCAATTACATCTGATAATTCCAAACTTTAACACAATTCCTTCTCTATAGCCAATAATACTAGATCACTAAACCCTCGAGTCATTGACGTTTGAGTTTCGAAAAATTCTTTTCACCTGATACTACATTAACTGGTAATGTCAGAAGAAATTTCAACGCTATAAACAGATTAGGAAATGATGACATTAAGTTATTTTTTGTCATATATGCTAAGTTTTTTAATTGTTCTGCCCCATCTGCAATTCCACTGCTGAAAACTCCATACGTTGTCAGCTCGTTGAAGAGCTCAAGACCATCAATATTCTTAAAATTTTTTGCTTCCTTTGTTAATTAGAAGGGAAACATCTAAATCAAAGCAAGATTTTTTTAATTTCCTCTTCAGTTATTTCTCGAAATCCAGAAAGAAATTTAAATACATTATGACATTCCTGTAGATTTTCAAACCTTTCCTGAATGGAATTTAAGGCTGTATCAACAAACGTTAGATAAAATTGTATTCTGAACAATTCTTTTGTATTTGCGATAGATTCATCAGGATTTTCATAATTAGAAAGGCGAGCTTTAGTCCTACTCCTTACAACTGGAAATTCTGCCACCACATTTACTTCCGCTGCTAAAGCTTCTGCATCCCTAATATATTTACTAAATGCCTCATCCGATCCGGCTGCACTTAGAAATTTAACAAGCTCACTCAAAACATTAAGAGATTCATTTATGTTGGATTGAGGGCTCTGAAACATTTTACTTACAACATCAATTTTTGACAGGAAATCGTTCCATATAATGATTCAGGAGATGAACTTAAAAGATGCAATACGATCTAACAAACATTGAGCTATATGTTTTGTTTTCAAGTCTCTGGAATTGTCGTCTATTAGATCATTTAAACTTTTCATGACTTCACCTAATTGCAATCTGAGATGTCGCACTGCTTTTATTCTACTCACCCACCTTGTATAGGCTGACCATACGTACCATTTTGAATGGGACATTACCGTTTTTTCAGATTTCCTGGCCCTCCCATTGTTTTAATAAAAATGTCAATTTTGTCCTGTTTTTAATAAAAACTATAAATATACTTGTATATTGGTCAAGCAAATTTTTTCTGAAATGAGCAAAAACGCCTAGAAAACATTCCTCTATCTGATAGATGAGTACAAATTTTTTCTGAAATGAGCGAAAAATGCCTAGACTTTCAGGACTTTTGTAATATTGTAGAGTTTATTCTTTGTCTTTCAGGAAGTATAGAGCCTGTTGAGAGAATATTTTCTGTTATGAAGTATACGGTCAAAGGAGAAATCTAGGATAAGTGTTGAGTCAATCAGAGCTTTGTTAGTTGTAAGACAAAATTGTGTCATGGAGTGTGAGAAGTTTTATGATAAGATGTTGATTGAAAGACCGAAGTTTGCTGCATAAGATTACTTCATCGGAGAAATATTCATGGTACGATCGTGGTGAAATACAGTCACCCGCTAAGTGTACCTAAAATTTTGTATGGATTCTGTCACTATTAACTGAAGAATAATGGTAAGCTCAATATGTTTAAGTAATAAAACTTTTTTATCGTCATACTTCTTTTGTCCCATTTTTTGTCATCCCAATGTCCCGTTTTTATCATGCCATGTCCCATTTTATCATGCCAATGTCCCATTTTATCATCCCAATGTCCCATTTTTGTCTGAAGGAAATATGGTCACCCTAACCTTGCATAACTTACAGATTTCAGAGTTAATCTATTAATTAATATTACGCTTCAGTATATCCCACCTGTAATGGGGTGCAGAAAAAAATGTGTACAATTCTTCGATAATGTTAAAAAAATTAACTGTTTCAAATGTTACTTTGGCAGCATCATTTACAACTAAATTTAATGAATGGGATGCACAAGGTACAAAAAAGGCTCTAGGATTTATACTGCTAATTTTCTTCTGCAAGCCATTATGCTTACCACACATATTTGCCCCGTTATCGTACCCCTGTCCACACATATCTTGAATATCTAGTTCATAATCTCTTAAGAGTTCACTTAGAAGATAATTAGATAATCCTTCCCCCATAGTGTATGAAACTGGATAAAACCCAAGAAATAATTCTCTAACTGCAACATCAGAATTGTCAATATTTTCAATTCTAACTACAAACACTATCTGTTCAATGTAACTGGCATCTGGCATGCAGTCAAGAATTACCAGCAAATATTTTGCTTTCTTTACAAATTTCTTGATTTTTGATTGTATGCCACTTGCTAAAACAGATATGATTTCATATTGAAAAGCATGGCCTAAGTAACGAGGCATATGACTTTTGGTAGGTTGAGATTTTGTTATGCTATCGACATGCTGTGAGATAATGGGGTCAAATTTTGCTAACATTTCTATAGCCTTTAAAAGGTTCCCAGTGTTTGCTCCATATAATTTATCCTGAAAGCTAAACACTGCCCTGCTAGAAACTGGACAATTGCAATGATTCTTTCAATAATGGCTTGCCATCGTTTTTTGTTTTCAGATTCAAAGTACCGCTATTGTTCTTTATCAATTGTACAATTGTTGTCGAGGCGTGTTTTTAACTCATACCACTTTTTACAGTTTCGCATACGTTCTACACTCGCTTCATGCAGCGATAAATGAGTAGCTACATGTCATCAATCTGAAAACCCCTGACAATCTGTTAGTTTGTTTTATTTTAAAGCAAATAACTTGCAACAAAAGTAAAACACACTATTGGATTTTGTCGAACAGATTAACCAAGCTCTTTGAACTTTTTCACCATTAGGTAAAACTCGTGTTGCCAATGCAAGTTTAGAGTAAAAATTCAGAAAATGGTGGTTCTGCAAATGTTGTACCACCGAAAGAGGCTGTTCCGGCCGCCCTCAGGATTTGGCCGCCTGCGTGCATGCACTGCACACCTGCCAGAACCGGCCCTGCCTATGAAGCATCTATGCAATGAACTGGAAAGTTGTGTAGGAACAGACTAACACTTCCCACATCAGCAGCTGAACTGTTTACCATTTTGGGGGAGGAATGAATGACTAAACTGGCTGCATTCTATTGTTCACTTGATGGAAAGCTTATACAGGAGGTAGGTAGGTACAGATGTATTTTGCATGGTTAGGGTTTGAAAAATTTAATACTGGTTCACTAGTATAAATTTTTTTATACTGGTGAACCAGCATGAAATTTTTCAAGCCCTAACCATGCAAAATAAAAATCGACATCCCCGCAGGGCGGTTGTTTAGTTTCATGTTTTTAAAGTTTGATTTGTTAAAAATTTGTTTACATCTCTCAAACAATATTTTATCACAAACCGAATTTAAACAATTAACCATTGTATAATAATCAAACTCAGTTTTCTCCCTCCAGAGTAGATGACGCAAGAATCCTTTAATGTTTTAGAACTTTTCTAACAGCTCCGCGGAAACACAGAGTCCTGTGTGTGCCCTCTGACCTACGACAGCAATTGGCTAAGCGGCAGCTCGCGAGGTGCATGTGACTTTTACACTGCCCATCTTTTCACACAGTGTTTGGAGAAATCATTCTACCAGGCTTGTGGCGGCTTCTTGTCTCGTGTTCCCTGTTAAGCGCACTGTGCCAGGATGTTTTGACTCGCAGGATTCGCTCTCCAATTTCTTTTGCGAAGAAACCGGTGTTCCGGGCTGATGCACAATCTTGCATTACTTCTGTGAATTAAAATAAGCTTTAAAAAAAAAACGATAGTTTTACGTATTCAACAATAGGCATAATATTAGCATATAAATAATTAATTGCCTACTGAATTTTTACTCGTCAACTAAAACTTTTCACTCGTCGCAGATTACTACATTTTTCAAGCCATGAGCACGGTTGTGTATATGGGTGAATAAAGCGATAGGGGAGGGAAAAGTTTATATTTCTATCATAATGAAAAAGGAAGCTCAAAAGATATATTAAAAAGTAAAGGCTATTTATTTATGACTTAAAACAGGCTAAATGTCAGTTTGCCTCTGGCAGCGGATGTGTAAACATATACCGTATTTATCGGCGTATAACACGCACCCTAATTTTAAGAAGGAAGTTAAGAGTAAAAAAAAACAACTTAAATTTAAAATAAATTACTTGGGAGCTCAAACTTTCTTTTTATAGATAACTCAACACACATGTTTATTAATATTTATACCACTTATAAGGCAAATAATAAGAAAGAAAAAGCACCTGTTTGAACAAAAAACTTGTATGTTAGACCTGTTACAAAATTTTTAATCAGAATCACTGCTATCTTGGAAAGTGACAAGACAGACTAAAAAATTTAGAACAGCCAGAAATCTGGGTTTCTTAAACCAACGCAGTTCGCCAATAATGCATGGTCATTGTCACGAAAAATGATACTCTCGAACCAGCACGACAAGACCACGCATACACTAACGTTTTTTATCACCAACAGTCAGCCACGGAGTTCGGATGTCACCGGTAGTTTCATCATATTTTCCCTGAGCAGCTGCTGCTTAAGCAGATTGTGCCATGAAAGCAACTTAACAAGAGCAAACGCTTAGACTTAACGTAGCAGCTCGCGTTTGCTGAAGCGAGTGAGGTTACTTTCAAGCGCTTAAAAAAGGTAAACCAGGAGTGTATCTCAATATTTTTTTTTTTTTTTTTTTTTTTTTTGTGCGAGTCTTCTTTCTGAAGAACTGAATATTGTATTGATACCACTTTTGTATGTTTGCATGACCTGTTTCTTGGGTCATGCAAACATACATTGCACAATCGAGTACACTTTAAAAATGAAGCAGGAAAATACTGCATTTACATATAATCGTAATAAAACGAAAATAGAGGGACATAAAAATTAAGGACTTTTCAAGGATCAGAATCTTTTTTAAGGACTTTTAAGGCCTTGAAAACCGCTGAAAAAAATGTAAGTACTTTTTTAAGGACTTTCAAGGGCCGTGCGAACTATGACATTACCAAGACATAAACCAGTATTGTCCATTTTGGCATCACATGCATGCATTCATAAATATATTAAACAGTCATGATGACAATACACAACCCTGTCCAACTCCTGCTCCAATAGAAAACCATTTTAATACAAAACCATTTACTCTTACACATGCTCTACTGCTAGCATACATGGCTTTCACACTATTGAGTAGACTCCCAGTGATACCATATTTATTCAGTACCTTCCACAGAAGAGTCCTCCTATTTACTCCATCATAAACTTTCTTTAAGTCAATGAAGGCAGCAAAAACTTTCTTACCAACAGATAGATACTTTTCAATAATCAAACGTAATGCGAAAATTTGGTTAGTGCAGCCCTTACCATGCTAAAAACTACTCTGCACATCCCACACTTTCTCTGGTGTAAGACCCCGTACCTTATCAATAACAATCTTTCTGAATAATTTCCCTGGCACACTCAGCCAACTGATGCCACGAAAGTTCTAGCATTCAGTCTGATTACTCTTTCCCTTATACAAGAGAACAATGATAGCATACCTCCAATCCTGAGGGACCATTCTGGACTACCAGCACAACTGGCAAATTTCAGTTAGCCAGTCAATTACAATGTCACCACCATATTTTAGCATCTCAGCAGTGATGCCATCCACTCCCAGAGCCTTAGCATTCTGAAGAGATTTTAGAACTTTACACACCTCTTATGACTGCAAAAATAGCAAATACTATTGAAACTATGAAGGTGTTTAACAGACTCAGAATGACTTTTAAAAACAAGGTTTCTAGACAATGTGGTTAAGAATACCACAGTTTTCAGAGGTTTTGAAATAAGAAACTGCAACCTTTTTGTGGCATCTACTTTTTTAATTGTCTGGTAAGTACATAAGAGAGAGCAGCCAAGATATTAAGACACTTCAGGAGTGATAGAAAGAATAATACATAAAAGTAAGGCACAACTGCCAGGCACAAATATTTAAAGGTTATGTTAAATCAAAACCTTGGTGAAACTTCTGTTAAAGGAGAAACTTTACTAAGCGTATGTACTGCTTGGTTGATGGTTAACCACTAATTGAACATTGTGCATGCTACATAATAGGCTGAATAGTAGGACTGCTGCTTTATGGGAAGAAGGAAGTCCTCTCAATCCCAGAACCAATGGCTAAGCTTGACTTTTGAAGCACATTGTGTGTCTGGCAGTAGTGTGAACAACCACTTGCTGTTACCATTAGACCATTGAGGACCAGTGGAACAGGTATTAAAAAAAAAAAGATGAGCTATCAATCAAGGCTGCAAAGGAACACCTGCTTTGTGGAAATATGCAAGACAATAAAGTGAGAACCATTTGATGGATAATACAAGTAAACAAAGCTGTGGAGGTAGAGAAAGCAAATAAAAAAAAATAGCTAGCAGGAAGCACTTGATCTGTAGGTTACGCACTAAGTGGAAAAGGAAAAATAAAACAAAAATGAAAAACAGTGTCAGCAGATTTTATTCATGTGGAAAAGTACTTAGAAAATGTTCTATAAGTGTTCTAAAGTAAAATTAAAAAGAAAGACATTGTGACTCAAAGCATATCTGACAGAAATTGGCAGCTTCTGGTATTCAAAGAGGATATATTGAATAAATAATTTTCAAACATATTGAATATGGATGAACAGTTGCTTGTTGGTTTACCCAGTGTGGTAGCTTTGGATCAATCTTAAACTACAAAAGTAAAGTTTTCTGCAAAGTCTGCAAGAATAATACATTCAGTTTTATCGAAATCTTTCTTTTCTTTCAGGAACTGAGTTTGTGCTTTTGCTATAAAATGGTGAGTCTTAAGTAAAACATAGTTTCTGCTTTTGCTATAAAATGGCGAGTCTAAAGTAAAACAAGCTTTTCAGTGAGGGACTGAAAAAATTATTTTATCAGTTGAACAATGGTGATCATTTCAGCCTGCTCTATTGTGGTCCACTGTTTAAAGATTATATTGTCTGGCATGGTATCAGTATTTAAAAATTATTGCATCAAATCTTGGAGGGCTTCCCTTCCTGGACATTTAACACATTTGTCCATCATACAGTTGTAACTATTCATGTCACAAACAAGCCTATCAAGAAGGTCCTTGTAATTAATACTAAGTTTTGCTCCCATCAACTTAACATTTTGATGGTACAAACAAACACAAACAGTATGAGTTTCTGGGGATCCAACAATGACACACCACTTAGGTCTGAGTTCTATGAATTTTGATCTATCTTCCAATTTTACAATTTGGATTTTTCACTTTGAACTACACAAACAGTTCACCCAAATTGCAAAGAATAATCACTTCTGCTTCTTAACTTTAATATTATTTCCTTTTATGGAGAGTCTTTTTGCCTACGCAGAGCTGGCTATACTCATCAGTTTCATAAAATTCATGGACAATAGCTAATGTCTTTAGTTAAATGCCAGAACCCAACTTTCTTCTTAGCTCTGGTCTTTAACTAGATCTTTTGTCAGATTTACTAGATGATCAGATATGCTGAACTCAGTAGTTATTCTTTTTTGAGTCCAAGAACTAGGTAGTAAGCTAATTATTTTTACCTTTTTTCTTTGTCTGCTACAGCACACTTCTCCTTCAGTTTTGTTATAAATTCCTCAAACTCATCTACTTCATGCTCTTCTGTTACTGTATCAAAGGAAATCTCAAATTTCTTTTTAATGAATTTGAAACTTTCTCTGTCTTTGCTTTTAAGGCTAGCAATCTTCTTTCTGAGGTTAATTTTCTTATTTTAGATTGTGGTGAAATCTCTAATAGAGCACAAGCAGAGTCTGCATTTGGTAAGTGCTCTCAGTAGAAGCAATAAACTCTTCATCCTTTTTTTCTTTTTTTTTTTTTTTTTTTTTTGGCATTTTCTAATTGTAAAAATATTTTTTGTAACAAGTAGGACACAATGATTTACCAGGAACAAGCTCTAGGTTGCAGATCATTATGTTTGAAATATTCTTTTCGCATAATTTGCTTAAGTTTTCTCAAAAATGTAAGCAAATTATGCGAATTTTTTAAGACACTATGATTGGCTAAAAAAATAGATTTCCCAAATTTCGCCAAAATCCAAATGATATCTTTTAAAGTTACACCTACTTTTTTTTTTTTTTTTACTAAGAAATCTATCCTTCTACCTTAAGAAAAAATTCAGACTTAATTTTAAAAGTTATCAACACATTTTGGCAAAATTTGGGGCATCTGCTTTTCTCATCAAATTATAATATCTACAAAAAATTGCATAACTTGCTGAACTTTTCAGGAAAATAAGTTTTCACATTTTAATTCCCAATAGAGGAGGTCCACTACAAGCTTCTGAACTAGGAGTTAGCGATTGCCCGGAATGCACAAGGGTTGGAATAAGGCAAAGAGCGGGTAGAAGTGTGACGCTGACATTGCCATGCACTAGTTGCAAATGTGTTTTCATCTTTTAAACTGGAATATCTGCAATTTTGATGCATCATCATCATCAGGAATTTCCACTACTAAGCGGATTTCCTCGACCATATAGTTCAGCCAGTCTTCCTCCACTTCTCTATCCAAGGCCATCACTTCTTCCAATCCATTATTTCTTAAACTTGATTTAATCTCCTCCTTCCACTTTCTCCTTGGTCTTCCTCTTTCCTACAGCCTCCCACTAAATCAGAAGAATTTTAGGAAGTCCCTCTGATGACATTCTCCTTACATGGACGAATCGCTGCAATTTCCGCATTTCAATAGTTTGAAGAATGTCTACTTCAACACTCATATCTCAAATTTTTGTATTACGCGCTTTTTAACATCTGGATTTTCTCACAGAACTTCTTCAAAAGTCCATCTCTGTAGCCAATAATTTTTGTTGAAGTCTTTTATTCAGTATCCACGTCTCTGCACAACATAAAATGACACTCTGTACAATTGCAGCAAAAAATGTCTCTTTATTTTTTTTTTTTTTTTTAAATGAAGGAAAAATTTCACCTATGCTGTAACTGTGCAGTCACACCACAGTACTCTCAAAACTTCCTGGAAATAATACTTTTCTTTCATTTTTAAGCTGCTGTCTCCTGTCAAGCCCTAGCAATCATTTAAAAATGAAAACCTATAATCATCGTGGATACTTTACGACTTTTGCAAGGCTGTATCTCTTAAACCAATTGAACCTCAAACTCAAACTTTTACTTAAAGTTATTTATAATAGAGTACCTTTAATGTGTGTGAATCAGTTTTTTAAATAACTGCCCACCAGAGATATTAAACTCTAAAATTGGAATTTTTTTTGAAAAAGTACGTTTTTACTGCCATGTAGAAAAAAAGTATGCAACTCTCAAACTTCAAGTAATTTTTAACTGAGACTATTGGTATATATGTACTTCCAAAAAAAAAAAAAAAAAATTCAAATCTTAAATAAACTGCCTTCCCTCTTAATAACCACCCTTGAAAATGACATTTTTGGTGATTTTGATACAAAACTTTGACTAAAACATTTATGGAGAAGGAATATTTTTAGAAGCATTGTGTAACTGACAAAATAGTACCTTTCAATGTGCTTAACATAACAATATTTGAAATTTTGTCATAGAACTTGCCACAGCTGAGATAATAAAGTTACCATTAACCCTTACATATGCCAAAAATGTCACACGCCAAGATACAAAAATGGCCACCATGTTGAAAGCAATGTGAATAAAAATAAAACAATAATGGTTTGAACTGTCAACATATAAGGTCAACAGCATGCAAACATACAAAATATAAAAAATTTTAAAAATGGTCAAGCAACAGGCATTGGACCACTTCACATGGATTGACCCATCACTGAAGATCTGGTGGAAAAGTGGTATTTGCTTTGATAATATTATAATTAGACTGCAATTTTAAAACCTAGTAAAATCCATAATAAATCTTTCTGTAATCACATATTTCTTCTGAACATAAATTACAACCACCTATCAAACACTTTGTGGGCCCTCCTTTCACCCAGAGAACTATCACCCAGCTGGCATCTACTCCACAAGTTATCTATATAATTGTGTGGGGGTTGTACATACAGTTGTATGTACTGTGGTCCACAGTTCCAGTGTGGAATGGGGTGGTGTGTTCCACAACATCTCACAAATGTTCAATTGGGTAGAGATCAGGCAAGTTTGAGAGCCATTTGATATGTCTCTTATCAGCATCAGCACTATGTTCATTGAACCATTCCTGCATGAAGTGGGCAATGCCGCCCCGGTGGCGCAGTGGTCTAAGCGATGGCCTCTGATCATTCGTCCGAACGGGTCCGGGTTCGAATCCCGGTGAGGCATGGATGTTGTGTTTGTCTTACGGCACTGGCTCTCTTCTCCCTTTCCTGGAACCAGTGACCCTAAATTAGGGACGGGCGACTGCTTATAGCCCATTGAGTTGTTCACGGTGGTCGTTAAACCTTCAATCAAAAAAAAAAAAAAAAAAAAAAGAAGTGGGCAATGTGACATGTGGATTCATCATCCTGAAAGAATTCATCCACCTTGGGATCCACATACAACATTGTGGGTTCTATATGGTTTACAAGCAAGTCCCTGGTAATAGCTGACTGGCATCCATACATTAGTACACACAGACCAGAGACCTCAGTTCATACCAACTAAGCATGCCCCATATCATACATTTGCACTCACTGGCCCGGTTAGTCAATGCCATGCACATGGGATCCGCAACTTCATGCTGCTGATACCAGATTCGGACTGTACCATCGGCAGAATGGAATAATATCATGATTCATCAGACCAGCACACCTGCTTCAACTTTTATCTGCCATTCTGTTGGCCCTGGGAGAGTAGTTCGCATCAATGGACTGTTGTTAGGAGAGGATTGCATATAGGGAATCTGCTTTTGAGCCCACCCACGCCAGTGGGCAACACAATGTTGCAGCATTATTGTTTCTGGTTGACCTAAATTATATTTGGGCCATCAACAGTGAAACATTCCCTGTACAAGGGGATGCACCCATTGTTCACCTCTGGGATCCTGTCTTTCACCACCCCTTACCAGATGAGTCACAGGTTAGTTGTTTTGCAGTTTCAGCACTGCTCCCAGTACACGTAAACCATGGAGGCCCTCGAACAACCCACAAGTGCTGCTGTTTTAGAAATGGACATGCCAATCTTTTATGTACCCACAATCGAGCATTTTGTAAACACCAATAAATCCTTTTGTTATACCTACTACGTCCATAACTTTGCTCCAAATCAAACCCTCAATCTCTTACATACAACCCTTTAGTCTACAGGTCACGTCCTACTCTTCGTTGTGCCAGTACTGGGTGTAACTCACTTTGACATAGAGGTGGTCATAATTCAGTGTGTGCCTCTATAGTTTAGAAATGCTGGTATTTGTATAGTCTAACAATTACTCAAAAAATAAAGAAATACTTCTGCACAGGCATCAGGCAAATACCATTGGTATAGTTTTACAAACACACAAATGTGAAGCATGGCTGGAGAACAATTTTACTTGTTCTTTGAATTTAGATACGTTTTTAATTCAATTTTTTTTTTTTTCAAATCAAGTACATCAGTGTGGGGGATTAGCCCAAAGCTGAGGGTTCCAGTTGGTCATTCAACCTAAGAATTCTGGAACAAAACCTAGTGAGTTGGGGTCTTTTTGACAATGTCACACAGAACTAGCTGGCAGCTCTCCAAGATTCACAGAGGCCCTAGTTGCTGTTGTGTGTGCCATTGTTACCACGGAGTGCCCCGACGAGGCAAACCTCGCTCACTACAAGTGAATGGTGTTTTATCAAAATGGTTTTCTATTGGTGCATGAGTTAGACAAGGTTGTGTAATGTCACCATGGCTGTTTAATATATTTATGGACGCATGCGTGCGTGAAGCCAAAATGGATAATAGTGGTTTATGTCTTGGTGATATCCGTGTGTGCAGATTGTTGTATGCTGATGACACTGTCCTGTTGGCAGAGAGCAAAAGTTATTTGCATAGTACGTTGTCTCGGATGCACGAAGTTTGCATGAAATTCAAACTAAGTATAAATAAGGGAAAAACAAAAGTTATGGTGTTTGAGAGAGGAACGGGTAGCACTGAATGTAATGTAACTATAAATGGCACTGTGATTGACCAGGTGAGTGAGTTTTGTATTTAGAAAGCATGTTTGACAGAGAGAACAAATTGGATGGTGAAATTAGTAGGCGAGTGAATTCTTCATTGAAACTCATGCTGCTCTGGGAGGTTTTCACAGAAATGATGGGTTCTCTAGAGTGTCCCGCAAGGCTGTGTGTGAAACTGTAATTGTTCCTACTCTGATGTATGGCAGTGAAACCTGGGTACTGCAGAAGAAACATAGTCGTTTGTGTGCTGGAGAAATAAGTTACGTACGTGGAGTTTGTGGCCAGACACGGTCTGATTGTGTGAGGGATGAAGATGTGTTGCAGTTGTGTGATGTGAAGCAAAATGTTGTTAGCAAGGTGGAGACCAATATGCTTCGGTGGTTTGGCCATGTTGAAAGAATGAGTGATGAGATGCTTACTAAGGAAATATTTTTAGCCCAAGTGGCAGGAAGGAAAGGCAGAGCAAGATCAAGGAAGACATGGGTAGATCAGATTCAGGAGTGTCTGCATGAGAAAAAGATTATGAGTATGAAGTATAAAAGATCTTGTGTAAGGCGTGTAATAGATATCAGTGATCCCGAGTTGTATGACAAGACCGCTGAACATGGAGAAGTTTGATACGACAACAGTAAGTAAAAATATCTGGTAGTTTGCATTTCTTTTTGGAGCTAACCTTTGAATCTCAAAGAACAGCTCAGTGATATGTATGTACGTATGTTTAATTCAAAAGAACTAGTACTATAAATAATGCATTTTAAAACCTACCTTTGGTAATATATAAATAGAAGAAGTCACAATAAAGCACAGTCTGCACAACTCCAGCTATGATTGCAATCAAATCATAAAAGCCTTCTGTATAATAACGGTACACCCAATTAAGGATGTAGAGACCACGGTAGGAACCCAGACAAAACAAATAGTGAGAAGTGATAGTTTCAGCCTCTCCTGTTTTGGACACCATAAATAGCTGAGGTAATATGGCAACAGATTCCAGATAAATGGAGAAAGTCCACAGGATCTATAAAAGAAAACACAGTGTTTATCTACAACGAAACATTTCTATCATAAAAATATAATCCGTAGATTTTACATTAACACATGTAATACATAGTGAAATCCATACAAGATATTTCTTTTTAGAACTCTCCATTCTCAAAAACTTCAAATTAAAAATTCAAGAAACAAAATATTATTAGACCTCACAAATACATACATGCAACTAATTTAAAAACTGTTCCAACAAGTTACTCAAGAGCATTAAGGGTCTGGGTACAACTGAATTTCATTCATACTGTTTTCCAACCAATTATAAAAGACAATTACTGCATAACCTCTACAGAACCAACTTAAACAAATGTCCCAGCAACTGCCTATTTCCCTTCAGTTTGCCCAGAATTCTCAATCAAAAGTAACTTATAAAGTACTGTACCATAGCACCTACAGTAACTTCAACTTTTTGAGGGGGGCATATGCTTCGAAACATACATACATATATATATAATGTGTGTGTGTGTGTGTGTGTGTGTGTGCATATATTACTATTTTAATTTCAATTTCTCTTGTTCAAATAATGTACTGTTTTGTCAAGTAAAAACTTGTGTTTTAATTCAGAGGCTTCTAACCAGCACGAAAAGAATGAAAGTGCCTTATCTGACTTATACAGTGTTTTTCACCGTATTTTTTATTTAACATTATAATTATTTTAACAACTTTAATGACAAAAGATGTTGCTGCTACAAAAGAAAGTGTTTATGCATTAAAGTGATTTTGATTAATATTTGTTTCAGCAAGGTAGAAGGAAAGACACAAATATTTCTGGAATTTTTTTTTCCTAATTCTTATTCTCTCTCTCTTAACTACATGGTAATAAACCTTTCCCTTCAAAAACCATTCCCCAAGGGGAAAAGTTCCCTTCAAATACGAAAAACTATTCACTGAGGAAAGAGATCACGTTCAGAGTGTGATGTTATTGGGGCCAGCTCCAACAGGCCCCAGAAACATCACTATGCAAGCAAGGGGAGACAACGATTTCCTCCCCGTCTCATTCAGTATGATGACCTACATACAACACTGTCTTAACCGCGTGTGCAAAAAAAGCTGTGGGGCCAGATAGTGCTAATTTGATTGGCTGGGAGAGTGCCCACTTCCTTAACGCTGCGGGTTGACAGAGAAGCTTACCTCGACCAAGCTCAAGGGTGGCGGGGGTTTTCAAATGTCTTAGCATAGTTCAGTTAGTTGTTTTTTCTGTGTCTCTCTCGGTGATGTGTTGTTCCTTTATGTCATGACTTTTTTGCTTGTCGTGTACAATGAATAGAGTGGATATTTTGTTAAAATCTCCATTCTCTGCTTTAAATCTGGAAGAAAAGCTTCACTTAAAAAAACTCTTGTGTTTATCAGCCCAAGAATTTCCTGGTAAGCCAGAAAGACGGAACAAAACTTCAAACATTTTCTGCTCAGTGGTTTGAAAAAAAGGCTTGGCTAACTGCTAGCAATGAAAAAAAATCGTTATTTTGTTTTTATTGTTTGCTATTTGTCGGAGAACCACTGTGGACCAAAATTGGCTGCAAAGATATGAAACATTTGTCCGAAAGGATTAAAAAACATGAATGCAGCACAGTGCACATTAATAATCCTTTAAAATTCAAAACTTTTGGTAATGTCAATATTATGTCACAATTAGATGACTGTTATCGCTCTGCCGCTAGAAAGCACAATGAACTAGTTGATAAAAATAGACACGTTCTAACACGCATTATAGACTGCATAAAATTTTGTGGTGTACACAAATTGCCTTTACGTGGACATGATGAAACATAATCTTCACATAACAAAGGAGTATTTTTGGTTGAAGGTTTAACGACCACCGTGAGCAACTCAATGGGCTATAAGCAAAAGTGTTTTAGGATATGATCTCAAATATATCTAGTTCGGACAGTGTCTTACAAGACCATCTGAACAAATCTAAAGTTGCAAAAAATACATAAAAAATAATTCAAAATGAAATTTTCAACTGCATGTATCAGGTGTACTTAGATGAAGTTAAAAGCAAAATTAAAAAAGCCAATTACACATCCATGCAAGCAGACGAAATGACTGACATATCTTCCCGTTCATAATTTGTTATCATATTGCGATATATGATCAACAGCCATGTCGTGAAAAGATTTTTATCGTTTGTTGAAATCGAAAACAGAACAGCAGACGGTCTTGCATCTGTACTCAAAGATGAGTTGGAAAAGTTTGGTTTGCAAAACGAACTTGTTGCTCCGACATATGATGGGCAACTGTGATGAGGGGATCTCATGGTGGTGTGCAAATATGCATGAAAGAGCAATTTCTGCATGCTCAGTCTGTGCACTGTTATGCTCATCAGTTGAATGAATTTAGTAATAAAGAAGGTGTGCTCAACAATCAAAAGGGTAAGAATATTGTTTGCAAATATCAGTGGAATCAGCTCCTTTTTCACAGTATCACCTAAACGTAGTGGTTTATTGTGAGATATTCGTCGAAAACGAGTACCTCCAGTTTCAGAAACAAGATGGAATTTTCAATCCAGGATCATCAATTGTGTTTCAGAAAACAAAAGTGAACTCTTGGAGTGCTTCGACAGAATTCGAAACGAAAGTGGCTAGGATGACAAGAGTATATGTGAATCAACTGGATTTGTGAAGTTGTTACGAGATGAGGGATTCCTTTTCTTATTGTCTTTCTTTTCCCACATATTCCAACATGTTGATATTTTATACAATATACTACAGTCCAGAAAATCAACCAGTGTTGACTGTAATCAAACTCTAAAGTTTGAAACAGCTGTAAATTATGTTTGGCAAAGTACAAAACACAATGATCATAATGGGAGTGATGAATGTCAACCTTTACAAAAAAAAAAAAAAAAAAAAAAAAGAGCTAAAGTTGACTATGGTATGTTAGAAAATGATGCAAAAGAAGCATGCGACATCGTCAATCAAATAAGGGACATTATTATATTTGCACTTTTAAGGTATTAACCTCTTGCAAAGTGCGCATAGTTTACGTGCAATTCATAAATGAAAAAACCATTAGGAAGAACCACTCACTCACCATAAAGATCATGGTAACCTCCAATGACCACACACTTCCAACACGTCATTCATGAATGACGTCATTCATGAATGACGTCATTCATGAATGACGTGTTGGAAGTGTGTGGTCATTGGAGGTTACCATGATCTTTATGGTGAGTGAGTGGTTCTTCCTAATGGTTTTTCAAATGAGGGACAGGTTTGAAAAATCTGTCTTATTTTACTCATGCACTGGTGTAAATCCAAAGGAGTTCATGAATCATAAGCAGCATTTTCAATCACACCATACAAATTTATTAGAAACTACATATGTAATAATGAATAAAGAAAAACTTGAAAATGAATTATCAGTACTTTATGCTAACAAAACCTTTGCCGGCATACAGAACGTAAGTGAGTTCATGTCATTTCTCCATTCTAATGAACTTTTAGATACATTTTCTGAAGTCTCTAAATTATTAGAAATAGTTTTAGTGACACCAGTACCTACCGCTGAAGCAGAACGTTGTTTCAGCACCATGAATACGCATAAAAACATTTTTAAGAAACATTATGACACAAGAACGGTTAAACGCACTCGCTGTTTTATCAGTACATAAATATTGTATTCAAGAAATTCCATTTTTTAATCAAAAGGTCATAGAAAAATTTGCCGCTCTCAAACATAGAAGAGAAGAATATCTGTACAAAAAATTATGACTCTTCTTCATATTTCCATTTATTGCATTTTAATACCATGGTACGAAGTGAAAAATTAAATTGATTTCTCTTTCGTATTATTTGAAGTTTACAAAGCAGTTTGCAGAACTAATTTCAGTTTTACCTAAGATGGTTTTCTATGTTAAAAATAAATAAATAAATGAGAAAACCTGTAAGTATAATTTGCACATGAGTACATATATGTTTTTAGGCTTCATAAGTTCTTAAAGAAAAAAGGTAAAACCTTTCAAATAATGCAAATGGTAGTTATTATATATGGGACGAAATTCACGAAACATTCCCTCCCTGCATATATTTTGAATTATTTTTTAACTACACTTTTTTATCCTGTGAATCCTGTGATTATTCCACAGTTGAGAAATCTGAAGAAACACAAAGCACAACTAACATATATTAATGCTCATATGTTTTTGGCTAAAATTTTTATTTAAAAAGTTTTAATGTTTTTCTGTTAATAGATATGCATTCTGTTGTGAGGAAATTTTTTTCGCCTGCAATACAATAGTTGAGGCATTGTTGTGAATCAAGGGGGTAAACAGAGGCAAAGAAAGGAAACTTGGGGGTGGCGAGGTCTGAATGGTTGGCTTAATGACAGTTTTTTTTTATTTCATTGTTTGACTTCGGCTACTGACCCCACCTGTTTCAGTTGCCACGAGCCGCCACTGCATTTCATCTGTTCTTTCTTGGTTAGTACACCAAGTTTTCATATTTGTTGCATGATGCAAAGAACCCAAGATAAATAAGCAAAGTGCTTTTCTTTCTGCTTAGTGATTTGACTGACTGCGAAAATCTCCATGAGAGCAGCGGTCATCCTAATATGTCCTGCCTACTTGAGAAATTTCCAGAGTTCAGAACCTTCTCATCTCTGCAGAAGGCAAGAGAGAATGACAGAACACCACACAAGAGGCATTCTGTTTCCTGCACGGTGTGTTAGACAATTAACGACATTTTAGGGTGGTGGAATCATTTCATAACATTTTGGCACTTTTTATTTAGTGTCAGTTATAACAGAATGAAAAGTTATAATAGCAGAGGATTTCAATGCTAGAGTAGGGGGGCAGAACGCAATTTCTGACAATGTTCTGGGTAAGTTTAATGATCCTTGTGTGAATGATAATGGTGAAAAATTAATTGAACTCTGCATTGAGAATGGTTTGTGTGTATCTAATACATTTTTCAACCACAAGTATATCCACGCAACTTGGCAAAATCGTACTCTTGGTCAAAAGAGTGTGATAGATTTTGTTGTCCACGATCAGCGTCTGAAACACTTAGTTGTGGACACCCGTGTGATGAGAGGAGAAGATGTTAGTTCTGGTCATTACTTGGTAGTGTTACGAGTGAAACTTAATGTTGGTTGGAGGAAAAGGAATAGGCTCAGGATAGAAAGAATAAAGGTTGATACGCTTCTTGAAGATAATCAGCGTTATTCTGACTTACTCTGAGAATGACTGAAGGAGCTGAAGTCTGGTGAGAGGAATGTAGAAAAGAAGTGGGAATGTTTTAAGAACTGTGTTGTTACTGCTGCTAAAGAGGTCTGTGGCACCACAATAGTGGGTTACAATAGAGGTGATGCTTGGTGGAATGTGGAATAGTGAGATTGAAGAGGCAGTAAAGAGAAAGAAGGAAGCCTATTTGGGGATGTTGCAAGGTAGAGTTTCTGCGGATGAATATCGCTGTAAGAAGCATGAAGCTGCTAAGCTGGTTCGCCAGAGTAAGGCAAAAGATAGGAAGGAGAAAGTGGAAAGGCATGAATTGGCTTTTTGGAAAGATCAAAAGACTTTCTGGAAGTACACGAGACTCAGGAAAAATAGGGGAAACAAAGTTGAAAGTTGTGTGATGAATAAGATCAGGGAAATGATATGGGAGCCCAATGAGTTAAGTGAAAGATGGGGTGAATACTTCTGTGAGTTATTAGATCAGAAAAGCAAAGATGATTCTGAGACAGATGCAGATGATGTCACAGTGAGGGATGGACGCACAGGAGGGATCTCAAGAGAAGAAGTGTGTAAAGCTCTAAAATCTCTTCAGAATGGTAAGGCTCCGAGAGTTGATAGCATAATTGCCGAGATGTTGAAATATGGTGGTGACTCTGTAATTGACAGGTTAACTGAAATTTGCCAGTTGTGCTGGGAGTTAGGAATAGTCAATCGGGATTGGAAGGATGATATTATTGTCCCCTTGTAGAAGGGAAAAGGTGATCAGACTGAATGCAAGAACTATCTTGGTATTAGCCTACTGAGTGCGCCAAGGAAAGTGTTTAGTAAGGTTGTTATTGAAAAAGTATGGGGTCTTACATCAGAAAAAGTGTGGGATATTCAGAGTGGTTTTATGCCCGGTAAAGCCTGCACTAACCAAATTTTTGCATTATGCGTGATGATTGAAAAGTATCTGGCTGTTGGTAAGAAAGTTTTTGCTGCCTTCATAGATTTAGTGAATGGTTTGTGTGTATCTAATACATTTTTGATACAACTAACCAAGAAAGAACAGATGAAACGCAGTGGCGGCTCGTGGCAACTGAAACAGGTGGGGCCAGTAGCCGAAGTCCAACAATGAAATAAAAAAAACTGTCATTATTAAGCCAACCATTCAGACCCCACTACCCCCAAGTTTCCTTTCTCTGCCTCAGCTTATGACAGAGTAAATAGGACACTTTTGTGGAAGGTATTGAATTAATATGGTGTTACTGGGAATCTACTTCATAGTGTAAAAGCCATATATGCAGATAGTAGAGCTTGTGTACGAGTGAATGGTGTTTTATCAAAATGGTTTTCTATTGGTGCAATAGTTAGACAAGGTTGTGTAATGTCACCACGGCTTTTTAATATATTTATGGATGCGTGATGTCAAAATAGATAATAGTGGTTCATGTCTTGGTGATATCCGTGTGTGCAGATTGCTGTATGCTGATGACACTGTCCTGTTGGCAGAGAGCAAAAGTGATTTGCAGAGTATGTTGTCCCACGTGTATGAAATTTGCATGAATTTCAAACTGAGTATAAATAAGGGAAAAACCAAAGTTATGGTCTTTGAGAGAGGAACTGGTAGCACTGAATGTAATGTAAGTATAAATGGCACTGTGATTGACCAGATGAGTGAGTTTGTGCATTTAGGAAGCATGTTTGACAGAGAGAACAAATTGGATGGTGAAATTAGTAGGCGCGTGAATTCTTCATTGAAAGTCATAGCTGTTTTGGGAGGTTTTCACAGGAATGATGGGTTCTCTAGAGAGTCCTGCATGGTTGTGTACGAAAGTGTCAATTGTTCCTACTCTGATGCATGGTAGTGAATCCTGGGTACTACAGAAGAAACATAGAAGTTGTTTGTGTGCTGGAGAAATGTGTTACTTACCGGGGGGGGGGGCAAGACACGGTCTGATTGTGTGAAGAATGAAGATGTGTTGCAGTTGTGTGATGTGAAGCAAAATGTTGTTAGCAAGGTGGAGACTAATATGCTTCGGTGGTTTGGCCATGTTGAAAGAATGAGTGATGAGATGCTTACTAAGAAAATATTTTTAGCCCAAGTGGCAGGAAGGAAAGGCAGAAGAAGGCAAAGGAAAACATGGGTGGATCAGATTCAGGAGTGACTGCATGAGAAAAAGATTGAGTATGAAGTATAAAAGTTCTTGTGTATGGCGTGTAATGGATATCAGTGAAGCCCAAGTTGTATGTCAAGATTGTTGTAAATGGAGAAGTTTGATACGACAACACTAAGTAAAAATATCTGGTAGTTTGTATTTCTTTTTGGAGCTAACCTCTGAATCTCGGAGAACAGCTTAGTGATATGTATGTATAACAGAATGACATAGAAAAATGTCTCTATGTTCTATGAGGGGAAATGTTTACCATTCCCATAGGGGTAGGTAAGCAGTTCTCTATTCACTGGGCTGTAGCCAAAAGTTCAGAAAACCGATAATTTATGGGCATATGGCGAACGTAAACATAGATAAGGACTAAGTGGCGGATGCCACTCCGCTCAATAGATAATATTCCACCTCTCACTATGCCCCTTAGAAACATCTGTTACCGTTTCTCCTTGAACTTTGGCACCAAATCTAGCAATATGCTAACCATGATCTGAAAGGATCGAGAAAGGGCCCCGGAAGAGCAAAAATGGGGTATCTGCAGCATTCCCTTACTTAATGGGACAGGCCAGCTTTGTTCTTGTTATATCGGATCTACAGCATGTAGTTTTGCCTGCAGAATCCGGGAAACACAAATTCATCATCAAGGCAGGGCTTCAAAATTCTGCCTTGGGGCAAACTGTCAGTGATGGAACTTTCTACCGGGATGTGGACCATGCAAGAATTCTAGTAAGACCAAGAACTCGTCCAATGGTGTTATTGATTGAAAGTCTATTTATCTGTAAAGCCCATAACAAATGTTGTAATGACTATATACCATGACTTCCCACCTGTATGGAAAAATATTATACAATCACCCAGAGGAGATCAAACAAAATGGGGGCTCCACCTTAAGCATCGGTGACGTAATACGCACATACTATGTTTACCCATACTGCCCTGGTTTGTATAAATAGCAGCACTGTTCAAACGTTCACTTCCCATCTGAAGATGGGACCAAAGTGGCCCAAAAGTGCTAATGTGTATTTTTAGATTAAACTAATGGACAGAAAGTTTTATGGCTTTTAATTTTATTGGTTCTCTGATTTTCTTATTCATTTGTTCGTACAGAGACGGTGTCCTTTTTACTTATTTATTTAGATCTTTAACGTGGTGTCAGGAAGTCTAGCACTGCAATAATTTAGCTGGTGAGTGGCAGTAGAGTATCTTTCCAATCTTTACTTATTATGGAATCAAAAATCAAATTTCTGAGTTATATAGCAATAGAACCATATCTTCATTTTTAATTGCTTCTTGTATAAACTCCTCTGCTAGCTCTTGAACAGATTGGTTTTTTTTTTTTTTTTTGCTTCAGCCAAACAAGCAAGATCCTTTGAGGTTTCCTTACTGAGAGCTATGTTAATTCCTGAATCTGTCATATGCTTTACCAAAGTCTCGAGGCTAAGTGGTGCTAGGGCACTGTTGTTTTAGGCTTAGCAGCATTAAGGTACTTTTGTGATTATATGGTTGGGGAAGCGGGAAAACAGAGTTCTTTTAGGAGACTGTTTAGAAATTAGGAATACTGTTTTAAATGCAAAAACACACGTACATAACTGTTTGTGAAAATTGCTACACCATGAAGGATTACTGGTATGGCTTGAAACTTAGTATATTAGGGTGTCTACCATTTCCAGGAGACTCTATTTCTTGACCTTTTCTTGACCTTTCCTTGACTTTTACGGGACATTTCTTGACCCTAAAAGCTAAGTTTTCTCGGCTATTCTTTCTGTCAATAGTGCAGGAGTTTGGTCATTTTAATTAATTAAATATAAAATCTGATTATGTAATTAAGAAATTAAAAGGGCAAATTGAGTACATAAAATGATTTCTAAAAAGTTAAAATAAATAGCATTTTTTTTTACCAATAAGCTTGCATTTAGTGAAAAATTCAAAATATCGCACTATAAAGAATTACTTGTAACTGGGAAACCTGCATGTTACACAAAAGTACGTTAAGCGAGTATAAGAAGTACGTTATAAAGGTTTAGACAGTTATCAACAATTGAAATTAATAGCAATTTATTTCAATTTTTGATAACACGATTTACTCAGCAAATAAATGCTATTCAAAACAAGCTTGAAGTATCCGAACATATCCACAACTGAAGAACTGCGCTCAATATCAGGGCCACACTTATCAATTTTATTTACAAGCTGTTCTATGATTTTGAAAGTTTTATCGAATGTTTGTTAGTGTAGGTTTTCTTTAGTAATTTATTCAACTGAGTCTTCTTATGAGCCATTTTCCCTGACCATGTTTCCAGTTCAATCAAGCCCTCAGTGCTAACTCTTTTACTGTGTGAGGCTAAGAATTCTTTCACATCATCAGTTTCCAAATCAAGCTTTTCAGGTAGCTGGAGAAGGTCTTGAACAATATTATTAATCTAACAATTGGTTCAAATCCTTCCAAATCTGTCACAAATTGTGGACAAAAAAGTTTATGTCAGAGTCCAACCATGCATTACTGTGTCATCATTTTCCATGCACTATTGAAGTTCCTGTGATACTGCATACAACACACACTCACGGACAATGTAATTTGCACACCTAGAAGAAAACATGCTACAGCCGCGAAACTTTGCATATAGCTAGAGTCCATGCTGGTATGCAAATGATCTACTTTTGGTGCGAGTGCACATGACAGCACACCCTTTGGTGGCGCTGCAAGTAGGAACCAGCAGCCCAAATAAACCGGCGTGCAGTCGATGCCTCATGAAAGTGAAAACCACTGGACGATGCAAGCAAGAGTACAGAGTAACAAGAATGCAGAGTACATGCCAGAGACGTCAATTTATGAAACTTACGGACTTTGAGAGAGGCCTGATCATCAGGCTGAAAACCGCAGGGTGGTCGGTGTGCCGTATAGTCCGCCACGTGGATCGTTCTGACCATACTGTTAGACTGTGTTGGGAGCAGTGGAAACGTGACGGCACTGCGACATGGCGGAATGGCTCCGGACGGACCAGGAGGATTACCGGTAGAAAGGATTGACGAATCATGCACCGGACATGAATTTATATCACGAAGACCCGGTCCACTACACAGGCAGATGTAGCGGCTCCTGTGTGCCCACAAACCATTTCCTAACGCCTTACGGAAGCGAATCTGCAATCCCAGTGCTCCTTATGTGTGCTGCTATTAACACCAGAACATTGCCGGTTCCGTGTGCAGTGGTGCCAGGCCAGTGCAAAGTAGAATGCCACAGACTGGTGACGTATGGTGTTTAGCGATGAGTACTGCTTCATTTTGGGGACAGATGATCATCATGTGCTGGTGTAGAGGTCCCTGGGTCAACGGCACAATCCCAACCTCGCTATCGAGTGCCACACCTCCCCCACTGCAGGCATTATGGTCTCAGGAGCCATTGCCTACGATAGCTGATCAGATCTAGTAGTGGTACGTGGATCATTGACGGGCCAGCGGTATGTGGATGAGATCCTATGACCCCATGTGCCCCCATTCCTGGCCTGGATTCCAGGTGCGCTATACCAGCAGGACAATACCCGCCCACACACGGCTCGGGTTGCCCAACACGTGTGGGCCAGGCTGCTGCAGGATATCAGGTCTGTTGGCTTCCATGCCAGACCATATTGCAGTATGTATCGCTGCACGAGTCGGTGTGATGCACTATTGAAGATGACTGGACTGCACGCCACAGATCCCTCTGTATTTGTATTGCAGCTCTGTTTTTGCTATCATGTGTATCATTCGTCTGTATTAGTATGTCCATAAAATTTCAGTTCAATCCGATGCTTCCTTCTTGGTGCACAAATTTCATTGTCCGTGGGTGTATTATATTCATGACTAAACTGTTTAACAGTTGCCTTGTCCTTACTAACTGTTACTAAAATAAGCTGTCTTCAGATCATGATGCAATAAATAATACGATTCAAAAGTAGCAATAGCTCCTTGTTCCATAGGTTGGACTTAAGGTGTGTTTGTTACGCAGCAAAAGAAAAAAAAATACATAAGAGTATGGTCTGTTGAATATGTGGGGTGGCTAGGACCATTTCATAGAGCTTGAAAGTTTAGTTATTAACTCACTAGCCTCATATTTATTATTTCCACTTTTTCTTGCAATTTTATGGATTTCAGTGACATTTTATCAATATTTCACTTTTAGCACCATTTTTTCTTTTATTGGAAGACATTTTAACAAGAATGTCCTCAGCAAATCAATAAAAAAGCAACACCAATGGGAATTCCTCCTTCTCTGATCAGGGAAGCCAGAAACAAGTGTACTGTAAACAAAATTTCTAGACTTCAAAGTATGCAACTTCCAATTGGTGAAAATTTTCAGCGTGATGTTAATAAGTTATGTCGGGAATGGGTAAAAATGTTGTACATACGTTATAATGAACATGCATTAAGTAGACATGTAAGGCTTGGTATTACTATGCTTACATAAAACTAAAAAAATTATTTAAATCAAACACTTCCTCATGGGATATTATTTTGCCTCCAGGGCACTAATGAAGAGCTTTAACAATCCAAATGCAATGTATGACATAGCTTTAAGGGTCCTCCATACCTCGTACAAAATAGCTCAAAACACGCATTTGTGGAACGAAATTACATACATAAAAAAAAAAAAAAAAGAATTTAGAAATCTGTTTTTTTTTATATGTATAATAAACATTGAACCATCTTTCTGCGTTTCTATATTAATGTCACTTTGCAGAGTAATATTTTAATTACTATCCCAAAAGTGTAAAATAATGGTCAGACTGACAATTATTTAAGTCCTAATTCTGATATCTAGGTTAAAAAGCAGAAAAATAGTTTGATATTTTCTCTTGAAATATAAAAATTTGGGAACACATATGTAAGAACGGACATATTAATTATGTTAAAATATAATGAAATGAACATTATGCTACTTTTTCACAAAGAATAGTAAGACAGTACAAAGCCCAAGAAGGCGACAGAAGGTTCGAGAACATTTTTTTTTTCGATGTCGATGGCCTCGGACAAAGAACCTCAGTTTTCTCACACCTTACAAAGGGAGAGGCCTTTCCAACGAACTGATAACATCTTCAAGGATACCGCGTCTTTTGCTGTACATTGTCAGCATTGCACAGATGCCTAAAAGTCTGGAAAACCAGCCATCCACCTTTGTGTAGATATAACAATGTATATTGTGTTATTGTAAGAATGTACTTCGGCGGTAGGATCACTTTCTCAAAGGGGGCACTTCCTAATGGATAGATCTGACGGACCGCAAGGACACAAAAGGTGGGATTAAAACCCATCAGTTAAGACGCCTCGCCGATGTTAAGGATTAGCTGGCACAGGACATCAAAAGGAGAGACGCTGGGCAAGAGCGCCACGTCAGCGCCGGGGCTTCGCGCATGCGTAGTGTGGAGGTGAGGAGAGCAGGTCTCTTAGGGAGAACCTGTTAGTCAGTCTGCTTTCGTCTAGCGGAGAGAGTAGTTCTCCGGTAAGATGACGTGAAGCGTTTTCAGTTTTGTTTTTTTGTGAGCATACGGACGCTCCAGTTATATGAAGGTCCGAGGCACTGGATGAGGTTGGCCAGCACACTATCTTTGGACAGATAGGGCTTTTGGTTGCAGCGGTACAGGTCCCAATCAGGGTCAGGGAATCCCGCTTGCATAACAGATATTCTTCTACAGCGAGTCAGCTCTTAGTACTGGCTAAGATTGAAATCGTAACGACAGGGAAGAACGAGTTAGGCTAGTAGGTAGATTCTCTCTGGAACGTCAACGCCGAAAGCTAGGACTTAAGATATTTTTCTGCGGAAGTGATTCTCCTAGGTTTCATGTCTACACCACCGTCAGATCCACGCCTTAGTGAAACCCGATGCTAGAAGAAAATTAATCAACCACCGTCAGAACCTAACTGATTACTTAATAAATGTTTGTGTTATGTTGATAAATCCTCTCAAGATCCCTCTATCTTAGTTGTGATTCTTATTCTGTTCGTTTAGCTGTTTCGATCGGCCTTCCTGGATCACAAATTTCATAACAAAGTGGGGAAGGCTTCGTTTGTTCGCCCGAATAGAATTTAGGGAGGTTTCAGAGAAACAGAAACTCTTCCTTGTGTCTGTGAGAAGCACCTGTAAGGTTGACGCCTCAGAGTCATAAGTAGGAAGCGGGGCCACGGCACATGACCAGTACTTTTGCTCTCACAGCATACGAGTGATATGTTATACTGATTTTTCCATCTGCATGATGCTATATTTGTTTCAATTTCGCATTCGGCAGAATACACGGGATTTCCTTCCCCCTTGGCAAGCAGGAATCAGCTCACACAACCCCCGCTGAAGGGATAATGATTTACTACTTGGGGTCAGCTGTCAAGGAGAGGGCAATTTAGCCTGGGGCTGTCCTGTGGTTTTTTTCACTCAATCAAAGAAACAGTGCTGTTTCTTGGCAGAGTTTAGTTGACACTAAAACACTTCTTTCTGTTTATTCTCTGTTATGAGCAGAGACGCGCCAAGCGGGGTTCAATGGGTGTGAAGCACCCGGGCAGCAAGATGTCTCAGTCAAATCTTATGGTTGATAAATTAATATCAGTGACATGGGAGAAGGAAAACGTTTTACTGTGAAAAATCGTAATGCTACATGGCAATTTTTTTTTTTTAGTAAAAATAATTCGTTATATAAGTGAATAGAAAACGACTTGGAATCAGAGAATAATTTTTATTATTTTTTTCAGTAACAGATACCACGAGCAAAGGACTAAATTCTTTTTCTAAATTTTTTTTTATAACTTTAAAGATTTCAGCATTCATGGTATGTGTGGCCAGTGCTATGACAAAATTTATGTACTTTTTTTTTTTTTTTTTTTTTTTTTGATTGGAGGTTTAACGACCACCGTGAGCAACTCAATGGGCTATAAGCAGTCGCCCGTCCCTAATTTAGGGTCACTGGTTCCAGGGAAGGGAGAGAGCCAGTGCCGTAAGACAAACACAACATCCATGCCTCACCGGGATTCGAACCCGGACCCCGCTCGGACGAATGATCAGAGGCCATCGCTTGAACCACTGCGCCACCGGGCGGCTTATGTACTTTGAGCAGCTCATACTTTAAATCTGGCCGTAAATAACGACGAAAAAATTTCTCTAGAAATTGTGAACATTTTCAGCATTATACTTTCTTTACTGAATTACCTTACCGTTGGCAAATTCTAAAGTAACAGTCCCCAGCGTTGACCGCAAAACCGTGCTGTGAAACAAGGTGAGAAAATAGGATCGATGCAATAAGGGTAACGAGGACTGGAGTACAGTTTGCATGTAATCCACTATACATTATATTAGTACTTTAACCAATCTTTTAGAGACAGTGATACATGAAATTTTACCAATGTTTCTTAGAAGAAAAAAATAAACAAACGCACACAAAAAATTTTGAAATTACATGAAAAACATTTCTCATCAGGGGCAGTATCTGATGCAGGAATAATTTTTCAAATCAGAGTTTTAGGAGCAGAAATATCTGGGGAAATGCAAGTTACCTTTACGCCTCCTAGTGGAAAATCTATGCATTACTTGAAAATAAAAGTGCGCCTAAAATAGTCTTCGTTATAAAGGGCATCGAAAAGAAGAAAGAATTTTTTTCAATCGGATATTAAGAAGCAAATACAGTCAAACCTTGACATGTCGGAATATTTTAATTTCCCTTCACGTGTAATAGAAAACTAATGTAAAACAAACTTGTTAACTCAAAATTTTTCTAATTTCAATCTCGATATCTCAAATTTTTCCATTTGTCATCACTGAACAAAAAAAAAAAAAACTCCCAGAATGCCCAAGAGTGTTTTGACCATCACACAGGAAGAACTTGAAGCTGGTAGGAAACCTGATAGGAGCTCATGCACATAATAGAGTGCCTAAACTAAAAACTGTAAAAGTTGAGTTCATGCCACCAAACACAACTTCTGAATTACAGCCTCTAGACCTAGGTATTATTCAGAGTTTTAAGGTAAAATATAGTCACTAAGTTGTACAAAAATGCATTTCTGACATTGATGAAGGAAAGCCAACTAACGTGGACATTTTGCAGGCGATGCATATCTCTGACAGAGCTTGGAGGAACGTAACTGAAGAAACCATAGATAATTGTTTTAAAAAAGCAGGATTCGTTCGAAATGCTGAAAATGGAAAGCATCCAGACGATCCTTTCAGCAAAAATGAAGATAATCAACAGCTAAATGAAAACTGGCAATGTCTTGCTAATGCATTACATATTGAAGAAAGTGGGACTTTTCAAAATTTTGTTAAAGTTGATGGAAATGTTGCAGTGACCGGGGAATTAAGTGATGAAGATATCATTGCTGAAGTAAAAGTTGTACCAGAGGAAGATGATGAAATTGAGGAAACACCTCTACCAAAAGTGACTTGCTGAGAAGCTAAGTCATTAATAGAAAAACTTCGAAACTTCGTTGAGTCAATGCCGAATATGACGCCAGAGACTTTCCATGCCCTTACCCAATTGGAAAATGTGATTGAATGATCCAGTATCTGTAATCAAACTGTTATAGATGACTATTTTGAAAAGTGAAGAAATGTAAGATTACATTTTTGTACATACTATACATGTACATACTACATGCCCGCATAACATAGTACTGTACTATACAGCACATCATCATCATCATCATTGTCAACCATTATCAATCCACTGCTGGACGAAGGTCTCCCCAAGTTTCCTCCACAACGGTCTGTCTTGTGCCAGTCTCCTCCATGTCACCCCTGCATACTTTCGAATTTCATCCACCCATCTCCCATGTTGTCTTCTTCTGGGTCGTGTATCCAGTCATTTCAAGCTTTGCTTTATTGGTTATCAGCATTTTCATGGATAATACTGTACATACCCAATTCTCTATCTTCAAGATAAGGTGATTTTTTTTAAATTTGTAAAAAATACAGTATATATTCTTTTATGAAATTTTGAAAATTTTCGATATCTCGAGTCTTCTTTGTACTTCCTTCAAGTTCAACATATCGAGGTTTGACTGTATATGCAATAAAATGCATTTTAAATTCAATATCATCTGCATTTATGCACTCTAGCAGTGAAGTTGTGCATTTGAAAAACTCGGAATGCCAGGATCATCATTCTCACATTTTAAGCTTCCCAATGCAAAAGAATTTTTCAAATTGGACTAATAGTTGCAGAGATATCGTATCCATGGACGGACGGACAGACAAAATGATAACATACGCACGATCTTTTTTACAAAAGACGTGCTAACTACCCGCCAACTGCCTACTTCCTAGACTGTGGTAAATTCCCGAGATCCCGGAGATTGCAGTCACGGCATACAAACATGCAGCAGCGTTTATTATGACTTGGAACGATTTAGTTTTGGAATTGTACTGATCAAAACCTGTTCGAACATCATTTCTGCTGGCAGATAGCAGTACATGCAAATTCGCCGATTTGTGACATCTTCGACACACAACTGCTCGATAAGAACCGGTTTAAACATCGTGTTTGTTTTGTGATGGATTCCCATCATTCGTGAAGAAGCTCCGATATCTGCGACGACATCGTGTGGTTCATCAACATCGTACTTCACAAATTCAGAGTTCGCCAAAATGCGTAATTGCGCGTCAAGGACGCATCGGAAAGTGTGTTTACGCATTGAAATTTTGCCAACGCGTAAAAATACGAATCAAGAATTTTAAGCTGAAATTTTTTTATTTTCAACTTTTTATTCGAATTTTGTATTTCAAACATGTGATCAGCGATATCCTTTGTTACCTCAGGCCAGATCTCACGTTGTAGACGATCCATACCTGGACGTGGTTTGCTTGGCACGACCGGAGGTATGGCGGCATGATCTGCCAGTGAGTCAGGGAGACATCGTTCCTTACCTTGACGTCATCGGCTCATCAGGAGCGCAATCCCATCGCAAAATTCCTGTCACTGCTGCTACAGCTCGTGCTTGATCAGACGAGTGAAGTACGCTTTCGCAATCGCAATTCCGGAGCGCCTTGTCGTGATTTGTACTTCGTCATGACGGTGGTACGTGGTCGTGATTTGTAGAGATTGAAACAGCTTTATCAGACACTGTAGTATCGAATGATGTGTCGAAACAGCGTACTTTTAACGTCTTTTTTTTCGGCTAGATTCAGTCCAATGGTGTAGAAAAGAAACAAAACGCAGAGGAAGGAAACAATGAAATCTGCAAAAAAAACTAGCGGTGGAAATACGAAAGCAGCCAACAAACATGGACACTTCATTAGAAAATGAAGAATGCATTGTGTTGCATCGACATCAAAGTTGGAAATTCATTCTTGTTCTTTACCAAAATGGTACAAAGAATTTCCAGGGATTACTTTCCATGCGCTTGTAGTGTTTACGTTATTTATGTATTATATATAGTTGTACTAGGTGTGAGTCAAAATTATATATGTATTTTTTTTGCTTAGGTATCTTCTTTATAGAATATATATATATATATATATATATATTTTTATTACTAAAAAAAAGAAGCAGAACATCCAAATGCATTCAGTAGTAGTGAAATATTTTTTAATATGAAAAAAAAAACAGGGTTTTTTTAATAATTTCCGTGTTTTTGCAACTTTTTTTTTATTGCACTCGTTAGTTTTTCTAAAATACTCATCACTTTTAAAAATTACTACCTAAATTTTTCCAAAGGAGTAAAAATACTCCTTCAAATTATTTTTTCGGCGAACTCTGTTCACGATACATCGCATTGCGAAGGATGACACATCGTAGTACCGTTAGCTAAAAAAAATCGGAGCCTCGAGGTAAAACTTAAACTGGTTTTTCGCGATATACTGGTACATCGCCTAGCCTGAATGACCTATGACGAATTTTTCTGTGAAGCAAACAAGCAGGTTATTGGTTGCTTTCGACAAAAGACCTTGCTGTTAGCCCACAGTTGAGAGAACCGCAGTTGGCAAAGTGCAAAGCCGAGTCAATGAACGCTGAAGGGGAGAACGGTATCATGGTGTGTCCCTTCAGAACTTGTCTGAAGGAAGAAAATGATGTCATCGTCATTGGCAAAGACTTCTCCTTTTTAGCTCAAAGCTGAATTTTGATTTTTACAGGGTAAGGCACAAAGGGAAAAAAATAAAAAAATTGACTGTACCCAAGACCTAAGTCCGTGACCATTTTCTCATTTCGTGACCTTTCTGTGACTTCCATGACTTTCGTGACCTGGTAGACAGACACCCTCTGTATATTGTGGTTAACTGAGACACATCGAGGCTAGAACACTTTGACCTAATTATGTGAAGCTTTATCCAAAGAGCAAATCTGGGATGTTTTTCAAGAAATGTCCCAAATAAATGGCAATTAACCAGAATCTACTACATACATTAATTGAATTAACTTTCTTCTCATTCCTACATTAAAATTGTGATGGTGTAATGTAATGAATTAGAAATTCAAACCATGCAAGTTCCATTTACCAAACTATCTTCCCACCCTCCCCTTCACAGCAAATTCTGTTTTCCATTTTTTGCTCTCCCTAGATTTCTTCACATTTCACCTGCTTTATAATGCACTCTGTAGAATGTGCAAGCTCCTCTGGAGCTAACATTGTTCATCTGAGTTGGGACCTGCTGTAGACCCCTACTCTTGCTTGATGTTGCCATATTGGACTCTTTCTTTCTTTCCTTGTGAAACCTTTGTTTGCATTCACTTTCCACATAAATCTACACCCCAAGAAAATATTGTTATGCAATCTGACTGGTACACTATAACTGAAAAGAAGATGAGTTAATCTTCCAAAATAATAACAAGATAACATCAATTGCAACATTATCACTTATGACTCTAGGTGAAATGACTGGGAACAAAAAATGCAATGAGAATGCCTCCAGTGACATTCTCATTGGTGACAATTCCCAGGTAAGTGCATAAGCTGAAATTATTCGGCATCTTAATGGACTTCTTTTATAATCATAATACTGATAAGAAAACAATGCCCGCCCTCAATAGCCTTGAAAATGCAATGTTTCAACTTGAAAGCAAACAATAAAAAAATTAATGATTTTTCAAAACCATGTTGATACATACATAGTTTTTATAATATACTAGATCACACTTCAGCAGGTTAAAAATATCAATCATATATGAATTAGTAGTAATGGTTTGTATATTATGTACATTCAGTATATGTATGGGCAGAGTAACAGAATGTAGACGTATATGCGTACATGGATAGTTTTCCAAATTATTAGCAGATTTTGCAGATAGTTTATTCTTGTAGATTAAAAAAAATGTTATTTACAGCAATTAAAACACTCAATGCTTTACTCAAATTAATATACAGTACTTAATTACATTTTTAGCTTGAAGAATGTTTAATTATTTTACACATCTTCTGAGTTATTTTATTTTTACAGACGTTTTTTACCTCTAGATTTTATCAAGGCCTGTTCTGAATGTATAAGAACTGTATCAAAAGTTTCGTTCATACAAAAGGAATTTTAATTTTTTGCAAGTTATTGAATTAAAAACCTTCCTTTATGTATTTGTAAGTACTATTTTTTAATTAAGTTATTGAAAATGTTATTTATGAGTAGTTTTTGAAGATACAAATTTGGAGATGATTCCATTTATTGGTGTAAATTATGACATGAATGGTAAGTCAGATAATATCCAAAAAAACTTGAAAATTCATCGTCCTGGAGCGGGAACCTAACCAGTGTTTCCTGGTTAGCAAAGTATGCTATCCACTACACTGATTTATAATTTTTGAAGGTTCATTAATGGAACTGTTTTTCTGGATATAAAAACTTTCTGTAATTAGTCTTTTGTTTTTTATGACATTCTTAGTTCAATATTTTAATATTTTGTTATAAAAGTCCATTTCACACACATTGCTGCACGTTCAATTGCAATGTACTTATTTTTTGTCCTCAATGGAATCTGTAATGTTCCAATAATAATTTATTGTTTCACTAATTTTTATTTAAATTATCTTATTCAATTGTTCCTGTGGTTCGCGCTTTGCGGGTTTGCAGCAAGTTTTCTGTTTCAACTATTGTGTACGCAGATACATATTATTTTTATACTACTGTGTGTATGGAGTGATGCAATTGTATAGGGATAATTTAAAAATGCTGTGATATGGTTTGTAACAGATATAAGTCAATATTTGGCAGAAATTACCTTTATGGATAGGAGTTTGTCTAGGCCTCTACATGGCCCCCTTTGCGGACACAGCAGAGTTCATACCGGGTTCTCAATTCTTGCCGCATGTTTTCAAACATCTGCAGAGTGATTAGGGTAAACGCTGCAGAAATTTTCACCTTCAGGTCATCCAGGTGTTGAGGTCATTGCGCATAGATGATGTTTTCACCCCCATCATCTATGCGCAATGACTTCTTCACCCCCCCCACCACCACCACCACCACCAAAGAAATTGGGGGAAATGAGATCCATGGAGTTTGGCTTAAAGGAAAAAGGACACTTCATATGTTGCTGAATGGTTGCTGCCATTTTCACTTTTGTCACGATGTTGCAAAGTTGCGTGAGCACTAACTGCAGTACATCAAACTTCCCTCTTTCCTCGCTGTCCTTGAGCGTGCGCAATGACTGCAGCAAATTAAACTCCCATCTTTCCTCACCCTTCAGGCAGAATTTGATCTCCATACTGCAGCATTTGCCCAAATCACTCTGCAGATGTTAGAAAACATGTGACAAGAATTGAACACCTAACATGAACTCTGCTGAAACTGCAAAGGGGATCATACAGAGGCCTAAATAAACTCCCACCTGTAAAGGTAATTTCTGCCAAATATTGATTTATATCTGTTACAAGCCATATCACAGCATTTTTAAATTATCCCTACCCAAACAGACTACCCTGTATTACATACAAATATTTACAAGTGCTGTTGCTCTATGCAGTGTGATTGAAATCAATAAAGTTAAAAACAAAACCTGTAAAATAAAAGTATAACTGAAAATACTAATACACTGGAACATTAAAAAAAACCCACCACATACTGGTTAGCTCTAGTATACCCAGTCTTAGCATAAATACTGTTACAAACATTCGACAGATGGTGCCCAACCAGTGTGCAATACATACCGACTAGCCAGGACGCATGAAGCAGCTAGTGAATCATTGTGCATTCAGTCGCAGAGGAGATATTGTGTTTCATGAAGTATTTTTGTCATGGAGTGGTACGATTATGAGAATAGTGTCGCTGTAATAGCGCTGCAGAAAGTTAGAAAATCAACTTCCAAGATTTTCAACATGCTGAAGAAGCTGAAAATCAGCCGAATTTTTGTCTACTGTACCATAAAAAGGTTCCTTGAGACTGGGACCGTCACTGACCACCCCAGAAAGAGTCAGCCGCATACCGTGAGGACTGCTTGCCTGGAGAAAGCATTGGTAGCTCGTATTCAACGAAATCTTGTCAGAAAACAATCAGTGATGGCTCGTGAGCTGAACATTTAAAAACTGTTGATGTCACATGTGTTGTGGAATGACCTACAGGCGACAGCTCACTGGCAACATACAGGGAACTTCCTCACCCTACAACTGAGGAAGCAGAGAGTGCTAAAAGCAAAAAGTTTGCTGCAGCATTAAAAAGACAATCGCCACAGACAGATCTTTTTCTCTGATGAAAAAATTTTCACTATTGAAGTGGATTTCAACCGCCAACATGACAGTGTGTATGTGTCAACTTCACGAGAAGCTCCAAGGATCATGAGGGGCCATCATTCTACTTCTGTCATGGTTTGGTGGGGAGTCTCCTACGAGGGTACCACGAAGCTCCTTTTCTGTCAGAAAGGAGTGAAAACATCCGCCAAAGTCTACCAGGACAGAGTTTTGGAGCCAATGGTCAAAAATGTGAGTCACAACCTCTTCCAAAACTGACAGTGGAGCTTTCAGCAGGATTCCACACCCACCCACGAGGCCAAGCCAACCCAGGAGTGGCTTCGGGCGAATTTGCCAGACTTCATTTCTTCAGCTGATTGGCCTTCAAACAGCCCAGACCTCAACCCATTGGACTTCAAGTTATGAGCAACATTGGAAGACATGGTCTGTAGAAAGAGACACCCCAGTATTGATAGTCTCAAATGCTCTTTAATGCAGGCAGTAGCAGCTTTCCCTGTGGAGACCCTGTGTAAAGCTATTGATGACTAGCCACAGAAACTGAAGGACTATGTGAAGGCAAAAGGATGCGATTTTGAAAAGTGATTGGTGCCATGTATTCACAAGAGTACTACTTGCGTCATATCACAGGTATATTAAAATATCTTCAATTTATTTTGTTATTTCATTGAATCCTTTGTAACACTATTTATGGTAAGATTAGGTAATAACCTAGTCTTACCATAAATATTGTTACAAAGAATGCATAGTCACAACCAGGCCTCGCGAATGTTGGTAGCCAGTCACCAAATAGCGGCCAGATATTTTGTAGTGGCTAGTAAATTTTTAAAGAGTAGCCAATGATGGCAAGTAGATTTTCCCCCAAGTGAGCAACTAATTTGTCCAACTTTTCCCCCACTAGGACTCGGCAATGTATCGATACATCGAGGAAAACTGGTGTGAATTCAACATCGATGTTACGGTGTTTCGACTCTTGAAACTACGACTCATCCCCACTGTGATGCAAATGCTCGCGATGTAATCACCATCGCCCGCCACCAAGCACTGTTGTTCAAACCGGTATTCCCAGTCAGAGACACGTGAATATCGGCTAATCCTCATGCATGCGAGCGTCTCCGATGTAGTTTCTCGCGATGTCTCGTTCCAGACACTACATCAAGGGATTGCTAGTCGGAAATTCGCCTGCCAGGTGAGTAATCGTGAACATCGTGGAGGTACCATTATGATGCAGACACGATGTTTAAACAGGTTTTTTATCGGGCCTCCGTGCGTCGACAATGCTATTAAGAGGCCGCATGTTCCACTTGTTGGATCTCAAAAATTCACCACAGCCGAGAAACAATAGGAAGTATGTGGCAGGGTTTTTTATGACATGAATAAGTCTTTAAAATCAGACCAGTACTAGGTAGCCAGTACGGATAGTTGAGCATTACGAAAAAAATGGGCATCGAGTTCGGTCTAATAATTTCTATAATATCAACGCGAACCAAACCAACCTAGTGTCATTTGATAGCTAATTATTATTTTATTTTTTTATTTCGTATGGTCAGTAAAATTTTTATTCCACTAGCCACATTGGCTAGTAGCTGGTCACAACAGAATAATGTGCTGCCATCTAGGGATGAAAATGTGCTGTTTCAATTATACGTTAATTTTACTTGGTCCCTTGAAAAACGTATAGACAGGATGCCACTTACATATACATACACAGGACTTGAAAAATATCTGAAAGTTGCATGCCCAGCTGGACATGAGCAGAAATTATTTACCTGCCCATGTATAAAAGCTTGAAGCCCAGGAGAGTTTATCTTTAGGATGACAAATCGGAATCCTCATTTTTTTAAGTTAAAAAATATGAACTTTTTTAACATGTTTTGCATTTTTGTTTTTACGAGTCTGTATTCAAAATGTTCAATGCACAAAAGTGTGCATCTCAAGTTTTAAGATGATGCTGAAATTGGTATGAAATGATATGATGATGAAACTGGTATCAGAAAAATTTAGTGGTTCTGCCATGTTCCTTTCGGGTCATTCCATGTCAAATCACACAGCATTTTCACAAGATGTCACCCACCCATTTCAGATTTTCGTGAAAATTGGTACAAAGTATTGTACAAGTGAGATATGAAACCTGTTAAAATTTTAGGTCAGTCGGTCCAGTAGATATCTTGAGTAAGCTTAAGTGGCATTACTCAAGATCTACTGGACCGACTGACCTAAAATTTTAACAGGTTTCATATCTCACCAGTACAATGCTCTGTGCCAATTTTCACAAAAAACTGAGATGGATGGGTGACAACATGCCATGGGTGATCAGACATGGAATGACCCTTTCGTCAAAGTTTTCGCCCGTTGTTACTAAACACCAGCCCCCCCCCCCCATAACCAACCTCAATGTCCTCGTCGTGGGGCGGTGGAAACAGGTAGATTAGGTGCTGTGATTCACAGTAACTCCTCATTTTGGAGCGTCCGAAACATGCTGGCTAACTGAGGCTCTGGTCTACCTAAGCCAAGGTGTGAGGTATCGTGCTGAGGGCTGAATGATACTGAGGTAGTAAAATATCAGTATCATTAACGATCCCTTCAGGGCACCAGGTGAAACCCTGTCGTAATTAGCCTTCCACCCGGGATAGGAGGATTACCGGGTGGAGATTTTTATTTTCCTCCAGTTTCGTGGGACCAAATATGGAAACTTTTTTGGACACAACAAACCCTGGGTTAGGGTCTGACTTAGTACCTAACCTAAAAAAGCAGCATCTTCCCAGCCAAGGCCGGGATCTGTTGATCCTGAGGTGAGGCTCAGATGCTCTGGGGACACCTCTCAGGCTACGGCGGGGAAGTTGTTTCGCAAAAGCAAACAAGACATCTGGAGGTAGCAGGTAATACCGGGTTGCCAAAAGAGTCTGGGGTTGCTAGTAAGGCTGGTGGTAGCAAGGAAGGGTTGTGACTTAGCAAGATTGCTAAACGCAACATCAGGAGGAAGTTAGCAAAGCAGATGAAGGGTCAAACTGACAAGGAGTCGAGTTCAGTGGGACCCACATCTGTAGATACTTCTCCACTGGTGGTGGACAAGAAAGGCAAGAGGCAGAGATCTGTTCTCTCTACCCCCTCTCCAGATGTGAGGAAGCCGAACAAAAGGAGTAGAGAAGAGTCTCGTCCCAGCACTTATGGTGAGGCTGTCTCCACTGTTAGGATGGCCATCATGAAGGAAAACTTCCCGAACAAGTGGCTTGATGACAGTGATTTTGGGAATATTCAGGAGGACCTTTTGAGGCGGGTGGATGGTTCTCAAGTAGGAGAGCCTGTACCGCGCATCAAGAGCTTTTCTCTGAACTCTGGAGCCCTTGTTTACGTTTGTGAGAACGAGGGAACAGGGCAATGGCTAATATCAGCCTTTGAAAAAAATGATAAGGTTTTGAGCGGCACTGGGCTCAAGGTGATGAGGGCCAGTGATCTTCCAAAACCGATCATGGTTGCCTTTAGGACAAGGGATATTTGGACCAAGAATCCAAACGTCCTCTGCAAGAGGTTGTGTGCCTACAACAGTAGTTTGCACACAAATCACTGGAGGGTGTTGGATCGGGTACAAGATCCTAAGGCTGTGAGGTGGATTTTCAGGTAGACAGGGAATCGGCTAAAGCCATTGCTGAAGCCAGGTTCACTGCCTACACTGGGGTCGATGAGGGTCAATTTAAAGTACTACATGACCCTCAGGGCCCTAGCACTTCGAAGGAGGACACAGAAATGGAAGAGCCTCATTCTGCAGTTGTGGAGCCAGAAACAACTGCATTGTCTTCCCCTAGCCATGGTCTGGAAGCAGGGAAGGACTCAGGTCCGGTTGTGCTGGGGGGAGAGACTGAGGAGGTGGATGTGATGGGCCTGGGTGGTGTCCACGAAGGTGTGGAGCTGGCTTCCAGCACCCACCGGGTGGATTCTGACCCGGCTGATCCTTCTACCGCTTAGTCTCCATGCCTATCTCACAATGGAGAACTGCATGAAATGTATCCAGATCAATCTTCACCATAGTCAGTCTGCATCTGCTGCTGTGTGCTGCAGACTGGCTGCGGAGGATGTTGATCTGGCTTTCATTCAAGAGCCATGGATACATAATGGGAAGATCCATGGATACATAATGGGAAGATTTACTGTCTTCTATAATACATCAAGTAGGAGACCAAGGACCTGTATACTGGTGAACAAAAGACATCATGCTATGCCACTTCCTGAGTTTACCACAGGTGATACAACCCTGATTAAACTTTTTATGTCATCTGACAGTGGCAGAGAAGAGCTGTTTGCTGTCTCTGCATACTTACCATTTGATAAACCTGAATCACCTCCTTCTCGGGAGGTAACAGACATTGTCCACTTCTGTGAGTCTGGTGGAAGACGCCTCATCATCTGCTGTGATGCCAATGCTCACCATATCATGTGGGAGAGCAGCGACTGCAACAGACGAGGGGACAACCTTTTTGGAATATTTGGTAAGTACTAAACTTTATATTCTTAATCGAGGCAATGAGCCCACTTTTATTGTTTCTAATAGAAGTGAAGCCATTGACCTCACCCTCTGTAGTGCAAACATGTTTGACCGCATTATTAAATGGCATGTATCTAGTGAACCTATATTGTCTGGTCATAGATATATTTGCTTTTCAGTTGCCGATGTAAGACAACAGCTGGTGCAAGTCAGAAATCCCAGAAGGACCAATTGGATTGGCTTCAGGAAAGATCTGGCGGCACATATTGGAGGCATGGAATTTAACATGTGCTTGGTGTTAGATCTCGAGTTAGCCGTTGACCAGTTGCAACGGTCTATTCTCGAATCTTACCACCAAAACTGTCAGGCCAAGACTGCTAGCTTACCAAGACAAGTTCCTAGGTGAAATAAACAGCTTAGCAGTCTTAGAGGCAAAACTAGAAGGCATTTTAATAAAGCCGAACGTACTGGTGAGTGGACGGTATATAAGACTACCCTCACACAGTACAACAAAGCAATTGGAGAGGCAAAAAGTCTCTTGGAGAGATTTCTGTGAAAGTATTTCAGATACTCCCAGTGCTGCCAGATTTATGAAAATCATGGCTAAGAACAATGCAAATTGCCTGAACACCATCAAATTGGTTGATGGGAGCTTCACAAAAACTGGTAAAGAAACACTAACAGAAATGCTAGGTGTACACTTTCCAGATTCAAGTATAATTGACCACACTGGCGTGCACACAGCTGGCCTTGAGCACTGGCGTGCAAAAAAGGAGGACTGGAGGGTTGCCAGGGAGGTGGTCAATTATTCTAGGATTAAGTGGTCCATTAATTCTTTAGAACCATTTAAATCACCTGGCTGTGATGGAATTGTTCCCATCATGATGCAGCAAGGACTAGAGATACTTACTCCACTCTTGTGCAAAATTTACTGGGCCTGCCTTGCTCTTGGTTATATACCAAGTGCTTGGAGACAGGCTAGGGTAATATTTATTCCCAAGCCAGGTAAGTCAAATTACCAGGAGGCAAAGGCCTTTAGACCTATTAGTCTAACATCTTTCTTTCTCAAGGCTCTTGAGAGGATGGTGGATAGAGCGGCACATTAGAGAGGTGATTTTACTTCCTAAACCCCTCTCAAAATTTCAGTTTGCCTATCAACAAGGCAAATCAACAGAAGCAGCTCTCCATGGCATTGTTTGTTGCCTGGAGAAGGCACTAGAATTTAAGGAGGTGGCATTGGCTACTTTCCTTGATATTGAAGGTGCCTTTGACAGGGTCTCTACGAGAGACCGTTGTGGGAGCTGTGGAAAGACATGGTGTTGATAGAACCTGTTATCAATGGATTAAGGCCATGCTCACATGCAGAATGGTCGTGGCCTCGCTTCTCGGGGAGACTGTCGGTCTCCACCTGCCGGGGTTGCCCTCAGGGGAGAAGTTTGCTCTCCCCTGTTGTGGTGCCTAGTGGTGGATGAACTGCTGGGGATCCTGGAGGGGTCTGGTTGAGACTGTTTAGGCTATGCAGATGACGTGGCCATAATAGTCAAGGGAAAATTCCTAAAACAGTCTTGAGCGTAATGTAAAGAACACTGGGACTTGTTGAGGATTGGTGCAGGAAGGTTGGTCTATCAATTAACCCAGACAAAACCACCCTTGTGCCTTTCACTAGAAAGAGGAATCTTGGATACCTTGGAGATATTGCTCTCTTTGGGAAAACAGTTCCTCTCAGTACACAGGTTAAGTACCTGGGAGTCATTTTGGACGGAGGCTTAACCTGGAAACAGCACTTAGATTACTGTATTGCCAGAGCCAAGAAAGTGTTCTGGTCATGTAGAGGTGCTGTTGGCAAATCCTGGGGCCTCAACCCGAGGATCTTGCACTGGATATATACTATGGTCGCTTATGGCTCAACAGTGTGGTGGCGCAGAGTTAACCTCTGCACGGTGCAGGCTGAACTTAACAAGTTACAAAGGCTGGCCTGCATAGGTATATCAGGAGCAATGAGAACTACTCCAACAGCTGCATTGGAGTTGCTTCTTGATATTCTGCCACTTCCCCTTCATATTGAGGGTGAGGCCATTATGGGGGCATATAAGATTATGCCGTAATGGCATGTGGAGACCCTCGTTGTGGGTTGGCAGCCATTCCAAGCCTATTCAGGAGTATTTTTGTAAGGAGCCCATCTTTCAAATGGGAACCGACAATATGCTAGTAAAATGTAATTTTGATAAAGCATTCAGTGTGAACTTTCCCAGTCGCAGTGAATGGGAAATGACCTTTGTCCCTGAGTGCAGTGGTGAAACTGTTTGGTTTACTGATGGCTCCGGGACAAACGTAGGAGTTGGAGCAGGGGAATATTGCCTATCCAGAGGTTATGGTTCATGCCAAAGCCTTGGAAGGCATGCTACCATGTTCCAAGTTGAGGTGTATGCTATTCTAGCATGCGCCTCAGAATGTCTGATCAAAGGGTATCACAATGTGCATATCCAGATTTGTTCAGACAGCCAGACGGCTTTACTGGCACTTTGTCAGTGCTGCATTTCATCCAAAATTGTTTGGAACTGCCTCCAGACCCTAACTGAACTGGCAAACCGGAACAAAGTGCAACTGCTCTGGGTTCCAGGACATAGGGGTATTGAAGGTAATAAGAAAGCTGACCTTCTTGCTAAAGAGGGGGCAGAGCAGGCTTTTTATGGTCCAGAGGCTGCATTAGGGCTCGCCTCTGGTGTGGTCAGAGGATTAACTAAAAGGCTGCTGAGAACTAAGCAGCTTGACCTCTGGCATGCTACCAGGGGTCAGAGGCAGGCAAAAGAATTTAATCAAGGACCCTTGTCTTATAGGACTAAGGAACTCCTTAAACTGCCAAAAAAGGATATTGGACTGATTGTTGGTCTACTTACAGGACACTGTCGTCTTAACAGGCACCTTAATTTGATTGGGGTGAAAGAGGATCCACTTTGTAAACGATGCCATCTGGAAGAGGAGACTTCCTTGCATTTTCTTTGTGACTGACTTTTTTGCAGCACTCAGGCTTGAACACTTTGGTACTCACAACTTGAGACCAAGTGATCTCTCTTTAGTACCAGTCAAGAGCATTCTTCTTTTGCATCTGGTCTCTTTCGAGATTAAGGCTGGGGATGCACAATAGACCTTAGGTCGCGGTGCTGGGTCAACTTAATACCCCCCCCCCCATTGGTACAAGTAACAAGTACTAAACACCAACCAGAGACTAGTAACATCAGAGGCCATGCATCCTGTAGCTGACTATAAACAACATTTGAAGCAAAAATACATGGTTCCAATTTCTGGACCTAGAACATAATTAAAGTGATTTTCTTCTGTCCCTGGTACTCTGTAACAATAATACAAATTCCTGTGATTATAAAGGAACAGAAAACTCATTTCGGGCATCTTTTTTTTCCGCGCGAAAATGTAATGTCGAATGAGACATGAAAACTGACACAATCAGAAATGCTTTGTCGTAAGTAGTTATCCCGCTAAAGCATTTTTAAAACCAGCAGTGACATCACAGTAGACAAGAAACCGGACGTTCAGCGTGTGGAGGGTTGCAGTTGATGCTGTTTACCGTTCTGTGCAGCGCAGTCGATCCCATCAATCTGTAAAATGGCTGGTGTAAATCCTTATTCATTTGAACCACGATATTCTGCCGGTACAGTATGAATGTTTTACAAGGAATGTGAAAAAAATATTCAAGGGTAGAAAAGGTAATCTTGTCTGGTGCCAATGTAATAACTGCGAGAGAATGTCAACAGACACTGAGTGTTTGTGTTGCAACAAGCATGATCAGATGATGAAAATAAAAGGTAGTTCCCAATGTATAATAAACCACGAATCATTCAACAGTGTTGTTTAAAACATCCACACCTCACGGGCAAGTCGTTATGAAATGATTCTTCGGGCAGAAAAAAACGAGAAGAAAAAATATGAACTTGTATGTAACAAACTATGGAGACACATTACATACAAACAATTCATATATTGGGTGAAAGCAAAGAAATCCCTTCCTGTGTTATGAGTAAAATTAGAGAATGTTTTCCTGAATCTAACGAACAGTGTTTGGCTTTTGTTTGTTGCCCTGAAAATGACCCAGACTATTTAGACACTGTCACTAAACTTTGTCAACTGCTGTCTATCTGTGAGTATATAAAGGTGTTTTTCCTTGAACTAAGTGCATACTTTATTGGGGTTTTTTTTTTTGTCTCTCCTATTGTCATGGGAGAAACAACTGTATGAGTATTTTCCATAGTCCAAGTACAAAGCCATTAATGACCCCCCCCCCCACGAAAATAAAAAAAAAAAACCACAATAGTTGAACACGATATATAGCTCTAGAAATAAGTTAGATAAAAAGGCAGTTTATCTAACTTATTTCTACTGTCATTACTGTATGGCAGGTTAGTCAGAAATTTTTCTTCCAGCAGTTCAGCACCTCCATTATATGTTTCAGCTGACCACCATAAATGGTTTGTTACTCTGGACCGCCATGCTTCTAGTAAAGGAGCTCTCTTTTCAGCAGCTTTTAGATTTTTAGTTAAACTTTTGGCCATGTGCCACACATCAAACTGATGATCAATTTGTGGATATTTTTTCTTCATGAGGGCATGAATGCTTCTATGTCTGTCTGATAAAAAAAACTGATATCTTTATTTCTTCATAGAGGTATGAGAGTAATAAATCGCATGCATTCTTTTCTAAGTCCCCGTCAAAAACACCTTTTTGGATGACAATAAAACCTACAATATTTCCCTTGCGAATATCCATAATGGAATATGTGCAGTATTTGGCGCAAAAACCTGGTGAATCAAACTGTCCATCTCCACTCACCCAAATTTTAGAATCACACAATGTTAAATCATCAGTAATTTGTTTTCTCATACTGTGGCTCATAAACTTGATTATTTGCCCAACTAAAAATTTCACCATTTTGTAAAAAGTAGTGCTACTGAGCGATTGTAAACCAAGGGTTTCAGCAAAATTTGTAAACTGCTTAAAATTCATTCCAGTTGTGTAAATTGCAGCAGAAAGTTTGATGACTAACAAACAAAACTTGTGCAACACAAGGAGAGAAATTCCTGACACTATTTACCTCATACTTTCCCTCACAACCCAAACCGTGCCGAGTACACAGATGCTGCTGGCGTGGGAGACGTGGCCTGATTGCTGGTCTAGTGTGACATCATCACCAGAAACTTTGTCGGCTGTTTACTCAGCTTCCAATGACTGTAGGGAAACAAATTTTGTATCTATAAGCACACACACACACACACACACACACACACACACACACACACACACCTTCACCTTCATAACATGCCAACAAAAATTCATATTTTCGAGAACCTTTGTTTTAAGTTTACTGTTCCTTTAAGCAATGAAATGAAACATGACATGCAACCACTGTCTTTTTTCCTGTTTATAGTAGAAAATTCTATTTCAAACTTTTCCGATTTTTTAATTTAGTTGCCTGCACTGGGCACTTAGATTTTTTTTATCTGCCCAGACCAATAATTTATATGCCCCAGGGCATCTTGGGCATAGTATTTTTCAAGCCCTACATACATAAAGGAAAAATATTAAATTGAAAGCATAATCAGAAACCACTCTTTAACAACAATCAAGCATTTGCAACACGCTGCTGCACAGTAAATTTTCACTATGAAGTAAAATTTTCAACTCCTTGAACAATATGCATTTTCCTTTTACATAACACTGGAAGAATGTAAAATTTTGCATAACACAACTTTCAGTAAAAACTTTGCACTTCTTAATTGGAAAAGAAAAAAATTCCAACATGGAATACATATTCAAGGAGTGATCAAAATGTAAGGTGAATGGAGCCGCCCTTGCTGTGGAAGCAAAGGAGAGGTGTCTGAAGTAAGCGGTCATTAACCCTTAACCATCACATGTTTAAGGGTTAGTGACTGCAGTCAGAAGACCATCAACTGCAGTAACTGACATCATCATGGAAATTCATGTGATGATCAGAAAGAACTGATGCCTCACTATCAGAAAAACTGTAACAGATTGGTCTGTTGTTTGGTTCTGTTCAAGCCATTCTAACTGACAAATTGAACACAAAACATGTCAGTGCCAAGTTCATTCCTCGTCTTCTGAACAACAACCAGAAAAGCATTTGTGTCACAATTTTGTCTGAGTTGTTTCAATGTGCAGTAACAGATGCAAACTTTTTACAGACGATTGTGACAGGTAATAAAACCTGGGTCTATGGTTATGACCCTGAAACAAAAGTTTGAAGTTCTCAGTGGAAAACCTTTGTCCCCAAGACCCAAGAAAGTACGCCAGCCTCGATCACACATTTAAGTCCTGCTCGAGTCATTTTTCAATACTGAAGGATTGGTGCATTGGGAATTCCAACTATGTGGCTTCACTGTTAGTACTGCACATTACTTGGAAATCCTGAAACACCTGAGGGCGACTTCAGTCCATCGCTAGAGGCCAAAGTAGACCAGTGGATGGATGCTTCACCACAACAATGTGCCAAGTCACACTGCTCTTCCGATCATCCAATTCTTGGCCGCAAGATCCATTCAAGTGCTCCCTCACCCCTTACTGACTGGACTTGGCACCAAGTGACTTTTGGCTGTTCTCGAAACTTAAGTTATCAAAGGTACACATTTTTTAGTGACTTTTGGCTATTCCTGAAACTTAAGGAAGTTATCAAAGGTAAACATTTTGACTCTGTGGAAGACATCACAGGTAATGTAATAAGGCTCGTAAAGGGCATTCGAAAACAGAACTTTTATTGGTATTTCGAACAATGGCAGAACCACTGGAACAAATTTGTGTGTATGGCCAAGGAGTATTATTTTGAAGGGGATTCATTTGTGTAACTCTACTATTAAATTTCTGTCTTCAGTAGAAGCATTCACCTTACTTTTTTATCACCCTTTGTATATATGTTGATAATTAGTGAGAATGTCAACAAGCAACATGCACAAATGCTAGTAACACAAACCTCTAAAGGAGAGAAATCATGGTTCACAACAAGGGCCAACACAACGACTGGAACAACAAGGAACTCAATACGAAAGGTGTCATGATTTCGATCGTAGGTGGCTTTGAACTTCACGTACATCATGTATAATGTAGCGTAAGATGCTCCAATGAAAACAACTTTCATGACAGTATTATAGGCTGAAATATAATTGGTAAAAAGATCCAAATATCGTGTGGTGTACACTAAAGCAAAGAGGATCTGGCTTCTGCCAGAGATGCCTAGAAAAAGAAAAAAGTGTTTAAATTCATAAATATTTTACGACAAAATTTACAATATCATACAATATTTTATTCCACAGAAGAAATACATATTTTTTACTTAAAAATGAATAAACAACTTGAAAATTTTCATGCATCTCAAAATCAAATAATATTTACCCACAAAACTATATGAACTTTGAAATATTTTATGACTGTATAATGTAACATCATGCCAATAGCTGAAATAATTTCAACATTAATAATAATTAGTAAGAAAACAAGGAAATTATTTTTGAACATGAACTAAAACTTACATGCAAGTACTCAATAAAAGACTAGAAAAAAATGCATAATGTCATAACTTTACCCTAAAAGACCACTCACAAGTAGTTCCAATTCCCTTGGCAAGTTTTCTGAGTGTTATGGGTAATACTTAATTTGATATATTTGAAACACAAATGATTGGCACAACATATAATAACGCATTCTTCAGAAGAATGAGAAACAGCTAATTGAAAAATATCTTCCCCCAAGTGCCAGAATTATTCTTAATATGGATGCAGTGAAAATATCAGGAAATTCTGGTTAATAAAACGGATGATTGAAGAGACAGCACCTTGAACAGTTTTACATGCTACCATCAGCAGTGATTTCATGAGAACGAACACGTCATTCACCATTTCAACTTCAGATTAACATAAGTTTTGAGTTCCTTTAATCCATGCAACAGCGTTCCAACCATTCTTCAATGTCTCAAACAATTTGACACTTAAGAGGACAGGTGGACTATACTTATCAGAGTTCAAATTACCCAGTGGTCTGCTCTCCATAGCAGAAAGTTCCTGGTCAGTCTGCGGCAGAATCATTGTGCCACCAAATAATCTGCAGGTAGTCAGTCACTAAGCAAAATAAATACCATTAGATGCGAAAAACAATAAAACTTGCACAGACATATTTTTTACCTAAAAACAAATGTCTAACTTAGGTACTAGAGCAATTACCATGTTAAATGGGATCAAGAACATTCTGGCCTTCTGTATCTCGAATTTCGCCGCCATTTTCAAGCTCAAACACAAAGATTTATAGAATAAAACGATATTTAACAACAATAAAGCGCAGATGCATCACTAGGGGAAATTATCATAACAGAAGTCTTCGCTCCGTTCTTCCATTTTTGGAAAAAAATACAATTATGGGAGAAATCTTTATTACGTTTAACTTCCGTTTTCGGAAATTCTGAAAGGCGAAAAACTTGCATCTATGATAGGGAGTTTCCAAGATGATTTAAAATAGGGTTCTGGGGATAGCATTTTTGCCTGCAGAACCAAAATAAATCTGCGACGTAAGTCGCCCGTCGCCACGATTCTGCTACTTCTTGGCGCCATTAGCCAGTAAAGAATCAAAATATTTTGTAATATTTGTATTACAAACTTTAATTTGAAATTAACTATATACATGGTTCATACAGTTTTTCAATCACAAAATTCCAGGACTTTTGGATTTTTTTTCCCATGACATATGATCGAAATGCTCTTACTTAAAATAGAGTGAAACCATATGTCTGTTCAACCTGTAACCTACAACAAACAACTTCCTACATATTATACATAAATGTCAACTATTCAGTTGTTGCATTATTTACTGTTTCTCACGTTGTTGAAGTGCTGAAACGTGAGAAACAGTAAATAATGCAACAACTGAATAGTGGACATTTATGTATAATATGATTTATAACCACGTAAAAAGTTCAACACCTTGAGATGTTTGAAGAATTGATAGAACTTCCTACATGCTTGGGCAAACTTAATATAGAATACAGAATGTTAAAAATGATGTCTACTGCAGAACTTAGAATCACAGATAAATATTGAAATACCAAAACTGCAACTGAAAATGTGACCACGTTAAACTTTTTAATAACTGGCCTGGAAAATATACCACTGAATAAAAATGTGTTGTCATGTGATGATTAGAGCTGAAAAATTATTGTAATTCACCTTGGTATTTAGCTCTCAATGCCACATACAACCTACGTACAATAAGTTCCAGGTATGACCGCATAACTGACAACAGTAGTGGGATAAAAATATCATGTGCATACCAAAAAGACAGCAGTTTTTGTATAATTAGCGAATAGCTGGAAACTGGTTGACACTGGTACCAACAGGTGGCAGACGGGCATTAAAGGGAGTCATAGCAAGTTCTCGTTCAATTTCATTTTACCCATGGAAGAGCACAGAGTAAACATCAGTTTTTGCTGGAAACTTGGTAAATCGGCTATTGAAAGAAACTTACAGAATGATAAAAGAAGTGTGTGGATAGACAGCATTATCCTTCAGCCAAGTTTTCGAAAGGTATGCAGCACGGTTTCATGAAGGGCGTGAATCCTTTGAAGATGATCTGAGATCTGGACATCCCTCCAGTGTGTAGACAGCAGAAAAAATCAAAGAGGTGCAGAATCTGTTAAAGAAAGATGGCCAAATTACAGTGAGACTTTTGGCTGAGTTGGTGGGCATCAGCAAGTCTTACAGTACATCTATCCAAGCAGCTGTGGCAAAACAACTTGCAGACATTCCAGAAAGTACCTCTCAGAACTGTTTTCAGGATTTTCAGAAATGCTAGAAACTGTGTGTCGATTCAGAAAAGCACTGTTTTGAAGGTGACCAGCATTAATTGTGAGTATGGTACTTTTTTTATATTTTTTATTTTGTCAGTACTGGATCTTTTCAGATGTAGGTTGTATAAGGACGAACACGTAACGATCACCTTCGGAATTTGCACTTTGAAATTAAACATAAACATAAAAAAGTAGCGAAGTAGAAACTTCCCAGAAAAAGTAGTAGTAGCAGGCTATTTTTCCACGGATGTAGGTGCAGCAGTTTTCTAATCACCTTTCAAAAAGCACAGTAAATGATATTTTTGCTAACTTTTACCAATTATCTTACAGCTGTACTTGTCCTCCCTTGATAATTGTCCTCTTTAATTCTTTTGTTGTTGTTGGCTTGGGGATTTAATGGCCACCATGAGGAAGTCAATGGACAGTCACCCGTCCCTAATTTAGGGGCACTGGTTCCAGGGAAGAGAGAGAGAGAGAGAGCCAGTGTCGTAAGACAAACACACCACCATGCCTTATTCAGACCCATCCAAGTCAAATGATTAGAAGTCAACACTTAGTGCTACTTGGCTTCTGTGGTGGCATATACTGTATAATCACAGTAGTTTCAATAGTCGTAAAAACAGGATGTTGGCTTTCCTGCTGAGAATTCCATTGGGTTGTTGATATGTATAACACATCTGTATGAATAAAAAAAAATTGCAAAAAAATGTGAAATACTATTTCTGCCATCTAAAATGGAAAATGTGTAAAAGAAACACACAAATGCATACAAGTGTCCAAAAACTACAAACAAGAAAGTTTCAAATTAAAATCCATTTTCCATCATTAAATAAGAAATAGCAGGCATCAGATTTTTTTCTATTAATTGAGGAAACCTAACTGTACCAGTGCAGTGTTGTATATGCTGTGTGTTATGAACTATAATAACAAAAGCTGTTCAAAGTCAGGAATATTGAACCATGCCCTGCCATAAAGTGACTGTAATGTAAACGCCATGTAAAAAAACTATTTCACCCCCTCTTAACATTATATACGCTGCAACCATTAAGTCAGAAAAAAGTATTTTTAAACTTTTTCATAGTTCAAAAGAATTGGAAATAACTACAAGCTACACACACTTTTTATGAATAATTCTCTCAGATAAGGGAGAGATTGTGTCTAGTACGAAGTCATAGCCATTAGTGTGTTCAGAATATAATAGCCATCATTTCCACACCAACAAATAATGGAAATTGCATGTTTTAAAGGCCACAATCAGCCCAACTATCCATGAACACAGAATATTAAGATAGCAACCAGCTGCACTTGTAATCCAGCCTGCCACGGATAGGGTTCCATGACCAATACATATGAATCACTCGCTTTCAAACACACCCCCCCCCCCCCCCCCACACACACACACACACACACGGCAACATATACACACTATGCATTGCCTAAATGGAACTGCATCAGTATTAGCTAATGAGCTTCAAAAGAATGAAAAGACGCCTGGACAACACGCGCAGAGAAACCCAGTGTAAAAATATGCCGACTGATTTAGCGGATTTCAGGTAACCCTAAGTCCTCCCACTCACCACGATCACGGAATTTGTGGAATGATTAATGCTGCACTTTCATCAATGCATGCTACTCAAATTTTAACTAAAACGTCATTTTTCAACATAACACTAAAACACCGATGCTTAATTTTTATATAATTTACACGAATGTTATGAATGATCACCACTGAAACACTATTATTTAGTCAACTTTACAAGAGCATTCATTGCATGCAACACGAAGAACGATGTTGGTCGACTGGATTGAAATTCAACAAAGTACATCAACATATGGTTTAGAAGATACATAAACACTGCAGGTACGTGCTGAAACAACACGTGATATACTTTTTAATTTCGAAACAAAATGAAATAGCATATTAAAAACTGTCGTGGCAAGTCAGGCCCGAGTGGGGAAAAAGCCGGCGATAGGATGAGCAAGTCTGCTTAGATTTCAACTGGTACTACAGCTAAACATGACAACTGAAATACAGTGCATTATGCATCGCATACGATTCGAATAAACTGTTACAATTATTATCAACATAAGGTAGCGTTCAATTGCACTTTATATATGTACCGGCTCAGTAATCTAACCGGACTTAAACTGATACTACTGTGTGGCCAAATATTCAACCAGCTATTTAAAACAGTTACCTGCACAAGATCTTGTTTTCCATATTTTGATCAGAAGAATGATTATTGCAAGAAGATGAGATAAGTCGCCCGTTAGTCGAAAAATATTCATCGTTTCACTACCACGCCAAAATCCCTAACTAATACAGCAGGAGGAACGAAAGGATGGCATTCGGTAAAGTGACGTGGCTGACAAATAATCTAGAATTATGGGAACGTCTTTGTCTTTTTCTAACTGCAGATGGCGCCACAGTACAACGAAGGACTTCTCTGTAACAATTTTTTTTTTTCATGATTCTAACTCTCCTTTCGAGATAAAATATTCCTTCCGTAAATCGTCTTTTTCCGATTCCATCAATAAACAATAGAGGAAGGCAGCAAAGAGTAAAATATTTGTATATACTCGGTGCATGGAATTCAAAAAGAACAAAGAAAGAAGAATTCAAAAAAGAATCACATTCAAAAGCAGAGACAGACAATAAAAAAATAACATTTAAATAAATAAAAACAAATAAAATTTTAGCAATTTTTTGAAGTTCTTTGAACCCTATATTCTGAAAAAGTTACAAAAATGGAAGCAAGATATTCAATTATTTTTATCCGACGATAATTTTTGAAATACATAGCTTCTCTCACTTTTTTAAACTCGTAGTTTTCTTCGTGAAATGTCATATGTTTGGTCAAATATATATATATGTATTTTCTTTTTTTTTGCTGTCATTCGTAACAAAAACAACTAATGTGGATTAGAACAACTAACAAAAACACAGAGAACCGACATGAACAAAAAAAGAAAAAAATATTTCTAAATCTGTTTATCAATTTTAATCAACCTACAGTAGTGGCCAAAATTGTGGAAACCTTTTGGAAATAGTGAATTTTTGAGGTATGATGGCTAACAACACCAGTTCTTTTTTTTTTTTTTTTTTTTTTTTTTTTGGAGTAATACCATAAAATTATATTGTATATCAATGGAAAGATAATTTCATCAAGAATGTAATGTAATAACCCTTATGAAGGATTTTGCATTAGAACAGCAGTTATAAAGAAGAAAAGTGAAACACATAGAAAAACTGAGACATACAAATTATCACCATGTCTTAATACTTAGTTGGGTAACCTTTAGCGTTAATTGCGGCCTTGCAACGCCTTCCCATGGAGTGAACCAACTTTTTTAGTTCTGCAGCTGTTAGAATGTCAAACTAAGATTGAATTATTTCTTCTATTAATTGGGTTTTATTGCTGGGTTGCTTCTGACTAACAAGTTCCGTTAGTCAGCTCCATAGATGTTTGATGGGGTTAACGTCTGGGCTATTCCCAGACCATTCCAGCAGTGGAATATGATTATCCTGAAACCACTTTTTGCACACAGCAGCAACATGACATGGAGCTGAATCCTGTTGAAATATAAATGCTTCATTATCTTGGAAAAGATCACGCACGGAAGGCTTCACTTTGGGCTCAAGTATTACATTAATGTAATTTTGGCCATTTATGTTCCCATTAATCACGTAAATTCTGCCCACACCTTTTGATGTCATACAACCGCAGATCATAACACTAACTGTGTGTTTCACGGTACATGTAATGCAATCAGGATGCAAATCTTCTCCGATTGTTCTCCTTATGTGTTTTATGCCATCTAGCTTTTAGACCAAATTCCTGCAGTCTGAGCCGAACAGTCCTTGCACTCAACTTCACATTGCATTGCGCTATTTAATCTTGTATACACCCAGATGATTTTCTTCTGTCACCTATGCACAGTCTCTTAATTCTTCTATCGTCTTCTATCATCGCTTGCTTTGTGCACCTTTTCCTGCCTTTACCAGGCTGGTTTTGTAGTGACTGAGTCTCCTTATACCTCTTCAAAAATTTAGAAATGCCACCTTTCGTTAAGTTTTCACCAATTTTTCTTCTAATGTTTTCATAACTGAAGCTTTGTTCACTTAATAGTACTATTTTACATCGCTTTCTGGGTCACCAGTCAACTCTTTGCGCTATTTCTTTAATTTTATTGCGTTTTACAAGCTCACTAAATGAAAGAGCACCCACAAAAAAAAAAAAACTAGATAGTAATCACATAACACCCTGACAAATGTCCTCCTCTCATCTCCAATACATGACATCAATAGTTGAATCGCCGCCCCGGTGGCGCAGTGGTCTAAGGCGCTGGCCTCTGATCATTCGTCCGTCTGGGATCCGGGTTCGAATCCCGGTGAGGCATGGGTGCTGTGTTTGTCTTACGGCACTGGCTCTCTCCCTTCCCTGGAACCAGTAACCCTAAATTAGGGACGGGCGACTGCTTATAGCCCATTGAGTTGCTCACGGTGGTCGTTAAACCTCCAATCAAAAAAAAAAAAAAAAAAATAGTTGAATCCTACTGTGACCTGATTGGTTCATTGCCAAAACAAGATGACACCTGATTGGCACTCTAAACACTCATGCTCATTGGCTACATTCAAATGAAGGAAAGCTACTTCATATAAACCTAAGCAAGTTGTGCTTCCTTTTCCTGGTTATTTGGCTATAACTTTTCATAGAATACAGATAATTGAACAAACTTTGTTGCATTACATTCTTGATAAACTTATCTTATCATTGATATATGATTTTATGATATTACTCCGAAAAACAGTGGTGTTATGAGCAGTGGCGGCTTTTGAGGTGAAGTAGGTGAAGTGCCTCTTCACCTATTTAACTCAAAATAAAGTTTTATTCAGTAATTTTTTTTATAATATATTCTTTTTTGCCTTTATTCAGTTCCAAATTACCAAAAATTTTGAATAGATATTAATTCACATGGCGCTCTCAATACGGAAAACAAATCCTTATACGCAAAACATTGCAAGTGAAGAGCCGAAATGAGAATGCTTGGAAGTCTGCAGTTTTCCGCCGAGTGGCCATGGTAACCGTGACGTCACCCTCCCCAATCTGCTCGCTCAAGTGAAGTGTTTCAGCTTCACGCGCATTACCTCTGCATCTTTCAGGTTTTGAGCGTAAAGTCGTGAGAGATCAAGGTGGAGTGGGCGGACTACCATTCAATTTGCTAGGGCTTTTTTCCTTGTAATGCTGTGGTACATTATTTTCCGAAAGGAATTTGTTCTTTCGTGCTTTGTGATTATTTGTTGAAAGCTTTAACTGATATTTTAGGTTTGTGTACAATTTAACTAATAGTGATAGTTCTTAGTATGCATCCTGTGGACGACATTGTTTGTAATTTATTGCAAACTCCATTACAGTGGCGGCTCGTAGTTAGAAAAATAGGTGAAGAGCTACAAGAGCAATGTGAAAAGATGTCTACTGTCTTCAATGATTTTTTTATATATTAGAACAATTCTTCCTAGTTTTAAAGCTGCACATTTGTCAACTATGTCGTCATAAAATGGCTGTTTCTTTGTGAGCATCAATAAAATGTCTTTATGAATAGAAATATTTTGCCAAAGAAGCTAGTCTATCTGGAAAAATGAGTTTAAATGAGGGAAACCAATTCTGTAAAAATGTCTTTATCTCCATGAAGCACTCGAAGAAGTTCTTGGGTTGATATATTCCTTAATTTTTCATCGGCATATACAAGACTCAGTTCATTTTTAGTGTTCAGTAAATATTTTCCCGTAAAAGTGTTGTAGATTTTCAAAAGCGTGAGAGGGAAAATCATGAATTAAATTGGTCGAATTTGGTTGTGTCAGCAAGACAGACAAATTGAAGTTTCTCATAGTCTTGAAATCTTATATCCATTTCCATAAGAATATGGTCCAAAATTTCAAAATACACTTGTTTATAATTTTGAAAAATGTTTGTTGTGTAAGAACATGCAGCATATTCCCGTTTAGATCGGCTTTTTTCTGTGGTTTTGCTAGCTTTTCTAAACAGTGTTTCAAATACCTCATCGTTCCTTTTATGGCTCAAAATTTCACGAGTTTTTTAAATTTGAGTTACACAGTTTTCTGCAAAATTTCGCATAACAGATCGGTGGAGATAACAATTTCATTAAATGCTATTGCCAAAAATGAAAATTCAAAAGTGTTCATATCATTTAAAACCTCCTAGGCAAGTTGAATTGATTTTTTTGTCTGATTGTTCACTATTTGTTAGATATTCGAATACTTCCTTTAATTTATTCCAATCTTCAACTATTACACTCACAAACTTCGATGTAAATGACCATGGAGTTTCTGTTATGGTTGGTATGCGTCTTGCGGTTGTTAATGAAAGTGTATTTTTTTCACCGCTGTGAGTGTTTTTTCACCCCTCAGCGAAGCGATCGCTTCGCCGAATGGTGAAAAAACAAAGGAATTCCACTGAGGCTTGCTAAAAATATTCGGCACTTAGAAATTTTAGAAAAACTCTGCTGTAATACAATGTTCAAACGATGTGATAAGCAATGAACAAAAACAGCTTGAGAAGCTTTATGTTTAATTTTTTTTTCTGGAGCCCAGTTAAGTGTCCAGACATTACGTTTGCCCCATCGTAACATTATTCTATTAATTTGTGTTGATAATCAAACTGTTCCAAAATTTTATCTAACATTTTATGTATAGCTTCTGACATTCTATCTTCACTCACATCATGAAAAACAAAAAATTACTCAACCAATACACCTTCCGAATCAACAAATCTTATTATTAAAGAGCACTCGGAAGTCTGATTATGTCTTCCCATCTACTTGAATCAAAAAGCATTGAACTTCATTTTCTTCATTTTTGACGTGATCGTTTATATATTTAGAAATACATTCAATTAATTCATTTTGAATAGTTTTTGAGTCACCAGTGAAGACATTTTTTTATCTTTTCGTATTGATTTTGAATATAAAGGACTTCTTGATTTCAACAATGAAAGTAATTCCTTAAAATTTCCACGATTTTATCGAGTCGATGCCTTTGTCATGGCCACGGAATACTAGTTCTTGTTCGCTCAAATACAAAACTGCATCAATCACTGTCTACAGGAAAAGTCTATTTAAACGAACGTTTTCGTTGAAATGCATTTTCAAAAGTCTAGCATTCTCCCTCAAGGCATCGGCAATGGTGTTCTGATTCTTTTCAAATTTCCTTAACGTTAATTCGCATTTCAGGTGTTTGCTAGAATCACCACGTTTGTAAAATGACCGTGTAATGTTTAGTAAATTTGAAAATCCGTCTTTATTTCACGCCGAATGTTTATTTTTACTAAAAAGTAAGCAGGCTCAAAAAATAATTTTTGTAACACAGAAGTGCTACAAAGCCATTTGTATTCAGTAAACCAACATTTTTTAAAATTAATATTCTAAGATTCAATGCTCTTCTTGATTTCTTTCTTGGCGACCATTGTCAGTGAATCCGTTGGTCTTCCTTAAAGTAAAATGTCTATTTTATCTTCATCTTTCCACCGATTAAATGGAGTTTGCAATAAATTACAGACAACGTCGTTCACAGGATACATACTGAAAACTAAAACTATCAGTCAAACTGTACACGGCCGCCCCGGTGGCGCAGTGGTCTAAGCGATGGCCTCTGATCATTCGTCCGAACGGGGTCCGGGTTCGAATCCCGGTGAGGCATGGATGTTGTGTTTGTCTTACGGCACTGGCTCTCTCCCTTCCCTGGAACCAGTGACCCTAAATTAGGGACGGGCGACTGCTTATAGCCCATTGAGTTGCTCACGGTGGTCGTTAAACCTAAAATCAAAAAAAAAAAAAACTGTACACGAAACTAAAGTATCAAGTAAAGTTTTTAACAAACAATCATAAAGCACGAAAAAACAAATCGCAAAAGCATGTACCAAAACACCGCAAGGAGCCCTAGTTGATTACAATGTACCCTGGGCAATACGTCCCGTTCCACCGCGATCTCTTCGGAAGGCCACGACTCAAGGTGTAGATCCTTGGCGTCTCAAGCTAAAACACTTCACTTGCCCAGCAGATAGGGGAGTGTGACGTCACTGTTACCATGGCAACTCGGACGAAAACTTCAGACTTCCAAGCATTCTCATTTCAGCTCTTCACTTGAACTGTTTTGCGTATAAGGACTTGTTTTCCGTATTGAACGCGCCTTGTGAATTGATATCTAATCAAAATTTTGGGTATTTTGGCACTCAATAAAGAAAAAAAAAAGAATATATTATACGAAATTATTAAATGAAACCTTATTTCAAATGAAATAGGTGAAGAGGCACTTCACCTACTTCACCTGAAAATCCACCACTGCTGTAGGTGTTGAATTTTATTAAGTCTGACATTAAACCCAGTCAGGAAAGATAAAAATGAAGTTAACACCAATACTTTCCTCAAAAGTTTCGGAAGAAATTAACAGGTTGAGCACAGTGAAACACTTAGAATGTTATCCAGACAGGATTACAAGTAAATTCTCATAGATTTCGAATAGAAATGATTAATACACGTGCTGACGTGCAGCTTCAAAACAACAGACAAGCAAAAAAATTTGGATCACCTTGATCATCTGTAATTCGATCTGACCTACTGGACATGTACAGCAGGGAAAATGAATCACGAATAATGCAGCAGGATGCATAGTGTTTCAACCTATTGGAATATTTATTAACCAAAGACTTTTGTTATTAACGGTGTCGCAGTGGTCTAAGCGCTGGCTGCTGACCGTTTGTCCGAGATGGGTCCGGATACTTCCTTTCTTTTTCTTTTTTTTTCTTTTGATTGAAGGAATTAACTAACGATTACGGTGAGCAACTCTAAGGGTTATAAGCAGTCGCCCGTCTCTAATTTAGGGTCACCGGCTCTAGGGAAGGGAGAGAACCAGTAACGTAAGACAAAAAGAACATCCATGTTTCACCGGAATTAGAACCGGGGCCATTCTCAGACGAATGGTCATAAGCCGGCGCTTAATGTGCCACCGAGGCGGCGGTCCGGGTCCGAATCCCATGCGGCGTAGATATTGTGTTTGTCTTACGGAACTGGCACTTTTTCCGGGAACTATCCTCGAATTTAGCTTACTGCACCCCCCCCCCCAATGCGTCAGACGCATTTGGGGACGCAAATTGTCCTCGAATTTTCACTTCCTCGTTAGCTTGTTGGATTTCTAATGAAAAATGTTCTCAAAAATAGTGTTTGTTGCGCTAGTTTCCCAACATGCTTCTTGTGAAAACAAATTTTGATTTTTTTGTTGTTGTTTATTTTTTACCTTTTTCCCAGTTTAAAGACCACCGTGAACAACTCGAAACACTATAAACAGCACCTGTTCCTCTTTTGGGGGAAAAATTTGCCATGCAATCACTTTGTTAGTGTTCAGCTTGATTTTAATTCATCACATACACCTTATAGGTAAAGCATTTCACTTTAGCTAATATGTTTTCGCCATCATAGCTCTGCTTCGTAAATACGGATTACCAACATTCTACAAGATATCAAATGCAACATCACACTTGCAGAAGCAATACAGTTTGTGACCAAAAGATTTAGCTATTTATTTTGAAGTATGTATGTGTCCCCAAATGATCTGATGATTTGGGGACACCGCGCAATTTTGTCCTCAAATCAGTATTCCAGTATCTGGTCATGATGATCATGATCATATGTACAGGATTTTAGGAAGGGAGTGTCGGACCCCAGGTCTTAAACAACTATTAGATATAGGAAGCTAGAAGATTTGGGCTAGAGTGCCCGATAGGAAAGTGACACGGAAGCGATGTAGAAAGGGCTCCGGAGGAAGACGCCCTTATTTATTACTGGGGGACCAATGCCCAGGGTCCAACGGCTTAACGTGCCTATCCGACGCACGGTGGATATTTAGTGGATCGAGTGTTCGTACCTGCTGGGATCGAACCTGAGATCCTTCCCGTGGCAGTCACGAACGTTGCCCACTCGGCCACCCACAGTATCTGGTCACCTTGTATATATATACCTGTATACTCTCTCTCTATGTGTGTGTGTGTGTGTGTGTGTGTGTGTGTGTCAGTGGCGTAACTAGCACAACGTGATCACCCCCTCCCCCCGCAAGATTTACTTTAGCACCCTTAAGCACAGCAATTTTCCCAGGAGTTCGAACACGAGAGATGATGCATTTTTCGCGGTGTGTGTGTTGTGTAGTGGTTGGGGGAGGGGGGATGTAAGAAGTCAGGGAGAGTGTCTGCAAAAGTAATGGTGGTACCTAGAGTCATGTAGTTTTAACTTTTTAAATGATGGATTTGAAGATACCTGTCATTGCTTTTTCCAAAACTAAAATAAATCACTTGAAGAAACTACCCTCTTACACAGAGAAGATCTGCGGCTGCTGTGAATAAATGTTGACGCCTGTCGTGCATATAATCCTACATAAATGACTGCTTTCCCACATCCTCCACGGAGAATCCCACTGTGGCCTCGCGCTTTTCCTCAGCCGCGCAGAGAGAGGGCGATTGGAGAGCGATCGTACATATTACAACCCGAAGCCAAAGAGCCGAACACTTTCAATCTGTAGGACATTAAGTGCTTCAAAAAGTGAAACTAGGCATTTATTTAGGCAAAGCAAAATATTAATCTTTGGGTTAATTATTGTGCGTGTTCGCAGGGGCGTAGCCATCGGGGGTCACCCCCCCCAATTCTGTATCTATTCGGTAAATCAGCTCTGATAAAAATTGCCGAACTTTGTAAACAAAAAATTATTTATTAACATCTACGCAAAATATTTTAAATTCTGGTTTATAAAAAGGAAATGAACCATTATTTCTCTGCTACTTCACTACAGACACAGCTGATAACGATGAAAATTGTTTTTGTGACGAAACCACCTCCACGCATTTTCTTTTTTTCTTTTCCAGAATTTTTTACTAATGTTAGCATTGTAGGGTCTTAGAGAGGGACGGAGACAAAGTAAAAACACATGATTTACTGGAGTAGCTGGCTGTCAACCTCGATATAAAAAGATAAGTCGGACCTGGTGACCGCCCAAGTCAAGGCATTGCACTTCGGAAATAACTCAGATGAAAATGGAAATTTTCGTCAAATCGTATACTTAATTTCTCGTCATTGCTTGATAATGAAGAAATGGTTAGATGAAAAGAGATTAAGGCCGTATCATGTTAGGTATCTAAGTGCTCCTGTTACGTATCTAAAATTAAAATTAACGGCGTGCCCGGCATGAAATTAAGTTGATCTAATTTAACTGGGAGAATTCGGTAATTCTCATCCATACACCCTTCCAATATAAACACTTTAGCTACGCCCCTTTGTTACCTGCCCCCCCCCTCACACTCACACCCGCTGCCACGGGGGCTGCGGCGGTGGTAGTTACGCTGCTGTGTGTGTGTGTGTGTGTGTGACATGAGTTTGTGAACACAAACTCATGTCCAAAGGTTAAGCATAGTCAATATACTTGCAAATATTTCAAGAACCAATCGTCGGAAAGGCGTTAAACTGGATATGGCCGCCCCGGTGGCGCAGTGGTCTAAGGCGCTGGCCTATGATTATTCGTTCGTAAGGGGTCCGGGTTTGAATCCCGGTCAGGCATGGATGTTGTGTTTGTCTTACGGCACTGGCTCTCTCCCTTCCCTGGAACCAGTGATCCTAAATTAGGGACGGGTGACTCCTTATAGCCCATTGAGTTGCTCACGGTGGTCGTTAAACCTCCAATCAAAAAAAAAACTGGATATGCTTGTGTAATATAACATATTGCAAGTGCAACAGCAGTCAAAACAAGTTACGAAACAAAGTTTATTGTATTACTTATGCAAATTTACAAAGATCAACAACACAGTGATTTTCGTGTTGAATACATAAAACTGCAAACAAAAAACACAACCGTCTTACATACGATTAAAAACTTTACTACTAAGTATAAAATAACTTTACCATTAAGTATAAATACACTTAACTCCATTAGATCTTTCGGGTATACAATATACCCTTCCTCAGATGAAACCTAACCTTAAAATCATTGAAATCGTTAAAACTAAGACTACAATTTTTCAACCAGTGTCTATATATATACATATACACACCGAATATGTCCGGTGCATTTGCTGTATTATTTACGCATGCGTCAAGTCTCGTCCAATATTCTCTCACGCACTTGTGTTCTTTTTCCAATGGTGTCTCCTATTACATATGGAAAATCATCATTACAAGAATTTTGGCCTAATTTATAAACATACATGCTCTCAGTCAGTAATAATTGTGATTTTTCTCTAGGTGTATGTAAAATTTTCGTTTCGCCCCATTGTAGCCAGGGCCGGTTCTGGCAGGTGTGCAGTGCGTGCATGCACGCAGGCGGCCAAATTCTAAGGGCGGCCGGAGCAGTCTCTTTCGGTGGTACATTTGCAGAACCACCATTTTCAGAACTTCTCTCTAGACTCGCGTTGGCAACGCGAGTTTTACCTACGGTGAAAAAGTTCAAAGAGCTTGGTTAATCTATTATACAAAATCCAATAGTGTGTTTTGCTTTTGTTGCAAGGTGGTTGCTTTATAACAAAACAAACTAACATATTGTCAGGGCTTTCCAGATTGGCGACATTTAGCTACTCATTTATCGCGGCATGAAGCGAGTGTAGAACCAAAAAAACTTCTTGTGTAGAAAACGTGCAAAACCGCAAAAAGTGGTATGAATTAAAAACACGATGGCGAGCCATTATTTTGAGAATCATCGCAAGTGTCCACTTTCTAGCAAGACAGTGTGAAAATGATTTCAGGAGTGAAAATGATAAATTATATGAAGCAAACACTGGGAACTTTTTAAAGGCTATAGAAATGTTAGCGCAATTTGACCCCATTATCTCACATCATGTCATATAACAAAATCTCAATCTGCTAAAAGTCATATATATACCTCATTACTTAGGTCATGCTTTTCAAAATGAAATCATATCTGTTTTAGCCAGTGGCATAAAATCAAAAATCAAAGAATTTGTAAAGAAAGCAAAATATTTTTCGGTAATTCTCGACTGCCCGCCAGATGTTAAGCACATTGAACAGATAGCTTTTGCAGTTAGAATTGTAAATATTGACAATTCTGATGTTGCAGTTAGAGAAACATTTCTTAGGTTTCATCCAGTTTCAGACACTACGGCGGAAGGATTATGTAATTATCTTTTAAGTGAACTCTTAGCAGTTTACGAACTAGATATTCAAAGACATGCGTGGACAGTGGTACGATAACGGGGAAAATATGCGTGGTAAGAATAATAGCTTGCGGAAGAAAATTAGGAGTATAAATCCTAGAGCTTTTTTTTGTACCTTGTGCATTCCATTCATTGAATTTAATTGTAAATGATGCTACTAAAGTACAGTACCATTTAAAACAGTTAATTTTTTTAACATTATCGAAAAATTGTACACATTTTTTTTCTGCATCCCCTTACAGCTGGGATATACTAAAGCGTAATATTAGTAGATTAACACTGAAGTCTGTAAGTTATACCAGGTGTGAGAGTCCCACACAGCACAATCGCATCTACTAGACGTCCATTTTACGTTCACCACGTTGCGTGTGGAACTTTCATGGACAGATCACATCTATTAAATGTAATCTGGAGAACCAATGGCTGTACAGTGTCTTACCAGATTGCGTTTAATCTACGTAATCTGGATGTAACGTATAGGCTCTAGATACGTCCATCACAAGTCAGCTAATGGAACCTAAATGGACATCCATGAAAGTCCAGATTGCATCTCTTAAACGTAATCGGGAGAACCAATGGCTGTCCAGTATCTTGCCAGATTACGTTTAATCTACGTAATGTGGATGTTACGCATGGACGCTAAATGGATCACCTTATAATGTATGAAATTCTTATAAGATTTGAATTCGTTAGAAGTCTATAATCAGAGCACTTGGTAGGTCGAACAGAACTGCTTCCTGCCAACTTTAAACACGACCACAAATGCACTTAGAAAAACAAAAAATAAACAACAACAAAAAAGATAATACCTGGCTTAGTGCTAATAAATGAACAACTTCAAACTTCTATTCCGCTTGGCTCAATGGTCTCGTACTTTATTGGTATTTAAAATGCGCATGAGCGAATAGCTCCACAATTAGTCCACAAAGGACGTCCATTACATGTCCTATGAAAAACATCCAATGGATGTCCAAATGTGGTAGCTCTAGAATTCGTCCACCGTAAGGACATCCGCTGGACGTCTACACGTGATGTCTAATGGATGTTTATACATAGACGTCCACTGGACGTCTACTGCACCAGGTGGATGTAATATAGACGTGCATTAGGCGTCGCTGGTTGTGTGGGTTAGAATAAAAGCAGTGCGACCTCTGAGATTGCAACTGGGTGAAGTCCTGAAAAGTTTAAATGATCTAATAGACGACAATTCTAGAGACATGAAAACGAAACATACAGCTCAATGTTTGATAGATCGGATTGCGTCTTTTAAGTTCATCTCCTTAATCATTATATGAAACGGTTTTCTGTCAAAAATTGATGTTGTAAGTAAAATGTTTCAGTGCCCTCAATTCAACATAAATGAATCTCTTAATGTTTTGAGTGAGCTGATTAAATTTACTAAATGCCTCATCAGATCTGACTAAGTCCAACCAGATCTGATGAGACATTTAGTAAATATATTAGGGATGCAGAAACTTTAGCTGCAGAAGTAAATGTGGAGGCAGAACTTCCAAATTGTAAGGAGTACGACTAAAGTTCGACTTTCTGATTATGAGTCCTGATGAATCGATCACAAATCCAAAAGAATTGTTCAAAATGCAATTTTATCTAACGATTGTTGATACCGCCTTAAATTCCATTCAGGAAAGGTTTAAAACTCTACAGGAATGTCATGATGTATTTAAATTTCTTTCTGAATTTCGAGAAATTACTGAAGAAGAAAATATTTTTTTTTGCTTTGATTTAGATGTTTTCCTTCAAATTAACAAAGGAAGCAAAAGTTTTAAGGATATTGACGGGTTTGAGCTCTTCTACGAGCTGATGACGTATAGAGTTTTGAGCAGTGGAATTCCAGATGGGACATATCCATTAAAAAACTTAACATATATAACAAAAATAACTGAATGTCATCATTTCCTACTCTGTTTGTAGCTTTGAGAACTCTTCTGGCATTACCAGTTAGTGTAATATCAGGTGAAAGGTGTTTTTGGAAACTCAAACTTGTAAAGCCATATTTAAGAACGTCAATGACTCAAGAGAGGTTTAGTGATCTAGGACTGTTTGCTATGGAGAACGAACTGTGTGAAAGTTTGGAATTATCAGATGTAATTCACGAATTGACAAGTAAGAAAGCAAGAATAATGCACTTTTAACTCCATGGATACATGCATGCATACATGCTTACATTTTGTTAAGTTATGGTAATAATACTTATGTGTAATGTGTAACTGTTTTTTTTAATGGAGGTTTAACGACCACCGCGAGCAACTCAATAAGCTATAAGCAGTCGCCCGTCCCTAATTTAGGGCCACTGGTTCCAGGGAAGGAGAGAGAACCGGTGTCGTAAGACAAACACAACATCCATGCCTCACCGGCATTCGAACCCGGACCCCTTTCGGACGAATGATCAGAGGCCATCGGTTAGACCACTGCGCCACAGGGGCGGCAATGTGTAACTGTGCAGTGTCTGTGTGAGTGTGATATTTTTGAACAGTTTTGTTTTGAATACAGACAGTGGCGGCTCGTGGTAAGCTGAGATAGGGAAGCTGCATCTCAATTTTGTAGATATCACGATACCACTTCGAAGGCTAAGTTACTGAGCCTGTGCTGATGCTGTCCGTTTAATAATAATAATAATAATAATATATATATATATGTATATATACTGATCGAAAGTTCGAAAGTGCTTTTTTTTTCAAGAAATGAATATTTAGATTTTATATTTAGCGATTGATAGGGAAAATGTTGAAGTGCCGATACCTAATTTTTTTTTTTTTTTTTTTTTTGGATTGGAGGTTTAACGACCACATATATAAATTAGGAAGCAGATATTATGCGATGGCCACATCGCCACATTTATGAAGAAACTAATCGACCTATAAAACTTTGTCGCATGCATTATTTCTTAAAAAAAACTGATTAATCAGTGCATCCTTCCAGTTCTTACGCATGGCGCACAGACATGGACCTCAACTAAAATAGACATACAGATGTTGCAGACAACTGAAAGCAGCATGTAAAGATGCATGTTTGATGTTACCAGGAAAGATACAAATAGGAACTCGTGGATCGGGAAAATATCAAGAGTGGAAGACATTATAGTCAGAATTCCTGAAATTGCGATGGGATGGGCATATTGCTAGACGAAAGAGCCACCGACGGAGAGTTGAAATATTGAACTGAATAGCAAGGGGAAAAACAATACCCAGAAGAAGACAAGAGGGAGATGGGTGCATGAAATTCGAAAGCACACTGAGAAAAAAGTTTGTTTGAAACAACAAAATAATTTTGTTGAGAACAAAATAATTTTGTTGAGCTGTTTTGTCGATTTATTTTGTTGCTTTAGCAAAACTCCATCGGAATTGTTTTGTTGGCAAAACAAAATTATTTCGTTGGCTATGTTTTGTTTATTTAGCTATATGGAGGTGCATTAAAGAAACTGGCTAAAGGCAGACTGTTGTGGAAGAAGAAACTTGGAGACTCTCATCCAGCAGTGGATTGACAGTGGTTGCAGATTATATATACATGCATATACTGTACGTACATATATATATATATAAGGACAAAAAAAAATAAAAAATTTAATGCGTGTGCCAGTGGTAGCGGAGACGCACTCAAGGTCATGTACGCGCTCTCAAGTGTCTCGTTGTGACCCCTAGAAACATGACAAAAAATATTTTTTCTTCTGATACACTCCCTTTGAAACTTCGACTTGATACCGACCACTGCAACTCGGACGGCGATAAAAAACATTTTGTGGAATTTTGAAGGGTCTGCCAGAATTTCGCGATGCGTTGTTATTGCGATACTCACACACCGGCATTCTCTTTAATGAAAACGGATTGCAAATATATTCAGTCCAGTTTTAATTTTGAAGCCATAATAACAATTTAGTGTAGAAAAATCTGTTTTACAAAATTTACCAACTTCATAAATTTTCTAAACAATGATATCTGATGAAATGTTCTTTTCAAAGTAATTAAGTATAATTCACTACTTCAATTGAAATGCGCAGCTTATTTTTGGGAGGGAGGAGGGATGCAGCAGAAAAATAAAATGCACCAAGTGGAGTGACTTCAATGATTTTTGGTGAATAAAAATTTACGTGAGTTTAAAAGCGAAAATTTTGCTGTGCTTGAAGAAATCAATTTTGTGCAAGTACTTCGCTGCAGAAATTAGTCTCTCTCTCTCTCTCTCTCTCTCTCTCTCTCTCTCTCTCTCTCTCTCTCTCTCTCTCTCTCTCTCTCTCTCTCTCTCTCTCTCTCTCTCTCTTTCAATTTATCCAGTACTGAACTCTATACTTAATCGCAATTTGTTCACATGCCCATTTTGACCAGAAGAGAAAATATAAGTAAAACTTTTATGCAAAAGTCCCGGCAACTGAGTATTTGTTATTAGCAAACACAGCCGTGGCGCAGTGGTCTAAGGCGCTGGCCTCTGATCATTCGTCCGTAAGGGGTCCGGGTTCGAATCCCGGTCAGGCATGGATGTTGTGTTTGTCTTACGGCACTGGCTCTCTTCCTTCCCTGGAACCAGTGACCCTAAATTAGGGACGGACGACTGCTTATAGCCCATTGAGTTGCTCACGGTGGTCGTTAAACCTCCAATCAAAAAAAAAAAAAAAAATTAGCAAACACAAATAATCTCCAGTTCCATGGGAGTAACATTGTTGTTAGAATTATTACGTTGAAAAAAAGTAAGAACAAATCAAAACTTGGAGGAAAAAAAAACAGTTTGAGTAATACATTCAAACATACTTTATTTAATACTTTATTTCAACATTCGTCAATATCTTTAATTCATTTCCCTATTTTATTTCTTATTCAGAAGCACAAGAACCGTATTAATTAACAAAGCCCACAGGCCCTGCGATGCATTCCCACCCAACGAGAGACTGCATTCGCGAGCAACCCTGCTAGCGGGAGCTGCCATCAATGCAGCCCCCAGAGAAGTTTTATTCAAAGGAAACGAACTGATGTGGGAATAGGCAGAGTTCCCACATGAGTTGGTTTCAGTAGCCGCCAGGGCTGCAAGGAGCGCAGTCCGCCAACGTTCTTTCCGCTCCCAGTGGTGTTATGCAGAAAAAATTTCCAGTTGAGTTTAGAAAACTGAAGTCGTGGCATTATGCTGGAAAAACTTACTGCGGGGTTCACAAAACTTCTCTCTCTTGGTATGGCATAAAAAAAACTGCTTTGAGTTGGAGGTGGGAGGGCTGCATCCCCACAGCCCCATAGCAGGAGCCGTCCCTGAATATAGAAAAAAAAATAAGTGTATACGGTGTTGTGTTATTATTATAGAATATTTGTACGAGGTACGCTTGTACCCGGCCAACTACACTCACGGACAATGAAATTTGCGCACTTAGAAGAAAACGTGCTACAACCGCGAAACTTTGCAAATAGATAGAGTTTGTGCTGGTATGCAAATGATCCACGTTTGGTGCGAGTGCGTATGACCGCACACCCTGTGGTGGCGCTGCAAACACGGACCTGCAGCCTTATAAACCGGCGTGTAGTCAATGCCCCATGAAAGCGAAAAGCACCGACCGACTCTATCTACCAACAAGTGATTGGACACCCCTGCAATTGACGATATCTGCAGCCCTGATACACGTCACGGCCGCCGCCATTAAATATCGTGTGGGAAACAACAACGCAACCAGTCGCATGCAAGATGCCACGCAGTTCGGAGCTCTCTGATTTCGAGAATTTGTAATCGTCGGGTATCACAGAAATGGCGGATACATATGTGACATATCCAGCGAGTTGAAGTACCCAAAATCGACAGTGGCCTACGTGATTGTCAAGTGGAAGATGAGAGGTGACTGTCGGAATGTGTCCCGACCCGGCAGACCCACAGAACTGGGAGTTAGAGACCGACGGCTGCTGGCCAGAGAAATTCGGAAGAACCGCACCAAATCGATAGGCCACATCCGCGAGGAGTTTTAACAGGCATACGGAAGTGTTCTTTCGATGAATACCAACCGTAAGGAAGCCCATCTGCTCGGTTATCATGGACGTGCTGCCTCCCACAAGCCTTTGATCACCAAGTCCAATAGCGCTGCTCGGCTAACGTGGTGCAAAGAATGTCGACAGTGGACCGTTGAACAGTGGAAACAGGCTCTCTGGAGCGACGAATCAAGGTTCACCCTCTACCGTTTCGATGGCAGGGTCTGGGTTTGGCGTCTGCCTGGAGAACGCCACCTGCCGGAATGTATTGTGCCAACTGTGAAGTTCGGCGGCGGTGGAATTATGCTATGGGGGTGTTTCTCATAGTATGACACGGGACCATTGGTCGCAATTCCTGGTAGACTCAACGCCAAGACCTACTGCACCATTTTTGATGATCATGCGCTTCCTACGCTGTGGCAGTTTTACGAGGTGGACCCATGTTACTTTCAGGATGACAATGCCACCTGTCATGTTGCGAGATCCACCATGGCGTGGTATGGTGACAATGGGATTAATCGAATGGACTGGCCTGCGCATAGCCCGGACCTTAACCCTATCGAGCACCTCTGGGACGAGTAAGAGCGTCGACTTAAGGGGTGCCCCCACCGTCCGAAATCGGTGAAGGAACTGACCTGTCTTTCTCCAAGCCGAGTGGAAGAAAATACCGCTAGCCGTCGTACAACGCCTGGTTGAGAGTATGCCCCGGAGGGTCGCAGCTGTAATCGCCGCTCGTGGAGACTCCACCAACTATTTAAGGTGAATAAACTTCGTTTTCCTTTGCTATCACAGGTGTCCAATTACTTGTTAGTAGATAGTGTGTATATATATATATATATATATATATATATATATATATATATATATATATATATATATATATATATATATATGCATTTTCATAGATGTTATTAATTATATTAATGTATGCATCTTCAATACCACAGGATTTCAGAGCCATTGTAACTGCTGATGGTTTCACCGAATCAAAGGCTTTTTCATAATCGATAAAAGCCATGCACAATGGAAGTTCATATTCCCTCGCTCTTTCAATTAGTTCTCTCAGTACGTGGATATGATCTATTGTGCTGTAGCCACTCCTGAATCCAGCTTGTTCTCTCGGTTGAGCTATATATATATATTTCTGTATATTTTCATTACCTCATATTTTGTGATTCTGATTTTGAATAATTTTACTGTTCATATATATATATATCATCATCATCATCATTGTCAACCATTATCAATCCACTGCTGGACGAAGGTCTCTCCAAGTTTCCTCCACAACGGTCTGTCTTGTGCCAGTCTCCTCCATGTCACTCCCGCATACTTTCGAATTTCATCCACCCATCTTCCATGTGGTCTTCTTTTGGGTCTTTTCCTGTCCCTTGGAATCCAATCTAAAATTTCGGCTGTCCATCGATGGTCTGTTCTTCTGGAAGTATGTCCAGCCCATTGCCATTTCAGGGATTTAACTCTGATCATGATGTCTTCCACTCTTGTCATTTTTCGGATCCACGAGTTCCTCTTCTTATCTCTCTTGGTTACACCAAGCACGCACCTCTCCATGCTACTTTGAGTTGTCTGCAGCCTTTGTATGTCTCTTTTAGCTAAGGTCCACGTCTCTGCACCATATGTAAGCACTGGAAGGATGCATTGATCAAACACTTTTCTTTTAAGACATAATGGCATATTGCTCTTGAAAATTATGCTGTTTCTTCCAAAAGCTCTCCAGGCAAGTTTTGTACGCCGATTAATTTCTTCACCAATGTGACCCTCACTTGATATCTGCTGTCCAAGATAAATGTACGTGTCTGTTATCTCCAGCTTTTCTCCATCAATCGATAAATCTTCATTTCTTGTAAAAGCATTGAACATCACTTTTGTCATCTGAAAGTTCATTTTTAATCCCACTTATTTACTCTTGTCAGCAAGTTCCTGGATAATACTCTGCAGCTCTGATGGGGTAGTTGCAAAAATGACTATATCATCAGCAAAACGAAGGTGGGTTAGATAATCTCCATTAATCTTTATCCCTTTGTTTTCCCAGTTCAGTGATTGAAAGACATTTTCCAATGTAGCATTAAAGAGCTTCGGAGATATGGTGTCACCTTGTCTCACTCCTTTTCCAATTTTTATGTGTGTTGTATTTTCAAATAGCAGAATCTTTGCACTTGCATTTTCATAGATGTTATTAATAATATTAATGTATGCATCTTCAATACCGCATGATTTCATAGCCATTGCAACTGCTGATGGTTTCACCGAATCAAAGGCTTTTTCCCTCGCTCTTTCACCGAATCAAAGGCTTTTTCCCTCGCTCTTTCAATTAGTTCTCTCAGTACGTGGATATGATCTATTGTGCTGTAGCCACTCCTGAATCCAGCTTGTTCTCTCGGTTGAGCCATGTCCAGTGTTACCTTCAAGCGGTGTGAAAGAACTTTAGTGAAGATTTTATAAACAACTGATAGGAGGCTGATAGGTCTGTAGTTCCTGAGATCCTCAATGTCACCTTTTTTATGTAGCAAGATCATTGTAGCGTTGTTCCAATCCTCAGGAATTTTCCCTTCATTAAGGCATCGAGTGAAAATTTGGGCGAGTACTGTTTCGATTTCTCCACTTACTTCTTGTATGATGTCTACAGTAATTCCATCTTCTCCTGGAGCTTTTCCCCGCTTCATGTTCTTGATTGCATGTGCAACTTCTGCTGGAAGGACTGGAAGAACTCTGGTACCTTTCATGATGCCTGGAGTACATGTATCATCCCTTTCATATAATTTGGAGTAGAAATCTTTCACTCTTGTCAAAATTTCGCCTCTATTTCTTGTTACAGAACCATCTTCTTTTCTCAGTGCCATAATCTGTTTTTTTCCCTTACTGAGATGTCCCTTTGCTATCTTTAGGCTTTGGTTGTTTTCAATTGCTTTCCTTACTAGTTCACAGTTGAATTTCCTTACGTCTTCAGTGATACTTTTTCGTACTGTCTTGCATAGCTCTATATATTCCACTTTGGAAGTCACATCTTCTTTAGTTGTCCTCATCTCTCTTCTTTTTTGCATCAACATTTTGGTTTTTCCTGATAATTTGTTCACATGCAATTTGTTCTTAGACCCAGCTAATTTTGTTGCTGTTTCCATAAGAGCTTTGGTTACTTTTCTGTTAACTTCAGAAATATCCACTTCTTCCGATGTTAGGCCTTCTAAAGCAGAGAACCTGTTCTTTAGTTCCAATTTGAAGGTATTATGGTGTTTTTTAAGGTTGGTTATGTCAATACATTTTGTTTGTCTTATGAGCTTGCTACGTTCGAGTTTAGTGTTGAGGTGCATCTTACATCTCACCAATCTAAGGTCACTGCCTGTGTTGAACTTGTTTAGCACACTGCAGTCTTCTATGACGAATTTTTTGTTACACATAATAAAATCAATTTCACTTGTCTTCCCATTTGGATGTCTCCATGTCCATTTCCTGTGTGGCTTTTTCTTGAAAAAGGAGTTCAAGATGAAAAACCCTTCTGCCTCTGCAAACTCTACGAGAGTATTTCCACGCTGGTTTCTGTTGCCGTGACCGAATATACCTACTGAAGTTTCATTCTGTTGCCGTTGCCCTATTTTTGCATTGAAATCTCCCATAATTATCTTCAAGTGCTGCTTACCTTTATTATTTAGATCACGAATTTCCTCATAAAATTCTTCAATTTCTTCTTCAGCATGACTTGTGGTGGGTGCATAAGTTTGAATAATCTGAGCCTGGTATCTTCTCGAGAGTTGGATAACGAGTCGTGCAGCTCTGTCAGAGGAACTTTCAACTGCTACAACTTTTTCCTTCAGTTTCTTGTTTATTATAAATCCAACACCACTAGTTCTGCCAGTATCTGTCCCACGATAGTAGAAGAGATGTCCACTTTTCAGTTCAATGAGATCTTCTCCTTTTCTCCTTACCTCACTTAGCCCGACGATGTCCCACTTGATCCTTTGTAGTTCCTCTTCCAATTCAAGAAGCCTTGAATCAGAAGATAGGCAGCGTCCGTTATACGTAGCCAAGGTCAGCATCAGATGGCAGCCTAGTCCGGTCCTTCGGGGATTCTTAGCACCCTCTGCCTTCATGTCGCACTGGCCGCTGCCTTGGCCAGGTACATTCCAGCTGCCGGAGACTGAGGGCCAAGATTTAAGTTGTGGAGTTATTTTGGAGGGGTTTGGCCATAACTCATTACGCTGGCCAAGCGGGTTGGTGAGTGTGGGATAGCATTTCCTCTAATCCCGATGGTATAGTTATACCGCTATTGGCGGTCGTCAGAGCCCCTTTAGTGGGAACAGGATGTACCACGAGAAGGCGGGGTTGACATTTGTCAAGGAGAGGCTGTGATGTTACGCATCACCTGACCTTACATCCCAAAAAACAAGAGGATAAAGATTAATGGAGATTATCTAACCCACCTTCGTTTTGCTGATGATATAGTCATTTTTGCAACTACCCCATCAGAGCTGCAGAGTATTATCCAGGAACTTGCTGACAAGAGTAAATAAGTGGGATTAAAAATGAACTTTCAGATGACAAAAGTGATGTTTAATGCTTTTACAAGAAATGAAGATTTACCGATTGATGGAGAAAAGCTAGAGATAACAGGCACGTACGTTTATCTTGGACAGTAGATATCAAGTGACTGTCACGTTGATGAAGAAATTAATCGGCGTACAAAACTTGCCTGGGCCGCCCCGGTGGCGCAGTGGTCTAAGCGATGGCCTCTGATCATTCGTCCGAACGGGGTCCGGGTTCGAATCCCGGTGAGGCATGGATGTTGTGTTTGTCTTACGGCACTGGCTCTCTCCCTTCCCTGGAACCAGTGACCCTAAATTAGGGACGGGCGACTGCTTATAGCCCATTGAGTTGCTCACGGTGGTCGTTAAACCTCCAATCAAAAAAAAAAAAAAACTTGCCTGGAGAGCTTTTGGAAGAAACAGCATAATTTTCAAGAGCAATATGCCATTATGTCTTAAAAGAAAAGTGTTTGATCAATGCATCCTTCCAGTGCTTACGTATGGTGCAGAGACGTGGACTTTAACTAAAAGAGACATACAAAGGCTGCAGACAACTCAAAGTAGCATGGAGAGGTGCGTGCTTGGTGTAACCAAGAGAGATAAGAAGAGGAACTCGTGGATCCGAAAAATGACAAGAGTGGAAGACATCATGATCAGAGTTAAATGCCTTAAATGGCAATGGGCTGGACATACTGCCAGAAGGACAGCTCATCGATGGACAGCCGAAATTTTAGATTGGATTCCAAGGGACAGGAAAAGACCCAGAAGCAGACCACATGGGAGATGGGTGGATGAAATTCGAAAGTATGCAGGGGTGACATGGAGGAGACTGGCACAAGACAGACCGTTGTGGAGGAAACTTGGGGAGACCTTCGTCCAGCAGTGGATTGATAATGGTTGACAATGATGATGATGATGATGATGATACACTATCTACTAACTAGTAATTGGACAAATCGAAAACCTACATACAAGAGATGGGTACATTAAATTTGACAGCTTATTGAAGCAATAGTAAAATTTCTTTGCTGTTTTTCTGAGCCTTGCGTCTTTCGGCTACTTGTGACCCATGAGTCACGAAAGTCCAGCGTTCTCTCAATCGGTCACCAAGAAAAAGAAAATATCCTTAAGAAAAGGTTCTGGAAGCAATTTCAGATCTTTGTCAAGCAGTGAATGCGGCTGCTGCAGAGAATGATATCATATTTTTCAAACTTCGCGTTTCATGCTGTACTCTGTTGTCTAACATTCAATACAAAGATTTAAAATTATTTTCTACTTACAACGCTTTGCGTGCTTTTACTGCATACGCGCACATGCAGAAGTTCAGCAAAAAAAAAAAATGAATGAAATCAGAAATAACGTTATCGCAAAAAAATAAAATGTAGTGCCGTCCAAGATTAGAAACTCTATAGTCAGATTTCCAGGGAAGGACAGTGCCCTTCTTGCCCCTCTCTATGGGCGCCCATGATTATTGATTACATATATGAAAATGCAAGTGCAAAGGTCCTGCTGTTCCAGGTCCCAGGAAGTGAAAAATTTGGAAAGGGAGTGAGACTAGGAGACTGGAGATATCATACCTCCCTAGCCCTTCGGTTCAACAATGTTGATTATCTTTCAGTGACTGAACTGGGAAGAGAAGGGAACAATGATTAATGGAGGCCATTTAAGCCGCCAAGGTGGCGCAGTAGTCTAAAAGATGGCTTCCGATCATTCGTCTGAGATGGTCTGGGTTCGAATCCCGTGAGGCATGGATGTTGTTTTTGTCCTATGGAACTTGCTCTCCCCCTTCCCTGAATCCAGCAGTCCTAAATTAGGGACGGGCGACTGCTTATAGTCCATTGAGTTGCTCACGGTGGTCGTTAAACCCTCAATAAAAAAAAATAATAAAATAAAATAAAAAGATGGAGGCCATTTATCCTTCAAGCGGTCGTTACGAAACAAATGATACACAAAATATTCTACCCTCCCCAAATTTACAAAAGGTAAATGCCAAACATTCCCCCTCCGGCTTTCATCTCGGTAGTACTGACCATGGATCAGTGGTGAAGAAAAGCCTTAGCGCGCGGCTTAGCGATGCTAAGGCACTTTTCATGATTAGTTAGGAAGAAAAGCAGAGCAAAAAGGAATTTTTTAGATGATCATATAAATGGGACACAGATTTATATATGTATGTGTGTGCTTATGTGTGTTTTCACGTTACGGATATCTGATAGGAGCATAGTAGGAAATTTAAAGTCCTCAAGATGCTTCCTTGGAGTTCTTTTTCGGTCAATTTCCGTTCATGGTCATTTGCATATTTTGGAATACGTAACCTGGGGTTCCTTTGTTCTGAAGGAAGACAAAAGAACACGTACGATGGAATAGCTCTCCTTCTCTCTCTCTTCCTACCTATTTCTTATGAGAGGTAGCTTGTTGTGCACTATTGAAGGGCACTATCGAATGTTGCTATGAGAGCTGTTTGTTCTCTTTAGTTTTCTCAGGACGATGGATTCCTCACTCGCTCTTTATCTCTCACGCCTCTATGAGAGGGTGGACGCATAAGTGATTATTACTATGCCGAGTTCCTGCTAGTATGCTATGGATCTCCATGCAGCTCTTTCTTATTGGAGCTTTAACGACCACCGTGAGCAACTCAGTGGGTTGTAAGCAGTTGCCCGTCCCTAATTTAGGGCCACTGGTTCCAGGAATGAGAGAGAGAGAGCCAGTGCCGTAAGACAAACAGATCATCCATGCCTCACGGGATTCGAACCCGGACCCCTTTCGGACGAATGATCAGAGGCCATCGCTTAGACCACTGCGCCAACAGGGCGGTCCATGCATCTTCAACTTCATTTGCGGATAAGATAGTACAACTATACTAGTTATCCGAATTTATTGGCGTAGATAGAAATCAAGGTTTCCAAGCTTTCGCACATCAACCAGATGGCTTCCTCAAGGAAGGTAGACAGCAAAGTGCAAACTGAATAATAGAACGTTTCAACAATTTGAACGCGGTGATTTGACAATAAACGAAGAGATGCGAATGTAATTATTCAATAAAAACACCAGGCATCATGTTCGTTTTGCACGCGGAACCTTGGAGGAAAAAGAAAGGAATTCATTATTTGAAGAATTGGTTCCAAATTCGTGGAAATTCTACTGAGACGCTATCATTACAGGTTTCATCGTTGGTAATGGTCTCCAATGTTTCCCGAATGGTAGTGGATTTAGGAGTAGAGTAGGCAGCTAATTTCTTTATGTCATCCCACATGGGATCCCGGACTTGAACTGGACTTCTCTGGATAGGGCCGTGGTTAATTTGTCGTCCTTTACGTCTCTCTTATGCTCGTTGACTCTAATTCTAAATGAACGTTTGGTCATCCCAATGTACTATCGCTTGGAGCCGTCCGGATATTGTAGAGGGATGGCATAAACGCCTGTTTCGTTGAAAAGTGGAAGCTCGTCAGTATTTATCTTAAGCATAGCATATAAAGATGTCGGAGATCTTATGCCGACACCAAGGTTCATCTTTCTGAGCGCGTTCTTGAGTTTATAGGAAACATTTGGTACGAAAGGAATGGAACCCAGATGGCGTAGCCACGGCATAGAAAGATCGGCATGCCTCTTTTTGTTTCTTTCGATATATCCATGTACCATGTTCGGATCGTATCCTGCCTCAGTGGCCAAATCGATAACGCTTTTTAATTCGCTTTGTCTAGAAGGATCATCGGAGCAGATGTCAAGCTCTTCTGATTCGAGAACGGAAGAAAGCTGTCTTGTAATCAGCAGGGTAGAATGAGCTACGGAACATCAGGTTGAGAACGGAAGTGGGTTTGTAATAGACTTGCGTACGGAAGCGATTTACAGGCGATTTACTCAGTAAAACATCCAGATAAGGCAATGCATTATTGTGTTCTAACTCCATAGTGAAATTTATCGTACGGTGTATATCATTGATTTTATCGAGGAAAAGCGGGAGAGACTCCTTTCCATGAGGCCATATGAAAAATACGTCGTCAGCATATCGGAGCCAAGTGGTAGGTCTTCGGGTAATGCTGGTGAATATGTGCTGCTCGATTGGGCGAAGGATGGCTTCTGCGAGAATTGCTGAAAATGAAGATCCCATCGGAGTGCCATTTGTTTGTTTATAGATTTTTCCTCGGAAACTATAATAGCTAGAATTTGAGACTAAGTCCATTAATTTGAAGATACTGCCGCAAGATTCTTGCGAATAAAGTGCTGAATTATATATAGCTTCTTTTAATGTTCTGATGGCTTCCGTCATGGGGAGCGAAGGATAAAGAGAAATCACGTCGAAACTACCGATAATATCAGGCTGTTGGACAAAGATTTGCTTGATTTTCGTGATAAAATCTTGAGTGGAAGTTATTATAAAATCTGATTCAGGGAGGTGATTGGCCAGAAATTTGCAGAGTGCCTTCTCTAAATAGTACGTCGGTGCGGATCTCCTTGACCCGATGGGTCTCAATGGATTATCGGGTTTGTGGTGCTTAAGTCTTCCAAAGAGCTTCATGATCTGGTTGCCTGGTGGTAATTTGGCGGCTTTCTTGAGATCCTCCGGGATAGCGGTCAACCTGGCAGTTCTTTGTACCTGTGCGATCCAACAATTTAAAAGGTTCCTTCGTGGTACTATAGATCCGAAAGCGGAGATGAAGTCCTCAAGTTTCTGATTGTAGTCCGCAGCATCCATACTGGCTATCTGACCGGATTTTTCCGTTAGGGTCAATATTATATTACGGTCATTTCTAAGGTTCGAAATCGGTCTCGGAATTTTAAATCCATTGGACGGTTGTTTTGGATTATACAGCGATCGAAGCCTAGTGCAACAGAGTTGGCGTAGTTCGTCTTTGGTGTTTTCCGGAACTCGCGATATAACGCTCTCCAACTCCGAAATGACGTTTTTTGGATTCGGTCTCGTTCGGAAGCAGAACTTTGGTCCAAGTTTTAAAACTTTCTTCTCTTCCAGTGTGAGCGTCCTGCTTGAAATATTGATGAAGGGAATGGTGATATCTTTAGGTTTTGGATTCTGGGATGATTGCAGGCAAGGAGGTTATATTACTGGAGATACCACTTCTATACACGCAGCATTACGTCACCGTCTGTTCTGCAAATGACGTCATGAGCAGGCACGACGCAGCCGCAGACGAGAAGCTGCTTTGAAACCAATGGAACAAAAGCTTCTAAGCGTATAAACAGATAAAATGAGTAATTCAATAATTTTTATCAATGATACACAAGCTTACTGTTTCATCAACGGTATAATTTAGTTCATTTTGCCTGCTTGTGACGTCACACCACAGATTAGCTGTGACCTATGGCGGCAGAGCCAGTGGTGTCTGCAGTAATATAACCTCCTTGATTTCAGGTAATCCAGCTTACCATCCTGTGGGAGCCGCGGATGGCTTAGTGGTTAGCAGTTCAGACTATCGATGCAAGGTCCCCAGGTTCAAGAGTGGGTTGATCTTTCGGAGATGGTGTGATTTACTAACAATCGCTGAATATCCGCCGTGCATCGGACGAGCACGTTAAGTGACGGCTCCCAGGCTGGACCCACTGCTTAAATGGGTATCCTTTCCTATGCCCCCCCTGAAATTCTCTCACCCTTCTATGTGCAATATCGTGTTTGTACGGTGGCGCCATCTACTGTACTCTAATCTCACTACAAACTGTTCTGTCAAAGTCGCTAGACTTGCTCTTTCCTTCCGTTTCTGTGTCCTGCCCAAAAGGCGATCTCGCTGTAGGTGGCTGGGACCTAAACTCTACTCACTATGGACGGAAGTCCTACAAGAAAATGACAAATTGATCAAATTGGTAATCCAGCTTCTTTTTATGTCTGGAGGATAAGGAAGTTTGGAGTCTTTCGAGTCCAGTGGCGGCTTTTCAGGTGAAGTAGGTGAAGTGCCTCTTCACCTATTTCATTTGAAATAAGGTTTTATTTAATAATTTCGTATAATATATTCTTTTTTTGCCTTTATTGAGGGCCAAAATATCCAAAATTTTGATTAGATATATATTCACAATGGGCGTTCAATACGGAAAACAAGTCTTTATACGCAAAACAGTTCAAGTGAAGAGCCGAAATGAGAATGCTTGGAAGTCTGCAGTTTTCGTCCGGGTTGCCATGGTAACTGTGACGTCACCCTCCCTTATCTGCCGGGCAAGTGAAGTGTTTTAGCTTGAGACGCTAAGGCTCTGCACCTGGAGTCGTGACTCGTGACCTTCCGAAGAGATCGCAGTGGAGCGGGACGGAGTGCCAAGGGTTCTTTGCAATCCACTAGGGCTTTCTCATTGCGGTGTTTTGGTACATACTTTCCGAAAGAGATTTGTTTGTTCGTGTTTTGTGATTATTTGTTAAAAAATTCATTAGTTACTTTAGTTTCGTGTACAGTTTAACTGATAGTGACAGTTTTAGTTTTCAGTATGTATCCTGTGAACGACATTGTCTGTAATTTATTGCAAACTCAGTTCAATCGGTGTATAGATGAAAATAAAAGAGACATTTTACTTGAAGGACGACCGACGGATTCACTGACAATTGTCGCCAAGAAAGAAATCAAGAAGAGCGGTAAATCTTACAATATTAATTTTAAAAATTGTTGGTTTACTGAATATAAATGGCTTTGTAGTCGTTCCGTGTTACAAAAATCATTTTGTTGGCCGGGCTTATTTTTTAGTAATAAAATTCGGCGTGGAATGAAGACAATTTTTAGATTTCTTAAATATAAAATGGTCACTTCACAAACGTGGTGATTCTAGCGAACACCTGAAATGCGAATTAATGCTAAATAATTTTGAAAAGAATCAGAACACCATGGCTAATGCCCTGAGGGAGAATGCTAGGCTTTTGAAAATGCATTTCAACGAAAACGTTCGTTTAAATAGACTTTTCCTGCAGGCAATGATTGATGCAGTTCTGTATTTGAGTAAACAAGAACTAGCATTCTGTGACCATGACGAAGGCACTGACTCGATAAATAGTAGAAATTCAAGGAATTGCTTTCACTGTTGATATCAAGAAGTCCTTTAAAAATTCAAAATCAATACGAAACGATAAAAAATGTCTTCACTGGTGACTCAAAAACTATTCAAAACGAATTAATTGAATGTATTTCTGAATATAAAAACGATCACGTCAAAAATAAATGAAGTTCAATGCTTTTCTATTCAAGTAGATGGGAAGACATAATCAGACTTCCGAGTGCTCTTTAATAATAAGATCTCTTGGTTCGAAGGTGTATTGGTTGAGCGATTTTTGGGTTTCCATTATGTGAGTGAAGATAGAACGCCAGATGCTTTATACAAAATGCTAGACAAAATTTTGAAACAGTTTAATGATCAACACAAGTCAATAGGACAATGTTACGATGGGGCAAGCGTAATGTCTGGACACTTGACTGGGCTCCAGAAAAAAATGAAGTATAAAGCTTCTCAAGCTGTTTTTGTTATTGCTTAATACATCGTTTGAACCTTGTATTGCAGCAGAGTTTTTCTAAAATTTCTAAGTGTCGAATATTTTTTCCAAGCCTCAGGGTAATTCCTTTGTTTTTTCACCACTCAGCGAAGCAATCGCTTCGCTGAGTGGTGAAAAAACAACTCACTGACATCAACAACCGCAAGATGCATGCCAACCATAACAGAAACTCGATGGTTCTCCACTTCGAAGTTAGTAAGTGTAATAGTTGAAGATTGAGATAAACTGAAGGAAGTATTTGAATTTCTCACAAATAGTGACCAATCAGACAAAAAATCAATTCAACTTGCCCAAGGGTTTTTAAATGATATGAACACTTTTGAATTTACATTTTTGGCAATAGTATTTAATGAAATATTTGGCTTCACCGATCTATTATTCGAAATTTTGCAGAAAACATCACTAGACATAAATTACTGTGTTACTCAAATAAAAAAAAAACTTACGAAATTTTGAGCCATAAAAGGAACGATGAGGTATTTGAAACCACTGTTTGGAAAAGCTAGCAAAATCACAGAAATAAGCAGATCTAAACGGGAACAAGCTGCTTTTACACAAGAAACAATTTTTCAAAATTATAAACAATTGTATTTTGAAATTTTGTACCACATTCTTACGGAAATGGATATAAGATTTCAAGACTGTGAGAAACTTAAACTTCAATTTGCCTGTCTTGCTGACACAGCCAAATTCGACCAAATTAATTCATGCTTTCCCTCTCACGGTTTTGAAAATCTACAACATTTTAACGGAAAAATATTTACTAAACACCAGCGCCTTAAAAATGAACTGAGTCTTGTACATGCTCATGAAAAATTAAGGAATATATCGACTCATGAACTTCATCGAGTGCTTCATGGAGATAAAGACATTTTTACGGAAGCTTATATATTGGTTTCCCTGATTTTAACAATTGCATCTGCAAGTGTTTGAGTGGAAAGAAGTTTTACATGCCTTAAAAGAATACAAACTTATTCAAGAAACACTATTTCTCCAGATAAACTTGCTTCTTTGACAAATATTTCTATTCAGAAACACATTTTCTTGATGTCACGAAGATACAGCCATTTTATGACGACATAATCGAAACATTTCCAGCTCTAAGGGCAAGAAGAATTGATATAATATATAAAAAAATAGGTAAGTTCTCATTAACTGATTTTCATTGAAGACAGTAGATATCTTTTCATATTGCTCTTGTAGCTCTTCACCTATTTTTCCTACCAGGAGCCGCCATGTAATAATTCAATAAAAACACGAGGCACCATGTTCGTTTTGTACGCGGAACCTTGGAGGAAAACGAAAGGCATTCATTATTTGAATAATTGGTTCCAAATTCGTGGTAGTTCTACTGAGACGCTATCATTGCAGGCCTCATCGTTGGTAATGATCTCCAATGTTTCCCGAATGGTAGTGGATTTAGGAGTAGAGTAGGCAGCTAATTTATTTATGTCATCCCACATAGGATCAGCGGACTTGAACTGGACTTCTCTTAATAGGGCCGTGGTTAATTTGTCGTTCTTTATGTACCTCTTATGCTCGCTGACTCTAATTCTAAATGAACGTTTGGTCATCCCAATGTAGTGTCGCTTGGAGCCATCCGGATATTGTAGATTGATGGCATAATCACCTGCTTCGTTGGAAAGTGGGAGCTCGTTAGTATTTCTCTTAAGCATAGCATATAAAGATGTCGGAGATCTTATGCCGACACCAAGGTTCATCTTTCTGAGCGCGTTCTTGAGTTTATAGGAAACATTTGGTACGTAATGAATGGAGCCCGGATGGCGTAGCCGCAGCATAGAAAGATCGGCATGCCTCTTTTTGTTTCTTTCGATATATCCATATACCATGTTCGGATCGTATCCTGCCTCAGTGGCCAAATCGATAACGCTTTTTAATTCGCTTAGTCTAGAAGGAACATCGGAGGAGATGTCGAATGTTCTTCTGATTCGAGAACGGAAGAAAGCTGTCTTGTAATCAGCAGGGTAGAATGAGCTACGGAACATCAGGTTGAGAACGGAAGTGGGTTTGTAATAGACTTGCGTACGGAAGCGATTTACAGGCGATTTACTCAGTAAAACATCCAGATAAGGCAATGCATTATTGTGTTCTAACTCCATAGTGAAATTTATCGTACGGTGTATATCATTGATTTTATCCAGGAAAAGCGGGAGAGACTCCTTTCCATGAGGCCATATGAAAAATACGTCGTCAGCATATCGGAGCCAAGTGGTAGGTCTTCGGGTAATGCTGGTGAATATGTGCTGCTCGATTGGGCGAAGGACGGCTTCCGCGAGAATTGCTGAAAATGAAGATCCCATCGGAGTGCCATTTGTTTGTTTATAGATTTTTCCTTGGAAACTATAATAGCTAGAATTTGAGACTAAGTCCATTAATTTGAAGATGCTGCCACAAGATTCTTGCGAATAAAGTGCTGAATTATGTATATAACCTCTTTTAACGTTTGATGGTTTCCGGCACGGGGACCGAAGGATAAAGAGAAATCACGTCGAAACTACCGATAATATCACGCTGTTGGATAGAGATTTGCTTGATTTTCGTGATAAAATCTTGAGTAGAAGTTATTATAAAGCTCCTACTTTCCAACGAAGCAGGTGTTTATGCTATCCGTCTACAATATCCGGATGGCTCCAAGCGATACTACACTAGAATTACCAAACGTTCGTTTAGAATTAGAGTCAACGAGCATAAGAGGGATATAAATAATGGCAAATTAACCACGACCCTATCCAGAGAAGTCCAGTTCAAGTCCGCCGATCTTATGTGGGATGACATAAATAAATTAGCTGCCTACTCTACTCCACTCCTAAATCCACTGCCATTCGGGAAACATTGGAGATCATTACCAACGATGAGGCCGGCAATGATAGCGTCTCACTAGAATTTCCACGAATTTGGAACCAATTCTTCAAATAATGAATGTCTTCGTTTTCCTCCAAGGTTCCGCGTGCAATACGAACATGATGCCTCGTGTTTTTATTGAATAATTACGTTCGCATCTCTTCATTTATTGTCAAGTCATCGCGTTCAAATTGTTGAAATGTTCTATTATCCAGTTTGCAGTTTGCTGTCTACCTTCCTTGAATAAGCCATCTGGTAGATGTGCGAAAGCTTGTAAACCTTGATTTTATCTACGCCAATAAATTCGGATAACTAGTATCGTTGTACTGTCTTATATATAGTTGGTGACTGGTGTACAGTTCCTTGCGTTATTATTTAGGTTTTGCAATCTGAGAGCAATGTAGAACGCCTTTAAACAATTCCGACAGCTTTGACTCAAATTGGAAAAGGAGCGGTCCCACCTAGATTTTTTAACCGCTCGCAAGACATCAGGATTAATCCCAAAGTTTCTTAATTTTTAGACATCAGTAAAAGGATCATGGTTCGAGAAGAAAAAGGACAAATTTCTTCGCCAGACCTTATCAAGGATAGTTAACCTGAAAAGAAAGGAAATCATGTCAATGGAGCACAAGTGCTATGCCCTACATATGAAGTTATATAGACTTTTTGACCCGATCACTTTCCACAACCTAACCCTCCGAGTGGACATGCTAGTCGAAAGACTCCAAACTTCCGTATCCTCCAGACATAAAAATAAGCTGGATTATCTGAAATCATCTTCGAATCCAAAACTTAAAGATGTCACTATTCCCCTCGTCAATATTTGAAGCAGGACGCTCATACTGGAAGTAAAGAAAGTTTTGGAACTTGGACCAAAGTTCTGCTTCCGAACGAGACCGAATCCAAAAATCGTCATTTCGGAGTTGGAGAGCGTTATATTGCGAGTTCTGGAAAACACCAAAGACGAACTATACGCCAACTCTGTTGCTCTAGGCTTCGATCGCTGTACAATCCAAAATAACCGTCCAATGGATTTAAAATTCCGAGACCGATTTTGAACCTTAGAAATGACCGTAATATAATATTGACCCTAACGGAAAAATCCGGTAAGATACCGATTATGGATGCTGCGGACTGCAATCAGAAACTTGAGGACTTCATCTCCGCTTCTGGATCTATAGTACTACGAAAATTCCTGGCCAATCACCTCCCTGAATCAAAATTTATAATAACTTCCACTCAAGATTTTATCACGAAAATCAAGCAAATCTCTGTCCAACAGCGTGATATTATCGGTAGTTTCGATGTGGTTTCTCTTTATACTTCGGTTCCCGTACCGGAAGCCATCAGAACTTTAAAAAAGGCTATATATAATTCAGCACTTTATTCGCAAGAATCTTACGGCAGCATCTTCAAATTATTGGGCTTAGTCTCAAACTCTAACTACTAGAGTTTCCGAGGGAAATCTATAAACAAACAAATGGCGCTCCGATGGGATCTTCGCTTTCAGCAATTCTCGCGGAAGCTATCCTTCGGCCAATCAAGCAGCACATATTCACAGCGTTACCCGAATACCTACCACTTGGCTCCGATATGCTGACGACGTATTTTTCATATGGCCTCATGGAAAGGAGTCTTTTCCGCTTTTCCTTGATAAAATCAATGATATACACCCTACGATCAATTTTACTATGGAGTTAGAACACAATATAATGCATTGCCTTGTCTAGATGTTTTACTGAGTAAATCGCCTGTAAATCGCTTACGTACACAAGTCTATTACAAATCCGCTTCCGTTCCCAACCTGATGCTCCGTTGCTCATTCTGCCCCGTTGATTACAAGACAGCTTTCTTCCGTTCTCGAATCAGAGAAGCATTCGACATCTCCTCCGATGTTCCTTCTAGACTAAGCGAATTAAAAAGCGTTATCGATTTGGCCACTGAGGCAGGGTACGATCCGAACATGGTACATGGATATATCGAAAGAAACAAAAAGAGGCATGCCGATCTTTCTATGCCACGGCTACGCTATCTGGGCTCCATTCCTTACGTACCAAGTGTTTCCTGTAAACTCAAGAACGCCGCCCCGGTGGCGCAGTGGTCTAAGGTGATGGCCTCTGATCATTCGTCCAAAAGAGGTCCGGATTCGAATCCCGGTGAGGCATGGATGTTGTGTTTGTCTTACGGCACTGGCTCTCTCCCTTCCCTGGAACCAGTGACCCTAAATTAGGGACGGGCGATTGCTTATAGCCCATTGAGTTGCTCACGGTGGTCGTTAAACCTCAAGTAAAAAAAAATACTGACGAGCTCCCACTTTCCAACGACAATATCCGGATGGCTCCAAGCGATACTACATTGGGATGACCAAACGTTCATTTATAATTAGAGTCAGCGAGCATAAGAGGGACATAAAGAACGGCAAATCAACCACGGCCCTATCCAGAGATGTCCAGTTCAAGTCCGCCGATCCTATGTGGGATGGCATAAATAAATTAGCTACCTGCTCTACTCCTAAATCCACTGCCATTCGGGAAACATTGGAGATCATTACCAACGATGAGGCCTGCAATGATAGCGTCTCAGTAGAATTTCCACGAATTTGGAACCAATGATTCAAATAATGAATGCCTTTAGTTTTCCTCCAAGGTTCCGCGTGCAAAACGAACATGATGCCTCGTGTTTTTATTGAATAATTACGTTCGCATCTCTTCGTTTATTGTCAAGTCAAGTCGCCGTGTTCAAATTGTGGAAACGTTGTATTATCCAGTTTGCAGTTTGCTGTCTACCTTCCTTGAGAAAGCCATCTGGTTGATGTGCGAAAGCTTGGAAACTTTGATTTTATCTACGCCAATAAATTCGGATAACTAGTATAGTTGTACTATCTTATACACTGAGTGGCCACTTTATTATGACCACCACCTCAGTACTTCGTTGGGCCACCTTTTGCCTTTAATACTGGGTCGATTCTTCGTTGCATGGACTCCACAAGATGTTGATAGGTGGTTTGTGGAATCTGCGACCATGCTTGATGAATAGCACTTTCCAGGAGTGTGAGATTGCAGGGTTGAGGATCCAGCTGTCTGAGGGCTCGTTTAACTTCATCCCACAAATTCTCAATGTGGTTGAGATCTGGATATTGTGGGGTCCACCTAAGCAAAGTAAACTCACCGGCATGTTCCTGAAACCAATCCTGAGACAATATGAGCACTATGGCAGGACGCATTATGTTGTTGAAAGTAGCCATCGCCATTGGGATAAACCATCCACATGACAGGATGCACTTGGTCCGCAACGATGTTTAGATATGATGTGCCAGTCAGACGTTGACCAACACAAATTAAAGGGCCCAAAGCATGCCAGAAAAACATTTCCCAAACCATAACGTTGCCTCCACCAGCTTGAAGGGTTGTAGCAATGCATTTGGGGTCCATGCTTTCGTTCTGTTTCCGCCAAATTCGCACTCGGCCATTGGCATGGTGCAACTGAAAACGTGATTCATCGGACCACATAATTTGTTTCCAATTATCGACTGTCCAATCCTCGTGCGAACTGGAGACGTTTTCTCTTGTTAATTGCAGACAGCAAAGGTGTTCGAATAGGCCTTCGGCTGCGATATCCCATCCGATGCAGTGTACGGCGAACAGAGATCATTTCAGGGGATCCTTGATTAAGATGGTCTGTAATTTGCTGCACTGTTGCCCTCCTGTTATCTGTTACCAGTCTGGACACTCTCCGTTCCGTCAGAGCAGTCACTAGTCGATGACGACCACACGTTGCACGTAGAGACCCATTTTTTGGCTGACAGACCAGTCTTTAAACACTTTAACAACAGCTGCTCTGGAACATTTCACGAATGCGGCGGTTTCGGTGATACTCGCTCCATGGCTCCGAGCTCCTACAGTCATCCCACGTTGAAAGTCCGTCAAATCGCTTTTTTTACCCATCTCGTCACCCAAAAATCACTTCTACTACTGTTGCAAGCACTAAGCTTTCCCTTTTTATACTAGCCTCGCCCTCTGGCGGCAACAGCGTGCAGCCATAGCTCATTTGCTTAAAACTGTCAGGTGGTCATAATAAAGTGGCCACTCAGTGTATGTAGTTGGAGTACAGTTCCTTGCGTTTTATTCATTTGTGGATCTGGTCGAGTGTTGGTTCTGGATGTTCCTCGTTAATTCTTCTGCCTGACGAAGAGACATCGCCAAGTTTTTATGCCGAGTTCCTGATAGTATGCCATGGACCTCCATGCATCTTCAACTTCATTTGTGGATCTGGTCGAGTGTTGGATGGACGTTCCTCGTTAGTTCTTCTGCCTGTTGAAGAGACCGCGCCGGGGGGTCGACGCCGAGTTCTTGATAGTGGTGATACGGACCGGTGGATGAATGGGTAATTCTCATTGATGATCGATTATGTTTGCTGACCTCCTCCGTGATGTTTCTGTTGTATTCATGTTGTGGAAGGACTTTTTTCTTACTCAAGGACTAGTACGTGCAGTCACGAGTATGTTGGAGTTCGTGAGCGTTTTCTCTGTTGACTGGTTATTTCAAGGTAAAAGCATTCTTGACCTTTTATAGAAGTTGTAAATATAATTTGTAGCTAATGATTTGGAATTCTATTAAACAGTTAAACCTTAAATTTGTGTTGGAAATTTGATACACTGTCGCTATTACTTAACTTAATTTAAGAATGTCAACACGCTTAAGACAGTCCTTCCTGCAGGGTTGAGCTAGCTTGGACTGGGCAAGGAGATACACTTAAGAGCAACTGAATTAGAGATACCTGTCTAGTAACGTGTAGCACCACCTTTCGTATTGATGACGGCGGCGATTCGTTTCGGCATGGACTCAACAAGGCACCGAAAGCGTTGGGAAGCCATACGGATCCACGACCCTGAACAAGCTCCCACAGTTCACGAAGATTTGATGGAGGTGTGTCATCTCTCTCGATGGCATCCAGATGTGCTCGATGGGATTGAGGTCAGGGGACCTAGCCGGCCAAGGAAGCGAGGTCACGTTGGTGGAGTGTTCATCCGACCATTCAGATACAATTCGGGAGCGATGGCACGGTGCATTGTCTTGTTGCAGGATGAGGTCCCCAGTGGGATGTTGAAGACGCACAAACGGGAGCAAATGGTCGTCCAGGATATCCCGGTAACGTTGACCTGTGAGGGACTATGTAACACGTACCAAGGTTCCCATTTCAGTCCACATAAACAGTCCCCAGACGAGAATGCCACCCCCACCATCTTGAAGACTACTCTGCTGGCAAGAAGGATCCATCGCTTCATGTGGTTTGCGCCGTACTTGTGTACCAACGGGAATCTCGACTCATCAGTCCAGGCAACATTTTCCACATGTCTAGGGTCCAGTGGCGATGTTCCCGCGCCCATGCTAATATTTGCACCCTGCTGTGATGTGCGGTCAGCAACGGTACCCTCGTGGGACGATGGCTTCTGTACCCCATAGCGAGGAGATATTTCTGGATGGTGTGGCTGCTTACACGTTTTTGTGCACCAGCGTTAAATTGCCGAGTGATTTCTTGCACTGTGGCCCGTCTATCCGCTGTTACAATGCGAGCTAGCTGACGATGTCCCCGCTCATTCACACGCTGTTGTCCACGGCATTTGGCCCTTGCAGGGATGGTTTTACCGAATTCGATGTACTCACGGTGCATCCGTGACACAGTGGCTTGTGAAAATCCCAGTGCCTGCACGACTTCCTAGATGGAGTGACCCATTCGTCGGGCCCCGACAATTTTCCCACGATCAAATGCGCTTAGATCCTTCGTCTTACCCATATTGCGTACGACTCTTACTTATTCCCGTCGCATCACTCATATTGTCGGATCGCTGCATACGTCATGTCGTTTCCGTTTACAGGGCCGCCCACAGCGCCACATTTGCATAACGCCAGATATCTCTAATTCAATTGCTCTTCAGTGTACATAGTTGCAGATTGGACTGTCATAGTGGGTGTGTGAAAGGATACTCGTACCTTAACAGAACGTTTGTATTGTAAGGACAAGACCAAACTGACGAATCGCGCAGTAAGGCGTGATCCGACTCCTACGAGGAAAGGCAACACAGAAAAGTTCAACATGCATGCAGACAGAGCTACAAGTGGCTGCTACAGTGGAGTAGGCTTCTTATTGTTCGTCTGGATAAGCCAGGGTTGCGAGTACCATGAGAGGCATGGTTAGTGTGCTTGTCTCACAGCACTGCTTTTTTCTTTTCCTGAAGCCAGTAGTTTTAAATCAGGAGCAAACGGCAGCTTATAGACCTCAGAGTTCCTCATAATGGTCGTGAAACCCCTCTTCCCCTTCCCCAAAAGATGACAAGTGTTTAATGGTTGAGACGGGCATTTCGGTTAAACTCGCCACCAGCTCCAACAAAAGTAATCAGCTCAGCCCATTCGGTGATCCTTATGAGTAATGCAAAACGCCACTCCGGGGTCCAATTGGTCAGAGGCGTCGGCTTTTTTTTTTTTTGATTGGAGGTTTAACGACCACCGTGAGCAACTCAATGGGCTATAAGCAGTCGCCCGTCCCTAATTTAGGGTCACTGGTTCCAGGGAAGGGAGAGAGCCAGTGCCGTAACACAAACACAACATCCATGCCTGACCGGGATTCGAACCTGGACCCCTTACGGACGAATGATCAGAGGCCAACGCCTTAGACCACTGCGCCACCGGGGCGGCGGCGTCGGCTTCAACCCAATCGCTAGAGATGGGCTGGAGCTCCGAAAAGGCACGGACGGTGCCCGTCCCACGGACACTGGACCTCCCAAAACCAATGGCTCCAAATCAGTTATCAGCGACTATGACCCTAGATGATCGCGGTGGTCATTATATCCGGAAAGAAACAAAAAACAAGACAAAAAATATCGATCACTTCCACCCCATAATCTTAACAAGAGTGGCGCATAAGTCATATGTATTCAGCGTGACTGATTCATATTATTCACACTAGAACCGTACAGAATAACAGAACAGTGTTTAAAGGGAAACTTAATATTCTTAGTATCTGACTTCAACTTACCTTTTATATTTTACTTAAAAATTTGCAATTTTAATAAAAGTCGATAAAAATAATTACTAAATAAATAATAAAAATACTAACTGATGAAAACAAAAAATCAAATTCCAAATTGCTTTGGAAACTTTTAAAGATCTTCTTGTGGGTTTCTTTCACCTAACTCGTTCACAGCTAAGGCCCCAGCACGGGGATAACTGGTTTTAAAGTTATTTGGGGAGCGGCGCCCCCACGGCCCGAGCTGACCTTGTGACTGGTCAACATCTGATGTCATGCCACCGCTTGTTTCTTTTTTCGGTGCTGTTGGAGTTTGCAGGGACGGCTGTTTATCCAGCTGTTGGGGAGTCGCGACCCCATGATCCCGAGCTGGTCTTGTGTCTCGCTTTTTCGTTTTTATTTATTTTTTCACTGGCCAGTTGCCCGTGTTGTATACTCTACCTAATCGATACCACGCTATGTACTAACACCCCGGTCTTGTGGTTTTGTTACCCTCCACTTCTAACTGTTTATATTAACCGCTCAGTTCGTAGGTTGCTGAGATTCCGTTTCGGTTCCACTCCAGGGTTTTTTCTTCCTTGGATTACTTTTTCCCTTTTAGCTGGTTTGGGTACTAGACCTACCTGCATGTTTGCCGCGTGCGGAGACCCGTGAGGCGGAAATGGGATGTCTGGCGGCTGAGGTCGCAGGAGACCGGAGAAGTGCCTCCTGTGTACCAATACTCCTCTTCGACCCAGGCTTCGATGTAAACGGGAGGCTAGAGACTAACCCTCCTCTAGTCAGAAGTCCTGTACCAAGTTGTGTACAGGGTTTTAGCGGCTTTATTGTCATATAGCATGGCAGGGTAAGCCCGGGGGCTGTGGGATCATGCCAAAGGCGTTGGCATGACGGTACCCGGAGGCCGAAGTGTCAGCCGTGTGCGTGTGATCACAGCCAACGGACTATATCTGCAACGTATAAGCTCCAGAACTGTGTCCAGCGTCATTTTCTTGGCTTTCAGACCTCCAGTTCTCCCTTGTAGGTCTCGGTGGTGGGTGGAGTAGTCTGCAGACGAATCCTCCTCCTTTTTTCCATGGGTAAAAACAAAAACTCCAAATTCAAGTCACCTGAGAAAATGATAGTTGACAACGACTCTCCTTCGTCTTCTCAACCTACCAAGTCCCATAATCGTAAACGATCTTTAGATCATGACCTAGACCAAGAACGTGGAACCTCTTCTTCGGCAGCTGTACCAGTCGCTCCGAAGCGTCGTCTCCCCTCGATTGCTGTGAATACGCATGCTACACACTTAGTTGTGGAATCCATCAATCCGAATGAGAGACTGTCCACCAGATCTCCCTTTTTCATTTCTAAAGCTTTAGACGCTGCGGTTGGCTCCTTGAAGTCTGTGAGGAAGCTTCGCTCTGGGGACCTGCTTGTCCAAACTTGCAGTGTTTCTCAGAGTAACACTCTTCTGCACCTCACTAGTCTTCAAGGCATTCCTGTCAAAGTGACACCTCACCCGTTTCTTAACACCTCTCGGGGTGTTATTTCAGAGTTTGATCTCTTGCCGTGCAGTGAGGACGAATTGGTGAATGAACTTGCAGATCAGGGTGTTATTGCTGCACTTCGTATGATGTTCCGGCGCGATGGTTCTCTGATTAAGTCTAAAAATGTAATCTTGACTTTTAACTCCCCGAAAGTTCCGACCGAAATCAAGGCTGGCTACTTGGTCTGTGGAGTTCGCCCGTACATTCCCAGTCCTCTGCGCTGTTTCAGGTGCCAGAGGTACGGGCATTCACAACGTTCATGTAACAGCTCCACTCGTTGCGCAAATTGTGGCTCCAGTGAACATGACGGGAAAGGTTGCACTTCTGCTGCCTGCTGTGTTAACTGTGGTGAGGCCCATGCAGCTTACTCCCGCAATTGTATGAAATGGAAGGACGAGATGGCGATCCAGCGCCTCAAGACCCTGGAAGGCCTCTCGTACCCTGCTGCCAAGGCCAAGTTGGGTATTCCCAACAACCGACAGCGTACTTTTGCCGCAGTAGTTCAGTCTCTGCCACAACCCGTGCAGCCCTTTGTCCCACGCCCAGTAGCTCTCGCCGCACTTGCCAAGAGATCTACAGCTGAACAAGCGACACAGGTGGATTTCATCGAGCTCCAGCTTATTCGACCAGCTGACTCTGCGCCTTCTCTTTTGAAGACGACCGATTCTTCCAGTTCCCAGCAGAAAGCCTGCACGTGTGGAAGACCCGGCCCTAAATCCGCAAAGGTGTGCAGTGTCCATCCAACTGTCGCGGTCCAACTGACCAACATTGCAACTGTCTCAGACTCAGCGAGGTCCCCACCCTCAACCAACATTATAGAGGAACATAAGGGGAGGAGAGTGACAGTTCGTCCCTCTCATTTGACTCATCTTATGCGTAGTTGTGTTCGTTTTCGTGATGTGTTTTATCATTCTCATTCCTCAGTTTTACTTAATCGGCTAGTTTCTAACCATTGTACCATGTTTTTAATACTGTATGTTTCATTGTCTTTTTTGGCCCTTCCATCATTCTCATGGTTCGGTTTTACTTGGTCAGCCAGATTTTGGGATTTATGCCACGTTTTTTAATACTGTTTGTTTATCTTGTGTCTGGCGCTCTTTGGCCAAACATGGCTCTTGCGCCATAAAAATCAACCAACCAACCAACCAATCAGAGCTAAGGCATTATTTTTCTTAGGCCTACATCACTGCCATAAATGTGTTACTTGTGATATGCGTTCCCTTCAAGCCTTCTATTCTCTGCTCCATGACAACCCAACGCATGATGGGGAACGGCTTGTCCCCCTGGTACGGACGCCATGCCACTGGGTAGAAACTAATGACTCTAATATCTTTTCTTTCCTTTTTTAGGTTCGTCGTCATTGTTACAGCTCTTTTAATTGGCAGTCTGTCAAAAAGGATTAGTACTAATCCTCCTCCTAAATGACTGCTTTGAAGAACAAATCTAAGAGTAAATCAATGCTCTCTGATGCACAGGTTCACACGTTCCACTTTTCAGGCACCGAATATATTCGTTCGTGATCATTTAAGCCTATGTTGCTAACCCCGAGTTCATTCGTTTCAGCCGGTTAAAGGCTTTACCCATCTTCATTGTGTTTATGAAATCTGATAATGTAATTAATAATGAAATTGCCGCCCCGGTGGCGCAGTGGTCTAAGGCGTTGGCCTCTGATCATTCGTCCGTAAGGGGTCCGGGTTCGAATCCCGGTCAGGCATGGGTGTTGTGTTTGTCTTACGGCACTGGCTCTCTCCCTTCCCTGGAACCAGTGACCCTAAATTAGGGACGGGCGACTGCTTATAGCCCATTGAGTTGCTCACGGTGGTCGTTAAACCTCCAATAAAAAAAAAAAAAAAAAAAAATAATGAAAAAGTATAACGTGTTCATCATTGATGCATATTGTTCCACTACTTTTCCGAATAACGCCTCAGGCAAGTGTTTTTTTTTTTTTTTTTTTTTTTTTTTATTGGAGGTTTAACCGTTTAACATGGCTGGAACGAGTTAACTCTGGGTTAGCAAAATGGGCTGAAATCAGCTCGAACGAATGTAGTCCCTGTCTACGAAGTGGACCGAACGAGACAGGAATGAGTGAACCTGCGCATCATAAGGCGTTCCTTTCCCCTTAGATAGAGAGAGAGAGAGAGAGAGAGAGAGAGAGAGAGAGAGAGAGAGAGGGGGTTTGTTATTAACATTGGTGATCTAGGAGGATTATTGACACTAATCCTTTCTAGCTGATAGCCTGCTGAAAAGACTATGGCAATTGCGACGTACTTAAGAAAGGAAAAAGAAGATATTTGAGTAACTTGTTTTTACCCAGTGACATGATGTACTTGTCAGGGGAACTAGCCCTACATGCATCATGAGTTATGCCATGGACCAGAGAATAAAGCACTAGAAGGGAACGCTTATCATGAGTAATAGGTGCATGGTCGGTAATGCTGCTGTGAGAGGGGGTGGATTGTTTTACCGCAGCTTTAAAAACAATTTCTATGTGAACATTTCTGTTTGGGGAGCGCAGAAAATGTTGGGCACCATTTGGTTCAGGTTCATCGGCCGCTTAAAGGGTTAACGGCCACAGTGAGCAACTCAATGGGCTATAAGCAGTCGCCCGTCTCTAATTTAGGGTCACTGATTCCAGGGAAGGGAGAGACCCAGTGCCGTAAGACAAACACAACGTCCCTACCTCACGGGATTTGAACCCAGACCCCTTTTGCACGAATGATCAAAAGCCATCCCTTAGACCATTGCGCCGCCGGAGCGGCCTCGGGCAAGTGTCCAAACAGCTCTGTTCTTAATCCGGACCTGGCAACATAACTGGAACAGTATAACATAAAACCTTCTTACCGGTGGTGATCTTTTGAAACTCCGGAGCGGCTGTTTTCCCAACTAAACTACGCTAGTAGGCTTAGTGATACACTATTGTTGATTTACCCATACGTCAGTAAAACGTAATCTGCGCCATGTTACGTATTAAGTTACAACAGGACAGAGGCATAGTTTGGATTGCTCCAGATAAGAGAAACTTTAGCTTCATAATGCCCCTGGGCTTTCTCACCAATCAGATTATATATTCACTAGTAATGATGCCAGGGACAGCTTCAGAGAGTAGTAAGATAGTGCGATTTTTCGATCTCAGTGTAAAATTCTAACATCATAAACCTTATGTTTAAGTTTTGAATACCAGTTTTTGCCGCCCCGGTGGCGCAGTCGTCTAAGCGATGGCCTCTGATCATTCGTCCGAACGGGGTCCGGGTTCGAATCCCGGTGAGGCATGGATGTTGTGTTTGTCTTACGGCACTGGCTCTCTCCCTGCCCTGGAACCAGTGACCCTAAATTAGGGACGGGCGACTGCTTATAGCCCATTGAGTTGCTCACGGTGGTCGTTAAACCTCCAATCAAAAAAAAAAAAAAAAAAAAAAAAAGAATACCAGTTCATAATTACCAGCGGAAAACGGAAAACAAACTGGAGGAATTTGGATGTCAAAATACGGTACTTACGTATTAAACCGAGGACTTATGCAGAGACCGATTTTGGCGCAAATCTAAACACGGCAAGTACATGTACAAGAGTGAAACAGTTTAATATAAAAATAGAAACATATACTGCCTAAATTACACATATAAAATTCAACATATACTGCCTAAATTACACATACAAAAGTTCACATATACTGCTTAAATTACACATATAAAAGTCAAACAGTTTAATATAAAGAAAGAAAATTTACTGCTTAACAACGCCAAGTACACATACAAAAGCCAAACAGTTCAACATAAAGAAAAGAAACATATATTGAGGCATCAGTCCAGCTTTTCTGACGGTGGCCAAACATTAGCAACAGCGGTAAGTATGGTTTCAAACACGTTTTCATCTCTTTGTGTCATTTTTTCATCATATTTCCACAAAATGGCGAAAGCTTATTTACTTAAACAGCATTAGAAATTAACGATAGAAGCACACAGAATGCGAAATAAACTAAGAACGAGAAACAAAAAAATCGAATGAAATATCAAATGAAGTTCTCACGGCCGCCCCGGTGGCGCAGTAGTCTTAGGCGCTGGCCTCTGATCATTCGTCCGTAAGGGGTCCGGGTTCGAATCCCGGTCAGGCATGGATGTTGTGTTTGCCTTACGGCACTGGCTCTCTCCCTTCCCTGGAACCAGTGACCCTAAATTAGGGACGGGCGACTGCTTATAGCCCATTGAGTTGCTCACGGTGGTCGTTAAACCTCCAATAAAAAAAAAAAAAAAATTCTCACGTGACGTCACGAGTCCATAACGAAGTTCTGAACAATGATCGTCGCGGGTCTCTGCAGAGGTCCTCGGTTTAATGCGTAATACCCAAAATACGTATTTCTTTCCTTCTGATGCTACCAACAATGGAATAACAATATAATAATTCTTACGTCACACTTTCTGACGACTTCATCCCTTCTCGATGCAGATTTTATGAAATAATACTAATACAAGTATATTACGTTTAGATGTATGAATCCTAACAGATTGTATCAAGAAAAATGTTGGAAGTAAAAGAAGTACTTCCGAAAGTTTTATTTTTACTCCTCATCGGAATATTTTTTATATACCTGGTGAAAATAGAAGCTGCCAGCAAAGGAAAGCACGCAGGTAAAATGCAGGTGAAAGCACCTACTTAATTACAAATTGAATACTCCTAATCAGCAAATAGTCCACAAAAGCAGCGAGGAACTTCGGAAAGTCAATATGAGACGATATCTGTTTTATCAATTGTCATACAATATTACGCAAATTACACACAACGTCGAAAAATATCTTGCACGTTCTATTGGAGCTAATGGTGTAACAAAAAAGTCACCCTCAAGGCACCATTGTTGTTATTAAATATTTCGTATATTCACCAGGTGTCTTTTTCAAAGAAGGTTGACAGAACTGTGTGTCTTTCTTGAAAAAGCCATCCGGCTGATGTTCGAAAGCTTGGAAACGTTTGTTTCTATTTTTACGCCAACAAATCGGATTACTGAAATAGTATTTTATATAATTATCAAATAATTATTGTACTTCTGGGTCAAAAACCAACAAAGTGAATTTTTGAAACACGACACAATGATATCATATTTACATTTCACTGTGTTACTTTGACAGACCAGTTATAAAAGTAGCCCTTACCCTTTCAGTTCAATAAGTTTGCAAAATTCAGGAATGAAAACTTATTTCAATATAACAACTTAATATTTTATTTTCTTCGGTTATACACACTACACACAACTAGCGCATCGTTTAGGAAACCATTCTCCGTAAGCACATAAAAAATATACAAAATTCTCCTGCTCGAGGGGTTCATGAGGGAGTTTCAACATATGTATCTTCCGTGCGTTTGGTGAAATTCATGAGCACAAAAATATCCATAACTGTCAAAGATTTTTTTCGTACTGTGAGGACGTGGGTAAAATTTGGGGGGGGGGGGGTGGTTATTACAATTAAACGTAATATTTCAGGTAATGCGTACGCACACGAACACACACACACAGTGGCATGGATTTATACACACAGCCGCAACACCCCGAAATTTCCTGACACCCCATCAAAAATCTTAACATCCGTCTATGTGGAGGGGTGTAAGACGCGCGCACACATACACACACCCACACATGAATTGAACAGTTGTAATAAGAAATACGAATTTTAAGCTGCCAATCTACTGACACTGGCGAAACTTATTTTAAGCAAATTCTGTAACTGGACAAATAACGGTGGAAAAGTGTATCAGTAACTGGCGCAAAAGTTTCAATTCCAATTTTAATCAGATTATAAGCAGGAAATTATGCGCCCTGTCTTGAGCTGGGCCCGGAGCAGCTTCCCCGCCCTAAATACGCATTTAATGAGCGGATTTCTAAAATCCTTTAACTGTTAAATTGTTGTTAAAAATTTTATCACGATTGAATTCGTTTTAGAATTCGTATCTGGATAGTTCCTGTTCATACCGGATCTAAGAGAATTTTTTCAAGTGAGAATTTATGAAGTATTTCTTTGTATATTCTTGTGTTTTTATAGTAGGCCGCAAGATTAAAATTCAGGACCTGGTTTTATGGGTTTCCGAAAAAAAAATTGACAGTATGCTTATCTGCTCCTGTTCTCAAACTCTACTTTCACCTTAAAGAAATATTTATAGTGATAATGACGTATAACACAATACAGGGTGTCCGAGAATTATTGGACACATTACAAAATTATGTACAAAAAAAACTATGAGCATTGTCTGTTTTTCTATGTCACGTATTACTAGCACGGTTTCTATATTTTTGTTTTGCAGAATTGTTATTCCCAGAATCCGATAGATGACGCTAGGTGTGGCCTGATGAGGAATGTATGAGAAATGCGCAATCAGTAGTCATGTCATCCGTACAGCAGAAGGTGATGTGTTTGTTATGGCTTGCGGAATTAAAGTCTGTCATTATATTTAAAAGACGGTACCGTTTACAGTATGGTTGTAATCCTCCGTCAACGAATTCAATTAAGCGGTGGATGAAACAGTTTAAAGAAACTGGCAATGAACATTGTGGAGAAGCCGGTAGGCCTAGCGTCAGCGGTGAGACGGTTGACCAAGTTAATGAAAGTTTCTGACAAAGCCCCAGGAAATCCGTTCGTAAAGCAAGCAGAGAACTGTGCATTCCGAAATCGACAGTTCACGATATCTTGCACACGAAATTAAAGTTTCATGCTTATAAAATTCAAATAGTGCAAAAGATGCATGTAAATGATCACACTGTGCGATGCGATTTCGCTGTGGCTATGCTGAATCGAGTGGAAAACGACGAAAACTATCTCAGTACTGTAATTTTTTGTGATGAATCCACATTTCATGTATCTTGTATTGTAAATCGTCACAACTGTAGGATATGGGGCAGTGAACCGCCTCATGCTGCTATTGAACTGGAACGTGATTCTCCAAAAAGTTAACGTGTGGTGTGCCCTATCAAAAAAGAAGTGATTTGCCTGTTCTTCTTCTGCGAAACAAACATAAATGGTGACATCTACTTGGGCATGCTAGAAAATTTCGCTATACCCTAGATTAAAAGGTATGATAACGTCGTTTTCCAACAAGACGGCGCGCCACCGCACTGGTCAACGTGTGTACGTAAGTGCCTAAATGAGCATTTCCCCAACAGATGGATTGGGCGTGGTTGTCCCATTCCGTGGCCTCCTCGCTCTCCAGATCTAACTCTATTGGATTATTTCATTTGGGGTAATGTGAAGGATCGTGTCTATCGGACGCCTTGTACTGATTTGCAGTAACTGAAGCAGCGTATCACAGCTGCTATTAATTCCATAGCTCCTCAGATGCTTGCCAATACATGGCATGAAATCGAGTATCGCTTGGACGCACTACGAGCAACCAAGGGATCTCACATCGAAATTTATTAACTTGTGTAGTTACATTGTAAGTTAGTACAGTCAGTTTCTTTCTATCTGTTTAATGTTTTGTTTTACATAATTTTATAATGTGTCCAATAATTCTCGGACACCTTGTATATTATGAATGATTCAATGGACATATTTCGTTTCAGGTACCGTGATTCGTAAGGAACCAAACGAAGATTGCCTTTCTGCAGTTGTCAGGAACATTAGAAGAATATTTATGAAGCGAAATCGTACAGCTTCTTTAAAGGAGAAAGCTGTTGTGCTTTGGAAAAGCCTTTGGGGAAAGCGCCCGAGTGGAGGAAACATCCATTTTTCCATCTCCACAGAGAAAGCTGTACTACCGGTTTCAACTATATTTGCTCTTCAAACTCACGAAAAGAAAAGTTACGCGACATCCAATCATAGAATACGAATCTCAGGATCCACCTTAACTCACAATCGCAACGAAAACACGGAGGATTATTATTTTACGTCGACAAAATCGCGCGTAGCTGATTTTAGTAATATGCATAGTTTGAATCTTTCGACGAATGACTTGGTAATTACTCGAAAAACAAACCACCCTACTGTAAAATTAAACAATGATCATTCTCTTGACCTTTCTCGAAATAACAAGAGCAGTAGGCTAAACCGTATCAAACTAATGAGAGACTGGAACGCGGCAAGCATAGTGATCCCGAATTTTAATCAGAAAGTGGATTTGACAAGCTACAACCTTAGTAGGAACGATATTTCTCCACGCCTCAGAGATAAGCTACAAAATTATTTCATTATCCCGCTGCAAAAGCACATCGAGCGAAAAAGATCCACCCGAGTTATTCGAGCAAAAAGAGATGCGAAATCTAGCAACCGAATCTGGATGCTCCCTGTTGGTCGCAAAACTCGCAGTTATGGTGGCCGGAGCGGTAAAGCGTCCTTCCGCGATTCTGGCATGGTTACAAACAGAATGCTGAATAAAACGCAAGGAGGAAAAACTGTGACCTATCAGTCGGCAGACAGTGCGACGTCTTCTAACCGTGACTGTTTTAGCAAGAGCGACGTTCTGCTGCTGATACTTAGCATTAGCTTTTTCTTAGTTATAAGCGGATGTCTAGCCGGTGCCTTAGTGAATTTTGGATTTTGCAACTTTTCACGGATGCAGAAAACATTTTCACCGGACAAGTGGTGGTCTGAAGGAGAAAGTAGCTGGGATTTCAAAGTCTTCAGGTATGCCAGGGTTGCCTCATCGGAAACATCTCAGTCAGCTTTAGAAGAAAGTACACTGCCTCTCATTGGTTAGAGGCATTCGCTAGATTAATTCGAATAAAAAATATTTATGGACTGATTGTGGACTGTTCTTGAGATGTACCGATAACAAGGAAGCTAAATCAGAATGCTTTTTCAATTACTCCTGATTTATGCGTAGCCAGGATTTTATTTTCATTTTTCGGGGGGGGGGGTGTTCAAGCATGAGCACGGTGTATGATAATCAGGTGGTACGACTCTGGAAACAAAAATCGCCCATTAATGTCACCAGATGGCGTGACCAAAGTGTGGGCCGATGACTGGGCACAACCAATGTTTTCTCATGGGAGGAAGGGGCAAAAGTATTCGTGTTTGAAGAATGCTGTTTTGCTTGGAATTAAAACAGCAAAACTTGATACGCTTCGTAAACATGCACTTTTGTGCCTGATGGTGTCGTCAATTATAGATACATATGCACATTTATGTTTGATAATCGAACTGATTAATAGGCACGTATTGCATTTTATGTTTCCACACCTTTATGAAGGATAATTTAATTTTTTACGCTTTCCAACCGTAGGTTGAAAAAACTTATATGCTCCAGCTTTGTCCGTATGTATGCCTGTCTGTCTGTACGCACGATAACTCGGGTAAAAATAGTTCGATTTTGATGAAATTTTAGTATGTGGTAGGGGACAACCTGGGGACGAACTCTATTGAAAATGGACGAAATGGGGCCAAAGGTCAGGACATAGGAGCGGAATCCATTTCATCGCCTTTATGCGTCATAACGTACGTAAAAATGCTTCGATTGCGACAAAACTTTATCCTGGTGTGTCGGAGGTATATTGAACCGGTTCTGTTGAATATCATTGAAATGGGGTGAAAGGTCAGGGCACAGGAGCGATATTTATTCCACAGCCGTTATCCTCATAACTTGACTAAAAATGCTTCTATTGTGACAAAATTTTAGTATGTTGTTCCGGAGGTATACTGAATCAATTGTGTTTAATATCATCGAAATGGGGTCAAAGGTCAGGGCACAGGAGCGAGATCTACTCCATAGCCATTATCCTCATAACTTGAGTAATAACGCGTAAAAATGCTTCGTGTGCGAGGAAATACAATACGTTGTTCCGTAACTACTTTGGAAGCTTTTCCGCCAAAAATGTTTTTGTCAGCAATTGCTGGCAGTGCGCATGTTTGAGATTCGTTATCCATTATTTTCGCACAATAAGTTCAGTGAAAATTGCTCGATTTAAATGGGATTTTTAATTATAAAACGGCTTATGTGTGGTAGCTCTTGATAATAGAAGTAGGTAACACGGGCACAAAGAGATTTAATTTTGATATATGTGAACCTCAAACGTTATACCACAGTTTAGTCCCCTCAAAACCAAGGCATTTTCCTATTGTTTCTGGTATGTTGCATCGCATGATTTTACTAACTTGTTCACATGTACAACAGCAAGTTTAAAGCGGCAGTCAATAATTTTTCATCGTAAAATAGCTTTTTTTTTAATTAGAAAAAAAAATGTTTATCTATGCGCGATTGCAATTGTTTCATGCGGGCCGCCATTTATACATTTAAAAATGGCAGCGCTAATGTGCAACGTAAACAACTTACACTGTCAGAGTTCTGTTGATATCAAAGGACAAATCAGTGATCGTCTTTCATCTCCTGGAGTTCTAAAAGTTGATACATGTTCCTTACATGTCGAATAATATGTCCGATAGTTCAATATAAAACGCTTTGAACCTCAAACGTTATACCAATAATAATAATAATAATAACATATATCATCATCATCATTGTCAACCATTATCAATCCACTGCTGGATGAAGGTCTCCCCAAGTTTCCTCCACAACGGTCTGTCTTGTGCCAGTCTCCTCCATGTCACTCCCGCATACTTTCGAATTTCATCCACCCATCTCCCATGTGATCTTCTTCTGTGTCTTTTCCTGTCCCTTGGAATCCAATCTAAAATTTCGGCTGTCCATCGATGGTCTGTCCTTCTGGCAGTATGTCCAGCCCATTGCCATTTCAGACGTCAGAATTTGCGCATATATATATATATATATATATATACGTAAGAATTGAATTGATTGTAGTCCGACACAGAGCTGCACGATAAATTTTAGTCTCTTTCTAAATTAAAAATATCTGAAGTGCTTTAACTTCTGTAGAGAAACTTCAACGTTACTGAAATTTCAATACCATATATTTACACAATGTAATCAATAAAAATACTTGTGATAAACACAGAGTTAGCACTGATGAAACCATAAACGATATATATTCCTACTATTATTAGGGTTAACAATAGGCCCACAACTCCTGCACGCCATTTGGCGAGCTATGACATTAACGATCCATTGTTCTAAGTGTTAACTCTGTGGGGAGTTGTATCACCTGACTATCATACACCGTGAGCACGAGTAAAAAAGCTCTGGGCCAGTCGGAGCCGTTGGTTCCTTTTGAGAGACATCAGAATTTTCGCCCGTTACATTTTCCTAGACTAAAAGAAACGGCACATAATAAGCATATCCACCGATACAAAATACCTCTTAAAATTCTTAGAAGCGAATAAAATCCTTTTGCGAGGCCTCAATCATCAGTCTCTTCATCCAATTTCGTGGGCTGGCTAATATTCATGGTCTAAATACTGGCTACGACGACCATAAAGCTCTGTATGGTGCTGAAGGTGACAGCGCATTTTTACTTGAATGCACACCTTCCCGTTGTTGTAGGGACCGTAGGTTGCAGTATATCGTGGAAGATTTTCACGCGACACCAAAGACAAATGCAAATGACGTTTATCTTTTGGTATCGTTGATAGTGGACCACCTTGATCTGGCCTACTTGAAACGATCCTGCAATTTGCCTATGACACCCCACCTAAGAATATAAAGCTAGCCAACTCCCGTTGAGATAACGTAAAACAGGCGATAACAGCGTCCCCGAATCCTGGTAGCTTATGTGCTCTGCCGGAAAGCAAACATTTAGGAACAGAAGGCGTTAGGGGACTACGGCAGCAGAGCATTTTTAAATCCACGACTGTTTCCTTCGGTCTGATGACTATATACTTAGAGGGTTTTTTTTTTCTGATATCCCGCCCGTTCCTTATTTTGGTGAAACCAATATGCAATAGCAACTATAATATTACTATTTAAATTAAATTTTAGCAAATATTATAGTTAGGCCTAAGAATCCGTACAAAATGTAGAAAATTCGTCACGTGCTGTGAGTAGCTTGGTTGGTTTCCTATAGCACATAGCCTGTAACACTGAACTAAAATTGAAATCAACAGAACAACGCAAACACGCATGCTCAGTCTGCTCCCGCATGAGCCTGCATGTTGGTTTCTGTGCACTGCATCTGGTAATCCAGGATATGTCGGCGCTAGTTAGTAGTTACGTCTCGCCGAGCCTTAACTTCTTCTCAGTTAGATATTCTTTGACTCCACAGTCCTGTGCCACGGCCTACTGTGTTTCACGAGATTCCACTCTTCCTATGGCCATTCATGCTGTAGATTCCAGCAAGACATGCTGAGATGAGGTCATTAACTTTCAAATTTTGTCCTCGAATTTTGCTTACTGTCCCCCAAAACATCTGATACCTTTGGGGACGCAAATTGTCCTCGAATTTCGATTTCTTGTCCTCAAATTTAGACTTCACCAGCAAGTCGTTTCGCTCGTAATGAACTATGTTCTCGAAATTAGATTTCGTTGTACCCATTTCTATCTTTTTTTGTTTGTTTGTTTCCGGATTTTAATGACCACAGTGATTAACTCAGAGTGGTCTATAAACCTGAAAAAGGGCTACAGTAGTCAATCTTGCCTAATTTAGGGCCACTAGTTCTAGGGAAGGGAGAAAGCCAGCACCGTAAGGCAAACACACCACCTATGCTTCATCCGGATGTTGAACCCCAACCCATTCTGCCAAACTGTCGGAAACCAGGGCTTAGACCATCCCGCCCCCAAATTTTGAATTTTATAAAATAACAAAATTCTCCATGCATTTCATTCTTCAGAAAAAAATATAAGAACTGTGCAGCTCGCTCTTAATTCGGCATGTGTACCTAAGGTAAATAAAGTATTTCACTTTTGCAGAGTATGTTCTCTCTATCATAGCTCGTCTTTGCCGATACAAGTCACCAATTTTTTACAAGTAAAAGGCATATTCTTTTAATATTTTAAATTTTCTGGTGTGATATATCACTTACAGAAACAATACAATTTTGGATATTTTTTTGTTTTTGCAAATTCAGTATTAGTGCATGTGTCCCCAAATGAGCTGCCGATTTGGGAACGCCACGCTATTTTATCCTCAAATGAGTGTTCCAATATCTGGTCACCTTACCCCTGGTCTAGGCACACCCCGTACACGTGCGTATGTGTTTTCTGATGAAGAGCGCTACTTTGCAGGATAATGCGCTGTGCCACAAGGCTCGGATCGTTTCACAGTGGTTCCAAAATCACACGAGTGACTTCAACGTGCAAAAATGGTCCCCACAATTCCCAGTTTTTAACCCATTTGAACACCTGTTGGATGATATTGAGAGCCATTCGTAACAGAGATTCTTCTTCAGCTAACATCTGGCAAGTGACTGATGCCATCAGATCCGCGCGGATGAACATGCCCGCAAAACGATATCAGCTCTTTATTGACTCTATGCCACACTGAATCGAGGCTGTTTTGAAGGCCAAGGGCGGTCCAAACGTTATTAGGTAGGTGTTCCTAGTAATTTGCTACCAGGGGCGGAATTTGCCGCCACCGGGACATTTGCCATAATTTGGTACCACCGGGACATTTTCCGGTGGACCACTCGAGGAATGGCCCACTTTCTCGTATCCTCTTTGCCTGGATTGTTTTTTTGATTTGATGTTTAACGACCACCGTGAGTAACTCAATGGGCTATAAGCAGTCGCCCGTCCCTAATTTAGGGTCACTGGTTCCAGGGAAGGGAGAGAGCCAGTGCCGTAAGACAAACACAACATTCATGCCTCACCGGGATTCGAACCCTGACCCCGTTCGGACGAATGATTTTTTTTTTTTTTTTTTTTTTTTTTTGATTGGAGGTTTAACGACCACCGTGAGCAACTCAATGGGCTATAAGCAGTCGCCCGTCCCTAATTTAGGGTCACTGGTTCCAGGGAAGGGAGAGAGCCAGTACCGTAAGACAAACACAACATCCATGCCTGACCGGGATTCGAACCCGGACCCCGTTCGGACGAATGATCAGAGGCCATCGCTTAGACCACTGCGCCCCTGGATTGTTTGGAAAGAACGACTGTTTTTAGTACTTATGAAAAAGAATCGTTAACTTTATATTATCTGTCTAAAACGTTGCCTTGAAAAACAAAATAAAAATTGGCGTTTTCTTCTATATAGAGGTACAGTGGTATCAGAATAATATGACCACCTACCTAATAATGGGAACAACCACCCTTGGCCCGGATGGCAGCGGCGAGACATGGACGCAATGATGCCCTGGAAGGTTGCTCGAAGCACACGTGCCCATTCGGACTGCAGCAGAGTACGGAGATGACACGGTTGTGGGTCGGCACGTCGATCCAAATAGTCCCACATGTGCTCTATGGGATTGAGTTCGGGAGATTTCGCCGGCTAAGGAAGAACGGAGACATCGCTGTCGTGTTAACCAGTCACGCACCCCTTTAGCAACGTGGCATTGTTCTGTTGGTAGACACTATCACCACCAGGGTAAACGTCCAACACGAAGGGATGTATGTGGTCAGCGAGGATGGACTGGTAGACATCGGCGTTCAAGGATCCATCCAGTGGTACCAGCGGTCCCAGGTCATACCAGGAAAACATCCCCCACACATGCACACTGCCACCGCCAAAATGCCACAATATATCCCAAACTCTTTAATGCTACATTTCAAAATGTCTTTCAATCACTGAACTGGGAAAACAAAGGGATTAAGGTTAATGGAAATTATTTAACTCACCTTCGTTTTGCTGATGACGAAGTTAGTCAGTTTTTATAACCGCCCCTTCAGAGCATGATCCAGGAACTTGCTGACAAGAGTGAAGAAGTGGGATTAAAAATGAACTCTCAGAAGACAAAACTGATGTACAATGCCTTTACAAGAAATGAAGATTTATCGATTGATGCTGGAGATAACCGATAGCTACATTTACTTTGGACAGCAGATATAAAGACCTATAAAACTTGGTTGGAGAGCTTTGGGAAGAAATGGTACAATTTTTAAGAGCAATATGCCATTGTCTTAAGAGAAGTGTTTAATCAACGCCTCGTTCCAGTGCTTACGTGCAGAGCAGAGACGTGGACCTTAACTAAGAAAGACATACAAAGACTGCAGGGAATTGAAAGAAACATGGAGAGGTGCATGCTTGGTGTAACCAGGAAAGATAAGAAGAGGAACTCACGGGTAAGGAAAATGACAAAAGTGGAAGACATCATGATCTGAGTAAAATTCTTCAAATAACAATGGGACATATTGCCAGGACGGACCACCGAAATTTTAGACTGGATTCCAAGGGACAGGAAAAGACCCAGAAGAAGACCATACGGTAGATGTGTGGATGAAATTCGAAAGCATGTGGGGGGTGACATGGAGGAGACTGGCTCAAGACAGACCATTGCGGAAGAAATTTGGAGACCTTCATCCAGCAGTAGATTGATAATGGTTAACAATGATGATGACTGGCAGAGTATAGAAAAGTCCCTAGCATTTTTTTGTTTTAATTGAAGGTTTAACTACCACCGTGAACAACTCAACAGGCTATAAGCTGTCGCCCGTCTGTAATTTAGGGTCACTGGTTACAGGAACGGGAGAGAGAGCCAGTGCCTTAAGACAAATACAACATCCATGCCGCTCAATGGGATTCGAACCCGAACCCTACTCGGACGAATAGTCAGAATCCAGGGCTTAGATCACTGCGCCACCACGGCGGCGTTCCTATTTTGAATCAGGATTGCAACATTCCAAAAACTACTATTAGATTATACAGTATTACTAATGATCTGGACATTGATTTGGAGAAAGCTTTCTGGGAAACAAACTACTCATTTGTATTTACTGCTGTTAAAAAAATAAAAAAAACAATGGCAATCTTAACATCTTTAGGTAGTTTAATGCTTTGCCTGTTTGGCTTTAGAATAAGAAAAATAAATACAATTACTTTTACTGCAAAAGTTTTATTTTAGTTTACCAGAAATACTGAAACATATGTAGAACAATTTGTTTCCTGAGAAATAAGTTAATAACAAAAATAAGCATCAAACATTATTTCCATGTAAATCTATGGCAAGAAAACTAAGCAGAATAAAGATAACTATTAAAACCTGAACAGCATGCAATAAAAATACTGAATACAGAAGAAGTGCTATAGTTTTCAAGTAAAAGAAACCTTATAATATGTAAAATGATCAGTACCACAACCTCTACTAATAAAATCAGCAGATGACATTCACCATCAGATAGTTTTAAAGAGTATACAGAACAGCTGATACACAAAAAAATGTCAGTTTCTTCACGAACAAAAATCATGAACCACATAACTAAAACAAAATTTACAATACACACAAAAGACAAAAACAAATGACCAGATCACTAAAAATAGTTTCAGAATGCAATTTTAAATTGCCTCACAGTAAACTTTTCAAGTAGAGTTACATTCGTATACATCACAGGAAGAGACAGCACTAAAATTGATAAAAAAGAAACAAAAGTAGTCATTTCTTAATATTTTAGATTTTGCTCATGTTCATTAAGTGGCTTTGTAAAATAATGCAGCTGATATTCCAGTGATTTTCCATGAATTTCAATATCATGTGAATGATTCAAGTACATGCAATTTATACAGCTACACCAAGATCCATGCGATTTTTTATTCCTATCTCCAACTGTTAAGATAATATACACTACTCAAGCAGCAACACATTACTTGAATGCACAATGTTAATACATGTGCACACACACTATACATATGTACATGAAAGACTTCACAAGCTCATAATTGACCTAAATTATGGATCTACTAAATGGAAGACATATAAATGCACCTGCATAACTAAAGTTACTGAGGCAAAAGAAAAGTAACTACTTTTGAACACAATCTGGTATTTTTTGTAAAGCATTGTTAATGTATACACATATTCTTTATATCAAACATTCATGATTACATAAAATTTAATACTTTTTAAATTTTTTCACAAGATTCTGTTCCACATATAATGTGTTCTATAAATTACATCCAATTTGCCCGTAAGAAAATGATTTGGTAGTGAACCATATACATACATTTTCTTACCCATATAATTTTACATAGGAAATTGTGACATCGTAGATTACCTAATGGAAATAGTTCAGCATTCTGCATAGATGTTTTATTGTTTTATTACTCAGTTCATAACATCAATCCTAATTTAGAAAAATAAAGTGGGCTTACAATTCTTCAATAAACGTAGTTCATATATTTATACATACATATAAAAACTTAAACCATGTGGTTTTAATACATGCATTTATGAATATTACGTGGTAGCATTACTGTTTCATTTGTTTTATATTTTCATATTTCTTCAGACCATTTGTTTCATATTTTTTAAACCATGTGGTTTCACAATACATGCATTTATGAATATTACATGGTAGCATCACTGTTCCATTTGTTTGATATTTTCATATTTCTTCAGTCCAGTCAAATAACTTAAAACACAATACCAGAAGGGAAAGGTGCCTTGAATTGAACATTGAAGAAAATAGAAAAAATATCAAAAAATCATCTTTTATGTCAAATCCATAATCATTTCCACATGAGAAACAAAATTCATTAATGGAATTAAAAAATGCACCTGAAGTTGTTAATACAGATAACCAAATCATTTGATAGGAATATAGATACTTAATTTCCATAAACCATCATGTTTCACACACTGGTACTAGATTATTCAAAGTAATCAGAATTGTGTACTGAATTGCCTGCAGTTTACTGATCTCCATGTAACATCTCACAGAAAATTTGAATATTACATTGCCTTGGAGTAGGAGTAGAACTCGCATCTCCCGATTTCTGTTTGAGTATGCTATCCATTACACCACCCAATGAAGTTCCATGCAATGAAGAAATCAGGACATATTGGTTTGACTGCTTGAATATCATGAACCAAAGGAAAGGCTTGAATGTAGAAAATAAATAACAAAACAAATCAAAAGGACTACATACTTATAAGCTGCTTTTCACTGCAACATTTTCATCAATAGTATAATACCAATTATTTGACAGCAATTAACCACAGAAATAAATCAACACTGAACTATTTGGGGATCACATTTTTCATAAATTATTACTCTAAGAATTTATGGAACATACTTCAGAAATTAGGAGACAAAATCTGTAATTTATTTATCAAATGAGAACATAATGTTCATGAATTTATTTCAAAATATATGGAATTTTCTGAAAAATAAAATAAAATTGAATAAAAATAAATAACTCTGGTACTCTTTGTAGATAAAATTTGCTATGCATCTTTCACGGGCGTGAAATAAAATGAGTGATTTGAGAATATACATTTATTTATGTATTTGAGAGTATGCATTTGTTTATGTACAACACACTGCATTTATTTGCATCACTCACGACCACACCGAGCCACAGTCCGGTACATACTATGTGGAATTAAATCATAACAACATACAATAAGGTTCACTAATTCCTGACATTGATCTGTGTTAGGTAGGTGGATTAATGAATGCTATTGTTGTAAAACCAACGAAAGAAGACATGTGAGTCCTTACTATGGCGGCGGCAATATTTTGACTGTTCAGATATTTCTACCACTAACATTTATTTTTATTATTATATATTATTCAGATTCAGACAAATGTAAGAAACAATCCTGGCACCAATGAAATGCGATGCAGCTACAAAAATTCACTTGTGCACATGCAAACTAAAATCTGAGCTGAAGACAGAAAGAAAAGCTGAATCGCAAGTGTGTTAGTGAGAAGGATTGGTAACTTTTGGTCTAGGACAGGGGTGCACAACCTGCGGCCCTCAAAGTCAGTTTATGCGGCCCGCGGATAAATATTTTATACTATTGAAAACGTGAATATATATATTGTGAATGATGAGATTTTTTCCCATTATTGTAGGCCCTAGTTGAAATAAGAAAATTATAAAAATGTTTCGTTAACTAGCAAATTTTCCAACAATGAAAAGTTTTGTTGAAAGTTCTGAATTCCATGTAAATGTGGCTAAATATGCATCTCTTGTAGTGGACCTTTACAATGAGTTTAAAAGACGATTTGAAGATATAAGAAAATTTGAGGTTTTGTTTGATATGTTTTCTCTACCATTCACTACTGACGTTGCGTCAGTGCCACTAGATTTCCAGATGGAATTAATTGATCTTCAGTGTAACAATGAGTTAAAAACAAAATACTCTGAAGTTTCTCTCCTAGAATTTTACAAAAATTACTTACCGAAAGAAATGAAATTGCTCAAAGATCATGCTTTAAAAACGGCAACGTTGTTTGGAAGTACCTACTTATGCGAGCAATCGTTTTCTTTGATGAAACAAATAAAGTCAAAGTGTCGTTCCCGTTTAAGTGATACACTATTGGAGGGAAACTTGCGCATTACCATCTCCAACATTGAACCTGATATTGACAGACTATTGAAAAATAAACAATGCCAAGCATCTCATTAGGAGCATTAGGCTACTACTTGATTTGATGGTCAGTTTGACGATATACTGATTTTAATTTTTTATATACTTTGATGTTAAGAATTCTGTTTTTTGTAAAAATAAAAATTTTACAACCTTGTGATAGTATTATTTTATTTTATATACCCCTAAACCTTTTCCAATTAGGAGTAAGTTGATTGTAAATCAGTAATTTGATAACTTAATAACGCAATTTGCCAAAAAACTTCAAAAATGGATTTAAACCATTTAGAGGACACAAAAATGGTATTGAAACACATTTTTTGTCTGCTGGTAAAATAGGTTATTCGGATAATAGTAAAATTAGCTTTAGCGGTAGGGTTTGGCAAGTGCCTATGTGAAAAGGTAACTTGCGGCCCGCCACTTATTATGTAAAAATAAACTTGGCCCCCACTTATAAAAAGGTTGTGCACCCCTGGTCTAGGATATCCACAGGTTACACCCCATCGTGTTATACATCATTTTAAAGTTCTCATCAATAGCAGGTAACTTTCCCTTGGGGGAGTCGAGAGAAAGCCAAACTTTGCTCTGATGCATACTACTGTTGGGAAAGATGCATAACAACAAAATGCATTTTTAAAATGGCTTTTATCTCATTTAGCATGAGGTTCTCATAATTTATGCAGATTGCAATGAGATATTGTTACATTCATGTAAAACATGACGAAATAATTTTCGGCGATAGTTTAGTAAAATATGTTGTTGCGTAACAATGAAATTAGCTATTGTTGCACCACTTCATGGAACAGCTTTCAAAAATCAGGTTTTAACAATGGTTTTGTCTACTTCTGTTACCCATTTTTGTTACATCCATTTTTTCTTTACTTGGGATTTACTTTACTTCTGTCGGGAAAGATGAATAGCATCAAGGAAAAAAAGAGCTTCTCCTTTCATAAAGATTTTAGTTTAAAGAACCATAAGCTGCCAAACAGCAAGACACAAAAAGGAATTATAACAAAGAATGATTAAATAGCATTGGCAATTATCTAAGTAACACTACACTTTTTCTTCATCAACAGTTCCTTTTCTTTTACAGTAATACCTCTGAATAACGGTCACTTCTTGGACTGGGAAAAAGTGACCGTTGTTAGGAGGTGCCGTTGTTCGGAGGTTAGGCCTAAGTTATGATTGCTAGGCCATTGTGTTTCTGCAAAAGCATTATGAAGCTTATGCACAATAAAGAAAATGTTACAGTGCTTTTTACAAATGCTGTCTGCTGAATAAAGCTAAATATAATAAATAAATAATTCATGATGTAGAGGATTTGAAGAAAACAGTGACTGACATGTAGTGGTGTTAAAGAGCCCTTAGAAATAGAAAGTTGGAGATAAGGGTTAGGATATGCAGTAGGAAAGAAAAATGTTAGATAGTAGAGTGTAACTTTAGCAGTTAGCTGGCCACGCACCGCAAAGCAGGAACAGAGCCTACAGGGACCAAACCAAGAACCACCACCCTCAACAGACAAAATTCCAGGCCCCATCAACCACCCTTGCAGCCCAAGGCAACTGAAACATACGTGGAAGCTGCAGCTGGCGTCACAAAGAACTAAACTTTTAACTCCTTTCTTAGCATTCAGCATACCACTGTACCAGCCATAATTCAACCCATTACACTTTCAGTAATAAACATTCTTCGTCCAGGCTACCTTATCCCTCTTACCGAGGTACCGAAGGAACTACATAAAATCCAATTACAATTATTTTATTGCACACATTTAAAACTTACAGTCATATGAAAATCCAATACACCAGGAGGAATCTGAACATATTGGTTGTAAGGCGATTCCCCCTATCAGATGTAAGAAAAGGAATAAAATATATAAAGGCAAATGAGGTGGTTATAACAGAAGTGCCACTGATAGCAGCACAGCTTGGAAATATAATTTAATGATAGGATTAAGATTCATTATGGAGATCAGGATGATTTACAATGTAATTTTGCAGAGACAAGGAAAACTTTTTGATATTTTCCAGAGATCTGATGCTCTGTATGAGATTATTCTATAGGGTAATTGGCTTTATACAATATGCTATTTAAACCATAATTAATTAAGTCTAACAGACAGTAGATGCAAATTCTTGATAGCAACAGATCTGGTAAAGACAGCATAATCCAGATATTTGATGTCAGATTGAAAAATAGGCAGTTTAAGATGCATTATTACAAAAAATATACCTAGTTTCAAGATAAAAATTTCATGATTTTTTAGAATATTTAGTTTTACAAATAATGGTTTTGAATGAGGCATGTAATCTGTGTTCAGCATACAGTGAACAGATTTCTTCTGTAATTTGAGCAAGCATAACTTATTGTTTGCACTTATATTTAAATACCAGGATTCCAGACAATAGGAGAGATGGGTATAAATAAAAGCATAGTAAAATGTTTTTAGAACATTTGTAGGGAAGAGATGCTTAATTTTACTAAGTAGGCCAACCTGTAAGGAAACTTTTTTTTTTTTTTTAAACAAACTGAGCATGAGTATTCTTCCAGTTAAAGAATTCATCAAACCAAACACCAAGATACTGAACTTTGTCCACAATTTTAATTGTGAGATTATTAATCCTGACTGGAAATTTATTTAGTCATCTTTTTTATGAACATTTCGGAAATATACGGAGTTGGTTTTTAAAATATTAAGTGATAATTTGTTAGAGCATAACTAATCAGATAAATTTCATAGATCATTATTGACCTGTACCTGCAGCTTATGCATATTATGACATTTTTGAAAAATGACAGTGTCATCAGCATATAGCAAAGCAAGGAACAAGGTGTCCATTAGATCTCCTTCAGGCATTACTGGGGTGGTCGTTGACTGCTGTTAAGAGGTTTTGTTGTTTGGAGGTTATTGTTAATGTTAATCCTATGGAAGCTGTTCGGTACCAATCAAAAGTTGCCATTGCTTAGAGGTTACCATTGTTCGGAGGTGTCCGTCGATGGAGGTTTTACTGTACTATCTCAGATGTGGTACAATTAACTGTGGTCTAACATCAAATGGCACAACACATAAGGTTGTCACTTTGAGTCCTGATGATAGAAAGGCTAAACTACACTACATAAAATGCTGGTTGGTGAGCATGGATTGTGCCAATCATAGAGAGAGCATCAAACTCTAGACATAGGAAAACAAAGCACCAATGATCTAAAGATCCTATAAACTGATGCCACATAGTTGAGCTGCTGTATAATAGAAAACAAAAACTATCAGAATGAAGATCGAACTATGGTCTACTAGTTTTTTATTTTATTTTTTAGAAGTGAGTGAATGATTTTCAAACAGCTGCCACATATCAGTCACTTTGAAATTCAGACTGCATGTTATATGTGGTATGAAAGGTGTTTAATTTGCAGTCAAATGGCATATCTGTTGCCAGTCTTTTAAAAAGTGGAAGTGCTTAATATCAGCCAGCTCCTTTTACTTAAAAAAAAAATGTGACACTCATGAATTTTTCTTTAACTAGCATGGCACATACACATTTTGAGGAATATGTCAAAAAGAAGTTGATGAACCTCTTAATAATTTAATAATGAAAGTAATGAAATTAACATAGATGCCAATCCAATATGAACTTCCCATAATTTTCCTTTTTTTTTTTTTTTTTTTTTTTTTTTTTTTTCTGATAATACAGACATGATGGAAGAAATTACTGATCCCCAAATAGCTACAATAATAAGTTTCTTTTTAAACAAAACCCTTGCAGTGAAGTATTTGACATTTTCTCTCTGTTTTTGATGTTTTTCTATCAAAAAATAAAAACAGCTAATTTAAAAAATTGTGATCATTACCATAGCACATGGAAGGAAATTACTGCCGTTTTTTTTTCTTTTTCTTTTTTTGAGTAGCTCAAGCTCAATCAGATTTACCATTTTCCTACAGTTTCAGAACATAGAATTACAATTTTCTCACATCTTTAACAATGGTTCTACTTTGTACTTCCATGAAGTAGCACTCAGCAAGTCTTTTTTTTTTTTTTTTGCTCTGTTTTCACATCATGACAATCAATCATTGTGGGGAAAAAAAAGAAAGCTGAAACCTACAGGATGTTAGATCATTGGGTTCATTATTTCAAGGAACTGCTCATTTTGAGCAGGCTTTTTCTTGTTTTGCTATGGTTTGTATTTTATTTATTTACTTATTTATTTATGCTGTATGTCCCCTACATTATTTAATATCTATATTGAGGTATGTCTCAGAAAATGGTCAGCAAAGTGCAGAAGTTTGGGATTATGGATTTGGAATGATTTTGTGTACCATTTGCTGTTCACGGACAATCAAGTCATCTTGGCAGAAAATATGGATGACTTAGTTTATATGCTCTGTGAACTGATCTCTGAATATGACCATTGGGGACTTAAAATTAACAAGAATAAAACTGAGCACTTGTCCTATGATCCCAGAAACTTCACTGAAATATCTGATAATATTACGTTGAGAAGAGTTGAGGAATTTAAATACTGTGGATCCATAATACATCAGGATGGTACATGTCATCATGACATACATTGATCGGAGAACTGTGGAGGGCAAGAAAGCTATTTCTGTTTTGAATCTTGTTCTTTGGAGCAGCAATATCTTTCAAAGAGCAAAAAGACACATTTTTTCTGTTACTGTATAGAGCATCATTTTATCTGGTGCAAAGACGTGGACATTAAATAAAAGACAACAACAAACATTATTGGCTACAGAGATGGACTTTTGGAGGCATTCAGCAAGAAAATCTAGATGTGAAAAAGTGTGTAATACAAAAATTCGAGATATTACGAGTGTTAAAGTAGACATTCTTCAAACTATTGAGATGTGGAGGTTGCAATGCTTCGGCCATGTAAGGATACTATATTCTGATTGAGTGGAAGGCTCTAGAAAAGAGAGATAAAGTAGATGGATGAGATTAAATCAATATTAAAAAATAATGGACTGGATGAAGTGATGGCCTTGGATAGAGAGAAGTGGAGGAAAGCCCTGGCTGAACTATATGGTCAAGGAAATTCGCTTCGTAGAGGAAATTCCTGACAATGATGATGATCCATATATATTTATCTCATATTGGTGATCATCATTTGGAGTGATAATGGTGGCAGGCCCTGTCACTGGAAACTGCAATTTGGTTGACCTTACTGGTGGCTTAAGAGGGTGTGTATAAGGCTCCCCCATTTATGTTTAATAAAAGTTTTCTCATCTTAACACCTTCATACTGCCGAAAATCAATGGTACAGTAAACATAGATGCCACAACATGAAATTCAAAAAAATGGCATTACAAATAATGAATTTTTTATCAGAAATATTCAACAGTAGGAAGTAGAACATAAGAATGTTAAATATTCAAACTTAAATATGTGGCAGTAATTCGGCAAATGTCACATGGTGTAATTGTTAGTTTAAAAGTAACTTCTTTATTTCTCTTAAAAATATTATTCATTGCAATATTGCAACACACACACTAAAATTTATCATACTGGCTGAAGTTTGACATCATGTTCTGGTTAGTTTAAATTATTGGGAAACAAGAAAGATGACACCAAGTTCTTGGATGTCTTCTGATCCTTTTCAACATGGGAAGAATTTTTCAAAGCAGATTTTTAGAAGAGTAAAAAAAATCCGCAAAAAGGAGGAAGCTTTTATGCCTCTAGTGACAAAACCACATTATTATTTTTTTAAATACACAATGTGCACTTGTTCTTGATAGTGAATGGAACCAGTTACAACAACAACAAAAAAACATTTCAACCGGGGGCTTTCTTTCTATAATGGGTAAAACATCCACAAGTAGAAATAGCTACTTACGGTTGCTAGCCCCAGAAATATGCATTACAAAAAATAAGAAATTGTATGCAAAATGCTCCTCATAACGGAAGACATCAAAAGTACAAGGTGTTTTTCAGATCGAACAATTAGAAATAGTGATATGTGGAAACCATAGCATTATCTGAAATATGAAATAGGTGCAAAATTTCCTTCCATTGTAAATCATGAAAAAAGAGGTAATATGTGCAAAATATTCTTTATAGGGAAGCTATGAGATGGAAAAAGAATTTTTCACAGACAGTGAAAAAAGTTTATACATGTATGATCCCAGTGAGAAAATTGTGCATTATTTAGGGAGGGAAATGCTTGCAATCTTTATCATAACCAAATAGCATATAGCATATAGCGCACGCACGCGCACGCACGCACGCACACACACACACACACACACACACACACACACACACACACACACACACACACACACACACACACACAAACTTTTCAATAAGATTTTTAGAAGTGAAGATGCAATTGCATACAAAAATGTGCATGAACACTACTGAGAGTCAGAACTGTGCATTATGGAAAATTCTAAAATTTCTGCAAAATGTTTCCTGAAGAGAATTGTATCTGTTGTTAATTTTTTTCTAATTGATCTTTCAGAAGCAGAGCTGTTGAGAAAAATAGTACATTAACTTATGTTCTCCCCCTCCCCCAGCATGTAAGTTTCATGTTTTTTCTGGGAGGAAATATGCATAAAATATTTTTGTGGTCAGCAATATCTGATGCAAAAGATTTTGTCACGAGGATGTTTAGATTCACAGATGCAGCTGCAAAACATGTTGAAAACAGAAATATGTGCTTCCATCCCATTGTGCCATAAAAAAAAAAAAAAAGTGAAATTATTTGCAAGATATTCTTTACCACAAACTCTATCTGACATAAAGACTTTTTTTTTTTTAAATCAGGCTTTTAGAAGCAGAAATATTGGGAGAAATGCAATATGATTTTATGCCCTTAGAAGGAAAACTACATAATTTGAAAACTGAATAATTCAAAAGGCCTTCCTTGCAAAAGTATTGAAGGAAAGAAAAAAATGTTTCAATTGGATTTTTAGAAGCAGTGATATGGAATAAAATATATTTTGAATTCAACAGCATCTGCATTTACACCCCCGCTGTGAAATTATGGGTCGAAAAAGACCAAAATTTAAGAGGATCATTATTCTCAAATTTTAGGCTTTCGAGAGCAAAAAGAAGTTTTTAAACCTGATTAATGAATGCAGAAATACGGTGTTCACCGGCTGATGGGGAGACGTAATGATAACATAGGAATGTCCTTTTTTTTTTTTTTTTCTTCAAAAGATGTGCTAAAATGTCATGTCAGTTACTGGGTTGTCAGATAAGTTCGTTCAATTATTTTCCAATTATTGGAATCCTTATTTTTAATGAAAATTTTTTCACAAATCAGTCAATAATACATTATCCTTCATTGTTCACAACCTCTTGTCAACTTTCCATTAGATTGTCAATGCCTCGAAGGTAGAAATCCCCGGGTTTTGACTCAAAGTCATTGAGCCACCGTTTCAGGTCACTGTCGTTAAACGATACACTTCGCAGACTGTTGGAGAGTGACAGGAAAAGGTGATAATCTGAGGGCACTAGAGCAGGAGAATAATGAGGCTACTGCAGAATTTCCTAATCAAGATCTCGAATAGCAGTTTTGGTCAGATCAGCCACATGGGAGCGAGCATTGTTGTGAAGAAGAAACACACTGTGCTACCGGTTGGATCGTTTCAGCTGAATTGCCTTGTTGAGTCAGTGCATTTGCTGAACGTAAAGCTGTGCAGTAATTATGGTGTTCTTTTCAAGCAATTTCTAGTGGATTACACCTTCCCAATCCCACCAAACCCAGATCATGGTCTTGCGTGGGTGCAGCTCGGACTTGGCTCGAGGTGTTGCTTGCTTGTAAAGAAGACTCAGCCATTCTTTCCTCTGCTTCATATTAACATAGAGACACCATTTTTTATCGCCAGTGACGATGTGGTAAAGAAATATCTGTTTGTGTCCACAAGTAGCCTGGTGTCGAGCGAGCAAACTGGTGGTGATAGTGAAGCCCTGGAGTTTGTCTCTTGCATTCAGAGAATGTGGCACCCATGCACCGAGTTTTTGGACCTTACCCATCGTGTGAAGGTGACGGATGACGGTATCATGAAAGCATCCCATTTGCTGGGCCAATTCTGTAGTGGATTAACGCAGATCCTCGTGGATGAGCTCATTCAATCCATCCTCATTGAACTGAACAGGTCTGCCGCAACATGGAGAGTCTGTGAGGTCGAATTTCCCCTTCTTGAAGTGTGAATACCATTTCTGTGCAGTTCTGTCAGTAATAACGCTTTCTCTGTACACAGCATAAATAATGTCTCGAGCAGCTTTGTCACCTTGATTGAAAGTGAAGAGAAGCAGGTGTCAAAAATGCTCATTTCTATCTACTTGGCATTCCATCTTCATATGGCTAAACTAAAAAGAGTTAAACCAAATATAAAATTGAAACTGATGAACAAAAAGTTGTACAGGAAGAATAGAGCTACGAATTAACATATAACACTATAATCAAAATATTGTTCGTATTCCTTCAAATAACATTGGAAAAAAATGAACGAACTTATCTGACAACCCAATACTTCCAGAAGGTGGCATCTTTGAAAGCGCAATTTGCAACAGGATGACATGATGACAAACAATAAAATTCCTTTGTGATATGGTACTTCTGTAATAGTCACCTCTTCCTTTTCCAATGTGCAGTGGCCAGTAGCTTTTTGCATTAGCATACCTGCCAACCTGAGAAAGTTCATATGTGTAAAATTGTGCGCGAAGGACATTTTTTAATGATTTTTTTTAAACTATGTGCGAACAACATTAATAATAATTTTTTTAACTATGTGCAAACAACATTTACAATGTGTTTTTTTTAACTATGCGCAAACAACATTTATAATGAATTTAGCTATGTACAAATAAAAATGAATGCAAATATTTGTGCATTTGATAATTTTTAGATGTTTATAATATAAACAAATTATATCACATTTTGATACCATACTCAACGTTTTCCGTCGTCCGTAGCGGACCGACGATTTCCCTAGCATACTCGACGTTTTCCGTCGTCCGTAGCGGACCGACGATTTCAATAGCATACTCGATGTTTTCCGTCGTCCGCAGTGGACCGTCGATTTCCTTAGCATACTCGACGTTTTCCGTCGTCCGCAGTGGACCGACGATTTCCATAGCATACTCGATGTTTTCCGTCGTCCGTAGCGGACCGACGATTTCCTTAGCATACTCGACGTTTTCCGTCGTCCGCAGTGGACCGACGATTTCCATAGCATACCCGACGTTTTCCGTCCTCCGCAGTGGACCGACGATTTCCATAGCATACACGATGTTTTCCGTCGTCCGCAGTGGACCGACGATTTCCTAAGCATACTCGACGTTTTCCGTCATCCGCAGTGGACCAACGATTTCCATAGCACGCTCGATGTTTTCCGTCGTCCGCAGTGGACCGACGATTTCCATAGCATACCCGATGTTTTCCGTCGTCCGTAGCGGACCTACGATTTCCATAGCATAATCGATGTTTTCCGTCGTCTGTAGCGGACCGACGATTTTCTTAGCATACTCGACGTTTTCCGTCGTCCGCAGTGGACCGACGATTTCCATAGCATACTCGACGTTTTCCGTCCTCAGCAGTGGACCGACGATTTCCATAGCATACTCGACGTTTTTCGTCCTCCGTGGCGGACCGACGATTTCAATAGCATACTCGATGTTTTCCGTCGTCCGTAGCGGACCGACGATTTCCTTAGCATACTCGACGTTTTCCGTCGTCCGCAGTGGACCGACGATTTCCATAGCATACTCGACGTTTTCCGTCGTCCGCAGTGGACCGCCGATTTCCATAGCATACTCGATGCTTTCCGTCGTCCGCAGTGGACCGCCGATTTCCATAGCATACTCGATGTTTTCCGTCGTCCGTAGCGGACCAACGATTTCCTTAGCATACTCGATGTTTTCCGTCGTGCGTAGAGGACCGACTATTTCCATAGTAACTACCTAAACTCCGCAGTAGTTGGGAGTCTCTGAATCTTTCTTCCCACCGCATGATCTTTATTCAGCGTCAAGCATAACAGTGTGCACGGAGAATTTACTGAGCCGAAGTCCCGACGATGACGACGGGGCACGGGTGTTCTGGCGCACACTGGCGCAAAATTCCCATCTCTGTTATATATTTTATCTATAGGATTATTTTTAACAAAAAATAAGGAAAAATTTTTAAAATCCGGATGAAAAGTTCTTCTGGCGGGAAAACCATAAAACTGTATGAAAAAACGGAAAACTTACGCAAAATCCGGAAGAGTTGGCAGGTATGATTTAACTGAAACATTAGCAAATATTTCTCAAGGAAGATTTTTTTTTAAATATACGGAAATGCGTAAAAAAAAAGCGATCTATGCATCTATGCGTAAAATCGTAAAGAACAGTTAAAATGCGTAAATTTTACGCGTAAAAGTTGGCAGGTATGCATTAGGCTAGTAGAATTTAGACCCTACAAGCCACAATGACTTGCAGAAAACTGAACACTTTCTTGATGGTTGGTGCACATGCGTGTGTGCACATATGCAGGCAGACATACACACATAAATGCATATTACAATGGCCTGAACTTTCACAACTGGTACAATTTTCTTTCTTTCGTCCAAATGTAGTTAAGATTTCCAGAGCCTTGCCAATAATGAATTTATAAGTTCTGATGTGGTTTATTGTTTGCACGCTTTTTACTTTCTCTCCTGCCTCCATGCAAGAAGGCAAGTTGAGTGAAAGCTACAGCATGAATACATTCCATAATATACCCAGTCTTAGCATAAATACTGTTACAAATGTTCAACAGATGGTGCACAACCGGTGTGCAACGTCACCGACCAGCCAAGAGGCATGAAGCAGCTAGTGAATCATTGTGCGTTTAGTCACAGAGGAGATAACGTGTTTCATGAAGTACTCGCCATGGAGCAGGATGATTATGAGAATCATGTTGCTGTAATAGTGCTGCAGAAAGTTGGAAAATCAGCTTCCAAGATTTTCAACATGCTGAAAATCAGCCAAATTTTTGTCTACCAGACCATAAAAAGGTCTTTGAGACTGTGACCACCCCAGAAAGGGTTGGCCGTGTACCACGAGGACTGCTCGCCTGGAGAAAGCAGTGGCAGCCCGTATTCGATGAAATCCTGTCAGAAAACAATCAGTGATGGCTTGTGAGCTGAACATTTCAAGAATGTTGATGTTGCACATGTTGTGGAATGACCTAAGGGTGACAGCTTACTGGCGTTGTACAAGGCACTTCCTCACCCCACAACTGAAGCTGCAGAGGGTGCTAAAAGCGAAATGTTTGCTGCAGTGTTACGCAGACAATCACCACAGACATGTCCTTTTCTTAATGAAAAAAATTTCACTGTTGCAGAGGCTTTCAACTGTCAAAATGACAGGGTGTATGAGTCAACCTCATGAGAAGCTCAGGAGAAAGTTCCAAGGATCATGAGGGGCCATCATCCTGCTTCTGTCATGGCTTGGTGGGGAGTCTTCTACAAAGGTATCACAGAGCTCCATTTCTGTGAGAAAGGAGTGAAAACATCCACCAAAGCCTGGACAGGGTTTTGAAGCCAGTGGTCAAAAATGTGAGTCACACCCTCTTCCAAAACCAACAGTGGAGCTTTCAGCAGGATTCCTCACCTGCCCACAAGGTCAAGTCAACCCAGGAGTGGCTTCAGGCGAATTTTCTGACTTTATTTCTCCAGCTGATTGGCTTTCAAGCAGCCCAGACCTCAACCCATTGGACTACAAGTTGTGGGCCACACTGGAGGACATGGCCTGTAGAAAGACACCCCAGTATTGACAATCTCAAACGTTCTTTGGTGCGGGCAGTAGCACCTTTTCCCTGTGGAGACCCTGCATAAAGCTATTGATGTGTGACTACAGAGACTGAAGGACTGTGTGAAGGCAAAAGGATGCCATTTTGAAAAGTGATTGGCGCCATGTATCCCCATGTGTACTAATTACATCATATCACAGGTACATTAAAATATCTTTAAATTTCTTTTGTTATTTCACTGAATACTTTGCAACAGTGTTTATGGTAAGACTAGGTAGTCAACATTTGAACTTATGCACCAATGCACAATGACCTATTGCTTCATGTGCAAATACAGAGCACAATGGTTAGGAAATGGGTAATTTAGAAAAACAATCACTATGCTAACTCACTGGAATACAATACTGAAATTATAAAACTGTTTTCTGACAAAAAGATGTAGGCTATAAAACCAGGGCTGATAACTTGGGGGAAAATTCTCATACATGATATAAAAAGATGCTTCTACACTTGCACACATGAAAATGACTGAGCAGAATAAGTAAGCATGTGCCAGTTCATCAGATGAATGAGTGCATTAAAGTATGGCACACAGAGCTCCAAACAAAACAGACTAAGTCAGCAGGACACCCAGAGGCACTGGCTTACCAGCAGATCCTAAGTTAAGAACACATTTTCTAAATGGAGTCTAAAAATTCTTAAGCTGGTTTTGAAGAACTACATTGAATAGAAGAACAACATAGGTAGAATTAACACAAGAATTATACAAAATCATGTTTTGATCATCTAAAAAGAGATAATATTCCATGAACAAGGTGGAGCTCCAAGACAAACTTGCCATTGAAACTACACAGAGATTACCAGGAATATTCAGAATATGGGAGAAAATTTTTTTATTATTATTATTCAGTTATTTATTTTGGCACAGTTATGTCACACGATAACAGCATTGTATTTTGTACACAAACAACTGAAATTGGTAGCTCCCATCCAACATAAAACAAACACAATTTCAGATCTTTATGTCACACATTGTAGAAATACGACATATGTGATACACACATAACAACTAAATGAAGTTAGTATGATATACACAGGGGCGGCACTGCCGATCGCATTCTTTGCAATTTGTGAAAGAAAATATTAAATTGATTTGGTGATGGAAAAAAGTTTTGCCAATTACTTTTTTATACTGTTATAACACTTTGGTGAAAAAAAAAAAAAAAATTTAACTTGGCGAAAACTTTAAAAAAGCCAGAGCAACCGCTGTATACATACTAATTATGTTACGAAAAAAATTGAAAAAACACAGAAGACTTTCAATCCAACTCAGATCTTGATCATCTCTAAATTTTCAGAGCAAGAGTGGTTGCCACATTTGAATTTTCAGGTACTTCATTATGGTTGTTGGGATTTTCAAATGATGGGAATAAAATTAGGACTATCAGTTTGAAGAGGTACAGATTTCAATACTTACATCAGCAGCACATTTAGTAGTATTACTAAACATCTGGCCGACCATAAAAAGGGCATTACTCATGGAAGATTTTATTGTTCCTTGGCATTACTCACTCTCTCAGGTGTATCAGCAAAGCCTCTTTGGAAGAATACAGCAAAAATTGATCCTTTCATCAACAAAATGGCTCAATATTTTTATGACAGCATTGAAATCTGTACCTCTTCAAACTGCAATACCAATAGTCCTAATTTTATTCTCTTCATTTGGAAATCCTTCCTATCATTTGGCAACAACAGTAACAACATACTTTAAAACTCAAATCTGGCAACCAATCTCACTGAATGTTTACAGATGATCAGGACCCAAGCCAAGTTGAAAGTCTCCAATTTTTCACATAACCAGCATGCACATCCAAGTAACTTCATCAGATATTGTGTGTGTGTCCAGTCATAAGATCTTGCCAACCGATTGCTTGTGCTCAATTCATGCTAATAATCTCAAACTCTGGTTGTGTGCCTCCATAAGGAAGAAATTAACACCCATAATTTTAAAATTTTATGTAAAAGATTGTCTGTACATTAGCATATTAGAACTCATACATGAGCTTTCAGTGAATGCCTTTCATATAAATCCTTGTCAGTTTTATCTATCTTAAAAGCCTACAATAACAAATTGTGCTTTAAACACACATTAAATATATTGAACTCCAGAACCAAAAAAGAAACAACATGGTGAATATTCAACACTTTGAAGTACATTGATATAGACAATATAACACAAAATGAAGTATATTTTTTTTTCTCAGCAAACGTTTTCTTCACAGTTAAGAGAAAAGTGGTGCTTTGCCAAACTTTCATGTAAACATTATAAAATTCCTTAAAATCTGATAAAAAACAGTAAATACATTTTAGCTGAATTTACATCTTTCGTAACACCCTTCATATATCACATCTTTCAATGGCAAATATTTCAATTGCTTCCTTTTCTTATGTAAATGTATGCAATTTAATTACTTCTGCAGTTTATAACATTCTGCTCTTTATTAAGCCAGGTTTTTAATAATTTGTTACGTGGGGTCAAAAATGAGCTGGGAGAAGAAGCAATTTTTGAGAAGACAAGATGTTTTGGATGCTTTATTTCCCCATTCGGGCCTCTCAGTGGCGACTTCGCGAAAGTGGCGAAAACAGGGCAATAAATTGCCTTGTCTTCGCTCTCTCGGCGTTAACCGAATTTCTGAGTAGTATTTTTTTTCCTCTGGTAGAAACTTCGGAGAACGCTCTTTGGGGTGCAAAGCTGCTGAGTACAGATACAGCAGTGCACTTGTTAAGGGGCCGGTCAAAAATCTACAGTTGCATGGGAGAAAAACATCATGAGAAAGACCAGGTGACATTCAGCAAACTTGTGTGGAGACAGACAGCTTTACGAGTCTGAGCCATGGACGAAGAAACGCCATGCTGCAGAAAAGAGAAGGCGAATAGTTGACGCCAGGTCTGAAATCACAAGCCAAAAAGGACAAAGTGGCATAGCAGCAGGAACGAGCTGCAATATTCCGCAACCTCATTGAGAAACAGGAACTGAGGAGAGGTGAAACCACTGCTGTCCGATCTCAATGCAAAGATGCGTCAAGTCGAAACGTGTGGAATGCGCGGAGAAGAGCCGCTCTCGAGACCAGCAGCCTTCACGAGTCCAGAAGGCACCGCTTCTATGCTCCTCTGCCTTCTCCCCATCGCAATCAGTGAGAATAAGAAAATAGGGGTGAAATCAACGCTATCTCCTGGGGAAAAATATTCCTAGGCCATCAGAAAGAGGGTGCTCACACAGGTGATACACAGAGACTGCATCCATCTCACTGTGATTATTTGTGTGTGTGTGTGTGTTTCTCCAGAGTGCTAAATTGCTGCAAAGGGCTAAGAATGGATAACCAAAAGGGCATGTAAGTACATTTTTTTTCTAACTGTAAGTATTCGGTGAGTGGATTCCGGAAGCCACCCGAGGCGATTAAAAGCAACGCCAGACAGATGATGTGTGAACTCTTGCGCAGAATGGTTCATCTGGTCAGAAATGATGAAGGTTCAGATTAGTACAGTCTAGTTAATAATGGTTCAGGTTATTCTGTTTAATTTGTATCTAAGTTTTTAAGCGTATAATGAAATGTTGTGTCCGTGCTAAGTCCTTCTGCTCATTATTGTGAGTGTGTGTTGCCTGGTTTCCGGCCAATCAACTAAATACAAATTGCCTCCTTTAATTCTCGCTGTATCACAAAGAATTCACACTCAGGGACGCAACCCTGGTATAGGGGGAAAGCGAAACAATATATATACTAGCAGTCATGCCCGTTCTCCGAAAGGTGATTCTATAAAATCATTTTTTGAACATAAAATTGAAGAAAGGGAAAAATGATTAAGGGAAAGAAAAGTAATTTAAAATATGTAATTGTTTTACAATTTAGAACAGAGTCATGATATCAATGCATACAGTTTGACATAAAACAGAGCAAGCTTTGGCAACCCTTAATTTTAAAACAAAATTTTACGGAATTTTCACAGCATTTCGAAGTTTCTGGCATAATTATCTTTAAACCTATCAACATTTTGAACAGTAAAGCTAAGCCACCCTTTTGATTTGTTTGGTTTTCAGACTTTTCTAGGTGTAGAAGTGGTAGAAAAATTCAAGCAGACAATATTCTGAAGCCACCATTTTGATGTTTTTTTTTTGTTTTTGGACTTTTCTAAGCATCCAGACCTAAGACCCATCAGCATGCCAATTTTCATTGTCTCTAGGTCATTTAGAAGTGGTCAAACAAATTGAGAAAAATTCAAGCAGACAATGTTCGAAAGATGCATTTTTGATTTTTTTGTTTTATCAGCATATCAATTTTCAGATCTCCATGTCATTTAGAAGTGGTCGAACAATTTGCCGATGGCAGCACCCTCATTTTCTCACTTTGCTTTAATAAAGATATACATATATCGCTTCTCTTAAATTAGATTTTTTTTTTTTAGATTAAAACCTCCATGACCAATGAAGCTTACAGAGATTCTGAGATGGGTAATTGATTCCTACTCACATTACTGATTTTTGATTACTGGTTTCAAGAAAGGAAGAAAGAAACTAATACTATAGGTAAAAAAAATCTAAATCTTTTTTTGCCGTTTTGTTTGCAGGTTTAACAACCACCATGAGCAATGCTAAGGGCTATAAACAGTTGCACATCCCTAATTTAGGGCTGCTGGTTCCATGAAAGGGACAAAACCAGCACCATCAGACAAACACACCAGACATGCTGCATTCAGGACTCAAACTTGGCCCCAAGTCAGACAAATAGTCAGAAGCCTGCATATCAGAGACTTGGTTACCAAGGTGTTTATCGAGATCTCACACAGGATTTAGAGCAGTACAAAGTGCTTAATACATGTTATTTAATACATTTTGATTTTATGGGGTTACACATTAATATTTGCACAGCAATAATTTCAAACTGTACACTGCGGACAATTAGTTTGAAAAAAAAAAACATGCTCAAATAAATGCTGCAAAACATTGTGGTCCACACTATCAACAAAACTGCCCGTCATGATTTGAATGCAGTGATTGGACCATGCTGCAGTGAGATATGAGAACCTGCACCACAACACATCACATACACTCTTTGCCCCCCCTCCAAAAAAAATGCACCCTGAGAAAGTTGTTTTGCTCCTGATGAAACTCTGCATGCGAGTACCGCAGAGCTGAATACGCAAACGATTAAAAAAAATAACCAACAATTAAATAGTAGCCCACCACAATACATGGAAACCATGCATCAAGGAGGATATATAAAAAGCAAAGCTCGCACGTAGGGACAATTGTGACAGTGGATTATGGTCACATTAACCTCCATGGACTGTGAGGATGCTTTGACATTGGACCCATGCAAACTACACGCAGTTGAGCAAGTTTGAGAGAGAACATAGTATTGGAATTTTAATTAAGTGGCCAGTAGCCGGTAAGTACAAAAAAGTTAGTGGCCACCAAAAAAAAAAAAAAAACTGGCTGGTAAGTTAACAAATCTTAGTGGCCCAAAAGAAGCTTCCAGCATAACAAAATAAGAGGGGGGTCAATAGGAACTTTAATGTAACTGCTATTATTTACATGGATGACTTTATCTGAACATAAAAGCCACTCACTGCACAAAATAAAAACCATTTTATAAATCTTTTCTTCCCTCTGGGTTAACTCATTCCCAAAACATCGATAGTATCGGTGGAAATTTACCACGTATCAGTGGAAACCTCAATGTTTCGATGTTTTTGCTAATAAGCTGATGAATTCGTATTTTTCCATCTGCAGCAGTAAATGGGCACATCGGTGGGTAAAATCTCTGCTCAATATAATGGTGATTACTCCCCAAATCAAATCAAGTAACCAGTAATATCTGTTAAAACGCTCGATGTATCAGTGGAAACCTCGATGATTTTTTTTATATATCGGTTCCTGTAGCATCGAGGAAAAGAACTTGATTTTGTCAATGAAACATTGAACAAAACAGCCAATTTACAACATAAAAATATGGTATTCCCTTCTTCTTTACAAGAATGCAACAAAAAGAAATTCATTTACTTTACGCAGAAAATATTCTTTACCAGTTTCAAACATCGGTAATGAAACCTCGATGTTTTTTCTGATGCTTCTGAAACATCAAGGTTTAAGCACATATAGGCTTCTGAAACATTGAGGTTTAAGCCCATTTAGTGCTACATGAAATGTGTGTGTGTATATGCCAGAAAGGCTAAGCCATTTTCTTAGAAATTGCAAGCTTCAAGAAAAAAAGCTGTACTTTCCTTAAATTTCAATATTTTGGACTGGAATTTCCCCCTGAACTTTATAGGGTTTTTCTTAACATTTTTATAAATGTAATATATATATATATATATAATGATAACTCCCTTAACTTTGAATATACTCTTACAGATTGATGTTATTCTAAAGTGATTCAAAATCATCACTATCACTTGGCAAACATTCATTCTCACTACAACTAACCATTTCAAGATTTCCATAGACTGATGTTACTCTATGGTGATTCAAAATGCATGTCTGCAAATACTGAGGAACAAGCTGTCAATAAAGTTTGTCCTCAGCTAACACACGAATTTGGAAAAAGATGTGGGGGATTTGTAATTCGCTGAGTTCTGCGATTGTGTCTGGTTTTTTTGGGGGGAAAAAAGAAATGAATATGAAGAGTTCCTAGTAATAAAACACATTTTGTTCTCCTGCATGGCAAAGTCTGCAAGAAAAATAAACATGCCGTTGTCACTGGACCACGAATTGCGCGTTATTGCACTTTGAACTGGGCTTGAAAAAGTTATTTCCGACAGTGTAACGCTCTATAATTCACCCACAATCCCATGTGAACAGCCCTGCCTGCCTCAACAGTAGTAGGAAAAGTTTTGGCTAAAATTCGCCTTTCTCCCATCACGTGGCGAAAGTGGAAAGTGCGTGGAAAGACTATAGCAAGCGCAAACTTACGATATGATTCTTATAGACTGTATATTCTCATGGTTTTTTCAATAATATTGCTGTTTGACGGTACGATTCGTGAAGATTTCATTTCAAAACAATATGATTAATAAATGATATGATCAAATTGATAACAAGGAACAGTACACCAATTAAGTAGTAAATAGTAACACTGTACTAGTGATCCGATTTATCGGCGTAGAAGGTAGACACATTAGCGTTTCCAAACTTTCGCACATCAACCAGATGGCTTTTTCAAGGAAGTTAGACTTGAAAAAGCCAGTCTAACTTCCTTGAAAAAACCAGATTAGTCTAACTTCCTTGAAAAAACCAGATGGCTTTTTCAAGGAAGTTAGACTAACTTCCTTGAAAAAGCCATCTGGTTGATGTGCGAAAGCTTGGAAACGCTAATGTGTCTACTTTCTACGCCGATAAATTGGATCACTAGTACAGTGTTACTATTTACTAAATGATATGATCATTCACGCAGATATCTGCTGATTGATTCGGGAACTACTCGGGTCAAAATCGAGGGCTGATCAATCAGTCCACTGCACTTTTAGCACAACACGCGCAGGCCGATGAGTCGATCGCTGTCGCCCTAAAAGGGTTCTGCAATATTGAGGTTTAAACATTGATTATTGGTGGCAAAACTTCGTTGTTCACAAACATTGAGGTTTTTTGCCATTCCTAGTTAGAACTGGCTTCACTTTCTTTTACCTTTACTTCTGAATTATTATACTTTTGTAAATTGGCACTAAAAATAACAAATGGCCAAACTGGCGACCACTAAAATAAATTTAATTGCCAAAGTTGCCAGTTAATCACCATCTGGTGAGTGGCGAGTGCTAATTTGCACCTATAGTCAAGTTGCACTATTGCCAGGCATTTTGGTAAGAGCAATGTGGCAATTGAATGATGTTGGTGCCAATGGGTCCAGGAGTTCACAACCCAGCTGCATGCAGGCAGTGGACAGCCAAGGGCAACAACAGAATGCAAGGATCGAGCGATTGTGAGAGCCGCACAAACAAAATCAAATTCATCGTCCTCAACCATCCATTGCCATGTTTCATCGTCTACAGGTACAGAAGTGGCCATCCAGGTCGTTGTCAGACAACTTGCGGCATGGGGACAACATTTGAGGAAGCCACTCCGCATCCTACTGCAAATGAGCGAGCATCACCGGCACTAGTTGCAGTGGTGTTGGGCCCAATCAATATACACTGGCGTGCATATTGGACGAGACGGTTTTTCGAATGTAACGCCGTGCAGAAGTGCTCCACATCGACTCAAAACATACAATAAGATCCCCAAGATATAAGAATATGGAACAAGTGAGCAAAACTGTCCAAACAAGGAATCCAAAGGATACAAAGGCACTTTATTGAAAAGGCAGCTTCAAGCACAACTGGACAGAAGACAGAAACGTCCATGTGACAGGCGGCTGCCAAGAAAAATCTAGTCTTTAGTAGGGGATATGATCACACCTGACTGCGTTGCAGGATTTACGTCTGTCCATGCTGAGGACGAGGTGTCAAGGAGCTGTTGAGGCATAGCGGCCCATTCCTCTTGTAGCTCCAAACACAGCTTCAGAATCGTAGCTGGCGGCTGGTGATGTGCTGCCAAGCGTCTCTCGAGAAGTTCCCACACGTGTTCGATTAGATTTAGGTCCGGGGACCTTATGGGCCAATCCATGCGTTGAATATCTTCACTCTACAACAGCTCTGCGACAGTCACTGTACGATAAGGTGTAGCGTTGTCGTCCATGAAGAGGAACTCAGGACCCACAGCACCTCTAAACAGACACACGTGATGCAGGAGAACCTCGGTACAATAGCGGACACCAGTGACTGAACCTCCTTGGAAGATGTGGAGGTCAGTACGGCTACCAAGCATACCTCCCCAAACGAGAACTCCGCCACCTCCAAACCGGTCCCTTTCGATGATGTTGGAGGTGTGATTGCGTGTTCCCTGCTCTCTCCAGATGTGTATACGTCCACAATCACTCGTCAAACTAAATCGGCTCTCATTCGTAAAGAGAACTCGGCCCCATTGCTGATGTGTCCAGTTCTTGTGTTCCTGGCACCACAGAAACCGCTGTCTCCGATGAGCAGGCACTAATGGCACAAGCCATACTGGTCGTCGTGCAAATAGACCACCTTTGTGCAGCCTCCTGGCCATGTTAAAACACAATAACAGACGTCCAGTTGTCTGCTGCATGTGACTTGTGATTTCTCCCGCTGTCTGCCGTCTGTCTCTTCTCGCCTGTACGACAATATACCGGTTGTCCGTTGCCATGGTTGCTCATGGACGACCACTGCTAAACTCTTGGACAGCTGTTCCTGTTGTTTGAAATGCTCTCCAAGCTCGTGAAACAATGCTGTGAGCGATCCCGAACTCCTCGGCCACACTAGTCACACTTCGACCTTCTTCCAACTTCCCAATGACGTGACCTCGGGTAAAGTGCTCCAGATGCAGTCTACTGGATTGCCTGTTGGCCATATCACACGGTGGCAGCAACTCGACGTCGTTCAAACCGATATACACCGTGCAATAGCTTTCACCGAATTGCTGAGCGTACACCACCCGTGTGCTTTACACCCTTCCGACACCCCCCACCACCACACACACACACATCATGCTGCATATATGCGCATGCCCTACTGTACCGGACCCTAGTCTATCTCCTGAGTTGTCTTTCGGTCCGTTCTGCCAGCTCGTTCTGCTGTTAAGCTAATTCCTCCTCTTAGTCTTTAATTTTTGCACACCAGTGTAGGATAGCGTCCAGTGGTGTTGTGTTGTCTTCAGTAATGAGTCATGGCTTGCACTTTGTGCGGATGACCAGTGATAAGCACCTGGAGAGGAGTCCGCCAGCACACAAATTCTGCCTTTAACGTGGAACGGCACATGGCTTGCACACCAGGAGAGATAGTCTGGAGAGCCATTTCCTACAATAGCTGGACACCCTTGGTAGTCCTGCGTACCACCCTCTGGGCTCAAAGGTACATAGATGGCATTCTACATTCTGTTGTGTTGCCATTCTTGCCACAGCATCAAGGAGCAATTTTTCAACAGGATACTGCTTGGCCAGACACAGCACAGCTCTCCCAGGTCTGCCTCTGTAATGTTGACACCCTTTCATGGACAGTCCGATCACTTGACCTCATGCTTCGGACATAATGGGACACCACCAACACACATTCCAGAATGTCAGCAAACTGGCCCACAATTTAGACACCATCTGGTATACTATACCTCAGGACTGTATCAGTGAACTGCATGCATCTAATATGCCACGCTGGGTAACCACTTGTATCCGAGTCTGAGGTGGCGCTACAAAATGTGTTGTCTTCAGTGATGAGTCAAGGTTTGTACTTGGCGTGGATGACAGCAATAAGCACCTGGAGACGAGTTGGCCAGCACAAAGATCCTGCATTTAACGTGGAACAGCACACAGCTCACACACGAGGAGTGACAGTCTGGCGAGCCATTTCCTATGATAGCCAGACACTTTTGGTAGTCCTCCATACTACCCTTCCAGCTCAATGGCACATAAACAACATTCTACATCCTATTGTGTTGTCATTCTTGTCACAGCATCACCATGCAATTTTTCAACAGAACACTACCTGGCCACACACAGCATGGCTCTCCCAAGCCCACCCACATAATACTGACATCCTTCCATGGTCAGCCTGATCACTCAACCTCATGTTTGGAACAGGATGGGACACCATGTATGCCCATTCCAGAATGTCAGCGGACTGGCCCATAATCTGGACACCATCTGGTATACTATACCTCAGGACAGTACCTGTGAACTGTATATGTCTACGCCACACCGAGCAACCGCTTGTATCTGAGCCAAAGGTAGAGTTACAACATACTGACTTGTTTCACTTGTGTAGCTGTTTTATCCAAATAAATGACCCAACTGCTCTGGAATTGCAATTATTTTTTTCCTATACATGTAAATTGAACATACCAATTTTCATCTCAATTGGACGATTCCTTCTGGGCAGTTCGAGTTTTTTTTTGTTGTTTTTTTTTGCAAAGGCAGTATATATAGGTTGTATTAATCATCAATCTAACCATGCACTGTGTGTAAACTTTTGTAGATATAGCTACTGGGTACAGCAACAGTGAGTTCTTCAAACATGTCATCAAATAACAATTATGGTGCCATAAAAAACTCCACAAAACCAAAAAAAAAAAAAGCTGTAGTGGTTGTTATGAAAAATGAAGTGTAATATAGAAGCTCTCTTTGGCTTGACTTCTAGGGTCTGTGCACTAGAGCTGCACTTCCTGTATGGGTGGAATATTCAAATGGACATTTTAGTTTTTCTGTGGGCAGCTTGTGGTTGCAGGGATTCACGTGTTGGGTAAGCATTATAACTTTTTTAATTTTTTTTTCTTTTCTAGGTTGTAGTTCCCCCTTATTATGTAGCTTTTTGTATTTCCTAACCTGATTTTGAGTTCCCATTGTCCTTAACTTTTGTGCTTGCTTAAGGATATTTTGAAACTGTTTCTTTTTTTCTCAAAACCTGCTTTTGCCCCTTTTGGGAATTGTTTTTTCCAAACCACATTTTGTTAGGGTATGTTTAATTAATTGTTGAATTTATGAAACATACTGATACAGTATTTTTGTACATACTGCAACTTTTAATAAGGTCTAAGCATTTATTTGGAATTTCTGTTGGTCTGTTGTAGAACTGATGATGGGTCAGGCTTGTACTTCACATATGTATCGTTTTTTAGCTAATATTAAGAGTTAGCATTAATGGGTCTGTTTGCTTTTAATTAATTATTTTTAATTGTGTTTTAGGTAAGGATCTTTTCTATGGTAAAGATGTTTATTTAAAAAAAAATTGTTTTGGTGTGGAGGGATGGATTTTCTTCACAGTTAGCTTTTTTTAAAGTAAAGCAATAGTACCTTAAACATCTATGTGACATAACAGAAATCCATGTTCAACTAGGTCTTTGTGGAAATGAGTAAATGGGGAACTCTGCTGGTCCTTGAAAAAGCTATAGATCACTATTTATAAAACAGTACTAACCAAAAACAATGAACTTGCTTTACATTGTTTTTGGTTAGTACTTTTTTTTTTTGCCTGATTTTTTTCTTTAGCAAGAGTAAAATTTGGTATTTTTCTTTTACATCTTATGGGTTTATGGAGTTTTTTCTGGCAATCTTACTTTTTAGGTATTTTCTTGAGAATTTGTCACTGCAGCAAATTTGTGCATTTAGATTTTCAATGCTTTTCGAATTTTGTAGCTTTAAGGGTTATTATTTTGCAATACTGTATATACAGAGTGTTTCACTCATAGGAGGCACTGGGGTATTGTTTATTGCAGACATAAAAACACAAGGTAGGCAACATAATTGTGGTAGTACATTGCCTGAGAAGTGTCCAATGTATCGCACCACAATACATACTGGAAGCGGTCACATCCTTCCTCGCAGACACCTGGCAACCCTGTGCTCCACATTTGTAAATGTCTCAGCTGAGCGTGGTTGATGTTGTCAATTGCAGCGGTGATGTTCGCTTTCAGTTGCTGAAGTGTGAGTGGTTTATAGACATAGAACTTTCCTTTCAACATACCCAATAAGAAGAAGTCTGGGGGGACTGAGATCTGGAGACCTTGGTGGCCATGTTCCATGGAGATTATGTGATCTTTGAAGGAGCTGATTACAACTGATATACACCTTTTGGATGTGTGACAGATTGCCCTGTCTTGCTGAAAGTAGCCATGTTGTAACTCAATGCGTCTAATTGATTAACAAATGTGTCGTTAATTTCGTAATAGATATCTGTGTTCACTGTCATTTCAAAGAATATGGGCCCTATGATGTGTGTGAAAAACATGGTGCCCCACACTCCAATCTCGAGGCCATGAAGCAGATGTTTCACGAACTGCATGTGGATTTGCTCTGGCCCAGAAGCATGTACTCTGCAAATTGACATACCCAGACACATGGAGCCACGCTTCGTCTGAGAAAAATGTGATGTTCAAGATGTTATTATTTCTCGCCATGAAGGTATGAAACCAGTTGCACTATGACACTCTTTTTGCAAAATTGGGCCCCTGCAGTTCCTGCACTATGGATACTCGATATGGGAAGTGCCCCCCCCCCAATATTTGCTGCTCTATAGCAAGTCATAAGTGAAAAGCCAATTTCTTGGGACAGCTGCCGTAAGGTCTTACTTGGTGAGTTAAGCAACCTGTTACACAACTCCTGCACTGTTTCTTTGGTCATTGTAGGACGGACGTCCTTGTGGACATTCATCAACACACCTCTTGTTTCCAGTTTTTCCATCATCTTCTGTATCGCACTTTTTGGCGGGGCTGCAACAATAAACCGTTTTCTAAAATTTGAGTATGTGACTTGAACAAACCTACTGTTCAATAACACTTTCCGATCAATTGTGTATATGTTTACCACACTGAAACTGGCAACAAACTAAGCTTATCAGGGTGTGGGAAACTCAACGTTGGAAGTTGGCAACAGTTCCTATGATGGCCGTAATGCAGTGCCACAAAGGTGAGACATGCTGGAGTCCTGTTGCATTCAAACATGTCTCTATCCATGTCGATATTCCCGTAGTTGCAACCATCTTGTTTGTATATTATGTTTGTAGTAAATGATAACTCGGGCCTCCTATGAGTAAAGCATCCTGTATAACAACTATTGAATTAAGAGATGGCCTAATTTAGTGAACCTTAATAAACCAAAAGGGAACTATTTGAATTGAAAAACCTGGTTGTTGCTGCAGAGAAGCATATTTCAATAGGAGAATGCTATGAGAAGCAAAGAAAAATTTGATCGCAATAAGCTTTTGAGCAAGGTCAGTATAATCTATGTTCTCAAAATAGGAGTTCAAGTTCTTAATTTAGTTTACACGGGTTGGAGAACAATTCTCAAACAGCAATAGCAAAGTTTTAGAGTTATTTATGTTCAGTGGAAATAATCTTAAGGTTTTCGAATTGAAACTGGGACATATAGCTTCTTCAGGAACAAAGCATATCAATGTCCTCTGTATTTTGTTATCAACCCAGAGAAACAAGTTATATATATATATATATGTATATATACACATAGTAAAACCTCAAAAATATGGCATGCAGAAAATCGGCAACTTTAGAAATCCGGCACTTTTCTGATTTCAGTTTCATATGAACATCATGAGAACAACTGATGATTCACTAATAACAATTGATATCTCCCGATGTACTGTCTCGACAACACACCGAGAGATCATCTAATTTTAGCATGCAAATTGCTCATAGCCGCCTATGTGTAACATCCGGAGGTTTCTCAAATTCATCATCTCACTGTGCCAAGCTGAAGTGATGCAGACAAATGAGGCGACGAATTGGCGTACATCTTTGAAATGCATGTCGAATGTGTGATGATGATCTGTGCTTGGTGGTGGAAGAATGTGGATTTGATCATGTAATGAAATCTACATTGGCCTTCATGATGCAGCGCTGCAATCGCTTTTCCAATGTATCATAGTTTCGTCAGTCGAAAAACCGTAACATCAATGTAAAATTCAAATCGGGTTTTCACGATGTATCAGTACATCACCCAGTCCTAGCGGTTGCTGTGGGTTTTCTGAAGTTTTTGCCTAACCATTTGCCAAATTGAATTTTTTTTTTACAGAGTTTTATAATAAATAGTACAAAGAAGGTAATCGCCAATATTTTCATAATTTTTTTTTTTTGCAAATTGTGAAGAATGCGATTGGCAGCTTGACCTCTGCATATTTATAAGGCATAGATGCATGCTTTATGTAATGCCAGTTATGCAATTTTTAGATAGCTTCAAAAATCCTGCTCTTGTCCGGGCCCACTGATGCCAGATTTTTGAGGTTTTACTGTATATATATATATATATAATTTATACTCAGAGCAAATTAATGCCCTTGATTATTAAGGTTTTTTTTTTGTGTGTGTTATTTGACACAACTGATTCCTAATATAAAAACGTACATACACATTTTTAAAAAGTATGCTGATGAATTGTCACAGGTATGGTAAAACTCTGGAACTTAATGTGGTGATTCATTTGACTTATTTTACATCATCAAATAATTTGTGAGTTCCAGTGTTTTTCAAGATGGTAAGCAACTGCATTCAAAGATTTATGAATCTGGTATTTAACATACACTCACATCATGTAGGTTATGAGGCTGAGAGATATTAAATGATTCTATATTTCTCACTAGTGTCAAAATCTAATAATCAATTATGTACTCACATGATTTGAACTCATGATGAATCTAATAATCAATTATAATCAATTATTATCACCTGAAACATTGACTTCCAAACATGCCATGATCTACTACAAAGAAAAGAATAATAATAACAAGATTTAAAAAGTTTCTCTAAGTGTACTTCAGATTTCGAAAATTTCACACCACTCACCCTTTACCCCTCAAAAACAGGACTTCTGAGTCACATTAATTTTGTGGGAGAATCTTCATTCTCTTGGTTTCAGTGGTAGAAATCTTTTTTTGTAAATTTACTTGACATTCGATAGAAACTAGATGCTGCATGATCCAACACTTTGTTTTGCAAAAATGTCAATGAAAAAATAATACTGAAAATTCAATTTCTATATTTTGCTATGGATATAAATGGCTGAATTCGGTTACTGAAGACATCAGCTGCAATTTTTTTAGATTATACAATCTTCACACTGTTCACTTTACCCTTCGAAAACAGGATCTCTGAATCACACTAATTTTGTGAAAGAAATCTTCATTCTCTTGGCTCCAGTGGTAGAAATCCCTTTTCGGAAATTTTCTTGACATTCAACAAAAAATAGATGCTGCACGATCCAACATTTTCTATTTTGCAAAAATGTCAATGAAAAAATAATACTGAAAATTCCAATTTCAATATCATGCTATAGATATAACGGTTGAATTCAGTTGCTGAAGAGCATCAGCTGCAATTTTTTTGAGATTATACACATCATCTTTTAAAGACAATGAGTTTTCTTCTAACGTCTTTAGAGATTCTGATATATCTCGAACTTCTGATGCGTATTCTTGCAAACGGAAATACTTACGTACTTCATGATAGCGCTGTATAGCTGTCTTCATCAGCACTATTGCAGTAAAAAACACACACACAGATATGAAAACAAAAAGACGCCCCATTCGTCTTTTGCGAACAGTCACAGTCATGTTGTTACAATCCACAGACACTCCTACAGAATCCAGCAACATAATGTAGGTAGCCAAGAAGCATACTCTGAGAACAACAAGGAGTAAGAAAGCTACAGAGGCATTACATTTGTATTTTCACTTGTTTCCCTGCTCCATAAGAATATTACACATTTTCTTGATTCTGCAAAATTCATGAAAATATAATCAGTAACTAACCACAAGAAAGACAAAATACCTTACATCACAACTATGTTTGAGAGGAAAAATTAGAGCATCTTTAAAATTCCAGAGGTTTTGATTAAAATAAAAAAGCTATAAGCATTTAAAAAACTACATATTTTTTTATGACATATTACCAAAACAGAGTAAAAACCAAGTATCATATATATACATGTATATAAACTTGCCTGGAGAGCTTTTGGAAGAAACAGCATAATTTTCAAGAGCAATATGCCATTATGTCTTAAAAGAAAAGTGTTTGATCAATGCGTCCTTCCAGTGCTTACGTATGGTGCAGAGACGTGGACCTTAGCTAAAAGAGACATACAAAGGCTGCAGACAACTCAAAGTAGCATGGAGAGGTGCATGCTTGGTATAACCAGGAGAGATAAGAAGAGGAACTCGTGGATCCGAAAAATGACGAGAGTGGAAGACATCATGATCAGAGTTAAATCCCTGAAATGGCAATGGGCTGGACATACTGCCAGAAGGACAGACCATAGATGGACAGCCGAAATTTTAGATTGGATTCCAAGGGACAGGAAAAGACCCAGAAAAAGACCACATGGGAGATGGGTGGATGAAATTCGTAAATATGCGGGAGTGACATGGAGGAGACTGGCACAAGACAGACCGTTGTGGAGAAAACTTGGGGAGACCTTCGTCCAGCAGTGGATTGATAATGGTTGACAATGATGATGATGATGATACAATAAAACCTCTGAATAGCGGACACCTCCGGATCAGATGATCTGTTCGCTATTGGGAGGTACACGCCTATCTGCCCAAGCCATCATGCAATACGTACTTCATGGGCATTTTTTTTTTTTTTTTGCTTTTAAAAATAATGTTACACGTATAAACATACGTACTTTATATGTACATATTTATTATTGCAGTAATAAATTCCAAAACTGCATTAGTAAATAATGTACACGAAATTGAATATATGTATGTACTTATAGTAATTTAAATACTTTGAGCTTTTCAAATATGAGGAAATATGCAATTTACATACAAACGTATATAAGTAATTCAATGCATGTTTCTGATTAACAAATGTTCTGAAGCTTTCAAAAGGTACTTACAGCTAATTGATCAATTTATCAGTTAGTAGTCTTGCATACAAAAAAATCTGACAAAAGCGTTTGTTTTTTTCTTTTGCTGTTTACAGCCTCTTTTTCAATATGAATTTTCAAATTCATCAAAAGTGCCAGTCCCTCACTACCACCTTTGCTAATAAAAAATATGAAATTCTTCACTATATTTCGGCGCAGCTGTGAAGTTCTTAATGTCATACACCTCTTCCGTAACTCCATCCACTGCCCCTTCTTCAGCTACTTCCACTGTTCCTTTGACCATGTCATTCTTCATGGGTGTGTGAGCCGAAATGTAATCTTGTAAATCATCCGTTGTCTGTTCAAAATACAGTTCTTCATCAACTGCAATAAAATCTTTTGCATTTCCCTCAGTTCAAACATGTAATCAGTTCAGAAATAAAGCGCAGATCCTCTTCTTGTGTTGAAAGTGCATACTCCATCTTCTTGGCCTGCCAAAACAAACCCTGCCTTATGGAAACAATGACTAATACACTGTGGTTTAACGTTTCTGATTGTGGAGGTTACCTAAGTGATGACATGGAGAGCATCAATGCAAAAGAGGTGGCAAACAATTTTTGCTCAGTGCAGTGGGACTTGGCATCACGATAAAATTTCGCATTCCTCTTGTCTACCTTCAGTGGACGCACTTTCAGCTTTTTGACCAAAATCACTGCTATTCAGAGGTAAAAACACAGAACTGCCTATACTTTGGGACTGGGGATTACAAAACTATACATTAAATGGAGGTGTCCGCTATTTGGGAGTGTCCGTTAAGGAGGTTTTACTGTATATATACAGTATACATATAGATAGACAAAGGCTATTCAGATTTCAACCTCCTTTGCAATGTATAGTGCAATGTAAGCACAGTAGCCAGCTCACACATATGCCATAGCATAACGTGATGCTTACCCTCTCCACATACCATGCGATCAGCTATCTGGCGTTAGTTCTCAGCGTTGTACGGACAATTAAACATATATGCTGCAATTGATGCTCTTGCTAGCTGTGAAATCCGGGGTGTCACCCATTTTTGTTTCATGCTGAAGAGAGAAGTGCTGCAGAAATTTATCAGAGAATGGGTAGAGTGTACGGTCCAAACTTTAATGAGTGAAACATCTGTGAGAGAGTGGTGTAAACAATTTAGATATGGGCGAACAGACGTGCATGACAAAGGGCATTAAAGTTTGCAGTCCGTGGTGACAGATGAACTTGTTCAAAGTGTTGACCAAAAAGTGCGCGAAAGACATTGCTTCACAATATCAGAGCTGTCGTGTGACTTTCCCCAAATTTCTCAAACTGTTCTGTACAAGATTATTACAAGTAGGCTATGCTATCACAAGTTCTGTGCCAGATGGGTACCAAAAATGCTTGCCAATGTGAACAAATTCAGAGATCAACTCTGACATTCTTGGAACACTACAGCAAAGTTGGGGATGCATTTCTTGAGCATATGGTGACAGACGATGAAATGGGTTCAATTCATGAATGTCAAATGCAAACAGCAGTCAAAGGAATGGATGAACACACATTCACCAAACAAGCCTAAAAAGTGCAAACAAATGTTTTCACAGGAAAAGCAGATGGCAACCGTTTTCAGGATCATAAAGGAGTGCTTCTGATTGAATACATGGCACCAGGAACTGCAATAGCAACAGAGAGGTATTATGAAACACTAGGAAATTGAGCAGGGCAATTCAGAATAAAAGGGGAGGAATGCTGACATCAGGTGTTGTGCTCTTCCAAAGCAACAAGCGGCCACACATGGCTGCATGCACATGAGTGTTGCTGGAGCAGTTTGTTTGGAAGCTGTTTGACCACCCTCTGTATTGCCCGGACTTGGCACAGAGTGATTATCACCTCTTCACCCACATAGAAACCAGGTAGGGATTGCAATGCTTCAATGACAATGAGGAGTTGAAGAATGGCATCTAATCATGGCTCACCTCCCAGGCGGCAACCATCTTTGATGCAGGGACACAAAAGCTCGTACCCTGATACAATAAGTGTCTCAATTTAGGGGTGACAATGTTGAGAAGTAGCCTAGATCTGTAAGTATGTTTTGCATACAATAAAATATTTTATTCTCATTGCTTGTTTTCTTCACAATCCATCGGAGGTTGATATCTAAATACCATGGGACTGTGTGAAATATGTTTATGTAACACATAAATATGACATGAATGCTATCAGATTGACTAACATCCAAGAACTACTTCAAAGAAAATTAATGAAATAGAAATTTCTAGAAATATTACATTTCTTGTAGCTGCTTTCAGATTCTACACACTTCTTCACATGCAGAATAATAATATCATGAGTATTGGGAGAACACGTGACTTCTGTCCTGCTTCAATTAGCAGATTAATCAGTACATATGAATCACGGAAAAAGGTCACTTGTTCGCTTTCCAAATCTCCTAACTCCCCTCAATTTGTAGATTCTGCATGTTACAACCCTTTTACTACATATACACTGTAAATAGTCTTGAAATCTTTTCATGATAAGTTGGTTGGCTTTCTCTCTAACAAACCTGCCCCATAACTTCTTAAAATAATTCCAAAAGATTTACAAAATGAAACCAGATTTACAAGCTCAGCAGAAGTTACACATTTGACACAATTCTGCAAACCACTATATCTGTCTTTGCATTCTTTGTACAACTAATAGTAAGATAATATAGTTAAGAGCTTCATGATGTGAAAAGAAGTCTGCTTGAATGGTGAGAAGATTGCAAATCTGTTTTTCGGGTTTCTAACCTTGTATTTCCAGCTTTTGTAATGTTTGTGCTTAAGTAAGGTTCACTACAAGCTCAATCCTGTATCAGTGCCTCTGAAGTTCTTGTGAGAGCAGTCATTGTGCATTTGAATTACTACTTCCTGTTATTCAGTTTTCCTTGAGGTGGTGGTAACCAAACGAGAACAATAACAAAGAGCGGTTTAAGAATGTTAAAGATTTATCTTACGAGGGTTGTACTGAAAGTAATGAAAAAATGGGCATAACTTTATTAACTGACAGAGACAGAGGCCGTTCAATTTGCAAATGTAGGTAGAGTAATTCTCCCTCTATAGTAACCCTTCTTCATTGCAGGTAAATGGATTCCAAGCAGATGCAACAGGCTGTCATTGAGTTCTTGATGAAGGAAGGCGCAGGCTATCTGACATCCACAGAAGGCTACAGAATGTTTACGGAGATGACACCATTGACAAGAGCAATATGCACAGATGGATGAAGAAGTTTAAAGAAGGGGAAACCAGCACTGAAGACAAACAACGCCGTGGGAGACGATAATCTGCGACCACTGACATGAATAATCAGCGAGTGGATTAATTGCTTTGCGTGGAGAGATGAGTCACAATCTGTAAGCTTGTTGCACAACTGGACTGTAGTCACAATGCCATACAGAAGATAGTGGAAAACTTATGGTATCGGAAAGCATGTGCAAAGTGGGTACCTTGGTAGTTGACACCTGATTTGAAGGAGAGAAGTGTGGAAGTCTGATCTGACCTGTTGGAAGCGTTTGAGGCCAACGAAGACATGTGTTTTTCCAATCTGGTGACAGGAGATGAAATGTGGGCATATCTTTACAATCCGGAAATGAAGAATCAATCCATGGAATGGTGGCACACCTCTTCATCAAGGCCTAAGAAGTTTGAGAGCCAACAATCAGCGCAGAAAGTCACGACTGTTTTTTGGGTTGACAGGGGGTGTCATTCTCCTTGATTTCCAGGAACGTGGCCATACCATGACCAGCGAGCCGTACATTGAGACACTCAAGAAGCTTAGAGAAGCCATAAGGAAGAAGAGACCGAACAAGAATATGAAAGAGATCCACATTCACCATGACAATGCGAGACCACACACATCTTTGACAACAAATTAGGTTGGTCGGCGGTGGTTCCCCATCCACCGTACAGCCCAGATCTGGCGCCCTCCAACTTCTACCTGTTTGGTACAATGAAGGACAGTCTCTGGGGATAACAATTTGATGACACAGACGAGGCGAAAGTGGCTGTGAAGAAATGGGTACAACAGTCCACACATGAATTTTATCAAAGGGGATTCAAGAGTTGGGTTCAACGATGGCGCAAATGCATCACTTGTGATGTAGACTATGTTGAGTAGTACCTTTGTACAAAGGGTTACTCTACCAACATGTATAATTTGAATGACCTCCGACAGTTAATAAAAAAAAAAACTGGTTATGCCCACTTTTGCATTACTTTCGGTATAACCCTAGTATCAAGTTCTACCTATTAAATTATATGAACACAGTCTAACACTATCATTATTGAAACACTAACTGAAGCTTATACATGTATACACTACCCTACCAGTAACATCTAGAAACCTGCATGTCTACAAATAGTCTTTATTTACAGATAATATAGAGTGTCGAAACCTATGGCAACCCATGTGATGGCCTCTTCTCTTCCTGGAATATGCTTCACCAGTTTTTTAAATGTCTGTCTCTCAGCCTTCAAAGCAGTGCAGCTTTGCTTGTTGGATGATCTCTTCTTATACACATTAAACAATCTAATTCATCCCAGAGATTCTCTATTGGATTCATGTCCAATCTGTGGGCTGATTGGTCCAACTTTTTGACATGCATGTCCTCAAACCAATCTGCAACAATGCAAGCAGTATGGGATGGGATCTTGTCCTGCTGATATATAGGTATGGGCCTTCCCCAAGGTACTGCCATTTCCAGCTCATCTAGGTAAAGCTCAGCATTCATTGTTTTGTCTAAAATGCATAATGGGCCAAAGATGGACCATAAAAAACGGCTTTATACGATCACGCTGCCTCCATCAAATTTCACTGTCGAGACGATACAGTGCAAAAAATGGGTCTGGGTCAAAACACCGACAAACTGTCAACATTTTACTTTCTCACATTTGCCAAGTTTTAAACTTAAAGTCTTGTATCGTTCTTCTTTGACAATAGTCGGCACTGCAGTACCAATGCAAAACTTCCTTTGTTAAAACTGCAGTAAAGAGCTATATAAAAATTTTACTTTTATCTGTATACACAGTGCGTCAAAGAATTTTTAAAACTGGCGCTAGATTTCAGCCTACGGTGGTGCCACCAGTGTAATCGCGAATGCGTTATAAACCGTGACCATCTGCTTGCTTTCTGCCAAAAGTACCGCACAGTTGTTAAAGTAACTCAAACGAAACGGTCGTTCATCAGAGAAGTAAATTTTTTTTCATGTTGAATTATTAAGATGGAACAAAGGGCTGTTATTAAATTTAATGCAAAACTTGGTAAAAGTGCCTCGGAAACATACCAAATGATGAAGCAAGTTTACGGTGAGTTTTGTTTAAGTAGATCAAATGATTTCCTGTGGCACAAACACGTTTTCTAGACGGAAGAGAGACACTAGAAGATGATAAGCATACCGGAAGACCAAGTTCATCTAGGACACCTGAGATTATTGAAAAAGTGTGTGATTTCGTGGCAAACAATCGATGTGCGTCACTAAGAATGATGGAAGAGTCCTTAAACATCAACAAAGAAATTATTTGAACCATCCTGCATGAAGATTTGGGCAAAACAAAAGTCTGTGCAAAATTTGTTCCACACACGTTAACCAATGAACAAAAATCAAGGAGAAATGCACATTGCAGAGACATCATTTCAGCCGCTGAAAATGATCCAAACTTCTTAAAATTGATTGTTACTGGTGATGAAACATGGTGTTTTTAATATGATCCTAAAACAAAGTGACAAAGTGTGGAATGGAAGTCAAAACACTCGCCACAAGAAAAAAAAAAAACAAAAACATAAAAGTTCCATCGAAAATCAAAACAATGCTCATTACATTCTTCGATAATAAGGGTATTATTATCCACAAAAAATTTGTTCCAAGTGGACAAACAATTACTGGTGAGTTTTATTTAAATGTTTTGCGGCGTTTGATGGGCAGAATTCGCCGCATTCGTCTAGAATATCGAGATGAAAACAGTTGGTGTTTGTTGCACGATAATGCACCCAGTCACACCTCACTTCTTGTTCGTAGATTTTTGGGGAAAAATAACGTCTGTGTGTTGAATCATCCACCGTATTCGCTTGATTTAGCACCCTGTGACTTTTCTTTGTTCCCAAAACTTAAAATGACGTTAAACGGGTGTTATTTTGATGACATTTCGACCATACAAACAGCTTCAACGCGTGCTTTGGAGGCAAATTCGCAAAGTGAACTGGAACAGGCATTCGAATCATTATTAAATTGCTGTAACAAGTGTATTGAAGCCGGAGGGACTTATTTTGAATAACAAACCAAAACAAATTATAATTTGTTTCTATTTCATTTACAGACCCAGTCTTAAAAATTCTTTGAGGCACTGGTATATAAAACTGAATGTTTGCTTGTATGTCCGCTTTACAAATCTCCAGTTTTTAATTCAGAACCACCAAATTTAGTATACTATTTCATGGTACTCTAAGTTAGACCGTAGACGTTTTTTGGAATGGGTGGGTCCCCGGGCTCAAGGGGGCCCCAGAAAAAAATACAAAATGTTTGTAAAATCTAGTTTTCAATTTAGAACCACCAAATTTGGTCTACAGTTTTCCATTTAGAACTGCCAAATTTGTATACTATCTCATGGTAACCTAACTTAGACAATAGACAGTTTTTGGAAGGGGTTGGAGTCAATGGGCCCCCATACAAACATTTTTGTAAAATCTACAGTTTTCAATTTAGAACCACCAAATCCGTCCAGAAAACGTGTTTGTGCCACAGGAAATCATTTGATCTACTTAAACAAAACTCACTGTAAACTTGTTTCATCATTTGGTATGTTTCCGAGGCACTTTTACCAAGTTTTGCATTAAATTTAATAACAGCCCTTTGTTCCACGGCATACTATCTCATGGTACTCTAAGCTAGACCGTAGACAGTTTTGGGAAGGGGTCGGGGGCCCAGGGTCAATGGGCCCCATATAAATTTTTTGTAAAATCTAGAGTTTTCAATTTAGAATGACCAAATTTGGTATACTATCTCATGGTACCCTAACTTCGAACGTAGAAGGTTTTTGGAAGGAGTCGGTCAGAGTCCGGGGTCAATGGGTCCCCCACACAAAATTTCCGTAAAATCTACAGTTTTCAATTTAGAACCACCAAATTTGGTATACTATCTTATGGTAACTTAACTTCGACCGTAGAAGGTTTTTGGAAGGGGTCAGAGCACTGGGTCAGTCAGAGTCCGGGGTCAATGGGTCCCCCATACAAAATTTCCGTAAAATCTACAGTTTTCAGTTTAGAACAACCAAATTTGGTATACTATTTTATGGAACCCTAACTTACACCGTAGACAGTTTTGGGAAAAGGTCGGAGCCTGGGGTCAAGGGGCCCCTCACAGAAAATCTACAGTTTTCTGTTTAGAACCGCCAAATTTGGTATACTATCTCATGGTACCCTAACTTAGACCGTAGGTGGTTTTGGAAGAGGTTGGGGCCTGAGATCAAGCTCCCATCCCCCTCCCACACACAAAATTTTCGGAAAATCTAGTTTTCAATTTAGAACCACCAAATTTGGTATACTGTCTCATGGTACTCTAAGTTAGACCGCAGATGGTTTTGGGAAAGTTTCGAGACCCTGGATCAATGGGCCCCATACAAAATTCTCGTAAAACCTACAGTTTTCAATTTAGAACCACCAAATTTGGTATACTTTCTTATGGTACCCTAACTTAGACCGTAGATGGTTTTGGAAAGGGTCGGAGTCTGGGGTCAATGGGCCCCCATACAAAATTTCTGCAAATTCTACGGCTTTCAATTTAGAACTGCCAAATTTGGTATACTATCTCATGGTACCCTAACTTAGACCGTAGATGGTTTTGGGAAGGCACCCGGGGTCAAGTGGCCCCTATTCAAAATTTTCATTAAAAGTTCCACTTTTTACTTTTAAGAACTTCAACACAATTCAGCGCTCCAATACCCGATCAATGGTCTACTTTAGAGATCGTAGGTAACAATAAAGTGGGAAAATACCCATTTAATGGTGTATTAAAAACACAAATGAATGTACATTAGCTTTAACACAAACGGGCGGCTTCATCAGGCAGAAATACAATGTAATGTAAAGAGAGAGTTCCAGATACTTGAAATTCAAAACGGTAAACAAAAGGATGATCAATGCCAATGTCAAGTCGCATGCATACGACATGACACAGGTACATTGCGTTTCAGTGTCAGGGGATTCTCAGAAGGTCACACCAGATGTATGGCAGTTCTATAGATGTCTCCTCGAAGGTAAGTATTTCCATTCCTCTCCCTTTCTTTTTTGTTTCGTAAAGTAAATTAACTAAATCAAAAATGTCTTTTATTTTTAACATTTGCAGCTATAGCGGCTGCTTTTTTCTTTTTATTTATTTTTTTCTTTGCAGAAATATTACTGCATCAGCCAGTCATTGGCAGTGGTTGGCATTAATTTTGAGGAACCCTGCTTTTCACATGGAGCCTGCTCAGGAGTTGGCAATCCTAAAATCTCTATGTTGCCTGCTCAGGAGTTGGCAATCCTAAAATTCTCTGCATTTTTGCTCCCAATGGAAAAACCAAAATTATTGTTTTCCAAAAAGCAATAACCTAAATGAATTAAAATAAATTTACTGGAAATTTACAGGAATACCTTTTTCATTTATTAACTTTCACCCGCTGAACTTGGTGTTTCCACGAATAGTAATATTTACCCGGGAAATACCAGGTAATCCTGGTAGTTTCAGATATAAATTATCTTGGTTTTGCAGATTTTTCTCAGCTACACTGCTTCGTGAAGCAGCGGGAAAAAGTTATGTTTTTAATTTCGTGTTTTTTAATTGCAGAGACCTGGGCAGTTTCAACAATTTTTAATCCCCTGTACACATGTTTGTAACATTTATATGGCAAGACATGTTCATGCTTTTGAACTTACATAAAATGCCTAAGTGTATTGATCGAAAAATTATGTTTTCTGAAGTCCATTGTGTTTTTCCTTTATATTGGCCCCATTTATTTATTCATATTGGACATGGCCATGCATATCATGAAAGCAGAAATCTTCAGAATTAAAAAAAATTTAGAAAAAAAATGTTTCATCCTTTGCACCTGGTATTTTATTAGTGAACAAAATAATATTTTTTTTCTCTGATTTTAAGTCATTTTATATTGAATTATATAATGAATTACAGTTTTACAAAAAATCAATGTAGCATAATTTTGATTTTTCACAATAAAACGTTCTCTTAACTTTTGCCATGTCTCTGTTATTAATTTATTAACCGTAAAATTTTATTTGGGCTTCTTGCCACCCCTCAGAATTTGGCTGATTGGCACGTCTCTGGTCCTCGCTATGGCGTCAGAGTGTCCATTAACCGTTCCTAGCAGAAGCTTAAAATACTCATCCTGCAACAAAGAAATAGCCTAGCCCTTCTCTTTCTATAGCCCTGGTCTGTGGCTACCTTTTTAAAAGCAAAGAGATTTAATAGGAAAGATAAGCAGACAATGTATTGAAGAAAGAATGAGATCTCTCCCTTCAGCTAAGAACTAGCAAGAAACACCCCAGAGACATCACTGCCCACACAACACCCAGGGTGCCGCAGGGTACTGCAAGTTTTAACCACAGGAGAAACCCACTTTCTCCCAGCCTCACAACATGCTTTGTTGAGATGTGCGATAGTGGTAAGCAACAAACTGCAGCCAAAAAATCATCTTACAATGAAAGATCATATCTCCCACATATCTAATGACCTTCCTTTGCCTACACTCCTAGGGAAAGGTGAAAGGGGAGCAGGTTATTGTATTCATTAATCTTTGACCGAACCCCACTCCTTGGAGCGGGAAAAAAATCATGTGATCTAACTAAAAGCACTAGTCATTTTGTAATCAGTCTGTTTCTTAGTTCCATGAGTAACAGAGGTTTTGAAGAAGTTCCAAGCACAACCATATCAGAACTATGTGTGTTTGTCGATTTGTAAAAAGGAGGGAGAAAAACTGTGTTTAAATGGTTATCTTTTTCTGAAAGAAAGACAATGGAGTAATAAATTTTACTGGATATGCGATCAGAAGAGTAATGGCTGCAAAGGTAGAGCAGCTACATCACTTGCAGGTGAATTACATTATCTTATAAGTTCACCTGAGCATAATCATGGTCCTGAAGGTGCTAGATCTAAACTAGCCCAGGAGATTATGGACATCAAAGAGAAGGCCAGAACCACCAACGATTTATCCCTGCGCATTATTCAGGATGTAGCCTCCGAAATGTCTCTTGTGGCTCAACAGAGCATGCCATCCAAAGTACAGGGAAAAGTGATAAAAAGAACTAGGAGGGTTGAAATGCCACCTGAACCTGCAACTGTGGAAATACTAAATATACCAGAGTTCTTAAAATACATAGAGAATAGGGAATTATTCCTATTAAAATACTTTTATGAGAGCAATGAAAAATTTTTTTCAACAGAAGCCACCTCAAAATGTTAGTGAAGCTGCATTTTGGGTGATGGGTGGGACATTTAAAACAGAGGCCAATATTTTAAGACAGCTCTATTCAATTCACGGTCCTGTGAGCCCTATGAACAACTGCAGAGTTGTGCCGTTAGTTTATGCTGTGGGTTATTATGACGTGGGTTATTCTGATGTACAATAATTGTGACCTGGGGTTATTATGATGCAGGGTTATTTTGTAACGTTTTTTTCACACTGGGTTATTTTGTAACGGGTTTTTTTCACACAGGGTTATTGTGACGCTGGATTATTCAGATGCCGAGTTGTTTTGATCGGGTTATTTTGACAGTACACCTATACATCAATGCAGATAATACGCCAATTTAAAAACATAAGTTTTTACGAGCCTTTGATTTAAAAAAAAACTGCAGTGTAATTTTGCAGGGAAGGGGTATAATTGGAAAAGGAACTCTCTCGGAAAAATTTTCCTCAGTTTGGGAGTTTGTAAAGAGCAGGGAGGGCGGAGATGAATGTCGTAATGAAAGTTCAGGCAAGTTGTGGGGAGAAATGGTGGGGGTCATTTTGAATCGTTGAGAAGGACAATTGACTGTTGTGCCATATATGTTTTTGTAAACCAGCCAATGAACGTATGCATTGTGCTTGCTGCACGAACCTATGCCTTCCTCCTTTCGGATCTCACGTGCACTGCCTCGTGTTTAGCTCGTCTTTCGCTGTTTTGACTGTAGCTAATATTTTCCTTCATTCAGGGTGCCCACTCTTTTTCAGGGAAAAAATTCAAGGACTTTCAAGGACCTTCAGGAAAAAAATTCAAGGATGAATTTTTCAATGTCCTAAACCACAATGAATATATATATATATATATATATCAAGAATTATGTGTGTTGAATTATGATACACATTATCTTCATAAAACATATATATGCATCACATTAACTCTTTCTGTATGTTCAAAACTCTCAATTTCTAAAACACAAAATTATCATAACAATAAAACACTTAATATCTATTTTAGAATTATGTACAGGTATGTATAACACATTAAGTCACCTTTGTACAATTTTTAGATTTATGCTAATACCAAATTTTTATCTAATTATTTATATCATACTTTATAATATAACATTTACCTTTTTACCATTAATAAAATAAATATTTAAATCTAATGAATTGAAAAAAAAAATACAAAAAATTTTAATAACATATTAGCTCACTTTCATATTGAAATTTCAACATAGCAAAATTAGAAAACTTTCATGTTATTCAGAAATAAAATCCTTTCTTCACTTTCACATTAAGAAGCCTTCATATTCACAAGTTTCAACATAATTGATGGATTTTGGATGCATGTCATTTTTGAAATGCTTCTGTGGGGTAACCAGTTTTGTACACATTGAATTAAATACCAAGAATGATAACAGATTAGATGATCATATATTAATCTTATTGAAACAATAGTTTTCTTTCATATTGTCAATTATTAGTTCCTTATTAATGGAGAATCCTCTCTCCACTGATGCCTGTCCATGCTAGAGCAAGAGCAGCTTTTCAGTTACTTCCCACAACAGATCATAGTTTTTACTTGAGGATAAATGTTCATAAAGTAACACATCTATTCTCAATTCCTCATAACTGTTATCAAAAAGTTTAAAATCTGAAGTTACTGCTGCAACACTACTTATAAAATCCTTTAACTGCAGAATAATAGTGTCAACAACACCAGGTTTCAGATGATTTGCATCCACGAGAATTTCTAGAATCTTTAAACTTTTTAAGCAAGATTCCTTCTCAGCACTCATTAATTTAGGATCTAAACACTTCATGTGTCGATATGATGAAGAGACGACTATCGTGCTGATTGATATATAAATAAAGAAGATAGCTGTCTAAGCACGAACACTTTAGCTCAAACCAATTACAACACTCAAATGAAGCTAAGACGTATCACCGGTATCAAAAGTATACACAGTTAAAACCATGACGACACAAATAACTCATTCCATTGAGGTTTAAAAAGGTTTAATGTTAAAAACTTGCGAGATCTTTCGAACCTACGACTTATAGGTTCATCATCAGGCACCAAAACTCGCAAGGTGCACATGAAACTTAGTGGTTATATACACGTGTGGTTATGGGCAATGACCGCGCATGCGTACAAGTCGGAACAGTATGAGGTCATAGAACACATACATTTAAAATAACCTGTAGGACAAAAAAAAAAAAAAAAAAAAAAAACACATAATGGTTGTCATAAATATAAGAAATATAAAAAGAAAGTTAAAGTTCCCTCGCCTGAGTTTTATATATGTACAATAAAATCAATGGTTGTCTAATCTTGTTTCTTGGTTTTTCAGTAGGTATCGCCAGGGTGCTGGTATATTGGATGGAGCTTCATCATTACAACATTGTTCATTCAAATGATAAATATACAAGCTCTCGAGAAACAACAGGCCATTTTTAGTTTTGGTCGTCGACAACAGTTTTACATTGTCCCAGTCAGGATAGTGCTCTCCTTTTAGTACCTCTCGCGCTAAAGAAGTTGTTAAGGCATGTGTACGAACACTGTATTTGTGTTCTGTAATTCGTGTCTTTAATGATCTACAAGTGGATCCCACGTAAGATGTAGACTGTGAGGTAGTTGAGAAAGAGTTCAGTGGTATCGAATAAACGCCATATTTATCTAAGATTGATGTCGGATCTCGGTCTGATTTGGTCAAATTGAACAAACTTTCCGAAGAAACACCAAAGGAACAATCGTATTTTTTGCATGAATTTTGTAAGATCGGTACAATGGTTGGATGGAAGGGGATGGATGCCACGTATTTTATGGTTACTTCATCACGTATTGGTTGTAACGTTGTGGAGATCCGTCGTTGATACCTGCGTAACAATTTTGTAAATAGATATCCGGGATAACCGGAAACCTTTGTTAGATTGAAAATCCTGTGTAATTCTAGTTTTAAAGATCTTTTGGTGGATGAATGACTATAAGCCCTACAGATTAAAGATGAAATAGAACTATGTTTATAGGGAAGTGGTGTGTACGAATTATATGGAATGAGGGTAGGTGAACAAGTGGGTTTTAGGTAGACGGAGGTTTGAATGTCATTAGATGGGGTGCGTCGTAATAAAATATCTAAGAACGGAAGGGTGTTGGAGGATTCTAACTCTTGGGTGAAGGAAATAGTGGGAAAGACGGCTGATAAAGAGGCAGCAAAAGTGTCTAATTCACTAAGTGAGTATTGCCAAAAAACTAAAACATCGTCGACATATCGTATATAGAGTAATGGTTGGAATGTACCATTATGAAAAACTGTATGCTCGACGTGTTGCAGTACTATTTCTGCCAGGACGGGGGAAAGAGGTGACCCCATTGGGGTACCGAAATCCTGGCGGTAGGTGATGTTATTAAATTTAAAATAAGTCCAGTTCTTGATAAGGTTCAGGGCTGAAACTATAGCAGTGGATTCAGTAGAAGAGAGGTTTAAGGATGGAAGTAGTGGGGTAATCAGGTCAATGGCTACATCCACAGGGACATTGGGAAACAGGGAAACTACATCGAGACTGGCCATTTTAAATGGAATACCCGACGTAGCGGAATGGATCCGTTCCAGGGCGGACTTAGAACTCTTAATTGAGAAAGGTGAAGATGTGGTTAAGGGGGAAAGGACTGAGGCAAGTGATTTTTCCAGATTTCGGGTGGGGTTAGTATAGCCTGATACTAAAGGACGGATGGGGTGTTCCGGTTTATGAAGTTTAATTTTGCCAAACAAATCTGGTGTACGAGGACCAAAAGGAGGTTGCATATTATTTGAAATGGCTGGGGGTAGTGTATTACTATTTTTAAGTTTTGCAAGAGCAGTAATAGTAGCTGGGATAGGGTTACGAGATAATACTGTATGTGGGATCCGATTTATAACTGCGGTCATCTTGTTAATATAGGTAGAGTTATCAAGTATAACTATTTGGTCCGATTTATCTGCAGAAACAATTGCCAATGATGTGTCTCCGGAAAGAGATAAAGTAGTACGCTCATATTTTAATATATGTTGAATTTCAGTTGGTGGTTGAGTGGATTCCTTTTCAATAGTACGAGAGATTTTATATCTAAGTGGGTCCTGAGCATGAATCGGCAATGACTTTATGACCTGTTCAAGTTGGGTAATGTAATTGAAGGTCTTTGGTTTGAGCACCGGAAACTTGAGAACTTAAATCCTCGGTTTAGTGCCCTACATTCGTCCTCTGTTAATTGTCTTGCACTCAAATTCACAAAAGCATTCGTTGAGGTCATTAGATTAGATTTTGTCAAGGAGTTTTTTCTAGTTGTAGACTCGTGCACCAAGACCCTCAATTTCCGTATTTGTCTCTGTTGGTACATTTCCACCTCGTGAGTAATCTTGGCATAGTTTACTATCATTAATTTGTCAAAAATAATTAAAGAGGTGTTGTGAGCAAGGAAACCATACGCGTTGTATGTTTTTCGGTTAAGGGAATCAATCAGGCCGTATTTTATTCTTATCTCTGTAGTTAAGCGCCTAGATTCAGTTCCTTGTAATAACTTAGCATCTGATAGTGAACGTGGAGCGGTTCTCAGGCGTAGGAAATTTGGGATGACGCCCAAAGAACGGCAGTTTTGTAGAAAAGACAGGTGTGTATATTCCACAGCCAACTTTCGAGATGTTTTATAAAATATTTTTATGGCACGCTCCATGTGGTACTTTGCTGTTCATAGGTATCTTAGAACAATTGGTAACTAACTTACCGGGAAATAACGAGGCAGCTTGTTAGTAGATATGATGAAGAGACGACTATCGTGCTGATTGATATATAAATAAAGAAGATAGCTGTCTAAGCACGAACACTTTAGCTCAAACCAATTACAACACTCAAATGAAGCTAAGACGTATCACCGGTATCAAAAGTATACACAGTTAAAACCATGACGACACAAATAACTCATTCCATTGAGGTTTAAAAAGGTTTAATGTTAAAAACTTGCGAGATCTTTCGAACCTACGACTTATAGGTTCATCATCAGGCACCAAAACTCGCAAGGTGCACATGAAACTTAGTGGTTATATACACGTGTGGTTATGGGCAATGACCGCGCATGCGTACAAGTCGGAACAGTATGAGGTCATACCCCATCCGTCCTTTAGTATCAGGCTATACTAACCCCACCCGAAATCTGGAAAAATCACTTGCCTCAGTCCTTTCCCCCTTAACCACATCTTCACCTTTCTCAATTAAGAGTTCTAAGTCCGCCCTGGAACGGATCCATTCCGCTACGTCGGGTATTCCATTTAAAATGGCCAGTCTCGATGTAGTTTCCCTGTTTCCCAATGTCCCTGTGGATGTAGCCATTGACCTGATTACCCCACTACTTCCATCCTTAAACCTCTCTTCTACTGAATCCACTGCTATAGTTTCAGCCCTGAACCTTATCAAGAACCGGACTTATTTTAAATTTAATAACATCACCTACCGCCAGGATTTCGGTACCCCAATGGGGTCACCTCTTTCCCCCGTCCTGGCAGAAATAGTACTGCAACACGTCGAGCATACAGTTTTTCATAATGGTACATTCCAACCATTACTCTATATACGATATGTCGACGATGTTTTAGTTTTTTGGCAATACTCACTTAGTGAATTAGACACTTTTGCTGCCTCTTTATCAGCCGTCTTTCCCACTATTTCCTTCACCCAAGAGTTAGAATCCTCCAACACCCTTCCGTTCTTAGATATTTTATTACGACGCACCCCATCTAATGACATTCAAACCTCCGTCTACCTAAAACCCACTTGTTCACCTACCCTCATTCCATATAATTCGTACACACCACTTCCCTATAAACATAGTTCTATTTCATCTTTAATCTGTAGGGCTTATAGTCATTCATCCACCAAAAGATCTTTAAAACTAGAATTACACAGGATTTTCAATCTAACAAAGGTTTCCGGTTATCCCGGATATCTATTTACAAAATTGTTACGCAGGTATCAACGACGGATCTCCACAACGTTACAACCAATACGTGATGAAGTAACCATAAAATACGTGGCATCCATCCCCTTCCATCCAACCATTGTACCGATCTTACAAAATTCATGCAAAAAATACGATTGTTCCTTTGGTGTTTCTTCGGAAAGTTTGTTCAATTTGACCAAATCAGACCGAGATCCGACATCAATCTTAGATAAATATGGCGTTTATTCGATACCACTGAACTCTTTCTCAACTACCTCACAGTCTACATCTTACGTGGGATCCACTTGTAGATCATTAAAGACACGAATTACAGAACACAAATACAGTGTTCGTACACATGCCTTAACAACTTCTTTAGCGCGAGAGGTACTAAAAGGAGAGCACTATCCTGACTGGGACAATGTAAAACTGTTGTCGACGACCAAAACTAAAAATGGCCTGTTGTTTCTCGAGAGCTTGTATATTTATCATTTGAATGAACAATGTTGTAATGATGAAGCTCCATCCAATATACCAGCACCCTGGCGATACCTACTGAAAAACCAAGAAACAAGATTAGACAACCATTGATTTTATTGTACATATATAAAACTCAGGCGAGGGAACTTTAACCTTCATTTTATATTTCTTATATTTATGACAACCATTATGTGTTTTTTGTCCTACAGGTTATTTTAAATGTATGTGTTCTATGACCTCATACTGTTCCGACTTGTACGCATGCGCGGTCATTGCCCATAACCACACGTGTATATAACCACTAAGTTTCATGTGCACCTTGCGAGTTTTGGTGCCTGATGATGAACCTATAAGTCGTAGGTTCGAAAGATCTCGCAAGTTTTTAACATTAAACCTTTTTAAACCTCAATGGAATGAGTTATTTGTGTCGTCATGGTTTTAACTGTGTATACTTTTGATACCGGTGATACGTCTTAGCTTCATTTGAGTGTTGTAATTGGTTTGAGCTAAAGTGTTCGTGCTTAGACAGCTATCTTCTTTATTTATATACTTCATGTGTCGCACAAGAGCATACTGCAGCGGGCATTTAGTGAGCAATTTTTTGACAAGGTTTTACAAAATTGATCTGCATTTTATACGAAATTCCATTATCTGCTTTCCACGGATCCAATCTTGACCTACTTAACTCCCCGTCAGACCACAGTGCACCCTTACTCCCAGTGACACAGCTGCTTTGAAGTTTACTCTTTTTGACTTCCGATGTCAATGGGGGATTGCAGAAAAAAGTGAAAAATAACAAAGGAAAAAGATAGGAAATTCTGATGTAAATTTTTTGGCTATGGGATTTTAAATTCAAGGACATTCCAGGCCTTGAATTTTTTTTTTTTTTTTTTTGAAATTCAAGGACTTTCCAGGTTTTCAAGGACGCGTGGGCACCCTGTTCATTGCTATTCATGATGGACTTTAAAAAGGAAACGTTTCAGTTACACCAAATTTAAACTTAACGTGGTGGACACAATTAAGGATATGATCGTGTCACTGAGTGATAGTTTTGAGAAGGTCAGAAAACAATCGCGCTGTAACATGCGGAAAGCCGCTGTCCAAAATGTAAACAAATATGCCTGTAAATTCCATGGAAGAATTCACGGAAATATTTTTATTGGTCCACATATAACCCAATCCCTCAACTCTGAAAGCAGGATTTCCTCCAAAAACTTTCGACTTATATGCGAATACATACAGTATTTCTATGACTTTGTTCTGTATCAGCCTTTCGTCATTGGCAAGGTGTAATGCAATACTCTGGAGCTGCATCGGCTTGATCTATGGATGCCACGCCCTTCATCTGTCCGGAGATAAAAAATATGAAAAAGTAACCTTTAAAAATGAATTTCTTCAATTAATAAAATCGCTTTTGTTTTTTATCTTACTTCTTCAGACTCCTGGGTCATTATGTGACCAACTTTTCTGTTGGAAATTCCACTTCCAGTTCAGCATCTATGATGTGCGGATTATACCGTGATTTTTTTTCCTGAATTTCACGGTCTGCGGATTATACGACGAAAATTACGGTACTTTTACTTGCTTCTGAAGTGCTTGGTTTTTGTAAAATATGTCTGCCTCTAAACTTTGAACAGTTGACATGCTAAACAAATAATCATTCTTTTCATCAGAAATGGCACTTGAACTTAATTGACTCTACGGCAAAAAGAACCGGTCGGTTTTGGAAGCTTCTTCAAGCACGCTCCTTTTTTCTTTTACCAATACTGTGGGCCAATTGGACGCTTCTATGACATTTTGCAAATGGATGTTCTTCGCTTGCATATTAAAGTTTCCACATGGTGACCAAGATAGACATGCTTACTATAAGGAAGAACTAAAAGCATTAGCAACATGTAATTGTTTTGTCCAAAATTAAAACAAATCACTTGAAAAAATCACCCGCTTATACATCACAGATCTGCAGCAGCTGTGAAGAAATATTGGCTCCTGTCATGTACATAATCCTAGGTAACTGATTGTTTTTCCACATTCTTCAGAGGGAATACCCATGTGGCCCAGCACTTTTCCTCAGCAGCACAGAGAGAGGGCAATTGGAAAGTGATCATATTAATTACAACCCACTGCAGAGTGATCATATTACAGCCCAGAGCCAAAGGGCCAAATAGCTTTGCAATCTGCAGGCATTGAGTGTTCTAAAAGTGAAACTTGACATTTATTTAGGAAAAGCCATTTTGAAGGAAAATATGAATTTTTGGGTAAATTAATTGTTTGTTTTTGTACGTGTTTGCAGTTTTTTATAAAACTATAACTGGCAGCAGCAGTATGCCCCATAGTTCAGGGGTTAAAACTCAGGGCGGGATGGCGGGATTCCCGCCAAAAAATTTTAACTCCCGCCGAATTATTAGGCGGGAGTCTCCCTCCTTATGAAATTTTAAGAAAAAAAATATATATAAACATAAAATCTTGGGTTAGTTTTTGGACAACTCACAAAACTCTGGCATTACAAACGTATCCTTCGCAAAAATATGTGCGTTAGAAACGGACTGTTTAGAGTTCCAAAAATTGCAATCGAATACATCGTTTGCGTCAGGAACATGATCAGTTTATGGACAAGTGAGTTGGCTTCCATATGTGGTCACATGAGCAGTTCATTTTTCATATCGCGGACTGTTACGTATCAGGCATGAGGCTCTTCTTCCGAATCGCAGAATTCTGCTTTTTCGCCACATTTCGGTTATACACGAGATCGATGCAAAAACAGAAAACAAAAAAAAAAAAACAACTTAAGATCATGTTTTTATTTTTGGAGGATTAGTGTGTGTGTGCATGGGGAGGGGGGGGTGCTCGTTTTCCATCTTGGGAATGGTATTCCGTTTGTCAGAACTTCGGAAAACAAAAGTTAAACGGAGTGAAAATTTTTCCTAATTGTAATTTCTTTTGCTCGCGAAGTTTTCTCTGTCCAGTATTGTTATTAAATCAATTTATTGCATAAATCTTTGTATTTCAGCTTGAAAGCGTAGACAACAATTTCTGATAATGGAAGTTCGATGGAGCAAAAATTTCCTTCTAAACTTTAGGTATGAATTTTGTGGGGTGATAGTGCATAAAAATGCAGCAGGTAGAGCAGTGAAAATTACTCCTAGTAAGACATGATTTAAAATAAATATAACTTGATTATTTATTACGATAATAATAATCTATTAAACATAAACAAATAAAAGAGAATAGAATTCAGTGACGATGCTCGAACACAACCTTGCGCTGAGAAGACAAGAACAGCTCTGATAACACTTTTGCCGTTACAGCACGCACATTTGAAAGTGCTTGTCATGAGAACAATGCGTGACATTGTACCTATATATCTCAGTTGACTTGACTTACATTATACAATAACAGATGAATGAATTACATCATTGCATGAGAATAAATAACAAATAAGGATTGATTTTCAACAATCCCCCTCACAATACTTATTTTGTTTATATACAAACATTTGTGAGTTTTCCCCCTCATAGATATAACTCAGCACTAGTGGATCATGACACTTACATGCTAAATTAAACAACAGTGAGTTCCAATTACTCGCAACACTTATTATGCTTGTTAGCATTTAGTCCTTTTGTCAAAATATCTGCAGTCATTTCGTTAGGAACTCAGGTATTTTACATCAATTTTACCTGTTTCATATATTTCTCGAACAAAATAATGAATGTCAATATATTTAGTCCCTGAGTGATAGACAGGGTTGTGCACTAGCTTCTGTGCTGACTGATTATCACAATATATATTTGTCGGTGATGTCATGGGCTGTAAAGAAAGCAATTTCAGAGAGTGCCATGTATTCTGTTTCAGTAGTTGACAAAGCGACAGTTCTTTGTTTCTTGGATTCCCAACTTATTGCTCCTCTGGAAAATTTTAATACATATCCAGTGTAGGATTTTCTATCGTTGACATCGGAAGCCCAGTCTGCATCTACAAAAGCTGTCAGTGGCTCTTTCGCACGGTTAAATACCAGCCCCAGGTTTTGTGTACCTTTTAGATATCTCAATTTTCTTTTTGCTGCTATGCAGTAAGCTTTACCTGGATTCTTGTTAAATTGGCTGAGAAAACTCACAGTGTGCGCAATGTCAGGTCTGGTGGCTACAGAAAGATACATGAGCGAACCAATAAGTGAACGATATGGGATATCTTTCATTTCAGATTTTTCTTCTTCTGTTTTAGGACTCATTTCTTTTGTTAGCTTGGCGCTAATATCTAAAGGGGTTGTTACAGTAGATTTAGCATCCTGCATTTTGAATTTATGTAGAATATCTTGTATAATTTTTTTTTTTTTTTTTGCGACGTTGTTATGCCGTTTGCATTTTGTGCAAACTCAATGCCCAAACAGTAATGCACGGATTCCAAGTCCTTCATTTTGAATGAGCTGGCCAACTTATCTCTTAAGGTTTTGTAACGATCTTTGCTGTTTGCAAATACCATTAAGTCATCAACATAAACAACAACGACTTCATCAGTACGAGTTTTCATGTGGTAAACACATTTATCTGAATTAATTGACTTGAAACCAAGAGATTTCAGTTTTTCATCCAGTTTCTTATACCATTGTCTGCCAGATTGCTTAAGACCATAGATTGATCTTTTTAATCGGTAAACTTGATCTTTATTGGATTTATTTTGGAAAACTTCCGGTAGTTCCATGTATATTTCTTCACCCAAGTTTCCATTTACATATGCCATTATGAAATCCAACTGGCAAGCTGTTAAGCCATTTTCAATAGCATGAGCAATTACAGTTCGAATTGAACTTAATCTGGCAACTGGTGAAAATTTTTCTACGTAATCAATTCCTGGTGTTTGAGAGCACCCTTTTGCAACCAGTCTTGCTTTTAATTTTTCAATACTGCCATCTTGATTAAATGTCATCTTTAAGACCAATCTGCAACCAATAATAACCTTTTTGCGTTTTGGTCGTGGTACCAATTCCCATGCTTTCTCCTTGACGAGAGCATCATATTCGCTTTGCATAGTGATCTTTCAGTCTTTACTTTGTATACCATTTAAGGCTTCATAAAGATTAGGATTAGCTTCGACATTATTGACAAACTCAGTTGTTTCAGTAATGTCGGTGGGAATCATTTCATACTGCTTTATAGGTCTGCCAGGTTTACAAGTATGAACTTTTCTAGGACGGCCAACAGTTCTCAGTTGTGACCTTTGTTTGTAAATAATGATAAATCTTGTTCTCTTGAGGAATCTGGCATGACTTCCTCTGACGTATCTGGCTCTGACGTCATGTCTTCAGTTACCATTTCTTCTGTCGTAACTTCTGTTTCACTCTCGGCGTCCGGTGTGCAATTATCATCGGGTGAGCATGTTGTATCACTCATTTCAGTAATTGGAATAGGCATTTCGGATGATGTGAGCAGTTTGACTTCATAGCCAAATGGAAGGTTATTTTCAAATTCATCAATAAAACGGATGTCACGGCTTTCGACTATTTTTCTGGAATTTTTGTTCCATACGCGATATGCTTTGGATTTCATTGAATAGACAACAGATATATGTTCTTGGGATCTTGGGTCGAATTTACCTTTTGATACCTTATTCAAAACATAAGCTTTTTGCCCAAAAACCTTGAAGAATGATACATTTGGCTTGACGCCAAACAGAGCTTCGTATGGGGTAATATTCCCATTTAAACTTTGTGTTGGAGAACGATTCCTCAGGAATACGGCACAGTTTATTGCTTCTGCCCAAAAGCTAACAGGTAGTCTGGATTGTATCAACAAACATGTTGCCATTTCTACGATTGTGCGATTATATCGTTCGGCAACTCCATTTTGTTGTGGTGTTCATACGGCAGACTTTTCTCTGCGTATTCCTTCACGCTCCAAATAAGCATTGAATTCTGCTCCGTAATATTCAAGCCCATTATCGGTATGGAGTGTTTTGATTTTTACTCCTATACGATTTTCCATTGCAGCCTTGAATTTCAAAAAAGCTTTCTTTACTTTGGCTGTTGTTTTAAGACAACATATTTCAGCATATCACAACTTGTTTTTAATAAAAGTAATGAAATACTGTGAACCACCAAGAGGTTGCGTTTTCATTGGTCCACAGACATCTGAATGGACGAGGTCCAGTGATTGTTTGCTTTCGAATCTGGATTCCTTTGGAAAGGGGTTTGTCATCTGTTTCGCCTGAATACAGACTTTACAATTCATTAGGGTATCCTTATTTGCAAATGAGAGTCCTTGCACCATTTTGTCAACTTTTAGCCTTCTTAGATCATTTTCATTTAAATGACCATATTTTTTATGCCATTTCTGAAATTCTGTGACCATCGCCACATTTTCGTAGCTTGGTGTAACATAATATAATTCATCTTTTCTAACGGCTCGGAGAAGTATGGTTCCATTAGATTCAACAACTCTGGCTTCTTTTTTCGGTGAAAATAACTGAACAGTCATTTGCTATGGCTTTTGACACAGACAGTAAATTGCTTTTCAACTTAGGAACACAGAGCACATTTTCCAATCGAATGGTTTTTACTTCTTTTCTGTTCGGTACTGTGATGCATATGGATCCTTTTCCAGTTACTTCTGCTGTTTTGTCTACTGCAAGATTTACGAAACGATTTGTCTGTTTGTTTATTTCAGAAAACAGATCATCATTGCACATATGAGAAGCTGCTCCGTTATCTAAGCACCATGCAAATTTTGCGTTGTGTGTGGTGTTCATTGTTATAGTTGTACGTGTACTTTCATTTTTCGATTTTGTTACCATGGAAGTCTCTTGTCTTAAGGATTCTGCCTTTTTGTCAGCAATTCGTTTACGACATTCAAAAGATTTGTGACCCATCTTCAAACAGTAGTTGCATTTATAACTACGGAACACTTTGTTGTTCCTTCTGTCATTCTTCCCTTGATTCTGTCTCCAGTTGCTAGATCTTATCAATATCTTCAGGTTCGAATTACTATCTGTTGGAAAACAAGTCTGCTGTTTGGCAATCTTGATTTCTTTTGGTTTTTCGAGCTTCCCATTCTTCCAAAAGTTTTGACTTTCAGAACATCAGGTTTTGGCAGCTCATCTCGAGATTCTATGGCACAACGAAAATTGTCAAAACTGTCAGGAATACTGTACAGCATTAATATTGAAAGAAGATAATCAGCTATTACAGTATCCATTTTGTGAAGTTTATCGACTATTTCAAAAAATTTAGTCAGGTGTCCTGACATATCATTAATGTCATTTACCTTGCAAAATAGGAGTCGCTTCAGAAGTGTAGCTGTTCTAGCTGGTCCTTTTGATTCGTAAACAGATCGAAGCTTTTGCCAGACTTCACACGAGCTTCTGCAATTCTTTATATGGCAAAGTTCGCTTGGACAGATCGAAAGGATTATGTCTGCTTTAGCCTTCTGGTCAGCCAGCATCCATTTGTTAAGCACCTAACTCAGCTGCAGTTGTTTCATCAACAGGTTTTGGATTCTGACCTGTTACGTAACTCCAACGATCATTGTGGGTTAGAATGGCTTCCATCTGAATCTTCCAAGTGTCATAATTGCCTTTGTTCAACTTGTCAATATTTATTTGCGACATCATTTATTTATGAATGCAATCGGAAATTTTAATAAGAGTTGATTACCAATGGCTCAATCAAAGCTTGGTACTTTTCGTCGTAAGCTTTATTTTCCCATCAGTCTGAGCTAATGAGTACCATAATTTTTGTCGTATAATCCGCAGATTATCTGATTTTTAAAAAAGGTTAAAATATAGGTTCTGCGGATTATATGTTTATTCGGATAACACGCCGACTTAAAAAAAAAAAAAAATTGCAACTCTCCAATTTTAAAAAAAAATCTGCAGCGTAATTGTGCAGGGGAGGGGGTATAATTAGAAAAGGAACTCTCTCTCCCTCGGAAGAATTTTGCTCGGTTCAGGAGTTTGTACGGAGCGGGGAGGAGGAATGTCGTAATGAAAGATTGGAAAAATTGTGGGGAAGGACGGCAGGGGTTATTTTGTTATTGTTGAGGACAGCTCTGACTGCCATATAGTCTCTGTTTTTGGCAAAAAGCCAAAGAAGTATGCACAACGCTTGCTGCACGAACCTATGCGTTCCTCCTTTGGGATCTCATGTCGCTGCCTTGTGTTTAGTTCGTCTTTTACAGTTTTGACCAACGTCGTTGCTGCTATTTTCTTTCATTGATATTCACGATGTCTTTGAAAAGAAAACGTTTCAGTTACACTGCCGAATTTAAACTTAAAGTGGTGGACACAATTGAGGATATGATCGTGTCACTGCGCGATAGTTTTGAGGTCAGAACACAATTGTGTAGTAACATGTGGAAAGCCTTTGTGCCGCAGTCTAAAATCCTTCGGTAAATTCCAACGAATTTTAGGCCGCGGCACAAATTCCGTAAACAAATCCGTCGGTAAATTCCACAGGAGAATTCACGGAAGCAGGGATCATAGCATACTTCTGGAAAATTTTAGGTAAGAATTTTAGGAATTTTTAGAAAAATTTTAGGAAAATTTTAGGAGTGTATTTCAATAAAAACTAGATGTATATTTGTATACATCTAGTAAAACAACTTTGTATACATTGTAAAGAGTTTGCTTCACACCCTTCAACCATATATACTGATAGACTGCGCATGACATCAAAATTTCTGGCTCCAACATAAAATCACATGACAACAGTCAAAAAGATGGGTTACACCTGCTGTGCTTATGGTTGCTCTGACCGATATAGTAAAGAAAGTTCTATGATTTTTCATGGGTAAGAAACGAATTAAATACCTAAGTCAATAAAGTTCAATTACTTAACCAGAAACTTGCAGCTATTGATATAAAAATATAGTAACTTAAGAAAAAAAAATGGAATGCATGTTCCAAATTCTTCGCAAATGTTCATCACATTATAAATCACAAAATGTAAACAACACAATCATGCATGTATATAGCTCACAAGTAAACTTACCTGAAGAGTTTTCTTTATATATGAGGTGCATTCACATAATACACCGAAAACACTGAAGTTCTGCAGCGTAAATTAGTAATCATAACAGCATTTGTACACGAAATTTGGAGTCTGATGATGACGTGCCCAATGTTTGAGCCATGGCGGCTTTGATGCAGCTATTGCCAATGCGCAGTCCATTAGTATATATGGTCGAAGTTCACACCCAAATTTTTTGCATAACGTCTAATGTCTAAAGTTTAAGTATGATTTACTTCTAATGTTCAGTTCTTATCTTTTCACGTGTTATTATCATATTCAAGTATATTTACCACATTCAAGTTTCACTTTGAACATTAATATGCTGTTGAACCAGAAGCAATTCACGATTTTCACAGTAAAGTTTTCAGGTTTCACATTAAACTATAATATCCTAAAAAGGTAATTGAAAACCAAGAACTATGTACAATTGTTCACTGAATTACTTTTTTCATATTATTGTTTTAACCTTTCCCTGATTAGCCTATCTTTTTCTGCTTCCACCACAACTAATTTACTTTCAGTTTTCTTTATTTCAGCTGAACCTTGTATGATCAAGTTAGAGGCAACTGCTATTTCAACAGTATTTTGTTTTTCTACAGCTTTTCTCATTCTTTCTGTTCCCTCTTGAATTACTGCTAGGGAGGCTTCTTTATCTTTTTTAAGCCTATTTATTTCTGCATCATTTTCTTTTATTTTGTCATCAAACTCAGCTTTTCTTTTTTTCTCTAGCTGCTTTTCCTTATTTTCCCTCTCTTTCTTCGAAAATAAAAGCATAACAAACAGCGCGAAAACTAGCTCATAAATAGAATATTTGAAACACTCTCAATGTATGCACTCTCAATTATTAGGGATGGTAGAGGGGAAGGGAATAGAACTGTCCAAAATTAGCATGTTTTCGTTGCGCTAGGGCGCTTAAGCACGGCTGAATTCCTTCAGATACCCCCAATGTTCAAATGATTGAAATGTGCTGATGTTCATGGAATGAAATGGTTGATCAGCTATGATGACCGCATAAAAGTTCGGGGTGGGGTGGGAGGGGGAAGGCTTTATTTTTTTTATTTTTTAGTTTATGCAACATTTTACATCACTCCAGTATTTATCTTGTCATCATCAACAATCGCAATGCAACTACCGCTTACGATCGCGGATATCAGCAACCGAAAATCTGCCATATCTCTAAGTGATATAACACACAGTATCCTGTTACAGTGTATTGTAATTGAAAAAAAAAGGATGTGGAAAAAAGAAACTTTCAGAAATTAAGATCATCAAGTCATGCGTTTCAAAAATCCGTTTTCCTTTATAACGTTTAAAAACATGTTTTTGCTTTTTTACCTGTAGTGTAAATAAAAAAACTATGTTGATTTTTTTTTATGGAATCAGACGTCCGTATGTCTGATCGTCTTCATCTGAGTTCACACTTTAGCTACTGTGTACAAGTAGACCTATTTTTTCAGCTCAAAAATATGTAGTTTTGTATATATTCACAGTATAAGTCATTCCTTATTCCCACAGAACTGAATTCAGCATATGCAAAATGAAGATCATCAAGACCCGCCCAACACTATGTTTCTGATTGTCTGCTGTTTATATTCAAGAAATGCAAACATGGATCAATGGTGAATGCAGCAACTATGATTTTTATTTATTACCAAGAGAAAAAAAAAAAAAGAGCCGTGAAAGCTGTAAAGCTGAAACGGATATTTCTCTCGAACCCCCCCCCCTGCACAAAAACATTCAAATTAAGATCAAACAGCAGGAGGACGCGTCCACACAACACAACCTTTGGAATTACCTGATGGAATGGCTTCTTTTTATTTGGCACATCGCCATAAATCACCACCTGCAGCTCACTGAACTGTCAAGTTGCACCCTTCCTCCTTCACTTTAACTATAATAGAAACTGTAAAAAGAAAAAATGCTCCCCAATTTTCGACAAAATTAAATTACCAAATTTACGTCATGATGTTGCAATTTACTAAAATACGTTTATCTGCTGAATATTGCTTAAATCCATTGAAAACTTTTTAATTATAGATGATTTTTTTATTAAAACAGTAACTCAGACGTCTGAATAAAAACGTGTTTGTAATTCAAATAGAGTCCATATCATTACAGAAAAAAAAATTTAAGGATCACTCTGTTTAAATAAACCATGGCATCTAAAAAAAATAATTCACTTGCTTTTCCCGTAATTTATAATTACTGTTTCTTTTTTCAATCCGATTATGCAACGTTTTTTTTTTTTTTTTTTTGCATCTGCTAAAGTTCCTAACGGAATTTGGCGAAATTTGCACTAGAACTTTATTGTGATGTATCTTAACTACTGTAAAAATTTTACTGTGTTATTTTCAAAATTCAGAAAAATGGATTTCTGAAAATATTCTCCTAGTCCTTTTGTGCTGTGGAAGTGATAAACAGGTGTTTGCTTTCTTCCCAACCAAGGGCTTCAGATCAGCACTCCCAGCTGTCAATCAACCGTTGCTATGGTAACACCCTTTCTGCTGGAGGCTCACTCTGTCCAAAGAGGCACACATACTTGTCCATAATAAAAATTACCAATGCTAACTTTTAAAGTTTTAAACCGATTCAACTGGAATTTTGGAAGTGAGCTTCTGTAATCCAATTACAGTGAATGTAAAAATTTCAGCCACTTTCGTGAAAAATTCGCAAAGATAGTTTTCTTATTTTTTATCATAAGTAGTGGAAGTCTCTTGAGGGGAGGGAGGGTGGCATGCACATAAACAAGAAGAAGATGAATGTGTTGTTCAGGCATACTCCTCACTGGTGGATGCCAGCTGACTTGGTACATACGCGACCCCCTGCAAATGCTAAATGCCTCTTCTTTCCCCTTCTGTTCTCAATTGTCGGACGGACATCAAGCTCCCCTTTGACCTACTAGTAATCATCCAATTTTATTGCACTGGAAGTAGTGCCTTTTTTTTTCTTTTTTTCCCCCCAGCCAAATTAGGATTTGGTGCACATCGGAAACCGCTGCCGGTGGTTTCTTTGAGAACAGAGAAAAGGAACTTTAAAAAATGAAGGGGTAACAGTAACACGATTTCCTAAAAGGGCATTTTTTAAGCACTAATTTCAAATTTCAAGGCTTTTCAAGACGGCATTAAAAAAAACACCGTTTTTCCAGGATATTCCAGGCCTTGAAAACGTAATCATGATTTTCCAGGACTTTCCAGGTTTTCAAGCACGCATGCGCACCCTGCGTAATGGTAAATTTATTGGCGTTAATAACGGTTGTGTTTTTAATAAATAAGCTTACGAAAATTTTAGGATGAATAGCAAATTTTAGGTATAATTTTAGGAATTTAAGGAGGGTCACAAAATATTAGGAATTTTAGGAGGAATGCGATCCCTGCGGAAGTTTTTTTATTGGCGCACAACATAAGCCGATCCCCCAACTCTGAAAGCAGGAATTCCTCCAAAAACTTTCGACTTATATGCGAGTACATATGGTATTTCTATGACTTGTTTTGTATCAGCCTTTCATCATTGGCAAGGAGTAATGCAATACTCCGGAACTGCAGCGTGATCTGTGGATGCCACACCCTTTATCTGTCCAGAGATAACAATATAAAACAATAACCTTTAAAAATGAATTTCTTCGTTTAATAAAATCGTTTTTTTTTTGTTTTTTTTTCTTCTCTTACTTCTTCGGACTCATGGGTCATTATGTGACCAACTTTTTGTCGGATATTCCACTTCCGGTTCAACATCTATGATGTGTGGATTATACGGCGATATTTTCCCCTGAATGTCAGTCTGCGGATTACAAGAAAGAATTTTTTTTTTTTTTTTATGTGAATTTTGCGATCTGCGGATTATACGCTGGTGCGGATAATACCACAAAAATTATGGTAATTATTGCGTCCTTCTCTGGTTAATCATTGCATCCTTCTTTGGGCAATCCTTGTGCCCTTCTTTGAGGAATCATAAATAGTGTCTGCTGCCCTGGGCCCATAACCAGAGTGGGGTGATAAGTGCATAAAAATGCAGCAGGTAGAACAGTGAAAATTACTCCTAGTAAGCCATGATTTAAAATAGATATAACTTGATTAATTATTACGACAATAAAAATCTATTAAACATAAACAATTATATTAAAAAAAAAAAAAAGAATTCAGTGACAACACTCGAACACAACCTTACGCTGAGAAGACAAGAACAGCTCTGATAATATTTTTGCAGTTACAGCACGCACATTTGAAAGTGCTTGTCACGAGAACAATGCGTGACATTGTACATATATATCTCACTTGACTTGAATTATATTATACAATAACAGATGAATGAATTACATTATTACATGAGAATAAATAACAAATAAGGATTGATTTCCAACAAATTTCTTTCGCAAATTCAAGGAACTCTTTGTTGCCATCATTTGCATCATTCTGGAGAATGATGCAAAACTGAAGATAATTTTTTTTAGGGAAGGGGAGAGCGTTTTTAGGGAAGGGGATGGAATCTTCTCTTTCAAAACTTTCGAAAACGGAAGTAAGACGAACTGCAGATTTAATCTGTAATCATATTTTTTTTTCTCACAACATTCTCTCTGATCAGTGTTATTGTAAAATATAATTTTGTTTGACAACTGATTCTGTTTCAGCTTAAAAATGGAGGGAAAATTTCTGAAAACGGAAGTCGGACGGGTCAAAGATTTTTTTTGTAATCGTAATGTTGGGTTTTTTTTTGGTTTTTTCGTGATATTCCTACTGTCTTGAATAATTGTTAAATGTTATTTTTCCTCCATAAATTGTTGCCAAGGGAAGAACTGGACATTCCTCATATCAGAGGAATGGGTGAATCAACCAAGTCTCAATTACGTGAACTGTAAACATCCTCATACATAGTATTCAAGAAGATATAGCCGCCCCGGTGACGCAGTGGTCTAAGCGATGGCTTCTGATCATTCGTCCGAAAGGGGTCCAGGTTCGAATCCCGGTGAGGCATGGATGTTGTGTTTGTCTTACGGCACTGGCTCTCTCCCTTACCTGGAACCAGTGGCCCTAAATTAGGGACGGGCGACTGTTTACAGCCCATTGAGTTGCTCATGGTGTTAGACCTCCAATAATAAAAAAAAATTTTTTTTTCAGGGTGAAAGGAATCATGTTAAAAAATAATAACTTAGTTGACCTTTGTAATACTTGACTTGCACATCACAATGTCCAGTGAAGGTTTATTTTATCTTTTGTGATTGAGATAGACTACAGATTCCTTCCTCCATAATTGAACACTTTTTGAAATTTGAGTGTGTAGAATCTGAATCTGCGAAGCAACACACACACACAGTTGCCCCAGTTGTCTAAGCGATGGCTTCTGATCATTTGTCTGAGGTGGGGCGGGCTCGTATCCCAGTGAGACGTGGATGATTGTTTCTCTTACGCACTGTCACTCTCAATTCCCTGCGACCAGTGGCTCTAAATTAGGGATGGGTGACTGCTTATAGCCCACCGAGTTGCTCACGACGGGCGCTAAACCTCCAATTAAAAAAAAAAAAAAAATGCAGGTTTTGGTACAGCCTTCCAAAAGCCTGGCAGACCAGTTTTTGGGGTTTTTTTTTTTTTTTTTTCAATTAATGAAGATACAGTTATGGAATATTCACTATTCAAAATTAGCTGTAAAAAATGAAGAGTATATGTGCCAATGTCCAAAATTTTCTAAGAGTTTTATAAGCAACCATCTGCACACATTTCCATTAGTGTCAAAAGGTTCTACTTCAAGTAAATCTTGTTTTGCATTTAACAAATGTACCATGTGAATGTGGCTTTTGCACACAAAACAGAATTCAATCAAAATTTAGAGATTCACTGAGCAACAAAAATCTTAATGCATGTTTCTGAAATTGGGCCAGATAAACCCTCAGAAATAAAACAGCTGATTAAAGCTTGCTAACTGTGGCAAGGAAAGGAAGACAGACAGGCACAATTTTATGATATCGATGTACTGCAAAACGAGCAACTCTGGTTTTGTAAAATGAATCATGGTAATTTGTATTAGATTGAATGTAGCAAATTTTTTGATCTAATTCACCTGTTTGTTTCAAAAACCAAGTATAGCTTATATTGTTTGAAAAATTACTGCTGTTTCCTAGTCTTTTAATAGTATTAAGTCGCATATTCAAAACTCCTCACTTGAAATTTTCAGTTCCCTCTATTTACAAGCACAAGTGAGGAGACTCCCTTCCATTTGAACTTTGAAATTTAAGCCGTCATTACCTGCGCCTCCCAACAGCTGCGGGGGTGGTAGTTACGCCACTGCCATGACTTTCAAAGAAGAATTCACTTGCCTACTAATTTTGTCATCTATAATTTGTTCTCTCTGTCAAACATACTTTCTAAATATACAAACTCATTCACCTGGTCAATCTCCATGCCATTAAGACTTATCTTGCATTCAGTTCCTCGCTCAAATACCATAACTTTGGTTTCTTCCTTATTTATACTCAGTTTGAATTTTCAGTGGTGTGTAAATTCAGCTTAGTACAACTAAAAATTTCCAGTAACTCTTTGATCTAAAGATCCTAAAGAGATTCAAGATGTGTTCCAAATATGACAATAGAAATTAACTTAATACTTTAAATTACCCCTTGATTTACCAGAGGGATTCATGCTTTTCCAGTCAACATTGTGTTGGGTGCCTTTTGACACTAAAATTACCTATTGTAGTAAATCAATGTATAGCTGAACATGTATTTCTGATGTAAAGAAAGGCAATCCTTCCACTTCATTATCATTATGAACTGTCAATGACAGGTCTGCCATACTTGACTGGGAAAATCCCACCTTTCATTAATTGGAAATCTCTTGGGTATCAGAAGACTATCACAATTTATCTTTCATAGTATTATCTGACCACTCAGCTATTAGAGCAGCAAAATGAAACTTTGGTGAATGTATAGTTTAGTGTCCTAAATTATTTTGTCGGAAATGTTGAAGGATTTTGAAAAAGTGAGACATACAGATTTTAAAGTATGCAATTTCATGGCAAATGGTAAAAAAATGTCATCTTTATAGAGCATTTTAAAACGTTTTTACAGTAATATTTACATGTAAGTACGACACTGTGAACAGAAGCAACGGCAGGCCTAACAGAATGCCGTGTCGACCATGACAAGCTTTGCTCCGCTGAAACCACGGTCTCATTCTGACAGCCATTTTGCTGGCAGAAGGGTACAAGAGAAAGAGGGACATTCTTGCCAGGAAAGAGTTCCACTTTGTAGTGCTACACTACAGAAAATAGCTCATCATTTCTGTCTGAATTTTTAACACCACATTCTAACAATTTCTAGGTTTATTCGCATATGATTCTTTGATACACAATGTATATAGTCACTGCTTCATCGACATTTTTTTTTTTTTGTGATCCAATTTGAATCAACTGCGAACCACACTGTCAATAGGAGAAGCAAAACGTTAACTTTCCGATGCCATGTAACTTCCGTTGCAGAGAATGCAACATGTACTTTAACACTTTTCTAGAAGAAGGAAAGGCGTCTGCATAATTTCCATTTCGTATCAAGGAATCATACGTGTAAGACTGAAGCAACTGTCACCTTGTACCTTGAAAAACTGCGACAGAAATGAAGAACAATTTTCTGTCAGGTAGCACTACAAATTGCAATGGTTTCCTGGAAAGAACATTCCCAGTTCCTCCTGTATTCTCCTGCCAGCAGAATGGATGCCAGAACGAGACCTTCGTTTCAGCTGAGCAAAGCTTGACGTGGTTGCTGTGGCATTGTGTTAGGCTTGCCACAGCTTCTGTTAACAGCGTCGTACTTACATGGTAAAATTTTTTGAAATGTACTATAAAGATAAAAAATTTTCACCATTTGCCATGAAATTGCATACTTTAAAATCTTAACGTCTCACTTTTCGAAATCCAATTAACATTTCCAATGAAATAACTTAGGATGCTAAACTACACATTTATCGAAACTTTCAACAACTTTCTAAAAAACAAATCTATTGCAGTTACTTTTCCCAAGGTAAATACTTACAAGTTGGATACCCTTGTTTTGACGCAATATTTTTTGGCATGACAATGGATTTTTAGGATGATAGTCGATGCTTTCTTTCCACTTCAAACGACAGAAATAATACATAGTGGGTTTCTTTTGCAATTTTTCATTCATATGGATTTGCTACACATATGTCAACAAGTTGGTGAGATGTTCTGCAGATAAGCCAATATTCAATTCATTTGCATGTCTATTGAAACCACTAACTATCAAATGCAAAAGTCATGTTGTGTCCTGTAATCCACAGGGTGGGGATTGCAGCTATTATATATCTGTCCATTAAAGTAAATTTTACTGTAATAACATAGCTTGATTAAAGAGTAGGTACTCTTATTTTCACAAATTTTGTGCATGCTGAAAAACAGGGGTTGTCCAAAAAATCGAAACACCTCACTGAAAACAGTGACTTTGGTATGTGCTGCTTTTTGTGTAAAATGAACATGCAGCTACAATTTTTGGTAAACCTTCCGCGTTCGGCCCAAAAATAGTTTGATGAAGCTATGATAGATGGTGGCACGTTATCACTACATCGTGAAGCATTACGTTGTGAAAATGGCAAACGAAGTGAATAATATTGATTAAAGGTGACCCTTAAAAGGACCTTTTTGAATGTACAGTTTGGCATATGTGAGAAATATTTATTAAGACAGAAGAATAGTTTTTCCTCATGAATAGGAAACTGTCTAGCTAGCAGAATAAAAGCAAGTAAATTTTTATCAGCCAGGGAAGAACTGTCTGATCACACGAATCAGGACTTCAAAACAATGTTCAGAGGAAAGACGGCAATTCTGTCGGAATAAATATTCCAGAACATGGTCTGCCAAGTACATTTTGTGGTTCCCCGGTGTTAATTTATGTTTCAGGGGACTCCAATTGCTCTCTACTCCTTGTGTATGGGTGCCTGTGATAGGATAAATGAAGTTGAGGGAGTGGTTGACAGTGAAACAAGTGTAGAGAGAGCTTGGCCGATTCTGATATGCAGCCCACTGGTCCATCATAATCGTTGTTCCTGGCTCTACGTGTTTGATGATGAGGGGCAGCAATGTATCTGCCGATCTGTTGTTATCAGGGCAGATTTTGACCCTGAAACGTTTGGTACCTCATTCAAAGATACCAAGAATCCAGGTGCCCTCGACAAGACGACTGCAGTTGTACTTCCGTTTGCCCACTTTAGCTTCGTCCACTTCGACGATGATTCCAGGTTACCATAGACTCTGAGACTAGTTGTCTGCAATACGAATGAATACCAGTTGGTAACTGTCTCAATGGATGTGGTAACATCACCATGTGAGGTTTCTTCAATCACCTCATCGTAAGACAATCCTTTGTCGAAACAATACATCAGAATCATCACACTATAAATCAGAATCTGAGCATAAAAATACCACGGTAAGTAGCTATAATGCATTTCACGTGAAAGTGCGAGAAAAGCTGAGAAGACATGAAGTGCTACTGTGGCGCCATCTGTTATTGCTTTCGGAACTAGCTGAGGGCCAAACATGGAAGTTAAGGCCAATTTTTTTTGTAAAAAAGTGTTGCTTACAGTCTCAAAGGTCTGTGTGATTGAATTGTAAATTGGTGTTTACGTAATTTCGTTTTAGGTGAAGACACAATGAGTGACCTGTCGGAGTTCCAAAGAGGGCAGATTGGAGCCCATCTGGTTGGTGCGTCGGTAACCACAGTGGCACAGGTATTGGGGGTATTGAGAGGTACCGTGTCGAAGGTCATGACAGCATACAATGTTCACGACACAACATCATCTGCAAGACACAACTGTGGAAGGAAAACCAAACTCACTGCAAGAGACAGGAGGACAATAAAGAGGATTGTGACCGCAAGGAGGAAGACCACGGCGACGAAAGTGACTGCTGAGCTTAATGCACATCTCCAAAACCCAGTGTCGACCCATACCGTGCGAAGGGAATTGCATAAGCACAATATTTACGGCAGATATACTATTGCAAAACCCGTGGTGCCGCAGGTGAATATGAAATGGGAGACTACAGTGGTGCCAGGAACATAAAACAAGGACTGCGGATCAATGGAAGCATGTCTTGTTTTCCGATGAATCAAGTTTATCACTATTCTCCACCACAGAATGGGTTTACGTGTGGAGAACCCCCACAGAAACCTACAACCCAGACTGTCTCCTCTCTCAGTGAAGCATGGGAGTGGTTCCATAATGGTTTGGGACATGATCTCGTGGTTTGCAGCAGGTCCCATTATCACCTTACACGGACGAATCACTAGCAATGACTATTTCACTCTTTTGGCCGACCATGTGCATTCAATGGTGCAGACATTGTTTCCATCAGGAGATTGCACTTTTCAAGATGATGATGCCCCGATTCACAGAAGTCAAACTGTTCAATCATGGTTTGAGGAACATGAGGAAGAAGTTGCACACCTTCCCTGGCATGCACAATCACCGAACTTAAACATCATTGAGCCTCTGTGGTCTGTGTTGGAAAACAGAATGTGATCCCATTATCTTCCTCCGGCATCTCTCAAGGAATTGGAGCAGTTTCTGCAGGAAGAATGGCACAACTTTCCACTTACCAACATCCAGGACTTGTATGCATCTATTCCAAGGTGGATTCAAGCCCATATTAGGTGTGTAACACCTATGGTTTCAAGGTGCTGCACACCATATTAGGTGTGTAACACCTATGGTTTCAAGGTGTTGCATTATTTTGGACAACCCCTGTAGAAGTCTGTCTGAAAAATTTGCAACACACTACAATGAAGAGATATATACAGGGGGGGGGTGTACAATGAAACTGGAACACCTGTGCAAATAGCACCCCACATATCACACCACTGTACGCACCACCTGGTGGCCAGCCTACATCTATTTTGCAGTCGATCAATGAGAGTGGAGTGTGAATGTTGCACTACCACAGCTGGATGTCAAAAAGTGCAATCCACACAACATAATGGGAGACATCTGGTTTTCAAAGAAAACAGATTGTTGGTGCGCATCTCGCCGGTGCATCTGTATCCAAGATAGCATTTCTTTGTGGTGTATCGTGAGCCATGGTATTCAGGGTCATGTTAACATACCAGCAAGAGGGAAGAATCACATCCAATAGGAGTAACTGTCGAGGTATGAGGAAGCTGTCTGACAGGGACATCCGGGTGATAACACGGATGGTAGCCAAAAAAACAAACCACAGCTGCCCAACTCATCACAGAGTTGAACAAACACCGCGACTCACCTGTTTCCATCAAAACTGTTCGCCGGGAGCTTCACTGGGTCAACATTCACAGTAGCGTTGCTATTTCCAAACCCTGGATAACCAGTGTGAATGCCAAACATCGGTTGCAATGGTGCTAATAGCGCAAATAATGGATGTTGGACAACGTGAAATATGTATTGTTCTCTGATGAATCATCCTTCACTGTCTTTCTCACAACCAGGACAGTTTGCACGTGGAGACATCCCTCACAGGTTAACACCCAGGACTGTTTATTGCCCACAGTGAAGCGCAGAGGTGGATCGTCAATGGTTTGGATTGCAATATCGTGGCAGTCAGTCAGCTCGCTGATTGTTCTTGAGGTGTACATCACTGCCGAAGACTATCAAGCAATTCTGGAGGACTAGGTGCATACAACGGTTCAAGCATTGTATCCCTGACGGTGGTGCTGTGTGTCAGGATGATAATGCACCGATACACAGAGCCAAATTGGTGGAAGAGTGGTTTACTGAGCATGAAAGTGAGGTTGAATATCTGTCATGGTCTGCACAGACCCGACTTGAACATTACTGAGCCACTTTGGGGTGTTCTAGAGGAGAGAGTAAGGAAATGTTTTCCTTCACCAGCATCATGTGAACTAGCCACTTTTTTGCAAGAGGAATGGCTACAAATCCCTCTAAGCACCATACAGGACTTGTATCAGTCCTTCCCATGACGAATCGTAGTTGTACTGGCCTCCTTTGGAGGCCCTACACCGTACTAATAAATTGTTGTGTCCTTAATCCATGTGTTCCAGTTTTGTTGCCCAGCCCCTGTATATTTTATGGCTGCAATGACTGACTTCAAAATTATGATTTAAACAGAAAAAACTAAAACAGAAACATTAGGTTGCTATACACATAGACTTCAAGTTTGTTTTTGAATGTTAAATTACTGCATTATGGTAGAAAATACTGAGACTACCTAGGTATTATATATTTTAGATAAACTTTCAGAAGTTGGATGTGCCCAATTTTAAAGAAATTTACTGACAAATTTCATTCCTTTTGGTGAGTTTTTCTTATTTTCTACATTGATGAATCTGGAAATTCAATTTTGTAGCTATTAGAAAGATGGTTTTATTTTGCACTCACACTCATTCCCAATACCAGGATGATACTTCCAAACAGTAATACAACTCTTCTACAGAAAGCCATGCAACTATGTTGTTTGGTGCAAATAACATTGGCTGTGCTGTTTATCATCATCATTTACTCATTACGAATTGGAACACAGCAATAAATGTTAAGTACATGCTACTCTCAGATATAAAATTTTAGAATACTATAAGCTTTTGATGGGATTAACTGAGAAACACGTATCAAATGCTTGTTCAGAAATTAATATTCAGCCTAGGATGGGGAGTGAATGGAAGATACAACATGGGTGTGTGGCTTTGCAGAAATGGCACAGCATCCTGATATTGGGAATAAGTGTCAATCCAAATTAAAGCTCTTTTCCTATGGCTACAAAAGTACCTTCTCAGAGTGACCGGTGGAGGTAATACCTTCAAATCAACAAAATAAGAGCAAAATTTATCATTGAATTTCTTTAAGAATAAAGTGCAATGTAATCATAAAAAAATTATCTCTTTTTGGAGTGGCATCTTATTGGAGAGATTTAGAATCTGACTTCCTGCAAAGCATGGAAATTTTTGCATCAGAAAAACAGAAATATTGAGGTGATAGAAAAGTGATAGAAAAGTGTAGAAAGCTAAGTATGAAGTGTTTTTGAATTAAGGAGATACATAATTTGACCATAATATCTTATTAACACAGCAATCAAAATAACCTAGTTCAACACATTAATCACATCACCCTAGAGTGGCAGTCGAACCTGCATCTACAGATTTCCATTCAAGCAAGCTATCCGTTACACCACCCAGAACAACAAATTCCAAGTATCTAAGGATGAGAAATCTGAACAACTTCAGATTTTTGCCAGTCCAAGCAATCAGATGCTTCCTCGTAAGGCATTAAAATGGCAATCAGAATGGTGTTGTCTTGGGTGGTGCAACAGATAACATGCTCGAACAGAAATCGGGTACAATTTCTACTCCAGAGTGATGAAATTTTCTAGTTTTCTGATAGGATGTTTAATTGCCTAGTTTACTGTTGAACATTAAACTAGGCAATTCAGGCTATTCTAATTGCCGTATTAATAATCCTGCAGCTTTCCATGTATTTATGAAAAATACTTCTTACATCATATTATTTGCATCTTCATTGGCAATAACCACCAAATAAGTCCATTATTTACGTGCAAGTCATTAATGACTTCACAATCAGAAAGACCAAACTTACCTCTAAGGTCTTGGCTTCTTTCCTTTAATACACTTCATGCACGTTAGCAAGAGATATCATGCACGTCAAACAGCAGTCAGAATTCAGCGTTTTTTAAGAGTCTTATGAATGAAAATAAGAATGTTTCATGAACTGATAAATAATAACAACAACCTGCAAGAAGATATAAAGAAAGTTTCTACCCAAAAAGTCCAGCTGCACAACAAAATGTTCTCAATAACATACATGAAGTGTATTAAAGGAAAGAAGCCAAGACCTTAGAGGTAAGTTTGGTCTTTCTGATAGTGAAGTCATTATTTCTTACATAATTTCCATATCTGAGGTACTAGTGATTTATTACACCATGAGGAAGCATCGGGTTGTTTCAACTGGTGAAAATCCAAAGATATTCAGATTCCTCATCCTCAGATATCTGGAACTTTGTTGTCCTGGGTGGTAAAACAGATACAATGCTGCAATGAAATGTCGGGAGATGCAAGTTCGATTTCCACTCCAGGTCGACGCAGTTTTAAAGTTTTCTGGTATGTTATATGTTGAACAGCAAACTAGCCAATTCTGGCTATTCCAAATGCCATATTAATAATCCCACAGTTGTTCAATGTACATCTGTGACACTTAAACAGGATTTTTCTTCAACTAGCAGATTTTGCATTCAGATTAAATACGATATGCTCTGGTGGTTGAATGAAACTACCAAATTTATATACAACAGTCAATGTGCATGAAAAACATTCCTTTAGGCTTTGAAGGCAAACTTCTTTGGTGCTCTACCCTAATATTAATCATAAAATTCCACTCAAAAACTTGTGGGAGAACCAAGGGCTTACTTTTTTTTTTTCCTTGTATAAATCTAAGATCTAATTCCTTTGCTTGGGAAAATTAATGTAGCATCTATTTCTTCCCTTTTTATCTATCTGTTAATCTACCTGATATTCAGATAAGATCAAGCATAGGAACGCCAGCTGGTTGGAGCAAGAAAGACATCTGCTTTCCCGGGACTCCTGAAAGTAAAAAAAAATTATGTAGATATATTTATAGTACATATTGTTTCCAAAAGCAGAAATGATTTCCAAATGCTTTATTCTCACATCCTGGGTTCAAAAATTTTTGTCGCCAACATCAACGATTTCAAATTTAATGAAAGAATGGATAGTGGGGTAGATAGTGATTTCCAGAGATTTGCACCAACTAAAGGCTCTATAGGATAGAAGATTGACTGTCTTCTTTTGTGTAAAAAATTATGTTTTCACAGGTATGAAAATCGCAATATTTGGCACCACTGTTGACTCTCTGCAGTCAGATCCCCACATTAGTGACTGAGAAAACTTAGAACATTTATTGTGACACTGTTGCAGAGCAGAACTTTTTTTTTTTGTTTGTTTGTTTGGTGATTACATAGTGGTTTGCTGTGCAATCTAATTTTAACCTATCAGTAGTTATTCAGTTTGTACATTTTGTTTGTTACACAAATGGAAACAAATTTCTCCTATTATGTCACAATGAAAATGTAAAATCAACAAAATAGCTCATAGAAGAATATCCTATGTTCAAAAGAACCAAAACTGATACTGAGGCTTTTTGTGAATTATGTAATAGAGTAGTTTCAAACAAAAGAAAGGCTGGTATGAACAACATCTGCATTCAACTAAGAACAGAAAAAATATCCAATCCATCAGAGTTCCAGTATCAAGACTAGTTATTTCAGGGGTTAAAATTCGAATTTGAAATGGAAGGGAGTCTCCCCACTTGTGTTTGTAAATGGAGGGGATTGAAAATTTCAGTTGGGGAGTTTTGAAAATGTGACTTAATAATATTAAAAGACTCTGGGAGTAATTTTTCGAACAGTAGTAATTTTTCAAACAATATAAGCTATGCCTGGTTCTTAAAACAAACAGGTGAATTTAGATCTAAAAATTTACTACATTCAATCGAATACAAATTACCATGATTCATTTTACAAAACTAGAGTTATTGGTTTTGCAGTACGTTGATATCATAAAATTGCTCCTGAAGTATATATGTCTTTCATTCTTTGGCACAGTTAGCAAACTTTATCAGCTGTTGTTTTATTTCTGAGGGTTTATCTAGCCCAATTTCAGAAATATGCAATAAGATTTTTGTTGCTCAGTGAATCTCTAAATTTTGACTGAATTTTGTTTTGTGTATGCTAAAGCCACGTTCACATGGTACATTTGTTAAACGTCACACAAGATTTACTTGTAGAACCTTTTGACACTAATGGAAATGTGTGCAGATGGTAACTTATAAAATTCTTAGAAAACTTTGGACATTGTTGGCACATATATACTCTTCATTTTTTACAACTACGTTTGAATAGTGAATATTCTATAATAGCATCTTCATTAATTTAATAATATTAAAAAAAAAAAAAAACACACTGGTCTGCCAGGCTTTTGAAAGACTACCAAAGTGTGAGTGTTGCTTCACAGATTCAGATTCTACACACTCAAACTTCAAAAGAGTTGTATTGTGGAGGAAGGAAATCTACAGTCTATCTCAATCACAAAAGATAAAATAAACCTTCATTGGACATTGTGATGTGCAAATTTAGTATTACAAAGGTCAACTAATTTATCATTTTTGAACATCTTTTCCTTCAGCTCTGAAAAAAAATCTTTCTGAATACCATGTTTGAGATGTTTAGAGTTCTCATAATTGAGACTTGGTTGATTCAACCACTCTTCTGACATGAGGAATGTCCAGTTTCTCCCTTTGCAACTATTTATAGAGGAAAAATAACATTTAGCAATAATTCAAAACAGTGGAAACATCGCGAAAAAAAATTACGATTATGAAAAAATCTTTGCTCCATACGACTTCCACTTTCAGAAATTTTCCCTCCGTTTTCAAGCAGAAACACAATCAATTATTAAATTAAATTATATTTTACAATAAAACTCAGCAGAGGAAATATTGCAAGGAAAAAAAAAAAAATTTCAATTACATATTAAATCTGCAGTTCGTCTAACTTCCGTTTTCGAAAGTTTTGAAAGACGAAATTCCGTCCCCAGTTGACGCCCCCCTCTCCACCACGCATGCACACACACACCAGCCCCCCAAAAAATTATCTTCAGTTTTGATGACAACAAAGTCAGAGTTACTCTTCGAATCTTCGGAAGAAACTCATGCCTAAAGTTTACAAGGAAATTTTTGCTCCGTCGAACTTCCGTTATTGAAAACTATTGTCTACACTTTCAAGCTGAAATGCAAACATTTAATGCAATAAATTGATATTTAATAACAATGCTGGACAGAGAAAACTTCACGAGAAAAATAAATTTCGATAGCGGGATATTTTTTCACTCCGTTTAGCTTTCGTTTTCGGAAGTTCTGAAAAACAGAATACCGTTCCACAGACGGAAAACGACCCCCCCCTTCCTCGATCCTCCGAAAATAAAACATTATCTTCAGTTTTTTTCATTGATCTTAATATAACCAAAATGTGGGGAAATAAGTGGAATTCCGCGAATCCGAAGAACAATCTCATGCCTGATTCATAACAGTTCGCGATATGCAAAATGACCTGCTCATGCGGCTACGCATGGAAGCCCATTCACGGGTCCATAAACTGATTATGTTCCTGACATAAATGATGCATTCGATTGCAATTTTTGGAACTCTGAACGGTCTGTTTCTAAAGCACATATTTTTCCAAAGGATAAGTTTTTAACACGCGAGTTTTGCGAGAGATGCAAAAACGAACCCAAGATTTTATATTTATATATATTTTTTCTTAAAAATTTGTAAGGTGGGAGACTCCCTTTTAACAGCTTTGTTTCGGCGGGAGCTTAAAATTTTCAACCGGAATCCTATCATCCCGCCCTGAATTTTATCCCCTGTATTTTGTCCAACAAAACGGGAAATTAGAACAAGAGGTTTCAGTGGCTGAAGCTACAATTACTTTCACAGGCAGATGTGGCTTCAAAAATTTCTTTAGCAAGAATGAAAACTTGCCATTGTCAAAATTCTTGCAACTTTTGCTCCTCATTCTGTGGAAATGACATATTTCATAACATATATGTGTGTGTGTGTTTTCACTGATGGACTGATCCAGTAGTGTGTGGCTACTGTACACAACACATGACCTAATAATGTACAAAAACTTGCTCTATGAAAAAAAGAAAATACATGAAGGAAAACTTTGTACTGCAGCAGGGTGTTTACTAAAGTGACCATTTCTTCTGGACCAAAAAGTGGGACAGGTACGACTCAGTTAGTCAAGCTCACGCGACAAATGATTAACCATGACAGTTATTTTTCACCAAAACCCAGGATCTCAAAATGATTCTCTAAAGTTAATGTTAACTATATTTAATGAGATTCTTTTTTTAAGTACCAAATTCTCCATATTTAGATTCAATAAAAATAGGTTTTATTTACTTAAAAAATGTGGTAGTTTTCATTAAATTATTTTGTGGCTTTATGAATGTAAGTGATAACTTAATTTTCTAAATTAGCAAAAGATTAACCTGACCTACCTGAAAATAGCAAAGTACATCAACTGCAATTACCTCTCATCAGCCAGTGTGCATTGGGGAGGGATTGTTAAAATTGGCTGAGGTAGACACCCATTTTTTTAAACAGAAATTTGATGTTTTCCAATATTTTTTAGCATTTCAATTAAAGTAGTGCCCAACACACTATTTACAGTTTAAAAATAAAATATCAATGCAGAAATTTGATTGTTGATTTATTTCACATTTAACTGTACATGCACACTGAAGAGCAATTGAATTAGAGATACCTGTCTAGTACATGTAGCACCACCTTTCGCCCTGATTACGGCAGCGATTCGTCTCAGCATGGACTCTACAAGACACCGGAAGCGTTGAGAAGCCATACGGATCCACGACCCCTGAACACGCTCCCACAGTTCACGAAGATTTGATGGAAGGGGGTCAGAGCCTCAAACACCTCTCGACGGCATCCCAGATGTCCTCGATGGGATTGAGGTCAGGGGACCAAGCTGGTCAAGGAAGCGAGGTCACGTCGGTGGAGTGTTCATCCAACCATTTGGATACAATTCAGGAGCAATGGCATGGTGCATTGTCTTGTTGCAGGATGAGGTCCCCAGTGGGATGTTGAAGACGCACAAACGGGAGCAAATGGTCATCCAGGATATCCCGGTAATGTTGACTTGTGAGGGATGATGTCACACGTACCAGGGGTCCCATTTCAGTCCATGTAAACAGTCCCCAGACGAGAATGCCACCCACCCCCACCAGCTTGAAGAGTACCCTGCTGGCAAAAAGGATCCATCTCTTCATGTGGTTTGCGCCGTTCTCGTATCCTGCCATTCACATGTACCAATGTGAATCTCGACTCATCGGTCCACGCGACATTTTTCCACGTCTAGGGTCCAGTGGCGACGTTCCCGTGCCCGTGCTAATCTTTGCACCCTGTGATGTGCGGTCAGGTGTGGTACCCTCATGGAACGATGGCTTCTGTACCCCATAGCGAGGAGATGGTTCTGGATGGTGTGGCTGCTTACACGTTTTTGTGCACCAGCGTTAAATTGCCGAGTGATTTCTTGCACTGTGGCCCGTCTATCCGCTGTTACAATGAGAGCTAGCCAACAATGACCCCACTCATCCACACGCTGTTGTCCATGGCAGTTGGCCCTTGCAGGGATGGTTTTACCGGATTCAATATACTCACGATGCACCCGTGACACAGTGGCTCGTGAAAATCCCAGTGCCTGCATGACTTCTGAGATGGAGTGACCCATTCGTCAGGCACCGACAATTTGCCCACGATCAAATGCACTTAGATCCTTCGTCTTACCCATACTGCGTCTGACTCTTACTGATTCCTGTCGCATCACTCCTTATATTGTCGGATCGCTGCATACGTCATGTCGTTTCCGTTTACAGGGCCGCCCACAGCGCCACATTTGCATAATGCCAGCTATCTCTAATTCAATTGCTCTTCAGTGTACATTCAATTGTAGCCTTCTAAGTTTTAACTATCAAAAATTATATAATATACTTGTATAAATACAGTAAACCAGAAATATTTTGGCATTCAGCAGGATACATTTTTAATAATATATTAGACCTTTTTGCAGCAGACCTATGCTCATATTTCTCATGGGATGCAATTTGTTTTAATAACTCTTTATTTTTTAGGAATTCAAAATAATTCTTGGCATGATTTGTTAAAATTCACCTTTGTAATCAATAATGCTTTTAATGTTGCTATAGACAGTTTGATCTTTTCTGATGTCCACACTTTATTAAAATGAGAGAAAATTCGTTCCACAAGATAATTTGTCCCTGGCAAACGAAGTACATACTGAAAACATTTTATCATATTTTTATGTTAAATGTTCTTATTTTTGAAATGTGTGAACATCTCAACCCGATGCTGCTCCATTGGCAACTTATCATTATTCCATTGAGATATTTTATCCTCATTCGCATAGCTAGTAACGCATATGCATTTGTCATACAGTTCTGCATCATATTTAATATCGAAAAAGTTCTTCTGTGAAAGATAGTCTATTTAATTTTCGATATATGACCAGGTAGGTGAAGCGTTTAATGATGCCCACTGAAAACAGCTCAAGTCTTTGAAATAAGTATCCCGCTGATCCAAATAGTGAGCAGATGTGCAGTGAAACTCATTTACTGTTTTTAGAATAGACAGTTCACTTACCAAGCCATCATACTGCAATTTTTTTCATTTGAGATCTAACAGATTATGGCAGAAACACATCCTTTGATTTTTTTTTTTTTTTTTGATTGGAGGTTTAACGACCACCGTGAGCAACTCAATGGGCTATAAGCAGTCGCCCGTCCCTAATTTAGGGTCACTGGTTCCAGGGAAGGGAGAGAGCCAGTGCCGTAAGACAAACACAACATCCATGCCTGACCGGGATTCGAACCCGGACCCCTTACGGACGAATGATCAGAGGCCAGCGCCTTAGACCACTGCGCCACCGGGGCGGCCCTTTGATTTGGATAACATATTTTGTTTCAGGTCATCTATTGCCCTCTTCACACCTACTGCTGACACAGTCTGCCCCTCAACCACTTTTAATGCTTTGATTGAAGATTACTGCTTGCCTGTGGACAAAGTTTAACCAAAGATCTGAGCCTGGGTTTTCAAAAAAAGTATGCAGAATATTGGGACACTTATCCACCTGACTCGAAAAATATGACTTGGGGGTGGTGGATGATGCCCACTGTATAAAGTGGGACTTCGTCAACACAGTTTCCAAAAAGGGGGACATTTCAGCGTTTCCGAAGGATTAGGGGGGACAGCGGGACATAGAGGAAAAAAGCGGGGCCGTCCCGCTAAAATCGAGACGTCTGGTCAACTAGTGTTTACCAAATTTGGGAAATGTAATTTCATGATCAACTAACTATCTTCATGACCATTTTTAAAAGCTCTCTCTCTTGATACATATAGCCTTATTCAAAGCAGTGGTATATGCATGCACACACATATACACAATAAGTATAATTAAAGAAGGGGACACTCTTCCCCCTCCCCACCTTTTCCTATTGAAAAAGTGCCCCTTGCCCTTCTGCTAGTAACAAAAAACTGGCATCATACTTTGACTGTGCCTAAAGTAAGTTGAAATGGTCACCATTGTGTGCATGTGTACACACACACACAGTATATATTAAAGAGGGGGGCATTCTGCCACCACCTTTTTTCTACATAAAAAGTGCCCCCTGCTAAGAACAAGAAACTGACTAATACTTTGAGAATGTGCCTAAAACAAGTTGAAATGCTTGGCATTGTTTTACATGATTTCATAACACACTCTCTTTAACATTTATACCTGGAAAATGTCATGATTTTATAAGCAGCAAAATTTAAATTGCTAAATTGATCTCAAAATTTTGTACATATATTTATATGCTAAAAGGTTTTTTGATTTAACATTTTCTTTGTAGGGGAGTGCATAAGTGTTCTTTTTTTATACTTGGGTCATAACATAGAAACCAGATTTATGTCTTTATGTGGTAGGTGACCATTGAGAATTACATTGTCACCAGAAAATGAACAATTATTAAAAATAAAAATGAATTCATGACCCCAAAGCAAAATTTGTGAATTTTTCATGACCCTTTTCTGAATTCGTGACTTTTTCGTAACTTTGATGACCAACAAACTCCTGTGCAGTCTTTTTACAGGAAAATTTAAACTACAGTGGTTTCTATAAATTAAGCAACAAATGGAAAAATTGTGATAACTCAAAAAGTATGCAACGGATTCGGATGAAATTTGGTGGTAAGGTTTAGCAGACCAAATGCAACAACAACAACAACAAAAAACAATGCAAGAACACGGGATACAAAGCATTTACATTTTGTATGAGTGATGTAAATATGGAAATACAGAAATATAGGTATCAAGATGAAACAGGAAAAGGTACTTCAATACAGAGTGTGGTTACCCTGAACAGCAATACAGGCCTGACAACCTGTTAATTATGGTGTCGAGCAGTTTCATGGGTAGCTGCTGCGTCCATTGCTCAAGCAAAGGAGCGTGCAGCCGCTGCAGTGTTCGGGGAGGGAGTCCATCCCAGACATGCTCAATGGGATTCAGATCGACAGAGAGTGCTGGCTACTCCATATGGACTATAGTTTCAGGTACTGGTGCACAAAGGCGAGCTGTGTGAGAGCAGGCGTTATCCACCTGCAATACAAATGTATTGCCAATTGCGGCAACATACAGACAAACATTAGGGTCAAGGATGTCATCTCTATACCTCTGAGCATTGAGTTTTCCATGTGGCAACAAATAGAGGTCAGTACGGCCACCTAACGATATGCCTGCTCACACCAGAACACTACCACCACCATAGGTGTCCCTCCCTTTCCTGGATATTAGAGGGAAGATAGCAAGTACCAGCCTGTCTCTAGATGTAAACTCAGTGAGAATCACTCTGTAAACAGTATCACGACTCATCAGTGAACAGAACAGATCACTGATTTTTAGTCCAGTTCACATGCATTTATGCCCAATTGAAACGTTCCCTCCCGTGGCCCAGTTATCAAGCATACAGTCCTCCTTCATGTAACCTGTGTACCATTGAAGCTGATACCGCCCATCAGATGGCTGGCGCAAATACCGGTCAGTGGCGGAGGTCGTCGCCCTTGGCCTACCTTCACTGTACCTTCGGGAAGCTGTAGCCGTGGCTTAGAACTGCTGCCACATCCTGCTGACTAAAGATTAAAATTGATTTTTTCAAGTGGCCATTGGCCAGTGGGTGGACAAAACCTAGTGGCCACTTTCCTGACGGCTATTTCGTGTTGTATACACATTTTATCACTGCACTGTATACCTTTCCTTTATTTAGACATTAAATTTAAGCTTAGTAGTTACAAGGGCCCACTGTCTATTGTCCAGTGCAATTAAATGAATAAATATAATCTTAAAAGTTATATTTTTCTTCAACCACATCAACCAAATTTTCTAGACAGTTTTTATTGGAAAGATAATTTAATCATTTTTATTTGGTCTCTTGCTATGTTCCCAAATAAAATCTCTCAATCTCTCCACCATAAATTGATAGCAGTGGATGGATCAAAATTTTCAGGCAGTACTTACTTTATATAATTTGCTGTATTTTCTAGTCATTCTTTTCATGAGCATTGTCTTGTCATCAAGAACATTGCCCACAATGCTTACATTCTCACAACTTCTGCATTGCTTGGCATAACAGCAGTATTGAGTATTTCAACAATTTGTACTATGACCTTCATGTACTAAAAATTGCTTGTTTTTAGTGAGTTATTGATGGTAAAAAATGTTCAGACATTATGTTTCGAAGCTGCTTCCATTCTGCTAAATTTTTCCTTTCATTCCATTTATTTTTGGTTAGGTTCTTGGTGTCAAAATGAAAACTGGCTATATAGCTTTCAAAAAGTGAATTTCATATCTTATAGCAGAATCATTTTGTGGTACAACTGAGATTGGGAGAAATGTGATACCAACTTGGTCACTTTATTTTACAGACTCGCATAAGAACACTTGCAGAGTAACCTAATTTCATTGGATTCTGTCCGGTTTTCAAACCCAGTGTCAGGTGAGGGGGGAATTTCAATGATTTGCCATTTTTCCTGTTTGTCCACCACAGACCTTCCAAATACAGTAGAACCTCGGATTTTGTGATTATTCCGTTCGAAAAAGTCTGACGAAAACCGAATGTGCGAAAACTGAAGCAATATTTCCCATAAGAAATAATGTAAATCCAATTAATCCGTTCCAGACACCCAAAAATTTTAACAAAAAAACATTTTATAGAGAATAACTATATTTTTACATACAGAAAACAATGAGAAATAAATATAAATGACTAATGAAATAGATAAATGAACATTTAACATCACTTTTACCGTTATTGAAGACTCTTGTTGGTGTATGGAAGACGGCGAAGAGGGGAGAGGTTATTGTTTGGAAGGGGAATCCCCCTCAATAAGGACTTCTGGTATCAAGGCCCTATCTTCCCTTCTTTGTCTTTTACTGGCACTAGGATCAGCTTGAGAGTCACTGGACCTCTGTCGCACAAAAAATCTGTCCACAGAGGTTTGTTTCTGGCGTCTCTTTAAGATTTGCCTAAAATGGAACAAGGCATTGTCATTGAACATGTTGCAGACACGGCTTGCAACAGCTTTGTTAGGGTGATATTTCTCCACAAAACTTTGCAACTCACTCCACTTTGCACACATGTCCTTAATGACTAAAGAAGGCACATTCTCCCCTTTCTCTTCCTCCTCCTCTGAAGCAATTTCCTCAGCTCCCATCTGTTGCTGTTCTAGTTGAAGGGCTTGCAGCTCTTCAGTGGTTAGCTCTTCCCTGTCCTGGCCACTCACATCTAACCCCATGGACTTCCCCAAAGACACAATAGATTCCACAACATGCGTATGGTCGTCAGGGTCAGCCTCAAACCCTTCAAAATCCTTCTGGAGGACACATTCTGGCCACAATTTTCTCCAAGCAGAGTTCATCATCCTGGAAGTCACTCCCTGCCAAGCCTTATTTATATAAGGCATATGCTATTGAGGATACTGAAGTGATTCCTCCAGAACTCTCTTAGGGTCAATTCAGTGTCCGAGGTCACTTCAAAGCACATTTGAAACAGTGCTTTAGTGTAAAGTGTTTTGAAGTTTGAAATGACCTGCTAGTCCATTATCTGGATGAGAGGAGTGGTATTAGGGGGCAAGAACTTCACTGTGATGAAACTAAACTCCTCTAACAGTTGGTCTTCCAAGCCTGGAGGATGAGCAGGAGCATTGTCCATTACCAGGAGACACTTGAGTGGCAATTGATTTTCCAGGAGGTATTTCTTCACACTCGGGCCAAACACTTTATTGACCCATTTAATGAAAATTTGCCTCGTGACCCATGCCTTAATGTTAGACTTCCACATCACACACAATTTACTCTTTACGACATCATTTTTCTTGAACACTCGGGAATTTTCAGGGTGATACATCAGTAAAGGCTTCACTTTGAAATCCCCACTAGCGTTACCACAGAACAAAAGAGTTAGCCTATCCTTCATAGGCTTGTGTCCTGGCAGTGCCCTTTCCTCCTGCATGATGTAGGTCTTCTTTGGCATTTTCTTCCAAAAAGGGCTGTTTTGTCACAATTGAAGACTTGTTGGGGGAGGAATCCTTTAGCCTCTAGGTACTCCTTGAATTCATCAACAAATTCTTCGGCCCCACGTTTGTCTGAACTTGCAGCCTCGCCATGCCTTACCACACTGTGTATGCCAGTTCGCTTCTTAAATTTGTCAAACCAGCCTCTGCTAGCCTTAAATTCACTAACAGCAGCACTCGTTCCAGGCATTTTCTTTGTGAGATCCGCATGCAACATCCTTGCCTTTTCGCAAATTATCGCCTCCGAAACACTATCTCCCACTAACTGTTTTTCATTGGTCCGCACCAACAACAGCTTCTTAACATCTTCGATTGTTTGCGATCTCTGTTTTGTTAGCACATTTACCTCTTTCGCAACATCAGCTTCCTTGATTTCTTTTTTCTTCACCAGGATGGAACTGATCGTTGATGCGGACTTCCCGTACATCCTGGAGAGATCACCTACGCGTACGCCACTTTCGTACTTTGCTACGAGTTCCTTCTTGAAGTCTATCAAGTTTCTCGCCTTCTTTATCAAAGGGCTGGTACTCGGAACTTTCTTTGGCCCCATGGTGACTTATTTAGCAATCGCACTCAATAAACAAGCACAAAAAACAATGGATTATGTTTACGAAATGTTTGGGATGAACGCGCGGGGTGATGCTCACACAACGAGAAACAGAGGCAGACTGAGAGTCACGAACGCATGAGATGCTTTGTGTGGGCGCTCGCTGCTTCCGGCGCGGGAAAGGAGTGGCTGAGTCACGCGGGCAGGCTGACGAGTTCATTTTCAACTGTACGAAAACTGGGACAAAATTTCGACGAGAAAAGTCATCGAAAACTGAATCGTACGAAAACCAGTGCATACGAAAACCGAGGTTTGACTGTACTACGAATTCTCCATAGTCACTATGAAATTGTCAATTACTGTGGAGTACGGGAAACATCGAATATACTACGGAAATAAAAAATCTAGTTGTCGGGGCTTTTTTCCCTTCAGAAAACGTTGTTTTTGGTAGAATTTTAATGATTTGTCATTTTCCCTTTTTTGCCAACCTCAGATCTTCCAAATGCTACGAATTCTCCAGTCACTACTACAGAAATCGTAGATTGCTACGGAATACGGGAAACACATCAAATATATTATGGAAATAAAAAATCTGGTTGTCAGGTTTTTTCACTTCAAAAAACGTTGTTTTGGTAGAATGTTTAATGATTTATCATTTTTTCCTGTTTGCCCACCTCAGATTTTCCAAATGCTACGAATTCTCCAGTCACTAAGGAAATCGTCGATCGCTACGGAATACGGGAAACATCAAATATATTACGGAAATAAAAAATCTATGAAATAATGTTATTCAATCATTTGTTCAAAGTTTATTTTCATGTTTTCAAAATTCTAACATTCATCAAACATTTTTACGACTGTTTATTGGATGTTTTTAATGTCGCGACATTTGTTCGATATAATTTGAGTATCTACATGCCGTTCATCACCCGATTGTTTTAGCACGGATGAACATGTTCCGTAGTTTTCTAAATTTCGAATTTTCTTACCTCGAAATGCACTTTCTTTTCACTTTCTAGTTACATTCTTATGTTATATTTTTTCTGATTATGTTTCTCGTTTTTAATATCTTTAGTAATAGTGAAAAAACAACAACTTTGTATTTTAAAAGTTTTTTCTAGTGAAGCGCAGTTTTTGTTATTTCTAAACAGCCTGTTCTTCAGAACCAATCAATATGGAAAGTGTTTTTTCTTTTCCGCTTTTTTAAAGCTAAATTAAATTTCAAAATCGTTACCTATTCCGCCTGTGATGGAATACCCCCTTTCCGTGACTCGTAAAAATGACTATCACAGCAGAGTGAAAAATACAGTACAAATTTTTTATATTTAATTTCGCTGAAAAACTTGTGTTTACCCATCCCTTAGTAACATTTTACTGTATTAAGGGGCAGACAAGAGTTGTTTTTTTTGTTTGTTTAAAGCCAACTTCACACGTGCGAAAGAAACACGACTCTGCGTGGAATGAAAGACGGCGTGCGATGGAAAGTGAAGTCCTGATTTTCTACCTTTAATTTCTTTTTGTAAACAAATGGGAAAATGCTTGCCCATTTTGTTTGATGATAAGCAAGAAATGCCTAAGCAATGGAAAATCGTACATTTTCAGAGAAACCAAATTTTAAAAAACGAGCTGCTGACAACAGTTCCATCTAAAGCCTCAGGTGTCCATTCTCGATACGGTTACTTTGTGCACCAACTTAAGTGAAAAAATAAACAACCGCCCCCGTTCTTGAAGGGTGAATCTATAAATTGATCGTACCTACTTATTTGCGGAGAAAAGGGCTGTTTTTTACTGTGCGTGCTTTGGATTATTTTAAATTGCATTTCCTATAACAGGAGCATTTTAAAAATGCAAATTAATTCTTTAGCAATGAAAAAAGGCAAATTTTCAAGCGTGGCGACTAAAGTTACTTTTTCTACTGGGCATTTTATTTTATCCAGTCGCCACTTGGCGAGTGGCGACCGCTAATTTTAATCTTTACTGCTGACCACAGAACGATCAACGTTGAGCCATATCTGCTTGCTATTGTTCTGCTTCGAGTTGGAGCCTATCGCTCTGTAGCGTAACTACGCTGGTAAATGACATCTTGAAGCCATGTTAACAAAATCACTATCTTGAAATCTTGTCATTCACCACCGTACATGAATTGGCAACTCCCTCTGAAACAGCTAGTTTTAAACTCTTGCGCATTTGAATAAAGCACTCTCAGTACCACTCATTTGCCTTCCATACATCGATGCTGTATACCTTTGCCCATAACATATACAAATTTCATGCTATTTTAACTATATTTCACCCAATTATTGCAATTTTTTATTTTGTTGCTTAATTTATTGAAACCAGTGTACATACCTGGTTTTAGAAGAATTTCATTTAAAAACAGGGAATGCGACTACTATCTTTGCACCATCATGCCCATACTCTTGTGTGGTGCGAGATGGTTGGGCAGCCTATCCTAGGCACTGAAACGACAACAGCAATGAAGAAAAAGCAGTGTGATGTGAAATCACCAGTTGCATCTAATTTTCAGCTCAGGGATTGGACTTTTGACCAATTAAAGAAACTGCAGTCACTTCCCTTTGTCCCCCTTGTTTATTACCACTTCAGATGTAAACTTGTTAAATGCCGTTGAAAAATGTGTTGAAATGTGAAATAGTATACTGTATTAACCATAGGAAAGCACAACTCTTTTATGGTGACTTTTTGGAAAATTTTAAAGCTAACTTTTTTGTTTAGTCCCTGTCTTTTTTAAGTGTAAAATGCTTCAAGATAATTTAAGCAAACTGCAAAAGAAAAATAAGAAAATGGATGATGCAAAATCAATAAATCTTCTGATTCCCTAAATTTTAAAGAAAAATCCAAATGTGTAAGCAACGAAAAAAACAACAACCTCAAACCTGAATTGCTTGACATTGTCATGAAGTATGCAGGTAAGACATATGAATTTTTTACATATTTCAACACTTCTATTTATCAAAAAGACAGGATTTGTAGTGTTTCGAAACCCCAAAAATTGTTTTGTTGGCTATGTTTATTATTTTGTAATTAAATGGTAAGAAACTGTTTACCCTCTCCTAAAGAAAAACAAATGCAAAACTCAAAATTCCTGTACTATTCCTTTTTCCTGCACTCATCATAAAGTGTACTTCAACATTTTGTATTCTGCAGTCCCTAGGAGTTTCCAAATCATTATCATTCCCCATAACTATCCTACATTGAAAGATAGGATATTATACAGGTAAAAACATAAGAACTTCTTATATTTTTATAACAACTCAAAATATTGTGATACAAAAAGCATCGAATTTTGCAAAGAAAGCTTGGATTCATTCAAAAGCACTCACTTTGATTTTATTAGGTTCAAAAGTGAACAAAGTGTTTTTTTTAATCCACCCCCTGAATTAAGCAGTAAAATGATTTGCATGTTGTTCAAAGCTTCACATGAACTTTGTTTGGATAAATGCTTGAGACTCAGAACTAATATGTTGTGCCATTAAAACTGTGTGAATAAAACTTATTCAGGCAGCACATGGAAAGATAAGACAGATTATCCAAACTTTTTAATAACAGCTGAAAGGTTTTGATGTTAAAAACTATATTTTTATGAATAAAGGAGAAATTAAAAAGAAAAAAAAATGCATGATGAAATTCTGCTACAAATAAGTTTTTTGGGGGTTTTTTTTGCCTGCTTACACATGATGTTGTTCACAGTACACCACTGGATTGATCCATGGCGCTATTAAAACATTTCCGTTTGTAGTACAATATTTTGAGAAGGAATCTGGTATAGAGCACTGCTTAACACATTCACTGCCGCGTGACGCTGAACGGCATCGTAATTGTGGCTTAATATTTCCCTTCCTAAAACCTTCGGCACTTGAAGAGAGGTATCTGTTTTGTTACTGGCACTGAGAATGAGTATCCAACTGTTTACAAATGACCGTGGTTTTGGGATAACAGATTTTTTTCTACATGGTTTAGGGAAGGGGAAAGTAAGTTGACTCCCCATAGACTTACACAGCATGCGCTTTTCGCTGTGATGTTTATTTTCCTTTGAACATCACTGGTTTTGTGGTGAAGGGAACTATCAATAAATCAATGCTTGAATGGCAATAAAAAGCATTTGCTGCTTAGAGTTCATTCGTAAAAGGGTGGCTTATTGAGGACGCTAAAAGGATTTCAAGGAAGCCCATACTGACTTCAATGCTTAGTTTTGTGGAAATATCTCCGGTCCCTCTCAACCAAAAGTTCATCGTCGGGCACATCCTGCAGTGGAAATAGATGGTCCATATAATTTGTCATCATATGCAAAAACGTATTCTTTTAGTACGACCAGCGGTGAAAGTGAAGAATACAATGTTTTCTCTCATACTCCGCCTCAACAGATTTTAGTTACATATTGGTACGATGTTCCCGATGTCACGAGAATAATTCTGTTCAGTGTACTAGGACTGGAAATTAATATGACAGGTATTGAACCAATCGAATTTTTAAATCTTTTTCGACTGAAGAATTTTGCAATTTATTAGTTACCGTCTACAGGATATGTGCGTTTATTAGCACATGCATTGCTTTACAATGCATGTGTTCTAGATGTGTTTATATCCCTGGAGTTGCTGAAAGTTATAATTACAAATATCAGTTATTGATATATTTTCTCGTATTTTAGAATAGCGAAATCATTCAAAGCTATAAGATCCGAACATGGCTAGGTTGATCCAAATGCATAGAAGCTCATCCGTGGTGCTGCGTTACGGTGGCTCGGGAGATTTGCCGGAGTTTCTTCCTGGCACTGCATGCTTGCCATCAAAATAGTACAGCAGCAGCAAACATGTTAACAGAATTGAAATTAGTGTCCATTGAAAACAATTAGCAATTCAGTGAGAGCAACATTAGAGCTGACAAATCTAGTAAAGAAATGTACTGCTTTTAAAATTTATATTGCATCGTCTGGCCGTACATGACACTCATTGCAATATTAATTTTGGTGAAATTCACAAAAAAGGCACAAGCAATGTTTTATCCAAACATATATAATATTCCTAAAATTATTTACAATTATATTAACTATTAGCTTCTATCACTCAAGCATATTCTTGTTGTGTCAAGTCTTTTTGAATACAATTTGATAACCCTACCCAGACCTTATTACATAAACATTTATGATATTGAGACATAACTTTAGATCGATCCAGATAAAAAAGAAAATACTCAAACGACCTAAATGTAAATTTGTAAGATCTTGCGTTTTTTTTTCCATTGGGCAAAATTCATAGTGGTCCACAGGATGAAACATATCCGTTTTCAAACTGGGCCAGTGTCATATATATCTATAATTGGACATCGTACACCCGAATTTCAAACCAAAATCAAAATTTCATTAAGTTGGGTTTTTCATTATTTTACCAATCATAATATTGGGTTGTTTCGTCATGTACGGTCAGACGATGAGGATGTTCAAAAACCAATTGCTCTTTCATTAATGCAAGTTTCGAGAAACTTGTAAACCAAAAGAGCACAACCTTGGTATACAACAGAAGACGTACCTGAAATTATTCAAGTCAAGGACACTTCATAAAAATTTTCTGAGCATTTTAATGCCTCATAAACTCCCACAGTTGTGTCTTGCTATTGCTAACACACATTCACAATTTCACACAACACAACAACAGTGTTGCCAACTATTTGACACACTGGCAAATACCTAGCTACTTCCGTGAATTTTTAAAAAACCGGATGTTCCGCCATTAGCGAGGAGTGAATGCTGTTCCTGAGCATGGAGGTAGGAATAAGAGGAGGCACTGTCTCATGTCGCCAACTCTTCCCATGCTAGCAAAGTGAAGCCGGGTTTGTACGCTTCCGCGGTGAAAGTAGTACCGCCAGCTTTGGCGTGCTTACTCTCAAGATGCAAAAGCAGATAATTTTCCGTAGGAAAGCATTAGAGAGACCCTGTTCGTTATGTTAAGAATTTACATTGTCTTAAATTATAAGCAAAATGGAAACGCAGTGGAATAGGTTTAAGAAACTCTTAGGTTTGCATGAAAGGAATTTCAGTACAAAAACTTAGATTTTCGTGGAGGAAATTAGATCTAAAAAAGCGTCTTCGTAACGACTGAAACGTATATGAACTGACGATTTAAAATGTGTTTATACTAAACATAATTTTATAAAACGTTTAAAATCTTTCTTTGTTTTAGCGGATTATCGTAAAATATTGTTTATCATAGAAATTGTAACGATCGAGTTTCAGAGAATTTGTATTATGAGTGAATTTTTCAAAAGATCGCACTTTAAAGGGAGGAAACACTTCTGCCATGTTGTCAAGAGGAAAATTAAAATAAACAACGACGTTCCACGTATGTTTTACTTGAAGAACAATTATGGTTGTTCGTAAGCAAATAAGCAAAGGGAGGGGGCATAATATTCTCATTGAACATTATTATTTAATAAAACAAAAATTCATGAAATATCTAGATTTTATTTCCAAGCCTTTATAGAAAAAATGGGGAATCTGCGAGCTTGCTCAAAGAAATTAAAAAAACAGACTCAAAATGAGATGTTACTGTGTCTACACTTTATTTTTTATAATTGCTTTAAGCACTTGACTGATTTTAGTTTTTTCTAATGAAGGTGGGAAATTCCAACTGGTTTGGTTAAAACTGTGGTGAGCTTCAAAGGTATGAATGCAAATAATTTTAAAACTACAGGCCTTAATAGGAAGGAAACTTTTTCGGAAGGGGAGGGGAGTAATTTTTTATCTTTTTAAAGGGTGCAGTTTCAAAATATAGCAAGAAAACATACAATTTATTAATTTGTGGAAATATGATTTACAAGTCCTGCTGGTAGTAAAAGAAATCTGACTTGATAAAATGTCTTGATAAAAACAGATTTAAATAAGCAGCAGAAATAATTCCTACTGTAAGATTTCTTTTAAAAGAAATCCAACTGCATTCAAAATATTATACTTCTAATACACATCACTATTATAACAGAGGCACATTCATAATGTAATAAGTTAATAGCTTTTAAGTAGTAAATAAAGCAGACCTGTGTATATGATAAGGATTTTCAATTTGGTTTTTGAAATATATGTATACCATTTATGAGCAAGGCTATATTTATTAATAAAGAATTTTCATTGAGAATAAATCCTGCAGTTTGTTGCTAGCACAACATATGTTCAAGAATGGGAAAATCTGATCACATAAAGTGTGGTTAATCAACACAACGCCGCCCCGGTGGCGCAGTGGTCTAAGGCGCTGGCCTCTGATCATTCGTCCGTAAGGGGTCCGGGTTCGAATCCCGGTCAGGCATGGATGTTGTGTTTGTCTTACGGCACTGGCTCTCTCCCTTCCCTGGAACCAGTGACCCTAAATTAGGGACGGGCGACTGCTTATAGCCCATTGAGTTGCTCACGGTGGTCGTTAAACCTCCAATCCAAAAAAATCAACACAACAAGGTGATTAATTTTAGCTCTAATGACAGAGAGCATTGCTAACAGCAGCCCACATGCTAATGCACATTTAATCTACATTTTCTGGTCCCAAAAATTAACGGATAACTAATCAGAAGTGCATGGGAAATATAGAAGTGCAAATTTTCTGCCATCAGATGCTAAATCATCTTTAGTTTACTGTTATCCATGTAACATCTCCAGTACCAAAATCTGATTTCCAAAAATTATGCTGACCTTTTTAGCTAGAACTTCTTACGATCGCCTATTTCATCTGATTAGTTAAATAATAAAGTTTTCACTCAAGTAATTTATTTGTTTATCATAACTATACATTTTCATATATTGCAATTAATATCTTTATAATTTAATGCTTTTATGCTGTTATATTTTTACTTCAGCTGAATTCAAGATCCCCCCCCCATTTTTGTCATAAAAAAGCCTAGCTGTGAACTGCATTTCACACTCATTATGTACATTGTAAGCTGTAGAAAATATATCAGTACTATCATTTCCTAATGGGGATTCAATATACCTCTAGTTACACAAGACAAAAGAGAATGAGCTAGTTAGAACATGAAGAAATATTATTATGAGTTGATGCCCACACACACATTAAACTTCTTGAAGTCTTGAAGATGGCAATTCGATTTTTGGCGCAAATATGAGAAGGATGGTAAGTCAGATAATATCCGAAAACTTGAAAATGTTCATCGTCCTGGAGCGGGACTCGAACCCGCGTCTCCCAGAAAACGCCGAGGTATGCTAACCACTACACCACCCAGAACGACCAAGTTTCAAGTTTCCGATCAATTTGAATTTAACCATCACAGGATTCGCTAGTCGAAGCAACCGGCATTCATGTTTAGCGAATCTGCAGGTTAATAATCCTATCCCGTGATTACCCGGAGAAGCAGATAAATCATGAAAGAAATACGGGATTACGCCGTATAATACAAATTTTGAAGATGACAATCCGAATTTTGGCGTAAATGTGACAAGGATGGTAAGTCAGATAATATCCGAAAACTTGAATTTTTTTTTTTTTTTAACTTTTTTTTGTGATGGTTAAATTCAAATTGATCAGAAACTTGAAACTTGGTCGTTCTAGGTGGTGTAGTGGTTAGCATACCTAGGCGCAACGAGATAGAAATACATAGAGTGCTTCTGTGATTGGTTCTCTGCCGAGGCAGCTGAAGCCAACGCGGGGAGAGCCCGCCATCTTTGATGAGGTACAAATTCTGCGTGTGTCAAGGAGTCACCTCGGTTCTTTCAGCTGTTCGGCGATCGTGTTATGCTTCATTACAAATTTAGTGCTACAGTTTCGTGAATAATCACAATTATCAGCACATTGTTGATATTTAAAATGCCATATTACTGCGCAGCTTTTGATTGTAAGAATAAAAGGAACAAGGATTGTGGAACTACATTTCACAAGTAAGCATTTTAAAATAAGATTGAGCTGTAAATGCTCAGTTAATCAAACACAAAAAATAAAACATCTAATCCGTGTAGCTGGTGATTAAACCAGCAGATAAGCCATTTCAATATCTGTGTTATCTTAAGACTTTTTATTTCTTATATTTTGTAAACAGTCGTACTCAATGTGAAAACTGAATGATGTTTACTCTGGGAAGCTGAGGTTAACTGTGGGTTACCAACTTTGAGGCTTTTTGGGTACAATTTCTACCTATGTAAATGTTTTGTTTTTTTCAATATACTGAGGATGTCTTGCAAATGGCATTTGTATATATATTCTAGAATCTGTACAGTGTACTTGCAACTTGTCTGACAAGACAACAAATATTTCAAAATCTTAGGAAGCAGCAATTTCTTTTTATGTGATAAAGATCATGTACCCATGGCTAATGCCCACTAGATAGCAAATACTGGTAAAGCAATCAATTTATGGTTACTTAAATTGCAGAAGTAATAATTGTGATTGGTAATATAAATTTATTGCTTGCTGACACCTGTCAGGAAACAATCTAGTATTTTATCTGAAAGCACAGGGTCATCCAGCTTGTGTTCTAGGCATTTGTCTCTGATTAGTGATTAATCTGTAGTATTACTGCAACAAAGTGAGAGTGGGGAGCTTGAAAATTTCTTGACAGAATACTCTTTATTTGTGAATGTGTTAGTACAATGTGTGTGTGGTATTTGGGTAGCAAAAATACAGGTAATATTGATTTAAAACTGAAAATAGGAAACAGGGAGTACAATGGTACCTCAAAAATGCAAACAACATAAAATATTTATGAAAACTGGCACAAACGATTATGAAATGACAATTGAAAAAAAATTATGGAATAATACAAAAGAAAGGGACTAGCAACATTTTGTAATAACTACTTGCATTTGATTTTTGCGTGATAGGTAATGTTTTTTTTTTTTTTTTTTTTTTTTGAAGAATGTGACCTCTGATTCATGATGAATGTACAGTCAGTATGTCCATGTATAAATTGCCAGTTATTCCTTTTGCATCAACCATATATATGAGAGGTTAGTATTGAACAAATATCACTCCCGTAAATCAATCTTTCTTTGAATTGAACAAGTTGTGCCTGTATTTCTCTAAAATACAAATCAGACGCACTTGTATTTCCAGCAAGACTGCTGAAGGAACCCACAAAATAACAACACAAAACATAAACATTTGCTCGCCAAACTTTTTGCACATCATGAATGCAAATCAGTGGTTATTAATTTCTCACTTCATATTAATAAGAGGTTGTGCCCTTAAAATTGAAACTAAAAAAACTATGTGCAGTACATCTTAACAATTGCCAAAATGTGTACAAATATCAGGTGAAAACTACAAAATTTCAGCTTTGGGACAACAAAAAACTAGGCTTCTTAAAAAAAAAGTAAAATATGAAAGTGCAAATAAAAAATATTAAATACTTAATACTGAAACAAAAAAAAAATACAATTTTTTGTCCCATAAAAAAAATTAAAGTCCATAATCTGAATTTTTTGGTCACTCAGCCCAGAGCTTGAATAATATCTAAAATAATACATGCCCAGAGAAAATTTACCTGCCCAGATATTAAAAGCAGGATGTGTAGAAATATTTTTATACCAAAAATTATGTCTTTTTAGGTTGAAAAAGTACATAAAACTATTTTTAGCTACTCTGTACTGGTGTTGCTAACTGTAAATACCATTTGGAGCATCATATTGCCCCAATGTCTGTCTATACCTAGGTCACATATCTAATATATCTGTAACTACAACATATATTAGGTCACCAAGTTTATTTAAACTGCACTTAAGAATAATTCTTTTCAATTCTTTTTCTTACGGATAAGCCTTGGAAGATAGTTAATAATACATAGCAAATAAACATATGTAAATACATAAATAAAATAATTTTCATCCAAAAAAGGTCACTATTCCTGCTGTTAAAATACATCAAAAAGTAAAATGACAGAATAAAAAATACAGGAAAAAGGTAAGTAATGTTTATACGTAATGTTTTATATATATATAGAGAGAAAAACAGAGGGTGGGCGACATCATAACCAGGTGTGTGTATATATATATATATATATATATATATACTGTATGTATGACCTTAACTAAAAAAGAAAAGCAGGATATATAGAAATATTTTTCTTTTGATACCAAAAAAAGACATGCAAAGAATGCAGACAACTCAAAGAATATATATACAGAGAGAGATAGAGTGACATCACTGAAATGGCAATGGGCTGGACATGTTGCCAGAAGAACAGACCACCGATGGACGACTGAAATTTTGAACTGGTTTTCGAGGGACAGAAGACTCATGGGAGATGGGTGGATGGAATTCGAAAGCATGCCGAAGTAATATGGAGGAGACAGGCTCAAGACAGACAATTGTGGAAGAAACTTGGGGAGACCTTCATTCAGCAGTGGATTGATAATGGTATATATATATCATCATTGTCAACCATATATATATATATGGTTGACAATGATTATGCTATATATATATGGTTGACAATGATGATATATATATATATATCATCATCATTGACAACTATTATCATTACAATATATGTATACTGTATATAATCAATATATATATATCATTATCATCATTGTCAACCATTTTCAATCCACTACTGGATGAAGGTCTCCCCAAGTTTCTTCCGCAATCGTATGTCTTGAGCCTATCTCCTCCATGTTACTCCGACATGCTTTCGAATTTCATCCACCCATCTCCCATGGGATCTTCTGGGGTTTTTTCGGTAACACCTAAGCTATGATTTAACTTCGGGGCTCCAGATGTCTTTCCCTGAAGAGTGGCTTGGGGTTCCTGAGTTGTTTTATTCCATGTCATTTTTGTTTAGAACCATGAAAGTGGGTTACTTCTGGTTAATTCTATGTTTATTTCTACTACGTCTGATTCCTGCAGCAAGGTGCAGTGTTGACGTGGTCTAATTACTATATGAGTGTGCTTTTTTACTTATTTTTACTGATAAATGTATAACATCAACCATTATCAATCCACTGCTGGATGAAGGCTTCCCCAAGTTTCTTCCACAGTTGTCTGTCTTGAGCCTGTCTCCTTCGTGTCACTCCTGCATGATTTCGAATTTCATCCATTCATCTCCCATGGGGTATTCTTCTGGGTCTTATATATACATAGAGAGAGAGAGAGAGAGTGAGAATTATATTGTGTTAAGTATTTAGTGTATGTGCTGGGAGATACCTTTATTATGGTCAAGTTACCACAATTGCCTTGCCTACCCACGAATAAGGCTTACAGATCTGTGTTGTCGAATGTCAAGGCTAACAAACAGATTAGAAACATGCCCAGTGCTAAGGACTTTTAATTTTTATTAAATAAAAACCAGTTAAGTAGTAGTTTTCTTCTGATTATATAAGATAGGGGCAGTTGGTAAAAGTATTTTTAATATTGGTACCTCTTGGCTGTGTAAACTCATTGTTTGCTTTTCGTTTTTCTTCGAACTTTTTTTTTTTCATTTAAAACTCTCATAAAATATTTGGCGTCTATGTTTTTGGAGTGATAAGCTGTGGGATGATTCAGCATTCTCGTGGTGATGACCCACGAATATCTAAAATTTTTACCGAAATTGCGGATTGACTGCAACTGTATTTTTTATTTCTTTTTTTTTCATTTACTCTATTACCGCTGACTTATATTTCACTGAAAATTTGCTCCAAAAAATTTGTGAAATGGCAAAAAATTACGGCATGAGATTTTATTCAACGACAGCAAGTTGCATCCATTAAAATATCATTTTTTTAAAAACACTATTGCCGTCAACTAACAATGAAAAGCGTTATTTGATACGTTAAAGTTTTAGTCTCACCCCCTAGGTGTTTATAACAACATTTCTGAGTTATATCCTTATTTAACATCAAACCATATATTACGAAAACTCCCTTGCTTAACACGGAACGGAAATCATTCTGTACCTCATCAAACATGGCTGCCACTTGTTTCCGGTGGCTTCACCCGTTCCCCGACGTAAGCGCTCTACGTATTTCTATCTCGTTGCCTAGGCGTTTTCTGGGGGACGCGGTTTCGATTTCCGCTCCAGGACGATGAAAAAAAAAATTCAAGTTTTCGGATATTATCTGACTTACCATCCTTGTCACATTTACGCCAAAAATCGGATTGTCATCTTCAAAATTTGTATTATATGGCGTAATCCCGTATTTCTTTCATGATTTATCTGCTTCTCCGGGCAATCACGGGATAGGATTAATAACCTCCAGATTCGCTAAACATGAATGCCGGTTGCTTCGACTAGCGAATCCTGTGATGGTTAAATTCAAATTGATCGGAAACTTGAAACTTGGTCGTTCTGGGTGGGAGACGCGGGTTCGAGTCCCGCTCCAGGACGATGAAAATTTTCAAGTTTTCGTATATTATCTGACTTACCATCCGTGTCACATTTACGCCAAAAATCGGATTGTCATCTTCAAAATTTGTATTATATGGCGTAATCCCGTATTACTTTCAATTCTTGAAGTCCTTTTTATATAAGCAAGAAAAGAAAAGCTTACCCAACAGTATTTGTAGCTGGAACTTAGCTTACTGCTGCAATTCAAACCATTAAAAGCAAATGTTTGTATGGAAATTATTATGTACATCCAATACAAAACACTTATCTCAAATAGTTAAATCTCATCTTCAGTAACTTTCACTAGCAGCAGCAAAATGCTTTCCTTCACATACAATGGGTGCCACACCAGGTATGAGTGTCGTTTTTCTTAAAAGGCTTAGTCCTTTGTCCTAATGGGAAAACAAAGCATGAAGGGTGGGGGATGCATGGATACACAACAAGAATACAAAAGAATATAAAAACAGATACAATACAGGAAATCTGTAACAACTATCAAAATATTGGGAACAAGATATTTGCACTGATGTGCAAAACAGTACATGCTAATTATACTGAGCTAATCAGAACATGAACTGTAAGCAAATAAACCACAATACATATTTGAATGTTTCAGCTACCACAAATACCTCAACTTTGAAGAAATTACAATCTGTTGATAAAACAGAGACAGGTCATAAGTTGGATAGACAAAACACACATGCCACACCCACTGTGCAAGGAATGACATTTTAGCTACATCTCACTGATTTTACCAAAAAAAAGTAAGATGTGATGTAAAAAGGAAGAAAAGGTAACAAGAAGGACTTTAAATATCAACAGAGAACCAAAAGGGTCAGTTTAATTAGAGCATATATGCTGTAGAGCATTAATGCTATAATTAATATTAGATAGAAAAAGCAGATTATTCATGAGAGAGTTAAAATGCATGAAAACAATGTTTAATCTCAGAACATATACATGCATTACAGAAAAGCAACTACATCAGTTAAAGAAAACATTTGGTACCTGAAGTGAATGAAATATATGACTGATAGCTTATTTATGGAATATCAAAGTAACTGATGATCCTAAAATGTTTACTGCTGCTCTGTAAATTGAATAAGAGAACATGAAGTTTTAGAATACCAAAAATGTGCAGTGACTAGAAATGGGGTACCCGAAGAGAATCAAATCTATTTTTGGAATGAACAGGAAATACAGTCAATTTAGAGATGTATGATTGCTGTGTTAATAATGATAATGTATTTCAATGCATTATGAGAATATTTCTTCAAAAATTAAAAGGTGCATACGTGTTTATTGGGTTATAGCTTGAGAGGAGCCAGAAGTGCAAATTTTCACTGTAAGGTACTCATGTTCAGTCACTTTCAAATATCTGTGCACCCTTTGTGTTTCAACTTTCACTTTTCTCATCTACTGTGTTTAGTATAACCATTATTTTATGTTTCACATACAAAGTGGTTTTGTTGTGAATCAGGAGATATTAACAGTGATGTTTTGCATTGTCATATAATTCCAAGAAATGGTTAGTGCAGTGTCTCACATGCAAAAGTTACTGTTTTAGTGTCTTCTGCTAATCAAGAGAATCTGCATTTGTACTGTGAAGTTCAGCTTTAAATAAAGGAGCTCCAGTTCTATTAACTGATCTTGTAGCACACTACTAAAAACACCTTGTCTATGAGTTTAAAATGAGTATTTACTGGCAGTGGTCAAATCTGCAATTTGATATATTGGTCAAGCCCTAAAACAGGAAAAAAGAAATAGATGAACTTTTGGTAAATGTAGCTAATTCCTAACCACTATCGTTGTTGTTTATACAGTGCAAAGTTTTTGGATATGAACACTGTCATAATTATAGGTGGGTTATTAATAATTCAAAGACGATTATCTTAATAATGTAGTTATATTGAACATCCTTTTAAACGTGGTTCAATTACGAATAGCCCTCCGATTACATAACCTGCACTATTCCAGAAAAATTTGCTACAACTTTCGTAAGTAGATCTGTATAACCTACGTAAACCTAGCGACTTTAATTTTGCTACAAATTTAGAAAATTACATAATATGCTAAAAGCAAGCAAATCACAGCAAAATATACAGTTGTCATTCAGTAAAATATATAAAAATACAGTTGTCATTTAGTAAATTGCAATCTACGATTGAATCCCACAGAACTTAATTAAACCTAGTAAACGGAAAATAAAGTGATGCCGCCCCGGTGGCGCAGTGGTCTAAGCGATGGCCTCTGATCATTCGTCCGTAAGGGGTCCGGGTTCGAATCCCGGTGAGGCATGGATGTTGTGTTTGTCTTACGGCACTGGCTCTCTCCCTTCCCTGGAACCAGTGACCCTAAGTTAGGGACGGGCGACTGCTTATAGCCCATTGAGTTGCTCACGGCGGTCGTTAAACCTTCAATCAAAAAAAAAAAGACATCAGTATTTATAAATTGTGCCTATGAGCACTAGAAATGAAATACAGTTCCTCGACAATCACCCCTGTGAAAAGTGACATGCTGTTCATCCCCTGTGGAAACATGAAATGTATGTATTGATTTATATTTTTTTTAATTTGTTGAAAAATACCAATTGGTAACTATTTTCCCTTACGGATTTGAATTTTTAATCACATTTTTAATCACATTTTTTGAATAAGGTTGCCCAAATCATGATGAAAAGCCTCCAAGGCTCTCTGCGTGAACAGCATTTGTACGCTCCAGCTCTTTTGGAAAGATTATATAAATTATTGCCTTCCATTTTTTTTTTAATTTGCTAAAAAACACCAGTTGAAAACTATTTTTTCCTATGAATTAAAATTTTTTATCACATTTTTTGAGTAAGATTGCCCAAAACATGATGAAAAGCCTCCAAGGCTCTCTGCGTAAACATCTATACGCCCCAGCTCTTTTGGAAAGATTATATAAATTACTACCCTACTATTTTTTTAATTTGGTGAAACACACCAGTTGGAAATTAACATTAATTATGGATTCAAAATTTTAATCATATTTTGAATTAAATTGCCAGAAACTTGGCAAAAAGCATGCGGAAACTTTCTCCGCTTCTCTGGACAGTGTATCAACAGCGTTCATTGAACATTTCAAAGCCGGTGGCGCAGTGGTCTAAACGATGGCCTCTGATCATTCGTCCGAAAGGGGCCCGAGTTCGAATCCCTGCGAGTCATGTATGTTGTGTTTGTCTTACGGCACTGGCTCTCTCCCTTCCCTGGAGCCAATGACCCTAAATTAGGGACGGGCGACTGCTCATGGTGGTCGTTAAACCTCGAATAAAAAAAAAAGAACATAAGTTTGTCTCCCCTCGGAAGCTACTGTAGAAATACACAGCATTTGAGACCCCTGAAAGCTAATTCTTATATGACGTGAAAGATACAGCGGATCCCGTTTAAGAAGTTTTATTTTTTCCATAGTGCTAATGTTAATTTTTCCCACTTAAGAAGTAACGATGTTACACGTTTTCCCGCTTAAGAAGTTGTAAGGGTCATAAGTTTCTAAGTAAAAACATACGATTTTGGAACTCGTCCAGCAAATAAGGACATGTCAAAGAAGTTGAGAGGAAACGTTTCTTTGCTGTCCCCGTACATATAGCAAGCGAAGCCCCTGCCGGCTTCCTACGGTCAACGCAGAGGGTCATGTTTACTCCCCCACTTCTTCTGCGTCTGCCCTATGTGTATCACAATCGTCTTATCTTTGGGGCTGGCGAAAGGCTGGGAAAGGAAACACCTGCGAAAAGTTAGTCATTCTGTCAGAGTTAGGCTCAGATGTCGCGCCTCGCATACCTGGAGTTAAACGTTTAGTTTCATTGTTGAAATGCGTAGCTCAAAATATGGCGTCTGAAGGCATCAAAAGAAAAGCTTTATCTGTGGTTGAGAAACGAAACATTATAACCAAAGTTGATGAAAACCCTCAGTTAACTAGGGTGCAGGTAGCAAAATAACTAAATTTACCTGTTACAACCCTCAACTATAGTGGCTATACCCAGAGCGTAGCGATGGAAGGGGGGCAGCAGGGGCGACTGCCCTGGGCGCTGAGCTGGAAGGGGGCGCCATCGAGACGTAGACATTTTTTACAATATAAATGAAAAAAAATGTGAAATTAATTTATACCCGTAATTTAAAAAAATGTATAAAATTTAAACTTCATTATGCTTTAAGGATAAAATGCATGGTGACCAGATGAAACCGAAATTAAAGGAGAACTCCAATGGTCAGAACACCAAATATTCGGATCGATTTGCCTTGGGTGTGACAGTACACCTTAGTGGCTATGTTTACAAAGCATTTGAGACGCGCGCGCGGCAGCTAGTGTAGGCCAGGACTTTACAAGGGAAGGGCTACTACACCCCTTTGAAGTACCGAACACCGACTCGTGTCTGAAAGGGTGGGCGAAAAATAGGTAGAGTACTTGTTTTTAGGTCACCACGCTGGCCTTCTGGCACAGCTCAGTTACCTCTGTTATGATGGTGTTGTACGCCGGAAGCAAATTGCACGAGTGCATGCGTTTTCCTGCTTGCACATGACCAAGGTGAACCGTTCTTTAACCGCATTGTGACATGTGACGTGAGATGGGTTCTGTATAACAATGTCAGACGCCGGAACAGCGGTTGGACCCGAAACAGAAGCCCACTCCTAAAGCCGGCATATACCCATGTAAGGCCCAGCTTTGCGGGGTGTCATGTTTTTCTTGAGCTGCTGCCGGACATCTCTATCACCGATGATGTGTACTGCGTCAGCTCTATGATCTGCATGCATCGCTGACGTCGAAAGTACAAGCACTGCCGAACCGCAAAAGCGTCCACCAGCGGCAGCATGGAGGACGCCTTTACACAGCACGGGTGACCCGTAAAGTGACCAGATATTGGAACACTGATTTGAGGACAAAAGGGCGTGGCGTCTTCAGATCGGCAGCTCATTTGGGGACATATACGTACTCAAAATAAATATGCAAATCTTTTTGTCGCAAAACTGCATTGCTTCAATAAGTGTGATATTACATATGACACTTTATGTCTTAAAAGAGCATATCTTGTAGAATGTTGGTAATTTGTATTGACAAAGCAGAATTATGATGGCCAGAATATATTAGCAAAAGTGATATGCGTTACCCTGTATATGCGCCGAATTAAAATCAAGCTGCACACCAAAAGTTATTGCATGGCGAAATTTTCATTTTGCCAAAGTTTTTTTTTTTTTTTTTTTTTTTATTGGAGGTTTAACGACCACCGTGAGCAACTCAACGGGCTATAAGTAGTCGCCCGTCCCTAATTTAGGGTCACTGGTTCCAGGGAAGGGAGAGAGCCAGTGCCGTAAGACAAACACAACATCCATGCCTGACCGGGATTCGAACCCGGACCCCTTACGGACGAATGATCATAGGCCAACGCCTTAGACCACTGCGCCACCGGGGCGGCCCAAAGTTTTTGGAGAAACTTAGATCAAGTACAGTCGAAATTTGACCGCGCCAGTAGTCCAGTGTCCTAGCTCCGGCCACTGACCAGACGTACAAGTGGGTACGGGTTTGAGTCCCGACTGAGACATGGATGGTGTGTTTGTCTTACAGCACTTGCTCTCTCCCTTCCCTAGAACGAATGTCTCTAAATTACAGACAGGTGACTGCTTATAGTCCATAGAGTTGCTCGCGGTGGTCGTTAAACTCGGAAAGAAGAAAAAAAGTCGAAATTTCTTTTCACAAGAAGCATGTCGGAAAATTAGTACAACGAAAACTACTTTTAAGAACACTTTTCATTGGAAATCTAACGAGCTAATGAGGAAGTGCAAATTCGAAGACATTTGAGGACAATTTGCGTCCCCAAAGGCATCAGACGTTTTGGGGTACAGTAAACTAAATTCGAGGACTGTCCTCAAGAATTGGGGACTTCTGGTCAGCTTAGTGACCTGTCACAAGATCATGGACTTTGGAGGGAGCTGCTGCCGCACCGAGCCTATTCCCTGGACATTACTCCAAGCGAATACCACCTTTTCCGTTTGTTGCAGTATTTCCTGGACAGACAGTGGCTTACAAACCTGAACGATGTCAAACGCACACTAGCTCACTTCTTTGCGCCCAAGTCGCCACAATTCTACAGGGACAGTATCCAACAGCTGCCCAGATGATGTGAGCATGTCGTAGCAAACGATTGCTACTACGTTTTGAAACGATTTGTACTTGCATATACGGCAATGAGCACTTTTCTATTGCCTTGCATTTGTAGACATTACTTTCTTTCCAACCAGTGGCGTTTTCTCTGGGTGTGCAAGTTGTGTGTCAACGCCCAAAGAAAATTACAAAAAAGAAGGATTTCTTTATAATTGATCCATCACAGTAGAATATTTTTTTTTGTTTTATGAAATGTTCGTCGCGCTAACGCGCTCTCCGTTTCGTGTAGACTGTGGGGTCCGTCCGGACCGAAGAAACAGCCAGATGAGGCCAAGCCGTTGCAACGATCTCCGCTGCTTTACGAGACTCAGTTCGCGCATGCGCCCCATGTCTTCTACCCGGCTCACGTAAGTGCGAAAGCCAGCGAAGGCGCTGTATACAGTTTCAACGCTTACATGCATGCTTTGCTTGAGTTCAATTTGTATCTGTGTTCCGCGCGATTGTACTGTTGCTTGCGCAGTAAAGTTGGGGGTTCGGTTGTTTTAAGATTTAAGATGGATAGTAAAAGTGTAATAAAAAAGCTATTAAACAGTAGTTTTTCATCGCTCTCATACGCAGAAAAGAAACAAGTAATTGACAATGGCCGACCATGTCCTAATCTCACAATATCAACACGTGTAAAAGGGGAAAATGGCGCTGGAAGAGGTTTTGAGAGGCATTTTCGTAAAGAGCTCTACGAAATTTCAGACTGGCTTTGCGGATGTGATGTGGATTACAAATTTTACTGTTGGACATGCTTGTTGTTCCCAAATAAGAAAACTGTTTTTGAATCATGAAGGGTACGAGGACTTGAATCATTTGAATATTGCAGTGAAGAAACATAGTGAGTCTGAAATTCATCTTTCTAGTTTTTTTAAATTCCACAGATTTATTGCGTCCCCTACTAGAATTGACATTCTTTTCGATTCCCAAAGAAGGGTTGAAATTGAGCTGCACAATGAAAAAGTTAAAAAGAACAGGGAAATATTGAAGAGGTTGATTAATGCCGTGTGCTATTTAGCGAAACAGGAACTACCATTCCGAGGTCATGAGGAAAATGAAGAATCTTTCAATAGGGGAAATTATATGGAGTTGCTTATTGCACGTGCCGAGTTTGATTCCCCATTGAAAGAACATTTAGCGACTTCTACAGTTTTCCGCGGAACTTCGGCAAGCATTCAAAATGATTTAATGAATTCCGTTGCTAATGTCCTGAGAGATAAAATTTACTACGAAATTCAGAACACCGATTTTGGCCATTATGCTTGATGAAACATCAGATGTAAGCAATAAATCTCAGCTCTCAACTGTGTTGCGGTATTTTTCAGTCTCACAGAAGAAAATCGTAGAACGATGTCTGGGATTTCTTGAGGTGAGCGCTGATAAAACTGCAGAAGCTCTGTTTAATCATGTGAATGAAATCGTGGACAGATATAAGTGTGGGGATAAATTAATTGTCCAGACGTACGATGGAGCGGCGGTGATGAGTGGCCATCTCAATGGACTTCAAGGCAAAGTTTTGGGAAAGTACCCCAAAGCTCTTTTCACGCATTGCTATACTCATGTAATGAACTTGGCACTGCAACAGTCTCTAGAGTGCAACAAAGAGCTGAAAGTCTTCTTTAGCGGTCTTAAATCATTACCTACTTTTTTCTCTCATTCTCCTAAAAGATTACCCCAACTTTCTGCTTTCATGTCCAGAAAGCTACCATCATTAGCTCCTACCCGATGGAATTTTACCTCAAGACTTGTTCATACAGTCAATGAAAACAGAAAAGCATTGATAATGTTTTTTGAACATGTCAGTGAAAGTGGGGACTTCGACCATTTGACTGTAATGACAGCAAGATGATTTGTTGGCTTTTTAAAGAACTTCGAAAACATATTTTTTATAAAGGCTCTATCTAATTTGCTTGCCTTTTCAGATGTATTATTCAGTATACTGCAGTCCACGATTGTTTGCATTTTGTACTGCAGTACTAAAATAACTGAGTTTCAACAGCAACTGCAAAGCGAAAGGGAGAATTTTGAGCCATTGTGGTCTTGTATTCACGGTGAAGTAAGGGAGAAAGAAATGCGTCCAATAAAAAAACAGAGGTTGAACGATGAATCAGAGAAAGACTACTGCCGGAGATTTTGCTTCGAAATAATTGATAATATTAGCAATCATATAACAATTAGATTCGCATCGTTTGAAAAGTTGCAGTACTTTGATTTGTTAAACCCAACAAAAATGGCCTACTTTAAGAAAAGAGAAAATTTTCCTCGCGATTTATTAAAAAAATTGCAGGAAATCTATGGCGATCTTTTTAATTTGAGCAAACTCCAGAATGAACTATATGTATGGTATTCTTCTAATGAAGGTTCAGACAAAACACCAATTCAAATTGTTGATTATTTATTGGAAATGAACCTAATGCATGGATTTACGGAAATATACAAATTGGCTCTGCTGAACGCAACAATTCCTTCCACAACATCATCCATCGAGCGGTCGTTTTCGTCCTTGAAGCGGATCTACACATTCTGCCGCGCCACACAAACCCAGCATCGCATGGATAATCTAGGCCTTATCTCCATTGAAAAAGAATTACTTTCTACGATGCGACAAGAGGATAAATCCAAATTCTAAGAAGAAGTGATTAAGAAATTCCTGCAGAAAGAACGAAGAATGGAACTGGAATTCAAATGACCGTAAGTAATTACTTTGTTTTGCTGAATTTTTATTATGTAATTCTTTCTACTTTATTTTCGTAAATACATATTTAAGTAGGTTAATGTACTTAATTAGGTGCCTTCCTATTGCGTACGTAATGAACACTTGTAACGTACCAGGAGATGTGACGTACCTGCCAGAAGGACGCACACGACATAAAGGCAGATAGGAATCAGAATAAAATGTCCGCGTAGCTTAATTGGTAGAGCAACTTATTCCGGAATGAGTGGACCCGGGTTCGAACCCCGGCGCGGATAAAAATGACGAAGAAATTCACTTCGTTATACACTGTCTTTCTTGATTCAATTTTATTCAGACTTTTTCTAAAGTTACCCGTAAATTGCTCGGAGCAACATTGAAATCTTTGTTGGAAGAAAAGACATGGGGTGGGGGTTGTGAGAATTAACACTTAACAATGACAGCAAGAGGATAAAAATATTCCATCTGTGCCAACGCCTTTAGTTCTGTGTCAGGAAACGCCCCTGTTTCCAACCCAATACTAAATATCAAATTGCCGCCCCGGTGGTGCAGTGGTCTAAGCGATGGCCTCTGATCATTCGTCCAAAAGGGGTCCGGGTTCAAATTCCGGTGAGGCATGGATGTTGTGTTTGTCTTACGGCACTGGCACTCTCCCTTCCCTGGAACCAGTGACCCTAAAATAGGGACGGGCGACTGCTTATAGCCCATTGAGTTGCTCACGGTGGTCGTTAAACCTCCAATCAAAATAAAAAAAATATCAAATTCCATGCACCTTGCTCTTATAAATAAAAATCGGATAAAAGGGAGAAAAACATTATCATTTGGCAGAGTCGGGCCTAAGGCAGGCTCAGGCCCACAGTGTATAGATCTCATGGGGGGCTGTGACTATCTCGGGCAGAAACATTTCGGGCTCAGTCTACGAAAACTGAACCCGAACTCATCTCTATTACTTGCATTACAATATTCTTGTATAAGAAAAGCAAATAATGGTAAAAAAAAGGGGGGGGTAGCACTTTGTCAGCTTCGGGGGAAAAAACAAAAAGAAACTTACGTAGCAAATGTTCTATTTAGCAAACCCTGTTTTTATATAACCATATTCTCGAAATCCTAATTTAAGTACCTACCGTCCATTTGGGCTGATATCCTCTACGGCATTTCGCTCTTGCCAATTGCAGTTGAATAATCAACGCAATCTAATCAAATGTGCCATCAATAATCTGGGATGGAAACGTGAAATGCATTGTATTCATTAATGCATTAAGGTGAACCTACGGTAAAATTTTTGGGTTGCTGCTTTTTACATGTACATTCATCTTCATTTTTGTACGAGATATGCATTTGATTTATTCCTTTTTATGCCTTCCAGTTACAAGAATTCTTGAACTGTAATTCTAGGGACTCTGTTACTTTCCAGTTGAAAGTAATTAAAAATTAATTTTCGCATTCATTAAAACTAATTTAATGCAAAAAAATAATTCTTTAATTTTCGCATTCTTTCTTGCATTTTATAAGTTTGCACTGAAATTCTGGACATTTTCTATTTTTTTAAGAGTTTTTTTTTCGTAATTGTTTTATTAATGATAGGCAAGTCTTGAAAAAGAAATCGATTTTTAGTACATTTGGATTTCCGTTTTCACTAAAACCGAAGAAAATACTTATTACAAATTCTGAATTCTATGATCGCAATAAAATTCATTGGAATGGAATAAAGTCTTCGCCTGCCTTTCTCAGAGAACATCTGTTGCTTCTCAGAAATGGAAGTAATTTTCTTCTTTCACAAAATAGGAGAATGGATAAAACGTTGTTAAATATTATTGCCTCATACAAAAAAAAACTTAATGATTTGTAGACTCTTGTTGAAAAGATGTTTAAACAGTAACGATGATGCTGACATATGAAAATGGGCCGCTCAAAATTAACTCCCAGAGCCGTTCTTGGACGCTAGTCAGCCACTGTTTTTTATCATCAAGGGCCAGGGACGAAAAAAAGACCCCTCTCTCGTCCCTAACCCTTAACATTAAAAAGTGGACAGTGGGGGTTATTTTCCCCCAAAATTGGATAGCACTAAACAGTGACTTGAACATAGCCAAATTGAGCTACTTTTGAAGGATTTTTGCTTTGGTCATCTGGCAATCCTGATTTCGAGAGTTGCAATTTGAAAGCATAATACTTATGAAAATTAAATTTTTTATTAAAAGAAAATGAAAAAAAAAAAAAGACCTAAAACAAGAAAAAACAAAATACCAGAAATGGTAAAAAAAAAAAACCTAAAACAAGAACAAAAAATGCTCCGAATATAAAGAAAGAGCCCCGAAAACCTCAAAAAAAATGCACTAGAAAGTGCCTTAAAAAGGTCTCCCCCCAATACAAATGTCATCAAAGTCCAGGCCCTAACCATGTGTGTGTATGGCAGGAAAATTGTTTTTTGGCATGAATTTGAGGGGGTCTTGGTTTTGAGGGGGTCTTGGTTTTCGAGTGGGGAAAGGAGGAGGTTTGGCTGTTTACCACGGTAAGAAGAGATTATCGCCGAGCACCAGGGAAGAACGTGTAGAAAAAGATGAAAAAGAAAGTGAAGCCAAAGTAGGGAGTAGAAAGAGTCAAAATACATCAATAACTTCTAGATGCTCTTATGCGGATTCACTGAAAGGGCCAGAATAACAAAAAAAAATTAATCCAACAAAAATGAATCTGCAATTAAACCACAATCAAGTAAATTTAGAGAATTTATTTTTATATACCATGTCAGGGGCGATTATTCTGGGTGTGCTAGGTGTGCGGCGCACACCCACACAGAGTCGCAATTACAGATTAATTTCTAATGAAACTCGCCAGACTTCGCCCTATGGCTTCGAGTGGTGGTTAAAATTAATTTCTCCACATAATGTTTAAATTAAGAAGAGAAGGTTCGTTCAGAAAGCATATTGCATTCCCGCTAGAATCCTCGGGTCTGCTGTTTCGCGTGCGTACATCCAACGACCTTAAAGCAGCTGTGGTACAAGCGCTCCCCGGTCAAACACAATCGCTCCCCAGTCGCAATTACGGATTTATCTCTAATAAAACTAGCCAGAGTTCGTCCTAAGGCTTCGAATGGTGGTTAAAATTAATTTCCCCACATAATGTTTTCATTAAGAACAGAAGGTTCGTTCAGTAAGCATATCGCATTCGCGCTAGAATCCTCAAGCGCTCCCCGACGGCGTTGCAGGTCACGTTCTAATTTTTCTGTGGTTTTAAACGTTAACAGCAGAACTTTCAAGGTGTTCTACCCAAATAAACCGTTTTAGCACTACTGAGCAGTGCAGCCATTTGCTGTTACATTGTTGTTGCTGTTTTTCTTTTTATGTATTTCCAATAAGACTCGCTAAATTTTGTTCGCTAAATTTAAATCCCTTGTGCAATATTTTTGTGCAGAGGAGAACGTTCGTTGCTTCGTGCAGTAAACAAAACGTAGTAAATAATATTTGCCGCTGCAGATGTGCTGTTTTATCAGCGGACACCCTAAGTCGTCAAAGCAATTGTAATTTAAAGCTCTCCAAATGGCGCTACAGGTCATGTTTTTATTTCCTCGTGGATTCAAAGCAGAGCTATAAATTCCCAGGGTGTGCGCCCTTAAAAAAGCACCACTGGCCATACTTGTTTGCGTTTGGAATAGCGTGGAGTCAAAAACACACTTCAACGTTTTGCTATGAGTTAATGTTTTTCTGTCTTTTCGTCGCTGTATGAATCGGTGTGTTTATGAGCACAGATATAAATATACAATTTGAGTTCTGACATCCATTTAGGTAGACGGTGTACTAAGGGTCCCCTTTTCCGCCAGAGACTTTGCAGATTGTGTAAAGCGGGTTAAAGAAAGTAAGCCTCGTGCTGTATTTAAAACTTATATATATATATAGGTACAGTATATATACTGAAAACATCAAGAATGCAAATTTCTTCAATAAAAACTGAACAGCAAGACCAAACATTAGCCTACTGACCACTGGGATAGGAGAGGGATAAAGAACAATGGCCTAGTTATTGTATGGGATTTTGTTGATTTTTCACTATTAGGTTTTCCTTTTTTAAGTAAAATTCTTTTTTTGTTTTTGTTTTTTTGTATTCTGGGCGTCAGGGGTTCGGACGTTACTTGGTCCTCTATCAGGGGGTTTGTTCTTAATTTTTAATTTTAGCTAATTTTTATTTCTTTTTTATTAGTATTTTTAGTGGGATTTTTTGTTTTTTTATTTTATTTTTCTTCTGTCACCGGTTCTGGCTGGCTCGTTGCCGTTACTTTGCAGACTAGATTCTCGCAGAAACCCACACTTTCAGGTCTCTGTAGAGCCTGGTTAGGTGTTGTCCGTGCCTGGCCTTTGACAAAGCCACGGAGAACGGCTTACCATTGCTCTATATCCCTCTCTTATCCCAGTGGTCAGTAATGTTTGGCCTTGCTGTTCAGTTTTTATTGAAGAATTTTGCAGTCTTGATGTTTTCAGTATTTAATTGGATTTTTGGATTTTTCTTTAATGCAGCCTTCTGGCGCTTTAGAACTTCAAAAACATTTTTAACTGTTACCTTGTTTGCTTTTCTCTCTCCTCTCTCTCTCTCTCTCTCTCTCTCTCTCTCTCTCTCTCTCTCTCTCTCTATATATATATATATATATATATAGACAGCTGGCGTTATGCAAATGTGGCGCTGTGGCCGGCCCTGTAAACGGAAACGACATGATGTATGCAGCGATCCGACAATATAAGGAGTGATGCGACGGGAATCAGTAAAAGTCGGAAGCAGTATGGGTAAGACGAAGGATCTAAGCGCATTTAATCGCGCGAAAATTGTCGGGCCCTACGAATGGGTCACTCTATCTCGGAAGTCGTGCAGGCACTGGGATTTTCACGAGCCACTGTGTCACGGGTGTACCGTGAGTAAATCGAATCCGGTAAAACCATCCCTGCAAGGGCCAGCTGCGGTGGACAACAGCATATGGGTGAGCGGGGTCATCGTTGGCTAGCTCGCATTGTAACGGCGGATAGACGGGCCACAGTGCAAGAAATTACTCGGCAATTTAACGCTGGTGCACAAAAACGTGTAAGCAGCCACACCATCCAGAACCATCTCCTCGCTATGGGGTACAGAAGCAATCGTCCCACGAGGGTACTGCTGCTGACCGCACATCACAGGGTGCAAATATTAGCATGGGCGCGGGAACATCGCCACTGGACCCTAGACATGTGGGAAAATGATGCCTGGACTGATGAGTCGAGATTCACGTTGGTACATGCTGATGGCAGGACACGAGTACGCCGCAAACCACATGAAGCGATGGATTCTTCTTTGCCTGCAGGGTACTCTTCAAGCTGGTGGGGATCGCATTCTCGTCTGGGGACTGTTTACGTGGACTGAAATGAGATCCCTGGTACGTGTGACGTCGTTCCTCATAGGTCAACGTTACCGGGATATCCTGGATAACCATTTGCTCCCGTTTGTGCGTCTTCAACATCCCACTGGAGACCTCATCCTGCAACAAGACAATGCATCGTGCCATCGCTGTATTGTATATGAATGGTTGGATGAACACTCCACCGACGTGACCTCACTTCCATGTCCAGCTAGGGCACCTGACCTCAATCCCATCGAGCACATATGGGATGCCATCGAGAGAGATGTTCGAGGCTGTGATCCCCCTCCCATCAAATGTTTGTTAACTGTGGGAGCTTGTTCAGGGGTCGTGGATCCGTATGGCTTCCCAGCGCTTCCGGTGTCTTGTCGAGTCCATGCCGAGACGAATCGCCGCCGTCATCATGGCGAAAGGTGGTGCTACACATTACTAGACAGGTATCTCTAATTCAATTGCTCTTCAGTGTATATACATAGTATATACAGTAGCAAAATCAAATTATGCGAATAAACAAAAACCTTTGAACAGATTTGAAATTCCATGGCGCCAGAGGCTGCATAATAGAAAGATAAAAAAACAATAGTGCAAAACAAAGCAAAATTTAATCCTAAAATTGGCTGTTGCTTTCTTTTCAATTTGGTTGGATGTAATTTCTAGTTTTATTTATTTTTTTGTTTGTGTGTATCTTTAAAAACAATTTGGTTCTTACTGTTTATTTTTGGCTGGTTGTTAGTTTCAATTTTTTTTTGTTTCAGGTTTTAAAGTAGCCCATTTGTACCATTTATTGGTTGAGTTTTTTATTGACTGGATTTGTGTTAGGGAGTTTGGCTCTCTTTATTGATTTTTATTATTTTTTTTGTGAGGTCGGGCAAATGTGTTTTAGTTTGCTGGGTTTGGGTTTTTATTAGTAATCCCTTTTATTGACATTATTCCACTAAATTTAATTGGTCCTTTAAGCAAACTAAAATAGCAGAAACCCACAATTCTCTGGTCTCAGAGATTAGTGAGTGACTTTCTTGTTGCTTGCCCTTGACAGAAGCCGACAAGGGGTCAGTCATTAATATGCTTCGCTGCATTCTTATATTCGGTATTTTTCATCGTTTGAAGCTAGCCTGGTTCGGATGATGTATTTGGTGATTGCTGATCTTTTTATTATTTTTTGTTTCTCTTGGTCAAAATTTTGCTTTGTTTTGCACTAGTATATACAGTATATACATGTATATATATATATAAAAAGATACTGAAAATTCGTTCATCACTCTAGTATTTGCACAGGAAATTCAAATTTTTCTTACAACGGAGTGTATGTAAAGATCTTTACCATAAGTTATTAGGCGACAATTAAATAAAAGAAATACTTCGAATGTTTAAATTCAGTGCGCTTATTTTGCAGCTTGGGATATATAATAAAATTGTTTCGGGTTTTTTCCCATAAGAACGCACACCCAACCTAAATGGGCACGCGACGTCACTGATATATGTATTTCAAGAGAGTTCAGTTTCCTTTCAGTATCCTCGTTTTTCATATTTTATTTTATTGATTTTATACTGTTTGGCGGTGAAAAACTATTTGGAAAGAAATTAACAAAGCAAGTAAAAAACAACAACAAAGAACTAGCGTCTGTATTCATGGAAAACTTTACTTTGTAGTTTCACACCGACCCCCCCGACCCCCCAACTGAATCTTCAGCTCCCCCTGGATCTGGGACTTAGCTACGGCTCTGAATACATGTGCGTCATAATAAATGCTCACATTCAAATAAGCAAAGTGCTCTTAATGAAGAATGTGTGAAATTTAATCTTTTTCAAAACTGCATATCAAGGATAATTTTGGAAAAGTGGAACAAATATGTAGCAAGTGAAATTCAGCAAACCTGCTCATAGGAAATTTAATAATGGTGAATTCACTAGGTAGAGAATCCATAATGCTGTTTCATATCTAGAATCAGGAAATGTGCTTGTGAAAGGAAACATTTACCAATTTCATTAGGCAAAAAAAAATAAAAAATATGGCAGTTCTACTGGTATCGGTGCTCTAAATTCAAATACTGAAGAAGCCACTGGATTCACGTGGCACTCTCGAACATTGATGTCAAATATGAGACGACATGTCTAATCATAATAACCTTCCCAAGAAATCTGCAGCCCTACAAAATTTCTGAATTCATTCTTTGTGATGTTTCCGTAATTTCTGAAAAGTGCGATGAAAGTCAGCACATGATGCTTCTGTTAAATGACACATGAAGTCAAATGTGTTTCCCATGTCAAATTTAAGCGAAGAATCCAGTTAGTGCACATTTTGATAAATACACAATCTGACTTAATACCCGAAAAAGGATGTTAAATCATAAACCACAATGTGAAAAATAAATTACGTTTTGTGATGTAAATGTCAGTGTATCTTCCAAACAATGTGGAGTGAGATCCAATTTTAGGTAGATGTGTCTATGTATTGTCCTGGACCAGGAAATGCATTTGTTATACACCCAGGCACATATCTCGTACATCATTACATCTTTTGTGACATCAACAAATGTAGTCTGTGCTTTAAATTTCCCAATAGCATACATACTCTTTGAAGGTAAGAGTGCTAGTTCAGTCTACACGAAAAACTTCCTCTGCAATGTTATCGGATGGAATTCAAGCCAAACAACAAAATACCTACCATGAATTTGAATCACACCCAAGAAAGTGAAATTTTCATATCCTGTGTAGTGAAGTGCATTTACTTAAAGCTGGGATAACCTCTAGACCACCTAAAATTGATTCCAAGGTTTCTAACTATATACAGTATGTACAGTAGACTAAAAACCAAACTTCCTAGTTTCTTTTTTCTTTTCAGAAGCTGTTTCTGAATTGAATTAGTAAAAATACAGTATAATACATGCAGCAGCACCTGCTTGTGGGGAAAGCTCAAAGGAAAATGTGTTGTGTCCATTGAATCAAGAGCCCCAAAGGCATGAACAAGATTCCAGTGGTGTGATTTTGCCAAACAAAATAACCCTCTACCACCTTTTTTTTAAGTGTTCTACCTCTATATTTAGAAGTGATAATTAATAATAATGCTAATGAACACATCACTGGTATTTGTGCCTGTATCTCTGTGGTGAAGAAAAATGACAATATGGAGGTCGTAAAAAATGCACCCAGCCATTTGTACATCTCTTACTACAGAATCATTTTTTAACTTTTTTATTTCAATATTTATGCTGTTATATTATGACATCATAAATCAGAGATATTTATGTGCAATCAAAAAGTAATAGCAGCAAAGAAAAACAGGGGAAAGGCCTCACAGAAACCCGACGTGCCCTGAATCCCCAGAACAGAACAAATGAGTCAAGCACCGGCCATGTCAACACCGAAAGGGAATAATGTATGTTAGTCCCGTTTTTTAGTTATTAAGTATATTTTTAATTTTGAAAAAATAATAATGTTAGATTATTAATATCAATTAGCTCCACAGGCAAACCATTCCAGTACTCAGGACCAATGTAGTTAATACCTTGCCTTGACATCTGTGTCTTTGGTAAAATAGGCTGCAGTAATGCCTTTTTCCTTGTTTTATAATTATGAGTAATGAAATTTAAATCTATTACATCGGAAAACATTATTTTTTTATCCTTTTAAACATCAGTTTACCAATGTTAAAATGAAATAGTTGTTTCATCAACAGAATTCCATACCTATTTGAGGCAACACGATTATGACGATAGTGGAATAATTGTAAGTTGTTAAGAGTAGAGAGAGAGATCTTTAAATCCAATAAACTTATAAACTTATTCTATAAAATGTGCAACCTATTAATATCATTTTGGGAAGTCTGCCTCCAAGAGGCAATGCCATAATTGATATGTGGATGAATCAATGAATAGTACAACATTTTAAGAGTTTCAACTGTCAAACATGATATAACCCTAGAGATAATACCAATATGTTTTGCACTTTTACTTTCCATGTATGTTATATCAGGGCTGGAAAAATAAACTGCAAATGTAGGAGCCAGCTCCAAAACTTAGGAGCCAGGTAAAACGAAAGTAAGTTTCAAAGTATCATGCACAAACGTAATGCATGGTGATGATGTCGGAACAAAGAGTATTAATATAAGTGTATTAAGCACTGCCTATTACCCAAACTGCTTGGTCTATAAATCTCAGGGCTCTATAGTTTTTATAAAAATCTAAACATAAAAAAGACTGTGATATTCCAGGATAATTAATTACAGGTTTTAGTTATTGTACAACACGAATTCGAAAATTTTAAGAACTACAGTTTAAGGAAGCTACCTTTAAAATTTCCTGAATTTTAAATACATGGAACCTCAACTTTAGTTGAATTTTTCTTTTATCTGAAAACAAAAGTTGTTTCACAGAACCAAAATACTAACAAAAAATATCGAACAAACAATCTGCCATACAGTTTCATAACTGATGATTTAGAATTATGAGGTAATAAATACCTTCTTCAAAGAATAAATCCTTTTTTTCTTCAGTATGTGGAACACATGGTAAAGCCTTTACAAATTCAAGGAAATTGGAAAGATCTTCTAATTCTTTCTTCTGCTCACAACTGCCATGTTCTTGGAAATATTAATTATTCAAAATTCAATAAAATACCTGCCTTTTTTTCATTGAAGGTTTAATGACCACTGTGCGCAACTCAATGGGCTATAAGCATTCGCCCATCCCTAATTTAGGGTCACTGGTTCTAGGGAAGAGAGAAAGCCAGTGCCATAAGAGAAACACAACATCCATGCCTAACGGGATTCGAACCCGGACCCTTCACGGACTAATGGACATAAGCCAGCGCTTAGACCACTGCGCCAATCTTTTTATAATTTTGTCAACACATAAGGGAGTTATAAGTCATTTCATACAGAAAGACCCAATTTTGAAAAAGTGTGTAGCTGCATAGTCCTGAAAAAATTTGAAACTTTGGTCATTTATTTATGTGGTTGAATAATGGCCAAAAATTATTTTAAAAAATTTACTCCCCTCCCCCCCACCTCTATAGGTTGCTTCCAAGATCGTGGCCATCACAACTTTTAGCATATTGAAGCATTTCCGATGTTTCTGATATCTCCTGAACAATACAGATATTGGAATGATTCAAAAAAGGTTTTGCTAAGCATAAAATGAGATTCTGTAACACTAAGAAAATATACAGAAATCAGTCACATTGTTTACTTAAAAAGCCTCTTGTTTTACTTTGTGGTTTTTTTATGAAACACAAGAAACATACACAAAGCTGCAATTCATACTGTAGAAGCCATATCCCTTGAAAAACACACACACAAAAGTGATAATCCTGAAATTAGGTACACCTTCATGCTCTTCTACCTGAATTCGAGAAAAAACACACTTTCCAAATTTTTCAGGTCATATATCTCTGGTGGGGTGAGATACAAAAATCTGAATTTTTGTGTACATTGCCACCTATATGATGGCTATTAACTCACAAAAATTGGTTATTGTGTTCAGCCTAGTGTTTGATATACAGGGTTTGCTATATCAGGAAAAATATTGTTATAAGTACATTCGTAATACTTGTTTAAATTATATCAATATCACGTTATATTTTTATTAAATGCTCACAAATGAAAAAGTTAACAGTTAGCCATAAAATACTCCAAGAAAAATCTGTTATAATACCTTTATAACTCTCAACAGTCAATGTCTCTGGATTTTAGAGTGAAGAGAAAAGATATCTCGTTCTTCAGTTTTTCATCAATTTTGTAGACTCTGCGAGAACCTGAAGTATAGAACTCAAATGGTCTCAAGATCTTCAAGATTTTGCTGTTTGGTATCCATGTTGATGTCCTGTCATCATTGTTAGGCTCAAAGGACGTAGAAGGTCCAGGAGGACTATAAAAGTCGATGTAGGATTCCAAATCCATTGTATCGCGTACACGTCCAACCCAACAGTTAGAGTTAGTTAGAGACATATGTTAGTTAGAGCCATCATTAGTTAAAGCCATAGATGCATGCAACATAGTCTCTTTTGTTTTGGAGTCACAACTGATGAAAAGCAACTGACTTGATGTTCATTGAAGTCCAGGGATGTTGAGATTGTTTTTGTCAGTATTTTGCTTTCTGTTCGAATAGGAATAGCACAGTGCATCTCACGTATTCCTTTCAACTTTCTCAAGTTAGCATAACGCTTTTCAAGTGTATTCTCTAGAGCAAGGACCTCAGCACTTTCAACGAAAATGAAACGGACTCCTTGAATATTACCAACACAAAATTCATAAAGAGCTTGAGCTCTAAGAATGACCACTGCATAGGTTTTTTGCAGTGAAGCTTTCCTTACCAAACGTTTGACAGTACCTCCCATAACATAACATGAGTTCTTGCCGCGTGCAGTGGCAAAGAAATGCCATTCGGCATCAAGCCCAAAATCAACCTTGTGATGGACCAAATTGCAGCAATTCTTTTATTTATTATACCGGCTGGCTGCAGCATTATAAAAGTAGAACACTTTGGTGAGATGGGGCCAATGAGCTCCTTTACTTGTGGCAGCAGCTTCTTCTGGAAGGTAAAGACAGCATTAGTGTTGTGGGACAAATGGTCACTCACCACACATAAGCTCTGATATTTGACTTCATTATTGGTCTTGAAGTACACCACAAAACGGTGGAGAGTAACTTGATAAGTTTCCCAATGAAAAGATTGCACTTCATCTTGGACTACGTATGTGAAGTTTTCACTGAAATTGCCCATAATTATACACTCATTTTGCTTTAAGTTTTCTTTTGTACTTTTAAGGAAAGAGGTCTGCTGTTTTGCTACAAAATGGTGTTTTTTGAGGCCCATCACTTTTTCTATTACCTTTTCAATGAAATCATCTGATGAAAGGGAGATATTATCCATCTTTGTTCTGTCTGTGGTCATCCACTGAGGGAAAGTCAAAGTGTATTCATGAAGATCCTCACATATTTCTTCAACCATATTCCTGATTACATCTGGTCCTGGACAATTAAGGCATTTTTCATCATACGCTCTTCACTATCAATGTTACACACAACACTCTCCAGTTAGTCTTTGTAAGAAATATTCATTCTTGTTCCACGCAACATTAATTTCAAGTTCTGATGGTAAAGACAAACGCAGACAGAGTGTGTCCCACTTTCTCCTGCAAGAGCACACCACTTCAGTCTCAAAAAGGCAAACTTGGAGAAACCAATCTTGTCATTTGGATTTACGCTCTTGTAGTTTGTGTATAGTTATCTGATATTACACAAGACCAGTCTCTTTTGTTTCAAACCCTTTCTACTTTCATTGTCTCGAACAGAAATACAGTCTTTTGTTCCAGGGCAAGCCCTGCTGTTCTCATCATTTGTATAAAACTGTATGACTTTCTGAGTTATCTCAGGACTAAAAATCCTTTTTGCAGGCTTAGGAATGTCAGGTAGGATACCAATTTTTTTCACAAGTTTTTTTAGTTTTCTTTACAATGTATTCTGTGCAATTAAATTCTTCACAGACATGAGTAGTAGACCAGCTTTGTGATAATAGACTGATTATTTGTATTTTTCTTTGCTATGAGCTGTAGTAAACTTTTCTTTCAATTTTCTAATCAGAGCATCATACTCATCCTCTTCACTTAACTCTTTCATGTCATTGTCATCAGATAACTCTCCGTTCTCAAATGTAAGGGACACTTTTTTCTTAGCTGCAGGTGCTATCCTTTCAGAATTTGCCACTGTGGCCTGTGCTCTTTGCTTTGATGGCAATTTCTGAATGCAAATTGGAGATATATGCAGGAGTGAGCAGGGCGTATTGATTTCTTTCACCTTTTGAATTGTAGGCCTAAAATCATCGTCATCATCATTATAATTTGCATTGCTTTGTTGTTCAGTTACTTTTTGCTCAGAGCAAGAACACATGAAGGACAAAGAGCTTTCCCTGGTATTAAAAACACAAAACTGTTGTAGTGTTCTCTCATTTCAGTTATCATTCTCAGAGAACCTGATACTCTGGTTTTCCTTTTTTTATTTTTAGCTGAATTTTTGTGAATTTTTAGTGGGTCACAACAACTATTTCCATAAAGGTGCTCAAATTTCAGTAAAAAGATTTCTTATGATACTCACAAATAGAGGTGATCTCTGACCATGTCCTGAGTTTTAGAAGGTTTCGGTCTTCTTCACTAAGCTCTGTAAGTTGTAGCACCTGCTTAGGTGCTTGACCATAACATAACTTATGACAAGGCTCTTTGCACCACAATCCAACAGCACACTCCATATTAATTAAATGAATTCAGTTTAAGAATGAAACATTAAGAACACAGTCTAAAATCCTAAACAGGAAGATCTGAGTCTAAAAGTAATCCAATAATATAAATAAAGCAATAAGAAAGTTTACTTTCACACTTTAAAATAACATGAAAACTGTCAAGCTTACAGAGCACACCACTAGCATGTTCACTCTACAAAGACAAGCAGCAGACTTCAGCTGATTTGTGGCTAACCCTGAATGTAGTGGTTAAGACACTTTCCAACTAGTCTGAACATGCTGATTTCTGCTGGCTGTCAATGAAGCCAGGAACAGGCATGTTCAGACAGGTTTTGCCTGCCTGAACCTTGCTGTTTGCATTGTCTAAACATGTCCAGTGTTTATAACAATTTTTCTCCATCACATGTAACTTTAAATATTGGGTCATAAAAATGTTCACCCTTTTGCGAATAAAGAAAAGCAACACAAGTAATTTGATAAAATGTTAATAAACATAAGACAAACAAATTTAATGTAATATTACAGTTTCCACTTTTTTTTTCTTTTGAGTTTTTCTCTTATTTGAGCTACTGTGTCTCAGTAACTAAGCTGAAAACAAGAACCAAATTCATTTAACAGATTTTTCATGGAACATTTTATGGCTAACTGTTAATTTTTTTTTATTTGCGTACATTTAAAAAAAATGTAACATGATATCGATATCATTGAAACAAGTATTACGAATGTACCAATAACAATATTTTCCCTGATATAGCAAGCCCTGTATATCAAAAACTAGGTAGAACACAACAACCAGTTTTTGTGAGTTAATAGTCATTATATAGGTGGTTATGTACACAAAAATTCAGATTTTTGTATCTCACCCCACCAGAGATATGAGACCTCAAAAATTGGGAAAGTGTGTTTTTTCTGAAATTCGGGGGGGGCACGAAGGGGTACCTAATTTCAGGAATGATTTTTGTGTGTGTGTATTTTTCATGGGACAAGGTTTCTACAGTATGAATTGCAACTTTGTGTATGTTTCTTGTGTTTCATAAAAAAAATCACAAAGTAAGACAAATCAACATTCGATCATCAATGTTTAAAGGGCTTTTTTAAAGTAAAGAATGTGACTGATTTCTGAACATTTTCTTAGTGTTTCAGAATCTTCATTTTATGCTTGACAAAACCTTTTTTGAATCATTCCAATATCTGCATTGGTTCAGGAGATATCAGAAATATTGGAAAGACTTCAATATGCTAAAAATTGTGACGGCCGCAATTTTGTAGCAACCTGTAGCGGGGGATGGGGGGAGGGGGAGTGAATTTTTTATTTAATTATTTTTCGCCACTATTCAACCACACAAATAAATGAGCAAAGTTTCAAATTTTTATAAAATCTAGCAGCACAACATGTAACGTATACTCTATATTCACTTTCCTTTTGATTTTTACTATCTCTGGTTATTTTATTTTACTATGTAAATTATCTTCTTACTGAACGAGATGTTATTTCACCCGCTGAATGAGATCTGGCAATGAGTGTAAGTCATGACGTGGTGGTAGCCAGTATAAATAGGCGCGTTCAGCGATACCTAAGGAGAGCGTTTGTTGTTGTATAGCCAGAGCGTTTGTTGTTGGATAGGGAGAGCTTCGTTCTATGTGATTAGGTTGATTCTTCATTATTGTGATACGAGTAGTGTGTGTGCGTTGGATGATTCAAGAGTTATCTAATAAAAGAGCTTTTTCGTAAGTACGTCTTTCTCAGTTCATAGTTTTTGTCAGATCTCTGTCTGGCTGTTAGGTTTATGTCATTAGTTGATTATTATTAACAACCAGCGTTAAGACTTTATTCATCTTAATTACTACCACAACATTACTAGCAGTTAAAAGCTTGTTCATTATTGTTACTACACTACTAGCAGGAAAGTTTATTCATGATTTAATTAACAAACAACAACCATTAGAAGAAGCATTAGCTTAGTACAAGCATATAATTTAGTAGCAGAAGCATTATAAAACATTACTAGCTTAGTTAAAAGCTTTATTCATTATAAACACCTGGGTGAATCTCCATGGAATGACCTTTATGTCAGTTAATCTGAGTGGAGCACAGTGGCGGCTTCTCAGATGAAGTAGGTGAAGTGCCTCTTCACCTATTTTACTCAAAATAAAGTTTCATTCAGTATTTTTTTATAATACATTCTTTTTTGCCTTTATTCAGTTCCAAAATACTCAAAATTTTGAATAGATATTAATTCACATGGCGCGTTCAATACGGAAAAAAAAAATCCTTATACGCAAAACAGTGCAAGTGAAGAGCCGAAATGAGAATGCTTGGAAGTCTGCAGTTGTCCGCCGAGTTGCCATGGTAACCGTGACGTCACCCTCCCCAAACTGGACGCTCAAGTGAAGTGTTTCAGCTTCACGCGCCTTACCTCTGCATCTTTCAGTTTTTGAGCCTAAAGTCGTGAGAGATCACGGTGGAGCGGGTGTTAATTTTCTTTTTCTTTTTTTGGCCCTGCTTACTTTTCAGTAATAAACATTCGGCGTGGAATAAAGACGGATTCTCAGATTTATTAAGCGCTACACGGTCACTTCATAAACATCGGGATTCTAGCGAACAGTTGAAATACGGATTAATGTTAAGAAATTTTGAAAAAAAATTCAAAACACCATTGCCGATGCCCTGAGGAAGAATGCTAGGCTTTTGAAAACGCATTTTAACGAAACCGTTCGTTTAAATTGACTTTTCCTGCAGACAGTGATTGATGCAGTTTTAGTCTATACTGTATTTGAGCAAACAAGAACTAGCATTCCATGGCCATGAAGGAAGCATGGGCTCGATAAATCGTGGAAATTTCATTGAATTACTTTCATTGTTGATATGAAGAAGTTCTTTAGAAACTGAAAATCAATACGAAAGGATAAAAAAACTATTCAAAATGAATTAATTGAATGTATTTCTGAATATATAAACGATCACGTCAAAAATTAAATAATTTTTGATTGTTGATTCGGAAGGTGTATTGGTTGCCGAAATTTTTGGGTTTCCATGATGTGAATGAAGATAGAACGTCAGGAGCTTTATACAAAATGCTAGACAAAATTTTGGAACAGTCTGATTACCAACACAAATAAATAGGACAATGTTACGATGGGGCAAGTATAATGTCTGGACATTTAAATGGGCTACAGAAAAAAAAGTCAAGGATAAAGCTTCTGAAGCTGTTTTTGTTCATTGCTTAGTTCATCGTTTGAATAATGTATTACACCAGAGTTTTTCGAAAATTTCTAAGTGTCGAATACTTTTTGCAAGCCCCAGTGGAATTGCTTCATTTGTTCACCATTCTGCGAAGCGGTCTTATACACATATCAACAACCGCAAGATGATTGATTGATTGACTGATTGGAGGTTTAACGACCACCGTGAGCAACTCAATGGGCTATAAGCAGTCGCCCGTCCCTAATTTAGGGTCACTGGTTCCAGGGAAGGGAGGAGCCAGTGCTGTAAGACAAACACAACATCCATGCCTCACCGAGATTCGAACCCGGACCCCGTTCGGACGAATGATCAGAGGCCATCGCTTAGACCACTGCGCCACCGGGGGCAGCACAGTAATTTTTGAACTAAGCTGTTGAAAATACTATTTATAATTTTTAAAGGTTCATTAATGGAACTGTTTTCTGGGTATAAAATGTTTCTTTTAATTCTCTTGTTTTTATGAGGTTCATAATCCAATATTTTGCCATAAAGGTCAATTTCACACACATATTCAATTGTATTTTGCCGTCATCAGAATTTGTAATGTCCTAATAATTATTTTTTTATTGTTTCTTTAAATTATCTTATATTGTCATCGTGATATGCGGCTTTGCAGCAAGTTTTGTTTCAATGGTTGTGTTCACAGATACATTTTATTTTTATACAACTCTGCTTCCAACTTCTCCCACCTCTGCATTCCTGAAATTTGAACAAAAATTTAATAAACTGTAACTGGGAAAGCAAAGCAACTGGCCACCTTGCCTGTTACAGGTTCAATAGCATTCATCTGCTTCATTATTTGATAGGCACAACTCTGATATGTGGAAGGGGGAGATGGGCACATTTGAATGTAAGTGTGTACTCCCACAGTCTAACAAAATGTTGCATTGGATATTTGTATATATTCCATTTGGATACAGATACATTATGATTTCAGTAAGCTTAATTCACATCTGGTATAAAACGTGCATTTTCAAAAAAAAAAAAAAAAGTTAAATTTTTGCGTGCCTTACGTAGACTTTGAATTGTGACTGACAATATACTTCTTGGCCACAGGACTCTGTACAGGGTGGGTTTTGAATTTTTCAACCTTGAAGCTTTCTGGATTTAATAAGTATCTCTCCAACAGCTTATTCCGTTTGTTACTCTACACACAATATATTTCTTGCAAAAAAACTAGCTGAATGAGCCCTAAGAAATGCTGATCTAATATATGATAACAGTAATATAGAGTATCCTTTATAACTAACATACCAATAAGCTGCGTTTGTAACAATGTTTGCTACACAGAGGCACATGGAAGCACATTTGAGTAATTAAGTATAAATTCAATACTCTCTAAACATTTGAAGAATTAGAATTTCTTTTACAACTAGCTTGTTATTTAAAAATCTAACCAAATATTCAGTAGCTCATAAAAATGAAAAGGTCTAAAATTTCGTTTCCTTGAAATATATTTTTGTTACTCTTTCACGAAAACACAAAATTAAAAACGAATCAGCTGTGTTTAGATCCGAAAATCTAACGAACTCTTTACTACTCCTAGTTTAAAATGCAGTCGATGATATATATACCTGTTAAGAAAATACATGAATGTGTTCACGTGTTAAGCCTACCTCCACGTGTTACGAAACGAATACATGAATGTCTTCACATGTTACGAAACGAATACATGAATGTCTTCACGTGTTACGGGAATCTCCACGAGTTACGAAGCGAATACATGAATTGTGTTCTAAATCGAAGCCTATGAATTGAAACAGGAAAAGAACTTACCTTTTAAGAACGATAAAATCCATCGATTAGGCATGCAGCTCTGGACGATCGAGTTCAGCCTTGCCATAACTCACCGTCCGTAGTACAAGTGACGTAACAGCAGGTTAGAGAACGACGCAGCCGCAGACCAGAAGCTGCTTTAAAACCAATGGAATAAAATCCTCTAGTCGTATAAGCAAAAAAAAAAAGGAGGAATTCAATAATCTTTATCAATTATACACAAGCTTACTGTTTTATCAACAGTATAATTTTGTTCTTTTTTGCCTGAATGTAATGTCACGCCAAAGAATAGATGTGACCTCGCTAACATGACGAAAATGCAACGTTTAGCAAACGTAATGAATGTGACAAAATCGCAACAGTAACGGATGTAACATTTAACAAACGTTTATCAAACGTAGTCTTTGTACGGAAGACCAAATATCAATTTTTGCAACCGAAATGCGACGTCTTTTAAACGTCCTGTGCTACTTGGGTCCATGCCTCACCGGGATTCGAACCCGGACCCCGTTCGGACGAATGATGAGAGGCCATCGCTTAGACCACTGCGCCACCGGGGCGGCAAAACCGCAAGATGCAGACCAACCATAGCACAAACTCGATGGTCCTCCACTTCGAAATTAGTAAGTGTAGTTGTTGAAGATTGGAATACATTGAAGGAAGTGTTCGGATTTCTGACGAATAGCGAATAATCAGACAAAAAATCAATTCATCTTGCCAAGGGGTTTTTGAATGATATTAACACTTTCGAATTTACATTTTTGGCTCCACCGATCTATTATTCGAACTTTTGAAGAAAAAATAACTAAACATAAACTACTGTGTAACTCAAATTAAAAAAAAAAAAAAAACTCGTGAAATTTGAGCCATAAAAGGAACGATGAGTTATTTGAAGCACAGTTTGGAAAAGCTAGCAAACTCACAGAAATAAGCACGGGAATATGCTGCTCTTACACAGGAAACAATTTTTCAAAATTATAAACAATTGTATTTTAAAATTTTGGACCACATTTTTATGGAAATGGATATAAGATTTCAAGACTGTAAGAAACTTCAATTTGTCTGACTTGCTGACACAACCAAATTCGAATAATTTAATGCGTGATTTCCCTCTCGCGCTCTTGAAAATCAACGTTTTTACGGAAACATATTTACTAAACACCAGCGCCTTAAAAATGAACTGAGTCTTGTATATGCCGATGAAAAATTAAGGAATATATTGACTCAAGAACTCCTTCGAGTGTTTCACGGAGACAAAGACATTTTTACAGAAGATTATAAATTGGTTTTCTTCAGTTTAACAATTCCATCTACAAGTGTGCCAGTGGAAAGAAGTGTTCTTAAAAGAATACAAACTTGCTCAAGAAACACTAGTTTCCAAGATAAACTTGCTTCTCTGGCAAATATTTCTATTCAGGAAGTCATTTTATTGATGCTCACGAAGAAACAAGTATCTAACCATCTTATGACGACATAATCGACAAATTTGCAGCTTTAAAAGGAAGAAAAATTGATTTAATATAAAAAAAATAAGTAAGTCCTCATTAAGGGATTTTCATTGTAGACAGTAGATATATTTTCATACTGCTCTTGTACCTCTTCACCTATTTTTCCAACCACGAGCCGCCACTGGTGGAGCACAGTTTTTTCGAACTCTTCGCTCAATCCGGTTTTCATTTTCAGAAATTTTTCCTGCATTTTGAAGCTGAAACACAATCATTTATTGAACAAAATCATATTTTACATTAATACTGAACAGAGGGAATCACGAGAAAAAGAAAAACGATTACGGGAGAAAACGTCGCTACGTCTAGTTTCCGTTTTTGTATGTTTTGAAAGAAGGAATTCCGTTTTTTGCCGGAAAATGACCTCCCCCTCCCCTTCTTTTTTTCTCATCGCTCTCGAGAATGACTCAAATGGTGACAACAAAGGCAAAATTCCCCGAACCCGAGGGAGAAACTCATGGCTAAAGATTACAGAGAAATTTTCACTCCGTCGAATTTACATTGTTTGTTGCTTACAGTTTCAAGCTGAAATACAAACATTTATGCAATAGACTGATATTTAGCAACAATACTGGGTAGAAACAGCTGCGGAAGAAGAAATGGCGATTACGGGAATTTTTTTAAGTTTTGAAAAACGGAATATTGTTCCCAGACGTGAAACGACCTCCCCCTCCCAACACAAATTAATTTCCTCCCCCAAATTCTCTTCAGTTTTGTATAGATCCCAAATGATGAAAAACGCGGAATTCCGCGAAAGAATCTCGCGCTGGATTTGCAACAGTTGGAGATATGCGAAATGAATTGTCCAGGCCGCTACGCATGCAAGCCGATTCACGTGTCCATAAATTGATTATGTTTCCGACATGAACGATGTATTCGACTGCAATTTTTGGAGCTCTGTGAATTATTAGTTTTTAACGAGCATAAGTTTATGACGGATACTTTTTTAAAGCTCGAATTTTGTGAGTGGTCAAAATACGGACCCAGATTATATATACTTTTTTTCCTTAAAATTTCTAAGACTGCTTCCTAACAACTTTACTTCGACAGGAGTTTAAAACTTTGGGTAAGAATCCCGCAATCCTGCGTGTTCTGCTCTTGTTGACTTGGTGATTTTTTACAAGATGTACATCTAACAAACGCTCTCCCCAGCAACATGTGGTTTAACACGGCTTGGCGCCTCACACTTTCACAACATGCTAGCGCGGAGGGGGAAAGTGTCTTTTCAAAAGCGCAGGGAGAAACAATCTTCTACCATCCCAAATGTTAAGGGTGGAGGGATATGTGAGGGAGGGAAGGGGAGTTGTTCGGTGCTCCGGGTAGAAAGAAGGGGAGTGTAGACAGGAGGAATTACCGGCACGTACGTGACCGTGTGTTGCGCTCGCAAATTTAAAATTAAAAATACAGTTCTGCAAGGAATTGAAATTTAAGATTTAACAAGATATGTTCCATAATTAAAAATATTCTACAAGAAAACTGAAACCTAAGATAAAAAAAATATGTATTCAGCAAGGTATTGAAATCTGAGATTAAAAAAAAAATGTTCTGCAAGGGGTGACTTCGTTCTGGGAAGCACGTCGCCGTTTCCGCGATCTGACCGGTTAGTCACGTAACTCAATGGGATTCGTTACGTTTCTCTGCTTGAAACACACACGCATCAGGATAAAAGCCAACAGACTTGCCTCCCCGGTGGTGCAGTGGTCTAAGCAATGGCTTCTGATCGTTCATCCAAAAGGGGTCCGGGTTCGAATCCCGTGAGGCAGGAACATTGTGTTTGTCTTACTCTACTGGCTCTCTCCCTTCCCTGCAACCAGTGACCCTGAATTAAGGACAGATTACTGCTTTATAGTCCATTGAGTTGCTCACGGTGGTCGTTAAACCTCCAACAAAAAAAACAACGGAATTTATAAATGCGATCAAAGCAGAAGATTTCAGAGTTTGATTTTTATTAAATTGCAATTTGTTGAAGTTATATTTTGCATCTATGAACTCAAGGTAATGACTGCAAATTATGAAATTTGTAGTAAAAAGTTGGGCGCCAGGACCAAATTTCTAGGCGCCCGATAATTTTCCAGCCATGCATTAGATTGTTCTAGCTTAGTACATTTCTGAATTAAGTCATCATATTTATCACTGAAGAACTGCAAGGATTGTTTAATGTCCTGAATCTCTGTTTTTAAGTCCGATATGCAATCAAACTTCTTCTCTATCCAAAACATTGACTGTCTAAGGAAGTTCAAATCTAGTTGATTATGTTCAAACTGGAATAGAGAGGCAGTTTTTGATTATCTGAATCTGCAGTATCCGTATTCATGGGTAAAGAAGTAGATAACTGCTCAGAATTCAAAACACATCCCTGGCATTGTATCTTATTTTTCAAGTCTGCTGAAAATGACTTAATTTTTCTTCTGCCATGCCAATACAAACAGGATGAAAATATGAAGCACAGGTTCTACATCTAGGTACCCTGGGTACATCCACTTGACCCTGGTTACACAATTTACATTTCATTTTTTGCAGCTATTATTCAGTCCAAAATATTCAATCACTTAATCAATAAGCTGTGCACACCACAAGAGAAGGTTATTACAAAGTGCAGGATGTTTCATAAAGAATGTCCCGATTTGAAAAGTGGATATCTCGGCAACCACGAACCACCGATGAATGCGACTCGTGTCATGTGTACGGGCGTGGTCCAGAGTTTGTTATGACTACCGCTAGATGGCAGCACGAGCGGTCAAACAGCGGCGACGCTTAGTGAGTGAGAAGATGGCTTCGAGGAAACAGAATGTGTTTTGTGTGCTCGAATTTAGCAAAACAAAGTCCGTGATTACGGTGCAGCGTGCGTTTAAACGGCATTGCGGCAGTGATCCACCAGTGGACAAAAACATTCGTCATTGGTATCGACAATTTGAAGAAACAGGGTGTTTATGTAAGAGAAATAGTCCTGGACGACCAACCACCTCAGCGACGAATGTGCAACGAATTCACGAGGCGTTTCAGCGAAGCCCACGGAAGTCTACTCGTCGTGCGAGCCGCGAACTTGCCATCCCTCATGTGATTGTTTGGCGTGTTTTACGACGACGTTTACTGCTGAAGTCGTACAGATTGCAACTGGACCAAGCTCTTCGTGTAGGTGACAAAACACAGCGAAAAATTGTTTGTGCAACTCTGTTAGAGGACAACACCGTCGTACAAAGGTTGACTTTTAGCGATGAAGCAACCTTTCATGTAAGCGGAAAAGTTTCGCTCCACAATGTTCACATATGGGGACTGGAGAATCCACATGAAACTGTCCAACATGAACGTGATTCAACAAAACTGAATGTTTTTTGCGCGGTTTCTGTTAGAAATGTTTACGGCGCTTTCTTTTTTGCGGACAACATGGTTAAGGGCAACTCTTATCTTGCAATGCTGGAGGACGGTCATGTATAATGTTTTGCCGTTGTGGGACACCACTTGGTAATCGCATATACTGTCCCTTATGTTACGTCTCCCATTCGACCAATGAGAAGCGTTGTTAGAGAAGGTATCTCCTTCCACTGTGATTTCTTGTACGCTGACGAGAAAGTGGTCGTCTGTTGACAATTTTGCAGCCTTATTCAGTGTTTCAGATCCTAATATCTCCTTATTTTCAATTATTACTGTTAGGAATTCTGATTCAACAATTTCTCAGTGTTATTTATACCAGAAAGATCTTTGTTATTGCATGGCGGGTGGCCCAGTGGTCAACGTTCGTGACTATCACGAAAAGGGCCTCAGGTTCGATCCCAGGCAGGTACGAACGCTCGATCCACTAAATGTGTGTCGGATGGGCATGTTAAGCTGTCGGACCCCGGTACTGGCCCCCCGGTAATAAATAAGGGCGTCTTCCTTTCCCTTTGTACTTCGCTTCCGTGTCACTTTCCTATCGGGCACTCTAGCCCAAGTCTCCTAGCTTCCTATTTCTAAGGGTTGTTTAAGACCTGGGGTCAGACACTGCCCTCCTAAAATCCTCTACATATGATCAAGTATGATCAAGTTATTGCATGGCTTCATTCATCAATATTTCTTTAATTGTGCTTTATTTACCGGGTTTGTCATCAGCACTTCGCACTTAGGCAGATATCCGGACACCTCCATTGATGGATGAAAACAGCTTCATAAAAATTTTTCATGAGTGCCTAAAACGAGCGTGTGATTTTGAACATCGTTATTAATTAAATTCTCACGAGAGACAAACATGAAATCGGGTGGGGAAAAATCCGTTTAAAATTTCTTTCAGTTGGATTTCTACTGTACAATTCATTTTTTTTTGTTGTTTGAACTTTGCTTTTACACACAAGTAGTCATGATCTTGGCTTGCTTTCAACTTACTTTTGTTCAATGAACGACCCTGATCAAAGCGAGTATAAGCTTTGATCCTGATGATGCTCTAATGCACAGTGATCAATGAAGATAAATAACATGCCATCAAATGGCATCCTGTTTTCAACATTAGAAATCGTTTTTTCCTTCGAACATAACATCCTTCTTCACACCTTTAATATCACTTAACTGGGCTTGCCCAAGATTGTGAACAACACCACGTTTTTGAATATAATGTGTATTAGTAGAAATCTCGAATATTTTGATAACATTTAAAGCATCTTCTAACGAAAAAACGCATCCAAAATAATCATTAATACACTTCTGGCCACCCAAAATGCAACACCAAGAAGGACACGAGATAGCAAAACCAGATTTACTGGACACATAACAACAGATACAAAGATGAAACAATTGAGCTTACAGGCCCGTGCGACTTGCGGAACACGCAGACATCAATAGTTCGTGTGGCCACATGGCTGGCAATAACGGCCACTATACGCCGCGGCATCGAACGGAAGAGGCTTCGGATGTGGGCTTGGGGTATGTCGGTCCAGGCTGCTTCCACACGTTGCCACAGTTCATCAGGAGTAACCGCGGGTGGTGCTTGCCGGGCCACTTCGTTGCCGATCAGCGACCAGACGTGTTCGATGGGCGACATCTCGGGAGAACAGGCGGGCCACGGCAGTAGTTACACCTGGTGGGCCGTGAAGAATTGTTGCATGATGCGTGCCACGTGCGGGCGTGTATTGTCCTGTTGAAACGTGACCGCTGGCTGGTCCTGTAGGTAAGGGAGGACTACAGGCTCCAAAACGTCGGAGATGTAGCGGTGGTTGTTGAGTGTACCGGCGATGCGTACCAGAAGGGTGCGGGTGTCATATCCAATTGCCCCCCAAACCATAATGCCAGGCGACGGACCGGTATGGCGATGCACAATGCGTGCGTCATACAGTCTCTCACCGCGGTGCCGCCACACGCGGATCCCACCATCGTGGTGTTGCAGGCAGAAGCGGGATTCGTCGGAGAAGACAATATCGTGCCATTCCGTAGTCCAGGTGCGGCGTTCAACGGCCCACTGCCGCCGCCCTCGCAGGTGGTGTAACGTCAATGGTAATCGGAGCAACGGGAGCCGTGCGACAAGTCCCCGCTCCTGCAGAGGACGTCGAACGGTACGTGCTGACACAGGTTGTTGCGCAACACACCCTAATTCCTGCACTAACGTTCGTGATGTGGCGGTGCGAGCCGTCAATGCCCGCCGCACAACATGCCGGTCCTCTCGTTCTGTGGTGTGCCGCGGCTGCCGCAATCGCTCACGTCGGTCCGTCCGTCCCTCCTGCACCCACCGAATTCATACTCGTCTCACTGTGGCTGGATGTGTTCCCACACGGGCGCCAATGTCTCGGTACGATAAACCGCTGTCGCGATACGACACTATTCGTCCTCTGTCGAACTCCGAAACGTGCTGGAATGACTGCCGTATTCTGCGACAAGGCATCAGGAAGCACAGATCCGGCAGCACAACACATTTCCACTACTTCCACGTCTTCTGTGCACCCTTCTTATAGTGCTTCTCGGTGGCGTGCCGGGCGCACATGATTTGCATATGCCCTGCAATGCTAATCGTTTGCATGTCCTCTCGCGGGCGACGCATGCTGCGAATTTCAGGCCAATCGGATGCTTCCTTCTTGGTGTTGCATTTTGGGTGGCCAGCAGTGTAGAATGACGCAAAACAAAATTCATTTTAACAGTTATTCTTAACATCTAAACTGCGTTAATTATCAACTCAAACCAGCACGCACCAACTGAAAACAAAAAGAAATATTGATGAATAAAGCCATGCAATAACAAACATATTTCTGGTATAAACAACACTGAGAAATTGTTGAATCAGAATTCCTAACAGTAATAATTGAAAAGAAGAAGATGTTAGGAGCTAAAACACTTAATAATGCTGCAAAATTGTCAACAAACGACCACTTTCTCGTCAGCGTACAAGAAATCACAGTGGAAGGAGATACTTCTTCTAACAACGCTTCTCTTTGGTCGAATGGGAGACGTCACATAAGGGACCGTATTGGCGATTACCAAGTGATGTCCCACAACGGCAAAACATTATACAGGACCCTGAAGGATTGGCTACTTTCACAGCTGCAAGACGACTCTGAAGATTACATTTTGCGGCAGGACGGCGCACCGCCACATTGGAACCTCGAAGTTCGTCGGTTTCTAAACGACACATTTCCTCAGCGTTGGATTGAACGCAGGGGACCCCATGACTTGGCACTACACGCTTGATCTCTGAGATCTCCAGACATCACACCATGTTACTTTTTTTACGGGGATATGTAAAAGACCGTGTTTGTGTTCCCCCTTTACCCGCTGACTTGGATGAGCGCCGAACGAGAATCACGGCCGCGGTAAATTCTGTGACTGAAGAGACTCTCCGACGCGTTTGGGATGAATTCAGCTATCGGCTTGATGTCGTCCGTGCAGCAGGTGGAGGGCACATTGAGCATTTCTAATTGTGGTGAGTGAAACTAGAGATCTTCCTTCATACTTGGCTCCTTGTTTTGTAACTATCCCACATTTGCCTTATTAAATATACTACTTTGAAGTCCGGTCATTCTTTTTGAAACACCCTATATATATGTACAATAAGTTGACACAGCAGCCCCCTAGGCTGTGGCTGAATATCAGAAATGACAATTTGCAGTTGACAGTATCCTATGCCGAATTATTTCACAAAATATAACCTGTATAACTGTAACACCAAAAAAAAAAAAAAAAAGAACTCATTTCAACAAACACGAACCATATGCACTGCTGGCCACTCAAAATGCAACACCAAGAAGGACACGAGATAGTAAAGCCAGATTTACTGGACACGTAACAACTGATACAAAGATGAAACGATTGAGCTTACAGGCCCGTGTGACTTGCGGAACACGCAGATATCAATAGTTCGTGTAGCCCAGATAGCTGGCAATAACGGCCACTACACACCGCGGCATCAAACGAAAGAGGCTTTGGATATGAGCTTGGGGTATGTCTGTCCAGGCTGCTTCCACACGTTGCCACAGTTCATCAGGCGTAGCCGCGGGTGATGCTTGCCGGGCCACTCCGTTGCCGATCAGCGACCAGACGTGTTCGATGGGCGACATATCGGAAGAACAGGGGCCACGGCAGCAGTGACACCTGGTGGGCCGTGAAGAATTAATGCATGGTGCCTGCCACATGCAAGCGCGCATTGTCCTGTTGAAACGTGGCCGTTGGCAGATCCTGCAGGTAAGGGAGGACTACATGCTCCAAAACGCCGGAGATGTAGCGGTGGCTGTTGAGTGTACCGACGATGCGTACGAGAGAGGTGTGGGTGTCATATCCAATTGCGCCCCAAACCCTAACGCCAGGCGACATACCGGTATGGCGATGCATAATGCAGGCGTCGTACAGTCTCTCGCCGCGGTGCCGCCACACGCGGATCCGACCATGTGGTGTTGCAGGGAGAAGCGGGATTCGTCGGAGAAGACAATGTCGTGCCATTCCGTAGTCCAGGTGCGGCGTTCAACGGCCCACTTCCTCCGCCCTCGCGGGTGGTGTGACGTCAATGGTAATCGGAGCAATGCGCACCTTGCGACAAGTCCCCACTCCTGCAGACGACGTCAAACGGTACGTGCTGAAACAAGTTGTTGCGCAACATACCCTAATTCCTGCGCTAACGTTCGTGATGTGGCGGTGCGAGCCGTCAATGCCCGCAGCACAACATGCCAGTCCTCTCGTTCGGTGGTGTGCCGCCGCTGCGGCAATCTCTCACGTCGGTCCGTCCGTAACTCCTGCACCCACCGAATCCATACTCGCCTCACTGTGGCTGGATGTCGTCCCACACGGGCGCCGATGTCTCGGTACGATAAACCGTTGTCGCGATAAGCTACGATTTGTCCTCTGTCGAACTCCGAAACGTGCTATAATGACAACCGTGTTCTGTGACGAGGCATCAGGAAGCTTCCCACGCACAGGTCCGGCAGCGCAACACTCTTCCACTACTTGCACCCCTCCTTCTATGTACCCTTCTTATAGTGCTTCTCGGTGGCGTGCCGCGCGCACATGATTAGCACATGCCCTGCATTGCTAATCGTTTGCATGTCCTCTCGCGGGCGACGCATGCTGCGAATTTCAGGCCAATCGGATGCTTCTTTCTTGGTGTTGCATCAATGGCGGCGGAACAGCCCGGGCCCGGTCAATAATTTTAGCCAAGATTTTTATTTGGCATATGTCTGATTTTTTTGTTGTGAAGTGCCTTAGAAAGTTGCTCTAGGTAAGTGGTCAGCTGGTCCTAACCCCTAACAAATCGCCTTAGGCATTGCTTTGCTTCTGTTAGTTCCGGGAAACGGGAAAGAAGGAGGGCAGTGGCGTACCTACCAACCCCGCAATCGCGGGGGTGGGGGTGGAGGTGACCAAGGGGCGTACTGCAGCTTCCAGTTATAGTTCTTTGAAAAATTTCTTCTTCTTTTTTTTTTTTTTTTTTTGATTGAAGGTTTAACGACCACCGTGAGCAACTTAATGGGCTATAAGCAGTCGCCCGTCCCTAATTTAGGGTCACTGGTTCCAGGGAAGGGAGAGAGCCAGTGCCGTAAGACAAACACAACATCCATGCCTCACCGGGATTCGAACCCGGACCCCGTTCGGACGAATGATCAGAGGCCATCGCTTAGACCACAGCGCCACCGGGGCGGCTGAAAAACTTCGAACGCGCACAAAGACAGACAAACAAACAAGTAATTAACCCAAAGGTTCATATTTTCTTTTAAGGTACATTTAGCTTTGCCTAAATAAATGCAAAGTTTCCCTTTTAAAGCACTGGATGCCCTACAGATTGAAGCTATTCAGCCCTTTGGCTCCGGGTTGTCATACGATCGTTCAACAATCGTCCTCTCTCTCTCTGCGCTGCTGAGGAAAAGCGCGAGGCCACATGAGGATTCCTCGTGTAGGATGTGGGGAAACAGTCAGCCAGTCACCTAGGATTACGTGCACGACAGGCGCGAACGTTTATTCACAGCAGTCACGGATCTGCTATGTACAAGAGGGTGATTTCTCCAAGTGACTTATTTTGGTTTTGTACAGAACAATTACATATACTGTATTATTAAATCTATTGCTTGAAAAGTTAAGGCTACAGAGCTCTAGGTACCAGCATTACTTTTCCAGACACTCTCCCATACCCCCCCCCCCCACTAAACACACCCGCGAAAAACGGATCCTCCCTCGTGCTTATGAAATCCTTGAAAAATTACTGCCCATCATCATCATCATTGTCAACCATTATCAATCCACTGCTGGACGAAGGTCTCCCCAAGTTTCCTCCACAACGGTCTGTCTTGTGCCAGTCTCCTCCATGTCACTCCCGCATATTTACGAATTTCATCCACCCATCTCCCATGTGGTCTTTTTCTGGGTCTTTTCCTGTCCCTTGGAATCCAATCTAAAATTTCGGCTGTCCATCTATGGTCTGTCCTTCTGGCAGTATGTCCAGCCCATTGCCATTTCAGGGATTTAACTCTGATCATGATGTCTTCCACTCTCGTCATTTTTCGGATCCACGAGTTCCTCTTCTTATCTCTCCTGGTTACACCAAGCATGCACCTCTCTATGCCGCTTTGAGTTGTCTGCAGCCTTTGTATGTCTCTTTTAGTTAAGGTCCACGTCTCTGCACCATACGTAAGCACTGGAAGGATGCATTGATCAAACACTTTTCTTTTAAGACATAACGGCATATTGCTCTTGAAAATTATGCTGTTTCTTCCAAAAGCTCTCCAGGCAAGTTTTGTACGCCGATTAATTTCTTCATCAATGTGACCCTCACTTGATATCTGCTGTCCAAGATAAACATACGTATCTGTTATCTCCAGTTTTTCTCCATCAATCGATAAATCTTCATTTCTTGTAAAAGCATTGAACATCACTTTTGTCTTCTGAAAGTTCATTTTTAATCCCACTTCTTTACTCTTGTCAGCAAGTTCCTGGATCATACTCTGCAGCTCTGATGGGGTAGTTGCAAAAATGACTACGTCATCAGCAAAACGAAGGTGGGTTAGATAATCTCCATTAATCTTTATCCCTTTGTTTTCCCAGTTCAGTGATTGAAAGACATTTTCCAATGTGGCATTAAAGAGCTTCGGAGATATGGTGTCACCTTGTCTCACTCCCTTTCCAATTTTTATGTGTGTTGTATTTTCAAACAGCCGAATCTTTGCACTTGCATTTTCATAGATGTTATTAATAATATTAATGTATGCATCTTCAATACCGCAGGATTTCAGAGCCGTGGTAACTGCTGATGGTTTCACCGAATCAAAGGCTTTTTCATAATCGATAAAAGCCATGCACAATGGAAGTTCATATTCCCTCGCTCTTTCAATTAGTTCTCTCAGTACGTGGATATGATCTATTGTGCTGTAGCCACTCCTGAATCCAGCTTGTTCTCTCGGTTGAGCCATGTCCACTGTTACCTTCAAGCGGTGTGAAAGAACTTTAGTGAAGATTTTATAAACCACTGATAGGAGGCTGATAGGTCTGTAGTTCCTGAGATCCTCAATGTCACCTTTTTTATGTAGCAGGATCATTGTAGCATTGTTCCAATCCTCAGGAATCTTCCCTTCATTAAGGCATCGAGTGAAAATTTAGGAGAGTACTGTTTCGATTTCTCCACTTGCTTCTTGTATGATGTCTACAGTAATTCCATCTTCTCTTGGAGCTTTTCCCCGCTTCATGTTCTTGATTGCATGTGCAACTTCTGCTGGGAGGACTGGAGGAACTCTGGTACTGGTACCTTCCATGATGTCTGGAGTACATGTATCATCCCTTTCATATAATTTGGAGTAGAAATCTTTCACTCTTGTCAAAATTTCACCTCTATTTCTTGTTACAGAACCATCTTCTTTTCTCAGTGCCATAATCTGTTTTCTTCCCTTACTGAGATGTCCCTTTGCTATCTTTAGGCTTTGGTTGTTTTCAATTGCTTTCCTTACTAGTTCACAGTTGAATTTTCTTACGTCTCCAGTGATACTTTTTCTTACTGTCTTGCATAGCTCTATATATTCCACTTTGGAAGTCACATCTTCTTTAGTTGTCCTCATCTCTCTTCTTTTTTGCATCAACATTTTGGTTTTTCCTGATAATTTGTTTACATGCAACTTGTTCTTAGACCCAGCTAATTTTGTTGCTGTTTCCATAAGAGCTTTGGTTACTTTTCTGTTAACTTCAGAAATATCCACTTCTTCCGATGTTAGGCCTTCTAAAGCAGAGAATCTGTTCTTCAGTTCCAACTTGAAAGTATTATGGTGTTTTTTAAGGTTGGTTATGTCAATACATTTTGTTTGTCTTATGAGCTTGCCACGTTCCAGTTTAGTGTTGAGGTGCATCTTACATCTCACCAATCTATGGTCACTACCTGTGTTGAACTTGTTTAGCACACTGCAGTCTTCGATGGCGAATTTTTTGTTACACATAATAAAATCAATTTCACTTGTCGTCCCAATTGGATGTCTCCATGTCCATTTCCTGTGTGGCTTTTTCTTGAAAAAGGAATTCAAGATGAAAAATCCTTCTGCCTCTGCAAACTCAACGAGAGTATTTCCACGCTGGTTTCTGTTGCCGTGACCGAATTTACCTACTGAAGTTTCATTCTGTTGCCGGTGCCCTATTTTTGCATTGAAATCTCCCATAATTATCTTCAAGTGCTGCTTACCTTTATTATTTAGATGACGAATTTTCTCATAAAATTCTTCAATTTCTTCTTCAGGATGACTTGTGGTGGGTGCATAAGTTTGAATAATCTGAGCCTTGTATCTTCTCGATAGTTGGATAACGAGTCTTGCAGCTCTGTCAGAGGAACTTTCAACTTCTACCACTTTATCCTTCAGTTTCTTGTTTATTATAAATCCAACACCACTAGTTCTGCCAGTATCTGTCCCACGATAATAGAAGAGATGTCCACTTTTCAGTTCAATGAGATCTTCTCCTTTTCTCCTTACCTCACTCAGCCCGACGATGTCCCACTTGATCCTTTGTAGTTCCTCTTCCAATTCAAGAAGCCTTGAATCAGAAGATAGGGAGCGTCCGTTGTAGGTAGCCAAGGTCAGCATCAAATGGCAGCCTAGTCCGGTCCTCCGGGGATTCTTAGCACCCTCTGCCAAGAATCCCCGGAGTGAGGGCCAAGATTTAAGTTGTAGAGTCATTTTGGAGGTGTTTGGCCATAACTCACCACGCTGGCCAAGCGGGTTGGTGAGTGTGGGATAGCATTTCCTCTGATCCCGATGGTATAGTTATACCGCTATTTGCGGTCGTCAGAGCCCCTTTAGTGGGAACAGGATGCACCACGAGAAGGCGGGGTTGACATTTGTCAAGGAGAGGCTGTGATGTTACGCATCACCTGACCTTACATCCCTACTGCCCATAAGGGCGCTGAAGTAAATCTCGCGGGGGGGGGGGCAAGTTGTGCTAGTTACGCCACTGAAGGAGCGTGCACCACGATTCGAAATTTTGGGCCCGGTCAACGTACTTCACTTTCCGCCACCCCTATGTTGCATTTTGGGTGTCCAGTAGTGTATATCATGCAGAAACGTGTATAAACAATTTCTGAGAAATATTGAGTGAAACACTCAATATGTAGCAGCATTAGCTCATTATAATTTGTAATAATAGCAAAGTTTATTGTCTCTTCAATGTAAACAACAAGTAAAAGAATATTATAACTGACCATACACAGTAATTCCATATGCACTGGGAAATCCATCAGTTCCAATGACAATTCTAAAGTACCCCAGTTCATATGTGTGAAGCAATGATGTAAAGCAAAAAAAGTAAGGCTAACAATACCTCAGTCTTCATTTACACCCCCGCACGGGGATAACTGGTTTTCCAGTTATTTGGGGAGCGGCGCCCCCACGGCCCGAGCTGACCTTGTGACTGGTCAACATCTGATGTCATGCCACAGCTTGTTTTTTTCTTATTTTGGTGCTGTTGGTGTTTGCAGGGACGGCTGTTCATCCAGCTGTTGGGGAGTTGCGGCCCCACGATCCCTAGCTGGTCTTGAGTCTCGCTTTTTCGTTTTCCTTTATTTTCTCCACTGGCTAGTTGCCCGTGTTGTGTTCTCTACCTAATCTCTACCATGTTATGTACTAACACCCCGGTCTTGTTTTTTTGTTACCCTCCACCACTAACTGTTTTATATTAACCGCTCAGTTCGTAGGTTGCTGAGATTCCGTTTAGGTTCCCTTCCAGGGTTTTGTCTTCCTTGGATTACTTTTTTTTTTCCTTTTAGCTGGTTTGGGTGCTAGACCTACCTGCATGTTTGCCGCGTGCGGAGACCCGTGAGGCGGAAATGGGATGTCTGGCGGCTGAGGTCGCAGGAGACCGGTTAAGTGCCTCCTGTTTACCAACACTCCTCTTCGACCCCGGCTTCGCTGTAAACGGGAGGCTAGAGACTAACCCACCTCTAGTCAGAAGTCTTGTACCAAGTTGTGTACAGGGCTTTAGCGGCTTTTTGTCGTATAGCACGGCAGGGTAAGCCCGGGGGCTGTGGGATCATGCCAAAGGCGTTGGCATGACGGTACCCGGAGGCCGAAGTGTCCGCCGAGTGCGTGTGATCACAGCCAACGGACTATATCTGCAACGTATAAGCTCCAGAACTGTGTCCAGCGTCATTTTCTTGACTTGCAGACCTCCAGTTCTCCCTCGTAGGGCTCGGTGGTGGGTGGAGTAGTTTGCAGACGAATCCTCTTCCTTTTTTCCATGGGTAAAAACAAAAAGAAAAACTCCAAATTTAAGTCGCCTGAGAAAATGATTATTGACAATGACTCTCCTTCGTCTTCTCTCAACCTACCAAGTCTCATACCCTTAAACGGTCTTTAGACCTTGACCTGGACCAAGAATGTGGAACCTCTTCTTCGGCGGCTGTACCAGTCGCTCCGAAGCGTCGTCTCCCTCAATTGCTGTGACTACGCATGCTACTCACTTGCTTGTAGAATCCATCGATCCGCATGAGAGACTGTCCACCAGATCTCCCTTTTTCATTTCTAAAGCTTTGGACGCTGCGGTTGGCCCCTTGAAGTCTGTGAGGAAGCTTCGCTCTGGGGACCTGCTTGTCCAAACTTGCAGTGTTTCTCAGAGTAACACTTTTCTGAACCTCACTAGTCTTCAAGGCATTCCTGTAAAGGTGACACCTCACCCGTTTCTTAACACCTCTCGGGGTGTTATTTCGGAGTTTGATCTCTTGCCATGCAGTGAAGACGAATTCGTGACTGAACTTGCTGATCAAGGTGTTATTGCTGCACGTCGTATGATGTTCCGGCGTGATGGTTCCATGATTAAGTCAAAAATGTCATCTTGACTTTTAACTCCCCGAAAGTTCCGACCGAAATCAAGGCTGGCTACTTGGTCTGTGGAGTTCGCCCGTACATTCCCAGTCCTCTGCGCTGTTTCAGGTGCCAGAGGTACGGGCATTCACAACGTTTCTGTAAGAGTTCCGCTCGTTGCGCAAATTGTGGCTCCAGTGAACATGACGGGGAAGGTTGCACTTCTGCGGCCTGCTGTGTTAACTGCGGTGAGGCCCGTGCAGCTTACTCCCGCAACTGTATGAAATGGAAGGACGAGATGGCGATCCAGCGCCTCAAGACCCTGGAAGGCCTCTCGTACCCTGCTGCCAAGGCCAAGTTGGGTATACCCACCACCCGACAGCGTACTTTTGCCGCAGTAGTTCAGTCTCTGCCACAACCCGTGCAGCCCTTTGTTCCGCGCCCTGTAGCTCTCGCCGCCCTTGCCAAGCGATCTACAGCTGACCAAGCGACACAGGTGTTTTTCCCCGAGCTCGAGATTTTTCGAATACCTGATTCTGGGCCTTCTCTTTTGCAGCCGACCATCTCTTCCAGTTTCCATCCGAAAGCCTGCACGTGCGGAAGACCCGGCCCTCAATCCGCAAAGGTGTGCAGTGTCCATCCAACTGTCTCGGCCTCAGCGAGGTCCCCACCCTCAACCAACATTATAGAGGAACATAGGGGGAGGAGAGTGACAGTTCGTCCCCAGCCTCAAACAACATTGCAGAGGAACATGGGGGAGGAGAGTGACAGTTCGTCCCCGCCCTCTGCCAGCATTGCAGAGGAGTGTGGGGGGAGGAGAGTGACTCATCCTTTGTGTAGTTGTGTTAAAAAAAAAAACATTATCATTATAATAGTAAATTAATAAATTTTTATATAAACCTAATTAACTACCTTGTCTTCACAGCTTTCATCATACTCTTTTTCAACTTTTACCAAGCCTGTCTGCTCTTAATCATTTTCCACGTTTTTAAAAATCTGTGGCTGATAGTTCTTTGTCTGGCGCTCTTTGGCCAAACCTGGCCCTTGCGCCAATAAAATCCAACAACCAACCAACCAACCTTCATTTACACTGCTGGCCACCCAAAATGCAACATCAAGAAGGAAGCATCCGATTGGCCTGAAATTCGCAGCATGCGTCGCCCGCGAGAGGACATGCAAACGATTAGCATTGCAGGGCATATGCAAATCATGTGCGTCCGGCACGCCACAGAGAAGCACTATAACAAGGGTGCACAGAAGGCGGGGTGTAAGTAGTGGAAGTGTGTTGTGCTGCCGGACCTGTGCGTGGAAGCTTCCTGATGCCTCGTCGCAGAATATGGCAGTCATTCCAGCACGTTTCGGAGTTCGACAGATGACGAATAGTGGCTTATCGCGACATGGGTTTATCGTTCCGAGACGTCGGCGCCCTGTGGGAAGACATCCAGCCACAGTGAGGCGAGTATGGATTCGGTGGGTGCAGGAGTGACGGGCTGCCCGACGTGAGCGATTGCCACAACCGCGGCACACCACCAAACGAGAGGACCGGCATGTTGTGCGGCGGGCATTGACGGCTCGCACCGCCACATCACGAACGTTAGCGCAGGAATTAGGGTGTGTTGCCCAACAACCGTGTCAGCACGTACCGTTCGACGTCGTCTGCAGAAGCGGGGACTTGTCGCAAGGCGCCCATTGCTCCGATTACCATTGACGTTACACCATCGGCGAGTGCGGCGGAAGTGGGCCCTTAAACGCCGCACCTGGACAACGGAATAGCACGATTTTGTCTTCTCTGACGAATCCCGCTTCTGCCTGCATCACCACGATGGTCGGATCCGCGTGTGGCGGCACCGCGGCGAGAGACTGTATGACGCACGCATTGTGCATCGCCATACCGTTCTGTCGCCTGGCGTTAGGGTTTGGGGCGCAATTCGATATGACACCCGCAACCCTCTCGTACCCATCGCCGGTACACTCAACAGCCACCGCTACATCTCCAACGTTTTGGAGCCTGTAGTTCTCCCTTACCTGCAGGACCTGCCAGCGACCACGTTTCAACAGGGCAATGCGCGCCCGCACGTGGCACACATCGTGCAACAATTCTTCACGGCCCACTAGGTGTCACTGCTGCCGTGGCCTGCCTGTTTTCCTGATATATTGCCCATCGAACACCCCGATATATCGCCCATCGAACACAACCCGCGGCTACGCCTGATGAACTGTGGCAACGTGTGGAAGCAGCCTGGACCGACATACCCCAAGCCCACATCCAAAGCCTCTTTCGTTCGATGCGGCGGCGTATAGCGACCGTTATTGCTAGCATTGGGGCCACACGAACTATTGATGTCTGCGTGTTCCGCAAGTCTCACCGGCTGTAAGCTCAATCGTTTAATCTTTGTATCTGTTGTTATGTGTCCAGTAAATCTGGCTTTGCTATCTCGTGTCCTTCTTTGTGTTGCATTTTGTGTGGCCAGCAGTGTATATTGATAAGGCATAAATTCACAATTCCTAACCATTGTAATTTTTTTATCCAACTCAGAAACAGAGACGAAATAACCCCTGTCCACACGACTTGTGACTTAACTTCAGGAAGTAGCTGCCATCAATTTATCTGACATTGGACAAAGAATAAATCTTAAATTGAATGTATGCAGCAAAGAAAAGTTATGTTCTGGCACTTACTTTCTGAGGAAAGAAATTAGAAGTTGTGTTGCCTCTGATTAGGAATTAAATTGTGAAAATGAATCAAATACTATGTTGTACTAATGTAAATGTTAAACTTGAAAATTATTAGTACATGCTATGGTACTTTTATACAAGAGGTTCCTCAGAAATTGAGGACATATGTAAAGTACAGTGCTTTTAATAGTGAGATTTTTTACCATGAATTTTCTTAGGTTCTCATTTCAATGGTAAAAGTTTAATGACAGAATGTATGGTTGTTTAATGTCTTGTAAATACAAAACGAAACATGCATATTCAGATTATCTCTTAGAAGTTGAATGAAAATGATTCAGGGAAATTGATTTATGAATTTTATTTTGTTTACATAGTATAAATGCTTATTATTCACGACCATCAGAAATTAATGCCATATGCTGTTTTTACTTATGTTTAAGGATGTCAGTTTGAAAACTCAGCTCATGAGGTTGATTGTTATATTTTGTAAAAAAGTAGATGAACATTGTAGTTTGGAATGTTAATGCTTGAAATTAGACCATTTGCTAAAAAATTATGTAACTCCTGTTGAAGCTTTGGTAAGAAATATTTTCAGTACTTCAATTGTTAAATTAGTTTGTTTTAAATTACTAGCACAGATTAAAGTTCATTTTCTATACAACAGAACAGCAGTTTGCAAATGGTGTCAAAAGAGTGGTTGTAATATAAATCCTGAATTAATTTTAACCACTTGTACAAGTTTATTCTGATCTGTAAATATTTATTTGTAGCAGTAATTAAATTTATCTTAAAATATGGTGCACAAACATGCTTAGAATTGGTTTTTGTCAATGATTGAAAACAGTCAGTTTCATGCAAGAATGACAAAGACATAAGTCATTGTTTTTTGTCTATGGTTGATAGAATTTTTTTTTCATTTACTGTTAAGATTTGGAAACTTGTTCCCAATATATTGCTTGTAGTTTTCATAAATAACATCAATATATTCATGTCGGATGTAAGGTCAGGTGATGCGTAACATCACAGCCTCTCCTTGACAAATGTCAACCCCGCCTTTTCGTGGTGCATCCTGTTTCCGCTAAAGGGGCTCTGACGACCGCCAATAGCGGTATAACTATACCATCGGGATTAGAGGAAATGCTATCCCACACTCACCAACCCGCTTGGCCAGCGTGGTGAGTTATGGCCAAACCCCTCCAAAATGACTCCACAACTTAAATCTTGGCCCTCAGTCTCCGGCAACTGAAATGTACCTGGCCATGGCAGCAGCCAGTGCGACATGAAGGCAGAGGGTGCTAAGAATCCCCTGAGGACCGGACAAGGCCATCACCCCCTAATAGCTTAACAGGCCCGCTCACCTATTTGTGACGTCACTAGAGTAGTCCGTAGTCGCGGAGAGAAGTATTACGGCGATGTGCGAACGAACGCGTCTTTACGTACACCAAATAACCAGGTCGTGCGTTCTTTTAGAGTTTCACTGCATTTAAATAAGAACTTGTGTGTTAGTTTTTAAATAACTGCAGAGTTAACAAGTTTGTTTAATAACTTTTAAAATACAGAAGAAAAAGAAATTACAGCGTAAAATTTAGCGTAGCAATAATTTCGACTTGAAAGGGTAAGCAAGACAGATTCGTCAACTTAATGAAAGCATCACTGTCATTTCACTGGAAGTGATAAACCATTCCTATAATCGAAATTATAAACTGTTGTCGTAGTTTCACTTGAAGTTATAGTGTCTTTATTGTTAACCGAATGATTCATGTACTTGTGAACAAATCGCTCTTGTACTTGAAAAGATTAGTTTGAGGGTCCATTACGAAGTATCGCCGTCGTTTCAAAAGATGTCGATTGACTAATTTAAGGAATCAGATATTTCATTCATTGCAAACTTATGACTATGGAAATTTTAGTAACGAAATAATTCCTTTAGTGAAAATGTATTTTCACATCAGACAGTAACTAGCAATTTATATGCAATCCGTGATCACTAATATTTTAAAAAGGTCAAGAAAAACTGAATGTTTTTCTGTTTTTTTTTAAATTACCAAAGGCTCAATAAAACACGTTTTAACATACATACAGTAAATTGCTGCTTGATTCACTGATTGCATCACATAAATTAAGATTTCAAGAAAATTATGCAATTGCTACATTATTAAACGTACAATAGTGACATAACAAGTTTTCCTAATTTTAGTACCATCTAGTTACGTGTTTGGACAACTTCATTTTGATAAGCAAATATAAAGTTTACAATTTTTGTCATCCAGAGCACTATTTCAAAAAAGTTACCTTGTCAAAGTTCAACACATCTGTATTAAGTATATTAGTAGCATTAAGCAAAACTATTTGGATCCACAATATAAGCATTACTCTTTATCTGGAAAAATACAAGTAACTTATTGGCAGAAATTTCCTGAAATTTGATTTTCAAGAAGTATTCAGGAAAACTGCCAATGTACAAATAATTATGGTTGTGTAGTTCTTTGTGTATCACAAACACAATTTGATTATGTGTCCGTTAGCTGTTTCTTGAAGAATTTCAAAGACACATTTCTAAGAAAATCTGAAATTTGTTCCAATAATTTCTTAAAGTATTTTTTTCAGATAATTATTATATTTTTTGAGAACGTGACAAATGCACATGCAGTTATTGTACTGAATAATTTTAAGCGATTGTTTTGGTACTATAGGATGTATTTTAAAAGATGTACATGTTTCATTATAAATTGACTAACTTGATGTACCATTTTCTCAGAAACTATAAAAAAGCAATGGTATAAAATTTTGCACAAATGTTTTGTCATTACTAAAGCTATTGAAAAAGATTGCTTTTTCCTTTTTTTATAATTTTGGTTTCAAAATAAATTCTATGAAGGATTGAAGAAGTTATAACGGTATCACTCGACTGTAAAGCCCGAGGTTTCTCTAATGCATTTCTCTTATGTTTTTCGACAGATCTCCATAAAAGTGGTATCAATACAGTCTTCAGTTCAGAGGAAAGAAGGTTCATACAAAAAAAATTAGATAGACAACGGATTTACCTTGTTTAAGCACCTCAAAGTAACCTCACTCGCTTCGGCAGCGAACGCGAGCCTCCACGTTAAGCCTAAGCGTCTGCTATCGTTAAGTTACTTTCACGGCAAAGCTTTCTTAAGCAGACGCGTCCGTGTCATCGTAGCTCCAAGTCTTGTCAAAATTCAGTAAAATTTTCCCACTGACGGCAGGTAGCGCTGTGGCACTATTTATTGATCGCTTATTCCTAGAGGAAAAACTCTCGAACGTAAAATGAATGTATCAAGCGGTAAGATAATTCGAAAGGGAGTTTAACACCTTGTGAGTTGTGTGCACAGATACTGCAGTTTACGTTGAATATGCCACGTGCTCAGTTTGGGAATCTTTTGTGTGTTATACGCAACGAGATAGAAATACATAGAGTGCTTCTGTGATTGGTTCTCTGCCGAGGCAGCTGAAGCCAACGCGGGGAGAGCCCGCCATCTTTGATGAGGTACAAATTCTGCGTGTGTCAAGGAGTCACCTCGGTTCTTTCAGCTGTTCGGCGATCGTGTTATATGCTTCATTACAAATTTAGTGCTACAGTTTCGCGAATTATCACAATTATCAGCACATTGTTGATATTTAAAATGCCATATTACTGAGCAGCTTTTGATTGTAAGAATAAAAGGAACAAGGATTGTGGAACTACATTTCACAAGTAAGCATTTTAAAATAAGGTTGAGCTGTAAATGCTCAGTTAATCAAACACAAAAAATAAAACATCTAATCCGTGTAGCTGGTGATTAAACCAGCAGATAAGCCATTTCAATATCTGTGTTATCTTAAGACTTTTTATTTCTTATATTTTGTAAACAGTCGTACTCAATGTGAAAACTGAATGATGTTTACTCTGGGAAGCTGAGGTTAACTGTGGGTTACCAACTTTGAGGCTTTTTGGGTACAATTTCTACTTATGTAAATGTTTTGTTTTTTTCAATATACTGAGGATGTCTTGCAAATGGCATTTGCATATATATATTCTAGAATCTGTACAGTGTACATGCAACTTGTCTGACAAGACAACAAATATTTCAAAATCTTAGGAAGCAGCAATTTCTTTTTATGTGATAAAGATGATGTACCCATGGCTAATGCCCATTAGATAGCAAATACTGGTAAAGCAATCAATTTATGGTTACTTAAATTGCAGAAGTAATAATTGTGATTGGTAATATAAATTTATTGCTTGCTGACACCTGTCAGGAAACAATCTAGTATTTTATCTGAAAGCACAGGGTCACCCAGCTTGTGTTCTAGGCATTTGTCTCTGATTACTGATTAATCTGTAGTATTACTTCAACAAAGTGAGAGTGGGGAGCTTGAAAATTTCTTGACAGAATACTCTTTATTTGTGAATGTGTTAGTCAATGTGTGTGGTTTTTGGGTAGCAAAAATACAGGCAATATTGATTTAAAACTGAAAATAGGAAACAGGGAGTACAATGGTACCTCAAAAATGCAAACAACATAAAATATTTATGAAAACTGGCACAAACGATTATGAAATGACAATTGAAAAAAAATTATGGAATAATACAAAAGAAAGGGACTAGCAACATTTTGTAATAACTACTTGCATTTGATTTTTGCGTGATAGGTGGTGGTTTTTTTTTTTTTTTTTTTGAAGAATGTGACCTCTGATTCATGATGAATGTACAGTCAGTATGTCCATGTATAAATTGCCAGTTATGAACCCACAAATAACAACACAAAACATAAACATTTGCTCGCCAAACTTTTTGCACATCATGAATGCAAATCAGTAGTTGTTAATTTCTCACTTCATATTAATAAGAGGTTGTGCCCTTAAAATTGAAACAAAAAAACTATGTACAGTACATCTTAACAATTGCCAAAATGTGTCCAAATATCAGGTGAAAACTACAAAATTTCAGCTTTGGGACAACAAAAAACTAGGCTTCTTAAAAAAAAAAAGTAAAATATGAAAGTGCAAATAAAAAATATTAAATACTTAATACTGAAACAAAAAAAAAATACAATTATTTGTCCCATAAAAAAATTAAAGTCCATAATCTGAATTTTTTGGTCACTCAGCCCAGAGCTTGAATAATATCTAAAATAATACATGCCCAGAGAAAATTTACCTGCCCAGATATTAAAAGCAGGATATATAGAAATATTTTTCTTTTGATACCAAAAAGACATGCAAAGAATGCTGACAACTCAAAGAATATATATGCAGAGAGAGATAGAGTGACATCACTGAAATGGCAATGGGCTGGACATGTTGCCAGAAGAACAGACCACCGATGGACGACTGAAAATTTGAACTGGTTTTCGAGGGACAGAAGACTCATGGGAGATGGGTGGATGGAATTCGAAAGCATGCCGGAGTAATATGGCGGAGACAGGCTCAAGACAGACAATTGTGGAAGAAACTTGGGGAGACCTTCATTCAGCAGTGGATTGATAATGGTATATATATATATCATCATTGTCAACCATATATATATATATAGCATGCCGGAGTAATATGGCGGAGACAGGCTCAAGACAATGATTATGCTATATATATATGGTTGACAATGATGATATATATATATCATCATCATTGACAACTATTATCATTACAATATATGTATACTGTATATAATCAATATATATATCATTATCATCATTGTCAACCATTATCAATCCACTACTGGATGAAGGTCTCCCCAAGTTTCTTCCGCAATCGTATGTCTTGAGCCTATCTCCTCCATGTTACTCCGACATGCTTTCGAATTTCATCCACTCATCTCCCATGGGATCTTCTGGGGTTTTTTCGGTAACACCTAAGCTATGATTTAACTTCGGGGCTCCAGATGTCTTTCCCTGAAGAGTGGTTTGGGGTTCCTGAGTTGTTTTATTCCATGTCATTTTTGTTTAGAACCATGAAAGTGGGTTACTTCTGGTTAATTCTATGTTTATTTCTACTACGTCTGATTCCTGCAGCAAGGTGCAGTGTTGACGTGGTCTAATTACTACATGAGTGTGCTTTTTTACTTCTTTTTACTGATAAATGTATAACATCAACCATTATCAATCCACTGCTGGATGAAGGCTTCCCAAGTTTCTTCCACAGCTGTCTGTCTTGAGCCTGTCTCCTTCGTGTCACTCCTGCATGATTTCGAATTTCATCCATTCATCTCCCATGGGGTATTCTTCTGGGTCTTATATATACATAGAGAGAGAGAGAGAGAGAGAGAGTGAGAATTATATTGTGTTAAGTATTTAGTGTATGTGCTGGGAGATACCTTTATTATGGTCAAGTTACCACAATTGCCTTGCGTACCCACGAATAAGGCTTACAGATTTGTGTTGTTGAATGTCAAGACTAACAAACAGATTAGAAACATGCCCAGTGCTAAGGACTTTTAATTTTTATTAAATAAAAACCAGGTAAGTAGTAGTTTTCTTCTGATTATATAAGATAGGGGCAGTTGGTAAAAGTATTTTTAATAGTGGTACCTCTTGGCTGTGTAAACTCATTGTTTGTTTTCCGTTTTTCTTCGAACTTTTTTTTTCATTTAAAACTCTCATAAAATATTTGGCGTCTATGTATTTGGAGTGATAAGCTGTGGGATGATTCAGCATTCTCATGGTGATGACCCACGAATATCTAAAATTTTTACCGAAATTGCGGATTGACTGCAACTGTATTTTTTATTTTTGTATTTCTTTTTTTTTTTTCATTTACTCTATTACCGCTGACTTATATTTCTCTGAAAATTTGCTCAAAAAAATTTGTTAAATGTCAAAAAATTACGGCATGAGATTTTATTCAACGACAGCAAGCTGCATCCATTAAAATATCATTTTTTTTAAAAAAACACTATTGCCGTCAACTAACAATGAAAAGCGTTATTTGATACGTTAAAGTTTTAGTCTCACCCCTTGGTGTTTATAACAACATTTCTGAGTTATATCCTTATTTAACATCAAACCATATATTACGAAAACTCCCTTGCTTAACACGGAACGGAAATCGTTCTGTACCTCATCAAACATGGCTGCCACTTGTTTCCGGTGGCTTCACCCGTTCCCCGACGTAAGCGCTCTACGTATTTCTATCTCGTTGGTTATACGTCATCGGATGTGTTGCGTTGCCACTCCTGTGATTTGAAGACTCGGAATTTTTTTTCTTTTTTTTTTTTTTGCGTGCTTGCATTGTTTCTGTTTTGTTTTCCTTCTCATTTTTTGTTCCCTTCTTTTTATCAGTATCTTCCATGGAATTGGTATTTCTACTCCACTACTAATGTTGCAGTTGGTTACGATTGCTTCGGCTAAATGGATGGTCTTTTCGGTTGGTTGTTTGCAGATAATTTCGATATTTCCAAATTTCTGGCATTGTGTTATTTTTTATGCAATAGTGTAAAAGTGCTGTTTTTCCTCCTTTTTTTCCCAGTTCTTCATATGTTATGTCAATCTTGTTTTTAATTTGTTTCTTGTGCTTCCTATGTATTTCACTCTATTGTTGTTTTTGGTTGGCTTAATTGAAATGCCATACACTCCTGCACTGTCCAATAGTTTTGTTTTTTCTCTGTTACTGATTATTATATTTTTGTAGTCTTTGACTGAAATTCCAATATCTAGATATTGTTTTTTGCATTCCTTTTTGATTACATTTGTAACATGTTTTATGTATTGAAATTTACCACAATATTTTATATTTCGCTTGGTTTTATTTTTTAGGATTAAAAAGGAAGAGAATATGATAGTGTACGCAAATTAATGTTAAGCTGTAATACACCAATATTACTTTATATTAGATATATTATGATTTTGCCTTTTCACCTGTGAACAAGCATATACCTTGAAAGATTGCTTTTCCGAGGAAATTACTTGGAACATATATCACATTGGTAAGGCTTTTCAGCTGAATGAACAAGCATATGCCTTAAAAGATGACTTTTGTGAGCAAATTACTTAGAGCACACATCACACTGACGAGGCTTTTCACCTGCATGAAGGAGGATGGGCTGTGATAGAAGACTTTTCCAAGAAAATTGTTTGGAGCATAAATACATCCCATTGGTGAAGTTTCCCCCTGTGAATGAGGAAGATTACTTTTCCGTGAGAAAGAAACATCACATTGGCGAGGTTTTTCCTCCCTGTGAATGAGTAAATGCTTCGAAAGAACACTTTTTCGAGCAAATTGCTTGGAACATACATCACATGGTGAGGCTTTCCACCATGTGAATGAGTAAATACTTGGAAATAACGCTTTTTCGAGCATACATCACCTTGATGAAGTTTTTCTCCTGTCTGAATGAGTGAATACTTCTAAAGATCACTCTTTCGAGCAAATTATTTGGAGCATACATCACATTGGTGAGCCTTTCCATCACCCCTTATAGCTTACAGGCCCGCGCACAGAATACCGGAAGCTGGGTAACGTAGGAGACAGTATTGTGATAATCCGTAGTGGGTAGTCGAACGGTCGAGCTTGTTCGCTCGCTGTATAGTGTACAAGCCTCACTGTCAATGTGTGTGGCTGTTGTTGGGTTTCAACTAAGTTTTCCTCTCTTTGTTATCATAAATATTTTTAGGACAAACAGCTTCAGAAGAAAATTCATTATGCCGTTTAGATGCAGTGTACCCCACTGTCACGGTAATTATGACGATCGACCACGTGTTATATTATGCACCACGTGTTATTATTTGCTTATTTTTTTCTGAAAATTGTCGGACTATTCAAATTCTCTACTAACGGGGACCTCCTAATACGTTGGATTACTTCAATCAAGCGGGGAAATTTTAAAGTGACCAAGAACTCCCGGGTAAGTAGAAATCTTTTGTAGACCCAAGGCATGCATCCCGTAGCTGATTATAAACAGCATTTAAAGCAAAACCACATATGGTTCCAATTTATGGGCGTAGAGCATTATATAATTGAAGATGTGATATTTGTCTTTCCTTGGCACTTCGTAACAATAATACAACTTCTGGTAATAAACAATGAAATGCAACACGACATGCGACGACTGTCTTTTTACTTGTGTAGTAGGAAATTGTATTACAAACTTTTTTATCTTAAAATTTAGTTGCCCAGCGTGGGAAATTAGATTTTTTATTTACCTGCCCAGGCCAATGATTTACATGCTCCGGGAATCTCGGGCGTGGTATTTTCAAGCCCTGGATATTATTTTTATGAGAAAAAAAGTACCTGGATGTGCATGAATCCGCATATTGTGGAAACTATGTTCTAAACAAAAAATATTTAAAAAATACAAGTAGAAATATATATCATATTTTTTTTGATTGGAGGTTTAACGACCACCGTGAGCAACTCAATGGGCTATGCGCAGTCGCCCGTCCCTAATTTAGGGTCATTGGTTCCAGGGAAGGAGAGAGCCAGTGCCGTAAGACAAACACAACATCCATGCCTGACCGGGATTCGAACCTGGACCCCTTACGGACGAATGATCAGAGGCCAACGCCTTAGACCACTGCGCCACCGGGGCGGCATATTTTTCTTTGGATAAAATCTGCCTAAAATTATAGACCAATTTTTTGATTCATTTATCTAAACTTATCACTTATTTGTTTCCAGACTTCCTGCACCTTTTTCTTCACAAGCTACAGCTATAATAACTAACTAATATATCTCATATTATCCGATTACTACTGGAACGTGTGCTTTCAAATATGGGAGAGGGGGGAGGGGGTTGGATTCAATCTTTGTATCGAGATAAACTTTTTAAATCCTTCATAGAATTTATTTTGAAGCCAAAATCATAAAATAAGGGAGAAACAGTCTTTTCAATGGCTTTAGTAATGACAAAACATTTGTACAGAATTTTATGCCATTGGTTTTTATAGTTTCTGAGAAAATGGTACATCAAGTTAGTCAATTTATAATGAGACATGTTCACCTTCTGAAAAACATCCTATAGTACCAAAACAGTCGTTTATGTTTATCCAGTAGAATAACTGCATGTGCGTTTATCAGGTTCTCAAAAAAATGTAATTCTTATCTGGAAAAATACTTTATTAAAAACTTATTGGAACAAATTTCAAATTTGAAAAATACTTTATTAAAAACTTATTGGAACAAATTTCCAATTTGGAAAAATACTTTATTAAAAAACTTATTGGAACAAACATAATTATTTGTATATTGGAAGTTTTTCTGAAAACTTTGAAAAATCAGAATTTCAGGAAATTTATGCCAATAAGTACTCGTATGTTTCCAGATAAAAAATAATGTATATATTCTGGATCTAAAAAGTTTTGTTTAATGATACTAATATACTTAATGTTTTAAACTTTGACAAGGTAAGTTTTTTAAATAGTGCTCTAGAAGACAAAAATCATAAACTTTACATTTGCTTACCAAAATGAAGCTGTCCAAACATGTAACTAGATGGTACGAAAATTAGGAAAACTTGTTACATCATTAAAATGTCGTTATGGTACATTTAATAATGTAACAATTGCGTAATTTTCTTAAAATCTTAATTTATTTTATACAATCAGTGGATCAAGCAGCAGTTCACTGTATGTATGTTAAAGTGTTTTATTGAGCCTTTGGCAATAATTAAAAAAAAAACACAGGAAAAAATTCAGTTTTTCTTCTTGACCTTTTCTTTTATATATTAGGGAACATGGATTGCACATAAATTGCTAGTTACTGCCTAACATGAAAATACATTTTCACTAAAGGAATTATTTCATTAGTCAATATTTCGTAGCCGTAAGCTCGCAATGAATGAAAAATCTGATTCCTTAAATTCGTTAACTAACACCTTTTTTTTTTTTTGATTGGAGGTTTAACGACCACCATGAGCAACTCAATGGGCTATAAGCAGTCGCCCGTCCCTAATTTAGGGTAACTGGTTCCAGGGAAGGGAGAGAGCCAGTGCCGTAAGACAAACACAACATCCATGCCTGACCGGGATTCGAACCCGGACCCCTTACGGACGAATGATCAGAGGCTAGCGCCTTAGACCACTTCGCCACCGGGGCGACACTAGTACTTTTCCTCCTCAGCACAGAGAAAAGGCGATGGAGAGCAATCATATTATTTACAACTCATTGCAGAGCAATCGTTTTACAAGCCATGCAGAGCAATCGTATTATTTACAATCCTTTGCAGAGCAATCATATTATTTACAATCCTTTGCAGAGCAATCATATTATTTACATTCCTTTGCAGAGCAATCATATTATTTACAATCCTTTGCAGAGCAATCGTATCACAAAATATTGCAGAATGATCGTATTACAACCCCGAGCCAAATAGCTTCAATCTGTAGGAAATCTAGTGTTTTAAAAGTGAAACTTGACATTTATTAGCTAAGTTTATCTTAAAGAAAAATCTGAATCTTTGGGTTGTTTTGTTTTTTCCATAAAATTATAACTAGCAGCTGCAGCATGCCACTTCATTACCTAGTAGTTATACCACTGGTGCAGCATTGCTACAAATAGAAATATATAAGGATTTCTCGATATATCGAGATGGAAAAACATGAAAAATATGCATATAAAGATCTCCAGAATTTGTACTTTTAACTTAACCTAAAGGTATCAAAAGTAGCTACTTTTCAAGAATGTGATTGTATCAGTAGTTAGCTACTTTTAAAAAGTAGTTTTTCAATTACTAGTATAAATATACAATATGCAATACATGAATACGAAGTCTTCCTCCACACATATGAGATTGGACTGATGGTGCCAGGAGTTAAGTGACTGTAATTTCTTCACACAGCTTTACCTCCGCAAATTTGTACACATTTATTCAGGAAAAAACTCATTTATGTTTCGAAACTGCCCCAAAAGAAGCGTACGGTATGGCGAAAATACATGCTGTCTCCTATATTAATTTGAAAATTATTCATTGGCACCTACTCAACCATACTTACCGCTTCGCCTATGTAAAGATGTAAACATTTATCACAATTCACAACAGAGCAAATCTCATAAAAAAACCTACAGAGCAGAACACAACGCCATCTAATGACAATAATTCAAAGTGCAACAGAATATCCCTTGCAGCTGAACATGAAGACATCAATCATCAAATCCCTACCAAAAGAAGACCACTCTCTTCCAATTGTTCAGACCAATCACAGAAGGAGCGTGAACCTAGTCTGTGGGCTATATTCACGCATAGCGTGAATATAGCGTGAATATAGCTTCAGCCAAGTAAAGCCGGGTCCGCTGTGAAAGTAGTACCGCCAGCTTTGGCGTGGTTACCCTCAAGAAACAAAAGCAGACGATTTTCCGTAGGAAATCATTAGTGAGACTGAGACATTGTTCGTTTTCTTAAGATTTTACATTGTCTTAAATTATAAACGAAATCGAAAAGCAGTGGAATAGGTTTAAGAAACTCTTAGGTTTACATGAAAGGAATTTCAGTACAAAAACTTAGATTTTCATGGAGGAAAAGAGATCTAAAAAAGGGTCTTCGTAACGACTGAGACGTATATGAACTGACGATTTAAAATGTGTTTATACTAAACATAATTTTATAAAACGTTTAAAATCTTTCTCTGTTTTAGCAGATTATCGTGAAATATTGTTTATCATAGAAATTGTACCGGTCGAATTTCAGAGAATTTGTATTATGAGTGAAATTTTCAAAAGATCGCACTTTAAAGGAAGGGAACACTTCTGCCATGTTGTCAGGAGGAAAATTAAAGTAAACAACGCCATTCTACGTACGTTTTACTTGAAGAACAATTATGATTGTTCTTAAGCAAATAAACAAGGGGAGGGAGGAACAATATTCCCATTGAACATAATTATTAAAAAAAAAAACAAAAAATCATGAAATATCGAGATTTTATTTCAAAGCCTTGGTAGAAAAAATGGGGTATCTGCGAGCTTGTTCAAAGAAATTTAAAAATAAGACTCAAAATATGACGTTACTGTGTCTTCATTTTATTCTTTATAATTGCTTTAAGCACTTGACTGATTTTAGTTTCTTCTAATGTAAGTAGGAAATTCCAGCTGGTTTGGTTAGAACTAAGGTTTTCTTTAAAGGTATGAATGTAAATAATTTTAAAACTACAGGCCTTAATAGGACGGGAACTTTTTTCGGGGGAGAAAAGGTACCTTTTTAAAGGGTGCAGTTTCAAAATATAGCAAGAAAATATACAATTTATTAGTTTGTGGAAATAGTATTTACAAGTCCTGCTGATAGTAAAGGAAATCTGACTTGATAAAAACAGATTTACATAAGCAACAGAAATAATTCCTACTGTAAGATCTCTTTTAAAATAAATCCAACTGCATTCAAAATATTATACTTCTAATACACATCACTATTAAGAGAGGCACATTCATAATGTAATAAATTAATAGCTTTTAAGTAGCAAATCAAACAGACGTGTGTATATAATAAGGACCTTTAATTTGGTTTGTGAAATATACGTATACCATTTATGAGCAAGGTTATATTTATTAATAAAGAATTCATTGAGGATAAATCCTACAGTTTGCTGCTAGCACAACATATGTTCAAGAATAGGAAAATCTAATCAACACAAGGTGATTAATTTTATCTCTAATTACAAAGAGCATTGTTAACAGCAGCCCATATGCTAATGCACATTTAACCTACATTTGCTTATGGCCACAAAAAATTAATGGATAACTAATCAGAAGTGCATGTGGGAAATATAGAACTGCAAATTTTCTGCCATCAGATACTGAAATCATCTTTAAGTTCACTGTTATCCATGTAACATCTCCAGTACTAAAATCTGATTTCCAAAGTAATGCTGACCTTTTAAGCTAGAATTTCTTATGACAGCCTATTTCATCTGATTAGTTAAGTAATAAAGTATTTACTCAAGTAATTTATTTGTTTACCATAACTATACATTTTCATATATTGCAATTAATATCTTTATAATTTTATGCTGTTATATTTTATTTCAGCTGAATTCAAAATTTACCCCCATTTCTGTCATCAAAAAGCCTAGCTGTGAGCTACATTTTCACACTCATTACTGTACATTGTAAGATGTAGAAAATATGTCAATACTATCATTTCCTAATGGGGTTTCAATATACCTCTAGTTACACAAGATAAAAGAGAATGAGCTAGTTAGAACATAAAGAAATATTATTATGACAATTGGATGCCCACATACAATATTAAACTTCTTGAAGTCATTTTTATATATGCGTGAAAAGAAAAGCTTACCCAACAGTATTTGCAGCCGGAACTTAACTTACTGCTGCAATTCGACCATTAAAGACAAATATTTGTATGGAAATTTATATGTAAATCCAATACAAAACTTACTTATTCTCAAATAGTTAAATCTCATCATCAGTAACCTTCACTAGCCGCAGCAAAATGCTTTCCTTCACATACAATGGTGCCACACCAGGTATGAGCGACTTTTCTCTTAAAAGGCTTAGTCCTTTGTCCTAATGGGAAAACAAAGCATGAAGGGTGGGGGATGCATGGATACACAACAAAGAATACAAAAGAATATAAAAACAGATACAATACAGGAAATCTGTAACAACTATCAAAATATTGGGAACAAGATATTTACACTTGATGTGCAAAACAGTACAGGCTAATTATACTGAGCTTAATCAGAACATGAACTGTAAGCAAATAAACCACAATACATATTTGAATGTTTCAGCTTACCACAAATACCTCAACTTTGAAGGAATTACAATCTGTTGATAAAACAGAGACATGCCATAAGTTGGATAGACAAAAACACACATGCCACACCTACTGTGCAAGGAATGACATTTTAGCTACATCTCACTGATTTTACCAAAAAAAAGTAAGATATGATGTAAAAAGGAAGAAAAGGTAACAAAGAAGGACTTTTAAATATCAACAGAGGACCAAAAGGGGAAAGTTTAATTAGAGCATATATGCTGTATGTAGAGGCATTAATGCTGTAACTAATGCTAGGCAGAAAAAAGCAAAGAGAGAGTTAAAATGCGTGAAAAAATAAATGTTTAATCTCAAAACATGTACATGCATTACAGAATAGCAACTAAATCAGGTAAACAAAACATTCGGTACCAGAAGTGAATGAAATATACAGTATTTGACTTATAGCTTATTTATGGAATATCAAAGCAACTGATGATACTAAAATATTTACTGCTCTGTAAAATGAATAAGAGAACATGAAGTTTAAGAATACCAAAAAATGTGAAATGACTAAGAAATGAGGTGGTAGAAGAGAATCAAATCTATTTTTGGAATGGACTGGAAATACAGGCAATTTGAGATGTATGATTGCTGTGTTAATAATTCTAATGCATTTCCATGTATTATGACAATGTATTTCTTCAAAAAATCAAAATGTACATACATATGTTTACAGGGTGATTCATAGCTTGAGAGGAGCCAGAATTGCAAAATCTTCACTGTAAGGTACTTATGTGCAGTCACTTTCAAATGTTTCCTTGTTCATTTGTATACTTCTATTCTTTTTTTTTTTTTTAATCATTTAAAAATCTGTGCACCCTTTGTGTTTCAACTTTAACTTTTCTCATCTACTATGCTTAGTTTCACCATTATTATATGTTTCACATTCGAAGTGGTTTTGTTGCGGAAATCAGGAGATATTAACAGTGATGTCTTGCGTTGTCATATAATTTCAAGAAACAGTGAGTGCAGTGTCTTAAGCATGCAAAAGTTACTGTTTTAATGTCCTCTGCTAATCCAGAGAATCTTTTTTTTTTTTTTTTTTATTGGAGGTTTAACGACCACCGTGAGCAACTCAATGGGCTATAAGCAGTCGCCCGTCCCTAATTCAGAGTAACTGGTTCCAGGGAAGGGAGAGAGCCAGTGCCGTAAGACAAACACAACATCAATGCGCTCTACACCGGGATTCGAACGGCCGGGCCCTTTTCCGGACGAATGGTCAGAGGCCATCGCTTAGGGACCACTCGCGCCACCGGGGGTGGCGCAAAGTTTTTTGGAAATGAACACTGTCATAATTTTTTTTGATTGGAGGTTTAACGACCACCGTGAGCAACTCAATGGGCTATAAGCAGTCGCCCGTCCCTAATTTAGGGTCACTGGTTCCAGGGAGAGGGAGACAGCCAGTGCCGTAAGACAAACACAACATCCATGCCTCGAAGCCGGGATTCGAACCCGGACCCCGTTCAGACGATTGATGAGAGGCCATCGCTTAGACCACTGTGCCACCGGGGCGGCAAACTGTCGAATAATTATAGGTGCGTTATTAATAATTCAAAGACGAATATCTTAATAAAGTAGTTATGTTGAACACCCTTTTTAACGTGGTTCAGTTATGATACTTCTCCGATTACATAACCTACACTATTCCAGAAAAATTTGCTACAATTTTCGTAAACAGCTCTGTATAACACGTAAACCTAGCGACTTCTTTAATTTTGCTACAGATTTACATAATATGCTAAAAGCAAGCAAATCACAGCAAATTATGGAGTAGCCATTCACAGTAAATTGCAATCGACGATTGAATCCCAAGAACTTAATTAAACCTAGTAAACTTGAAAAAAAATGTGGATGCTAACCGGGTGGAATGACATACCTGGTATTTTCTTTTTAAAATTTTTTGCACAACTGAATGCCACGAAGGATCCCATGGAAACTAAATATGAACAAGCTAAAAGTATGCTGTCAAACACAGAAAAAAACTACGTTGACGTAAACCAGTTTAACAAAAAACATGAGTTTCTAAAAATCACAAATTTTCAATGCTTTCCTATGGCAGACACGACCAAGAGAGTAACCAAGCACGCGGAGGGTTATCATAGCAGTTAACAGGTCGGCTTCAGAAATCTGCGGTTAAGGCGTCTCCTATATTTCCTACCTCCATGCACTTTTACGTCAAAAATCCTTTTCTTTTTTTTTTTTTTTTTTTTTTTGATTGGAGGTTTAACGACCACTGTGAGCAACTCAATGGGCTATAAGCAGTCGCTCTTCGTCCCCTAATTTAGAGTCACTGGTTCCAGGGAAGGGAGAGAGCCAGTGCCGTAAGACAAACACAACATCCATGCACCTCACCGGGATTCCTGAACCCGGACCCCTTCGGACGAATGATCAGAGGCCAACGCCTTAGACCACTGCGCCACCGGGGCGGCTCAAAATCCTTACTACGCTAGATTAAATCAAAATGGGAAATTAAGCTTGTTCATATCTAAATTTACTTCATATAAGCGCTTTACTACTAAATGCTCTAAAGAAATTAAAAGCCGCCTCGGTGGCGCAGTGGTCTAAGGCGCTGGCCTCTAATCATTCGTCCGTAAGGGGTCCGGGTTCGAATCCCGGTCAGGCATGGATGTTGTGTTTGTCTTACGGCACTGGCTCTCCTTCCTTCCCTGGAACCAGTGACCCTAAATTAGGGACGGGCGACTGCTTATAGCCCATTGAGTTGCTCACGGTGGTCGTTAAACCCTCCAATCAAAAAAAAAAAAAAAAAAAGAAATTAAAAATATTTCAGTGTTGTATTTCTCCGTTGCTTACCTGTGAAAAGTAACTCCAGGAGGCGGTTACCCGGAATTCTCGTGACATTCGTAAGCGCAAATAAACACACGATTTCTTAAAAAAAAATAACTTGAAAAAAAATTTTTTTTTTGATTGGAGGTTTAACGACCACCGTGAGCAACTCAATAATGCCGCCCCGGTGGCGCAGTGGTCTAAAGCGCTGGCCTCCCCTGATCATTCGTCCGTCTGGGGTCCGTTTTCGAATCTTGGTGAGGCATGGATGTTGTGTTTGTCTTACGGCACTAATTTCCTTCTGGAACCAGTGACCTTAAATTAGGGACGGGCGGACTGCTTATATAGCCCATTGAGTTGCTCACGGTGGTCGTTAAACCTCCAATCAAAAAAAAAAAAAAAAAAAACTCAATGGGCTATAAGTAGTCCCCCGTCCCTAATTTAGGGTCACTGGTTCCAGGGAAGGGGAGAGAGCCAAAGTGCCGTAAGACAAACACAACATCCATGCCTCACCGGGATTCGAACCCGGATCTCTGTTCGGGCGAATGATCAGAGGCCATCGCTTGTGGACCACTGCGCCACCGGGGCTGCCTTGAAATTTCGAAAATCAAATTTTTCTACATACGGCCGTCACACTGTCAGCGTTATCTGCTAAGAAAACTTCAATTTTGTGACGTCATATGTTCTTCTCTTATTCCTATCTCCATGGCTCCATTAACAAAGGCATCTTCATTCTAACCTCTTTGGTACCACCCCGCTGAAACACCACCCCGCATGTCCACCAAAAGCCAGTTTGCATGTCCACAAGCTCTAAATACTTGTTCCATTGCCTAACTTCAAGAAATGTGCAAAAATCAAAACGTTTGTCTTTGCATTTTTTGTTTTTAAGTAAAAGGCAGTAAATAGTGTCCATGAGTTCCAAACAACCATTTTCTCAGTCTTCTAATTTAGCTCTGTCCCCAAGTACGTTTTGTCGTTTCGATTCGTTGAAAATTTAGCCAATGATCACATTCACATCTCATAATATTACAAAACATATTTGGCAACAGAAATTTGTATTGTTTGTTGACCTCGTGGGTTTGTTGACATTCATGTGCTATTTTCTGCGCCAGTGTTACTCGTTTGCCCTAAAAGTTATGTAGTTCATTAGTTTGGAGCAGAAACGAACTTAAATAAATCATGGGTGTTACAGTTTCGACACATTACGGAGTTAATTAAAGTTGCTGTATATTCATTCACTGACAATACAATTCCTCAGAGGTCAAGAAAATTTAAGTAAGATTTAATATGTAGTTCATAATAAAGCACAGTGGCGAAATTTCGTTAATTTTGTAAAACTAAGCCGCTTTATTATGTTTCGAATAAGTCGTAATACTTGTCTCGTGGTATATGCCCTTAATGAATTTCTCGTCCTATGTTTGGCGTAGTTGTCAAAGCGTGGCCGCTTCTGGCCGTTTTTCCCAGTATCCCGGGTTCAAATCCCATGGAGCCGCCCAGGTGGCGCAGTGGTCTAAGGCGATGGCCTATGATCATTCGGGTCCGAAAGGGGTCCGGGTTCGAATTCCGGTGAGGCATGGATGTTGTGTTTGTCTTACGGCACTGGCTCTCTCCCTTCCCCCTGGAACCACAGTGACCCTTAATTATTGACGGGCGACTGCTTATAGCCCATTGAGTTGCTCACGGCGGTCGTTAAACCTCCAACCCCCCAAAAAAACAACTAATCCCACGACACAGACTCTCTTATTTTCCTTCGACAGCCGCCCCGGTGGTGCAGTGGTCTAAGGCGCTGGCCTCTGATCATTCGCCTGTAAGGGTCCGGGTTCGAATCCTGGTCAGGCATGGATGTTGTGTTTGTCTTACGGCACTGGCTCTCTCCCTTCCCTGGAACCAGTGACCCTAAATTAGGGACGGCGACTGCTTATAGCCCATTGAGTTGCTCACGGTGGTCGTATAAAACCTCCAATCAAAAAAAAAAAAAAAAATTCTTCGACACTTAGGGACCGTAACCCCCCCCCCCTTCCCTTCACATGCACGTGTTTTTAAAAGATAGCCGAATTTTACTGCTTGGTAAACTTGCTGACAACCGGCCCCTGGTAGCTAAGTGCGGTTTAGTGGTAGGAGTCGCTGGTTTTTAACCATTCGATGTTAAAGCTAGTAGGCCGACCGACCCCGAGCCTTCTCCGCTCCTGAAAACGCAGACGAAGTACCGCGGGCCGCCCCGGTGGCGCAGTGGTCTAAGCGATGGCCTCTGATCATTCGTCCGAAAGGGGTCCGGGTTCGAATCCCGGTGAGGCATGGATGTTGTGCTTGTCTTACGGGCACTGGCTCTCTCTCCCCCTTCCCTGGAACCAGTGACCCTAAATTAGGGACGGGCGACTGCTTATAGCCCATTGAGTTGCTCATGGTGGTCGTTAAACCTCCAATCCAAAAGAAAAAAAAAAAAGTGACTTGCAGTGTTTACGCAGAGAAAATTTCTCGAGCGCGATACTTCAGACAATTTGCACACACAACAATAAATCGACCGGTTTTATTTCTCTGTATTTTTTGTCCTTAGGATAACATCCAAAAGATTACATCCTTAGCTTTCATTTTTTTTTCTCAGTTTCCAGCAATGATATCCGTAAATTGGGGAATTCCAAAGTTTTGCTCTTGTGCTGGGAAATGATTTCATGAAATTTTTTTCCTTTAGTTTTCAATTTGGCTAAAGGAGCAAAAAAATAAGTTATTTCTACGTATAATGTATAAGAAAATAACCTAGCATTTTACGTTGGGTATTTTTGCAACTAAGCAATCTTTTTTAAGTGCGTTAATGGCAAAATTGGTAGGACTGTATGAACATAACCATATCATTGAACATAATAATTTCACTTAAAACCTTTTAGAAATTCCCTTTGTGTTTGATTTATTAAAATGAAAGAAAAAAACAGAAAAGACTTTTCTGTAATTACGTAACAAAACGCAAAAGCAAAATTTCCTCGATTTAGTGAGTATATTTACTGAAAATACGGTATGATAGTGTGCTCAAGTTCTGCCCCAAACTATTTCTAGAAGGTAAAAAAATATATATATATATATATATAAATTGAAATAATTTAGGTAAAAGTTCTTTGTCAAAATGAACATGGAATATATTAATTTCAAACTTTCGGATACATGTGTTGGACATTCCAATAACTTTTCTTTGGGCTAGCCTTCAGATTATCAGCGCATCAAGTTAGTTCTGCACATTTCATGCGGATTCTTGATTTAATTAGGACCCTGATGCACAGCAATTTTATGAAAAAATATTACCTTTGTTTTGTGGAAATAAAATGTTGATTATTAAATAACGTAATTATTTATTTCCAGTTTCTTTGCCTGGTTAACTTTTAGTACTTGATGCGCTGATAATACTATGTACATCTTTTTTTTTTTTTTTTTAATTTAAACACTACTAACTACGAATTTTGTAAAGAAAAATGACTATTACTTTATGGAAATGAAATGTTGAATGGTAATTAATACCAATATTTAAACGACAATAAATAATGAGCTGATAATATAGTAACTCCGTCAATAAAAAAAAAAAAAGACTAACAATTCACTAAATTATAATTGGTATTTAAAATGAAAGCAGAAAATGCTGTCATGAGAACAATTAGGCTTAACTAACCTTGGACCATGGTGGGTTCAAATTCTTCATTGGTACCAATAAAATCCTCCTTCTTCGAAAGCTTTCACTTTCAGGAAAGCTGAAAACAGTGGCTTTTGGATGTGCTTTGTAATTAGATCTTTATAAAGGCACCTAATATTTTCCTGGCATGTTGTATAAAAATGCTTGCTCACGTGAACGACTACCGAAAGCTCAACACTGATCAATGATGCATGAACGCGAAGCTAATATCGGCATTCCCTTTACGTTTGCTCCTTTGACCTCTCTGGGGAGAGGGATTGCGATGGCCCTTTGATTGTGACGTCACACCCCTTCGTAGTTCGGGCGCGCTGGGGCTTTCTCTCCAGGGGTTTTTTAGATGGGTCCTGCCCGAATTCCTGGTGAATCATGGATGGCATGTTTGTCTTATGTCACTGGCTCTCTGTTCCCACCTTGGAAACAGTGTACTCCAACTTAGAGATAGGCAACGGCTTATACCCCACTGAGTTGCTCACATTGGTCTTGAAACCCAAAGCAAACAATAAATAAAAAAAAAAACCCCACTTGGTGACACATTAGCAGTTTTTTTGTACCACCTATGGCTCTAAATAGAGGTAGCAATGATCTTGCACCTTTATTGTTGCAAGTGTAGAAACTGCAGTGGGTCAGTGGTGTATTATAAGTTTTCTTTCACATACATACAAGTTCCCAGCTGAGTAATGAGATTGGAAGAAACCAACTGTTAGGAATAAAAATTGTTAAACATTAAGAAAAAATTCTTAGTTTTAATCTGTGGGTACTTATTGGGTTGTCGGAAAAGTCATGACGTATTTTGGCACCAGTAGGCGTTTGAGTAGTTTTGGAAGTACTAGAGGCATGCGTAGGGCTATGTTATCGCTATGGCATTCGACAGGTGCCAGTTCTAGCTGCAGTCTAAAAGGAATAGTGAGCGATTTGGTTGATTTGTGGAGATTTGACATCATAAAGTGCCAACGGTGGTTCGCACAAAATTCTGTGCTGGTGATTTTGACCTCAACAATGCTCCTCGGTCCGGGGAGGCCCACCGAGGTTGATGACGACCAAATCAAGGCATTGATCGAGTCAAACCCACGTTACACGACACAAGAGATTGCACATCCATCATTCAAGCGTTCACGACCACCTGAAGGAGCTGGGACACGTAAGCAAGCTCGATGTGTGAGTTCCCCATGAACTCAAAGCAGCTCAATTGACAGCACATATGAACATCTGTGATATGCTCATTAAACGTGAGGAAAACGATCCGTTTTCGAAGTGAGTGATAACTGGTGACGAAAAAGTGGATTGTGTGCAACAATGTGCTGCGTAAACGGCTTTGGTCCCAACGTGCTGGCTTGGCCTCAAACGGCATCCAAAGCAAACATTCATCAGCGGAAGGTTCTGGTCTCAGTGGTGGGATTTTAAAGGTGTCATGTTTTTCAAGCTCCTACCACAAAACCAAACAATTCGAATGTGTACTGTCGGCAATTGGACAGTTTGAAACGAATCCATCATCCAGAAAAGTCCAGAGCTCATTCATCGTAAAGGTGTTGTGTTCCATCACGACAACGTAAGACCACACACAAGTTTTATTACCCGCCAAAAATTATTGGAGCTTGGGTGGGATGTGTTGCCTCACCCAGCATAATCGCTCTGACCTTGCGCCGTCAGACTTCCACTTGTTTTGCTCTCTTTCAACAGTCCTTGTGTGGTATAACGTTCAATTCAGATGAGGCTGTAAATCGCAGCACCCTGTACAGTTTTTAGCCTCAAAAGACAGGCCCTTCTATGTAAGAGGCATTCTGCAGTTCACTGAAAGATGGCAAAAGGTTATCAAATGAAATGGGCGTTATATCATTCATTGATCTTTGTTCTTTCTATCAGTAAATTATCTTTGCAAAACATTGCTAAAATACGTCATAACTTTTCCGACAACCCAATATTTGGAATATGCGGTAAACCTTCCACGTTCGGCCTGGAAATAGTTTTATGGAAGCGATGATAGATGGTGATATCGTTATCGATACATTGTGAAGTGTTTTGTTACGTTGCTAGAAAGCTGCAAAGGAAGTGAATAATATGGATTAAAGGTGGACCTTGAAAGGACCTTTTTGATTGTACATTGTGGCATATGTGTGAACATTAGGACAAAAGAATAAGTTTTTTTCATGGATATGAAACTGTCTACCTAGCAGAATAAAAGCAAGAAAAGTTTTATCTGCCAGGGAAGAACTGGGTTTCTGATCGCACAAAACAGGACTTCAAAACAATGTTCTGAGGAAAGAAGGCACTTCCGTCAGAATAAACATTCCAGAATATGGTCTGCCAAGTACATTTTGTAGTTGCCCTGTGTTAATTTACGTTTCAGGGGGACGCCAGTTGCTCTCGACTTCTTGTGTATGCGCCCCTGTGATGGGATCAATGAAGTTGAGGGAGTGGTTGACAGTTCAATGAGCATAGCCAGAGTTTGGAAGATTCCAATATGTAGCCCACTGGTCCGTCATAATCGCTGTTCCAGGCTTGACGTGTTTGATGATGAGGGGACAGTAATGTATCTGCAGATCTGCTGTTATGAGAGCAGATTTCCACCTCTGGAAACGCTTGGTATCTCGTTCAAAGATACCAAGAATCCAGTAGCCCCCAACAAGACGACTGCAGTTGTACTTCCATTTGTCCACTTTGGCTTCGTTCTGACTTCCAACGATGATTCCATCACCACCAAGCCTTCCTTCCTCACATTGCGTGGCTACCATAAACTCTGAGACTAGTTGTTTGCAATACGAATACCTCAGTTGCTAACTGTCTCAGTGGATGTGGTAACATTACCATGTGAGGTTTCTTCAATCGCCTCATCGTAAGGACAATCCTTTGGTGATAAAAAAATAACTTACGTAACACAGGAGCTGAGACGAAGAACTAAGTTATGTAAGTAGCTCTAACGCATTTCACGTGAAAGTGCGAGAAGAGCGGAGGCAAGCGGAAGTGCTACCGTGGCACCATCTGTTATTGCTTTCGGAACTAGCTGTCGGCCGAGCGGGCAAAATGTGTGGGGTTTAGCTGAATATGCCTCCTCCTCTCTCATGCTCTTGCTTTAAATTTTAGAGAATGTTTTATAGAAATCTATCAACTGTGATTGTTATAAAAAGTATAAACTGTGGAATTGCATCCTCACAAAATAAAGGCTAGGACATAAGATATGTAACCCTCTTTATAGGATAAAAAACAACCAGTGATAAATATAGAGGGTTTGGTATGTACACCTTGTACCAAAGACATCTCAAAACATCCTCATTCCACCTTAGTGAACAACATACTATGTGTAACATTGGACATAAATATTTAGTTTGTTCTGTGGTTCTGGTTGTCTCTTTGTTGTGGAATCATTAACAGTTACCAATGCTCAAATTCTAGCTATTGACGCTATTAAATGACCAAAAAAAAAGTTTTCATCTAAAAAAGTAGTGGTTACATATATAATAAGTGCACACACACATTGCTTGTGGAAGTAAATCAATTTTACCGTTACCAGGATGACATATTTTTTTATGGTTTTCCATGTATGTATATATTTCATGTACTTGTAAAGAATTAATTCTGTTTATTTGCTTCTCATTGGTTTTTAAGAGCAAGTTTAGTACATACATACATACATACATATCACTTAAGCTGCTCTTTGTGAGATTCAGAGGTTAGCTCCAAAAAAGAAATACAAACTACCAGATACTTTTACTTACTGTTGTCGTATCAAACTTCTTCATTTACAGCGATCTTGACATACAACTCGGGCTTCACTGATATACATTACACGCCTATACACAAGATATTTTATACTTCATACTCATAATCTTTTTCTCATGCAGACACTCCTGAATCTGATCCACCCATGTCTTCCTTGGCCTTCCTCTGCCTTTCCTTCCTGCCACTTGGGCTAAAAAGATTTTCTTAGTAAGCGTCTCATCACTCATTCTTTCAACATGACCAAACCACCGAAGCATATTAGTCTCCACCTTGCTAACAACATTTTGAGCCACATCACACAACTGCAACACATCTTCATTCCTCACACAATCAGACCGTGCCTTGCCACAAACCCCTTGTAAGTAACATATTTCTCCAGCACACAAACAACTCCTATGTTTCTTCTGTAGTACCCAGGTTTCACCACCATACATCAGAGTAAGAACAATTACACTTTCATTCACAGACATGCGGGACTCTCTAGATAACCCATCATTCCTGTGAAAACCCCTCAGAGCAGCTATAAATCTCAATGAAGAATTCACTCGCCTACTAATTTCACCATCCCATTTGTTCTCTCTACAAACATGCTTCCTAAATACACAAACTCACTCACCTGGTCAATCACAGTGCCATTTATACTTACATTACATTCAGTGCTACCTGTCTCTTTCTCAAAGACCATAACTTTGGTTTTTCCTGAGTTTATACTCAGTTTGAATTTCATGCAAACTTCATACATCCGAGACAACATACTCTGCAAATCACTTTTGTTCTCTGCCAACAGGACAGTGTTTCATCAACATACAGCAATCTGCACAAACTGGATATCACCAAGACATAAACCACTATTATCTGTTTTGGCATCACGTATGCATGCATCCACAAATATATTAAACAGCCTTGGTGACATTACACAACCTTGTCTGACTCTTGCACCAATAGAAAACCATTTTAATAAAACACTATTCACTCGTACACAGGCTCTACTGTCAGCATACATGGCTTTTACACTATTAAGAAGATTCCCAATAACACCATATTCATTCATTACCTTCCACAAAAGTGTCCTATTTACTCGGCCATAAGCTTTCTCGAAATCTATGAAGGCAGCAAAAACTTTCTTACCAACAGCTAGATACTTTTCAATCATCTTGCGTTATGCAAAAATTTGGTTAGTGTAGCCTTTACCAGGCATAAAACCAATCTGAACATCCCATACTTTCTCTGATGTAAGACCCTATACTTTTTCAATAACAACCTTACCAAACACTTTCCTTGGTACACTTAGTAGGCTAATACCATGATAGTTCTTGTATTCAGTCTGATCATCCTTTCCCTTATACAAGGGGACAATAATAGCATCCTTCCAATCCCTAGGGACCATTCCTAACTCCCAGCACAACTGGCAAATTTCAGTTAACTATTCAATTATAGAGTCACCACCATATTTCAACATCTTCGCAGTTATGCCATCAACTCCCGGAGCCTTACCATTCTGAAGAGATTTTAGAGCTTTACACACTTCTTCTCTGGAGATCCCTCCTGTGCTTTCATCCCTCATTGTGACATCATCTGCATCTGAATCGTTTTTGCTCTCCTGATCTAATAACTCACAGAAGTATTCACCCCATCTCTCACTTAACTCATTGGGCTCCCATATCATTTCTCTGATCTCATTCTTCACACAACTTACAACTTTGTTTCCCCTATTTTTCCTGAGTCTCATGTACTTCCAGAAGGGGACTTTCTATCTTTCCAAAAAGCCAGTTCATGCCTTTCCCACTTTCTCTTTCCTATCTTTTGCCTTACTGTGGCAAACCAGCTTAGCAGCTTCACGCTTCTTACAGCGATATTCATCCACAGAGACTCTACCTTGCAACATCCTCAAATAGGCTTCCTTCTTTTTCTTTACTGCCCCACTAATCTCACTATTCCACCAAAGCATCACTGCCCTATTGTTACCCACTATTGTGGGGACACAGACCTCTTTAGCAGCAGTAACAACACAGTCTTTAAAATATGCCCACTTCTTTTCTACATCCCTCTCACAAGATTTCAGATCCTTCAGTCGTTTCTCTGAGTAAGTCAGAATACCGCTGATGATCTTCAAGGAGCCTTTCAACCTTTATTCTTTCTATCCTGGGCCTCTTCCTATTCCTTTTCCTCCAAACAACATTCAGTTTCACTTGTGACACTACCAAGTAATGATCAGAACCAACATCCGCACCTCTCATCACACGGGTGTCAACAACTAAGTGTTTCATATGCTGATCGTAGACAACAAAATCTATCACACTCTTTTGACCAAGAGTACAATTCATCCCAAGAATATAAAGGATATACTTGTGGTTGAAAAATGTATTAGATAGACACAAACCATTCTCAATGCAGAGTTCAATTAATCTTTCACTATTATCATTATTCACACAAGGATCATTAAACTTACCCAGAACATTGTCAGAAACTGCATTCTGTACACCTACTCTTGCATTGAAATCCCCTAGCAAGTTTAGTAATTGTGCATAAATATTGGGAAGTATCAAGCCATTCATCCAAGTCCTCCCACACTCCGCTGTGCTATTGTGCCATGAATATGGGATGAGGAATAGTGCAATTAAGCCTGTACTTCAAGTCACATTTCAGTTGAGACAAAAGAATTCAGGTCCCAAAAACAATTAATGAACATAGATAAAAATGATTAAACAAAATAATTTAAGCTCTTACAAAAAAAAATGAATATGTACTTAGCTGCAATGGCTGATACATTACTTAAGGGACATTTAACCTGAGCAGCCGTAGTGCCTGAGTAGTCATTGGTGCTGGTTTCGGGTTCTAGCTCCTGACGAGATATGGGTGATACAGGAGTCATACTGGTAGCCACGTTGCAGGTATGTGTGTGATGAGGGAAAAGCAGCTACTAGAGATGATTTGAGGCCTCTTTCCGCAGCCATAGCAATAAAATAGTTCCTGGGTGCATATTAACAAGATATAGGTGCATATTAACAAGATAATTGATGCTAAAAAAGAAACATCCATTCAGTGAATTAAATTTTTTACACCAATGAGTTATGTATTGTAGTCATTTGCAGATATAACTATGCATTCTTCAGAATATAATTAACTAAAAGATGTTGTTCGCGGGAGACATTTTACTACGTGCAAAATATTCTGGCATTATGCTAAATGCGTTTTTTTATATTCAAGAGAAAATAATTCAAGAAGTTTTGGAATTTTTGTGCTGCAGTTCTTAATTGTTACTTATTCGCTTTTTTTATGTTCTATATATTTGTATAAATTTGAAAAAGTTCTTCGACACTGTCACACAGCAGTTACATGTGGTGTTTTTCATTTTGTGTAGTCCGTTGTCTGATCGTCAGCTATTTAGACTGTTTCTTGTCATGTTTCTGCTTTGTACCTTACCTTTTGTTATAGTATATATTTTGCTTTTGTTTCCGAAGTAAAACCATTTGGCATGACGTTCTTTGGCTCATTAGACTCTTGTGCCAATAAACTTCAGCCAGCCAACTAACAGCAGTTATGTGTTTTATATGTTGATAGTGAGACATTTCAAAGAGGATGGCCTTAGTTCCCTGAAAGAATAAAATTTGCATATGATTAATCTTTGGCATAAGTGTTTTGTAGTACTTCTTATTGGTATAAAACTATGTCAATTTTAATTACAACACACACATTTGTGTTACACACAGTAAAGTGCAATAATTTTGGTTTTACGAGAATACCTGTAGGTTCCAAAGAATTTGAATTATTAAAACGCCCACAATAATAATATAGAATTTAA